>CM061540.1:20577500-21777500 GCA_030864215.1 Capsicum pubescens | reverse complement strand
TGAAGAAGATATCTTGTTCAGTCCACTATAAATGCTAGCCAGAACCGGTATTGCAAGGCCGACCTTCCTCCCACTTTCCATCATGCATGCCATCTTGAAATTCCCAGGGCGAATGAAGTCACCTTTCGTACTTAGAAAAACGAAAGCGCACAACCAACAAAACAAGAAAGCTGCCAAATATGTATCATTTTTTTTGTCGCGGTTCACCCCAAGATAAAAAAATACCTTCTCTTCAGCATGTGACCACCTTAGCGTATCAGGCAAAACCCCGCTTCCATCATGCATGCCATCTTGAAATTCCCAGGGCGAATGAAGTCACCTTTCGTACTTAGAAAAACGAAAGCGCACAACCAACAAAACAAGAAAGCTGCCAAATATGTATCATTTTTTTTGTCGCGGTTCACCCCAAGATAAAAAAATACCTTCTCTTCAGCATGTGACCACCTTAGCGTATCAGGCAAAACCCCGCTAGGGTTGTGAGTCAATTCAGGGCGAGCAGTTTTCTTTTCCTGCCTTGGTGGAGCAGGGTCGTACTTCGAAGGTTTCTTGCACCAGAATGTTATCCAATCCCTGAATGATACTTCTTGGCTAGCATCCCGCAGATTATGAAAGGCCGCAAACAAATACTCACAAGTTCGAGAAATGTACCTTACCTCCTTTGCATCTAAACCTGTAAGTTCTTTGGCCTCAGGCATTACCTCTTCATACAGGACACCTTGAATTGGCAAGCCTCCAAGAGCATGCAAATCCTATAGAGAAATAGATAATTCCCCGACAGACGTGAGAAGTGTATTTGTCTTGGGACACCAAGCTTCACAAAATGCTTGGAATATATCTGAGTTACCATCATAGGTAAAAAGTGATGCATAAACGGCATCATAAATATGTACCTTGATCAAAGTCTCTTGGCTCCTACCAAGTATATCTTCTGTCCACTTCCAATACCCAGGGATGTGACGATACTCTCCCTCAAGTGTCATCACGGCTCCCCAACGTATTTCTCCTAAATCTATACGACGGCCCAGACTGGGGAGTGGAGTTGCGATATTTGCATGATGATGATCTGGCGCTTGAAGAGAGAACAAATTGAATGACTGATCGGAATTTGGGGTTTGTACTGAAGTCCAGTTCGTCATAGAGAACGGATTCTTGAGAGAAGGCCACGAACGTGCATACCGACCAGTCAATGTAGTGTGAGTCAAAAGTCGAGTCTGCTGGGCCGCATCTTCAGTTTCGACTATAAGATACTTGGAGCCAGTGGAAGGGGAGGTGTAGTGTCTGAAAATCACCATCTCTTCGAACTGCAAAGAAAATAAGAAGGGTTAAATTCATGGCGTACAACAATAGGTACAAAAGAATCTTGACCAAGTCATCCCGATGCGCCATAAGATTACCATAAAGTTATCTTTTACCTTTTCTTATGGCGGGAACGAGTAGTTATCCCGATACGCTGTAAGACTACCGTGAAGTTACCTTTACCTTTTACCTTTGCCATAAGACTACCATGAAGTTACCTTTACCTTTTACCTTTGCCATAAGACTACCATAAAGTTACCTTTTCTTACGGCGGGAGCTACCCTTTTCTTATGGCGGGGACGAGTAAGTCATCCCGATGCGCCATAAGATTACCATAAAGTTATCCGAGTAGTTATCCCGATACGCTGTAAGACTACCGTGAAGTTACCTTTACCTTTTACCTTTGTCATAAGACTACCGTGAAGTTACCTTTACCTTTTACCTTTGTCATAAGACTACCATGAAGTTACCTTTTACCTTTGCCATAAGGCTACCATAAAATTATTTTTTTTTATGGCGGGAACGAGTAGTCATCCCTTCGCACCATGTGGTTATCGCCTTTGCATGGAAGACATTATTTGAGCGAGAATTATAAATCATGCATAAGTTGGTAAAAAAAAAAAAGGGATGATAATAAAAAAAGAGAATAAAATCAATAAGAGGAAAATAAATTACCTCGTTATTGATTCCAATCCGCCACAAAATTGCTGCCGAGGATGCTACAGAACATGTTGCAAACAATGGAGAGCATAGGGTATTTATAAGGTTGAATAGGCGGCTATACCAGAATTCGTCTCCCGCTCAAACAGTGATAATTGAGACGGTGATATGCAACCTAAAAGTCCTATACCTTGTTAAAGTCCTTTTCTTGTGTTTGCATGTTTTAAAAGGTTAATGCCAATTATCACTTACACGTGATTAGTGGTTACAGCAAACAATTGGATTTTTTTTAGTCCCTTGATGGAGCTATAGTCCTAGTTGGATTAAATTTTTATTTTTTTTAAAAATGACAAATAAACAAAAAAAAAAAAAGTTTATTTGTTAAAAGGGGGAGGACTTCGTAAAGTGGCAGAAGCCATTTAATTCCCTTTTGGACTAGGAATTAACCTCAAAAGAGGTTTATACATGGATGCCTGTGCATGGCGGTGGCCAAATTGCCTTGAAATTGGACTCACGTCCAATATGCCTCTAAAGGTTGATTTCCTTTCCTGGAAGTAAATTAAAAGTTGGTATCTAAACTTCACTTTCCTTTTGAAATAATAATATTAAATTATTACTTCAAGCCTAGTCTCAAAACAAAAAAATTAAATATATCGACAAGTCTTGAAGTGGGGGCATTCTGTGAGCAATAAAATTTTACTAAATTTAAATCCGTACAAAATTCGGATAATATTAAATTTAAAATATAGTAATCCCAAATAAATATTGTGGATTAATATAATTAGATTAATCATTTAAGTCCAAACATGCATGGATTTAATTAAGGGAAAATTTCAAAAATAGCAACTCTGTAGCCTTAATTATAACTTTTATAGCAACAGTTTCATAATTACGAAAAGTAGCAAATTGTATTTTGTATTTAAGTAAAATGTTGCTATATAAATACATATACAAATATATATGTATTACTCATAAATACATATGCACAACTGGAAAATACATATTCTTGTATTACTATGAAGTGGGTAAAATATTGTTACTTTTGCTATAAGTTGTAATTTTGAAAAAGTGTTGTTATTTATTGTAATTATAGTCTTAAGGATTCTAGTTTCTGTAATTTTTTTAAAGTCCAATTGTTATTTTGGGCTACAAAAGACTAAGCCCACTTTATCAAGCCCAAGATGTCATCATGTTCTAGAGGCCCAATTTGGTGCCACATGTCAAATGACATGGCATGCCAAGTCAAGTGAATGAGCCAATGGGACCATGCCACGTGTCAAAAAGATGCAGTAAATTAAAAGCCCATAAGAAATGTCATGTCACTTAAATCTGATTGGTCAAAGGAAGTTCATATTTATCATGACTCTTTACTTCCTACAACTATAAATAGGGACCTCATAATTCAGAAAAGGAGGAACAAGTTTAACAAGAAGCAAGAGAGAGCTCGTGGATCAAAACAGCAGATTTCTCTACAAATTCAAGAACAAGCTCAAGATTTCAAGATCAAGAGTTCAAGGTTCAAGAACAAGTTCAAGCTTCAAGATCAAGACTACAAGATTCAAGAACAAGCTCAACGCCTTTGAATTCAAGTACAAGTTGAGATCAAGTTCATCAAGTCTTCAAATCAAGTTTAAGTTCAAGATCAAGACCACAAGATTCAAGAACAAGCTACCAAGCTCTTGGATTCAAGCACAAGTCAAGATCAAATCCGTCAAGTTTAAGTTAAAGTTCAAGATCAAGCTCGAAGCCCTTGAATTTATAGTTGAAAAGGCGAATCAGAGGAATCATAGAGATTGTAACACTCACTTATTGAAATCAATAAATCGATTGTTGCAGTATTTTTCTTGTCTCGATTATTATTTTCGGTCTCGAGAATTTTATTGTCCAACAGTAAGTTTCCTTTTATATAAGCGGAAGAAAATGTTCACACGTGTAGAAAATTATTGTGATTTATACAATACAATTTTTCGTCCCATTTTATGTGTTGCTATTTTCTTTTTGATCCATCCCAAAAAGAATGTCATCTTTCCTTATTTGGTAACTATTTAATGACATCATCCCCATTTTATCCTTAATGAATCCCACTTTATAATAAAAGATAATTAAAAAGTAAACTTTAAGAGGGACAATTTTATAAACTTCACAAAATCGTCATTTATTTTTTAACTCCGTATCCGATCAAACGACGACACATAAAATGAAACGGAAGGGTGTTACTCTCTCTGTCTCCATTTATGTGGCTCATAGGAAATTTTGATAGTCAAAACTTATATAAATCCCATAAATTAATAGGGAGCTACTAACATTTTTTACCACAACTTTATTCAATTAATAAAATTTCATAAATCTCATTTTGTGAAACATATTTTAAGTCTTGATACATATCGTCTATGATATGTTTTAAACTAATCAGTTAATTAGTTAAATAAGAAGTAACAGAATTGAATTAATTTAAGAGACTAAATCATGGGAGAGAATCTCTAAAACATCTAATATAGAAGAAAAATTCAAATTTAAAACTTTCCATCAGATTATTATTTGTAATTTACAATTTGGAGAGTAAATCATGTAAGAGAACCTTTGATACATATGTATGATACATATGTTGATACATGTGTAGCACTAAATTTTATCTGATACAGATGCATGATATATATATATATATATATATATATATATATATATATATATATATATATATATATATATCATATATTAAACTTCAAATATATGTATCATCCTTAAATTATGGAAAGGAAACACAAATTCTTGATATGTATTTGTTATTTGTTGTTGACACATTAATTCATTTTGATAAAATTGGTTTGATACATTAAAATTGATAGACTTTGATATAAAAAACAATACAGTTATGTGCATAGATATTCATATGTATCATAGACACGTACTAATCTACCAGATACATAAAAAAAAATTAGTAGACTACGATACACTAACATGCAAGTACAATCATATGTATCATAAACAAACAAATACATCATTTTTCACTATCATATATATGTACAGTGATACATTCGTATCATGAAATTTATTTTAATCACCTTCACACCTTCATTTTACAAAATCACCATTAACTCTCTATACCTCCATTGAAAATCCACCAAATACACCAACCACTCCTTCACTTTTCACCATTTTTCTATCGTGAAATTGTATATCAAGTTTTAAAAAAATAAACAGGTCTATCAAGAATTAAGAATCGAGGATACTGTTTCTCTGTAATGCTTATTGATCCAGAAAATATCTCGCTATTAAGTCTAACTTGCATTTTCTGATCAAATTCATGTTTGTGTCCCTTTTTTATCGCTCAGTGTTAGTTTCTGATTGATCAAGTGGTAACATGGCAGGTATACAAGTTTCCCTTAAATGTAGCAATCTAAAAATATCATTCTAAGAAAATTAAAAAATAAAACAGAAGAAAAACAACTTTCCACGTATTACTATAACATACATGCAACATCATTGATATACTGCAAAGTTCTTATTAGATGATCAAAATAAAGCGAACGACTATTAATTATTGAGCACAAATATATGCATAAACATCAACATAAACATTAATTATTGATTGCCAGTGGTGCTGTTAAAGACTTAATTGAGGTGAGCTCAAGCCGTGAAGCTAGGCGCAGCGCAGGGTTAGGTGCAAGATCTCACTTAGGTACAAAAGCTCTAAGACGTGCACCTCATTCCTCATGGGCTATATCATGAAGAGTATGTAACTAAACAACAAATAAAACTGTCAAAGTGATACATCAATTGTTTTGAAAACCAAAAATTGCATCTTCACATCTAACTCAAAAGTTCAGTGAGTGGATAAACTTTAACATCTACTGAAATAGGTGATCCTTTTTTCAACAAAAAGAAAAGGAGAATCTGCGCTATGTCAGTGGTGGAGACGGAGTCAAAGGCTCCAAAGCAACATTGAAACGGAATGTAAGACGAGGGAAGAATTGACCGCCTGGTAACCAGTAGAACCGGCCCGGCCGGAGTATGGTAAATAGCTGAGGACTTGCGTACTCAGCTTGGTAACTTTTCACTCCCAGAAGTCCTACAAAGGACGTACATCCATTTTACTTTTCTCATCGTCTACTTCTTTTCCAACTGTATCAAATAAGTGAAACAATGACCAAACTCTACCAGTGAAAGTAAATCAAACATTTTACCATTCTCCTACCGCATAGGGACCAACATAGTTAGCCTAAGAAGCATAACCAGATCAAAAGACAGAAACTCCCTAACTTCTGTGAAAAATAACCTACAATGATTTCCTCGGGTCTTACCTTGATCAGTAGACAAGTGAATTAGAAGAGAGCCACCATTGCTAAAACTCGACAACCATTTAACAAGAACAGAAGGCACATTAATAGCCATGGCAGCAATAGGATCCACTTCGCAGGCACGTAACAGAAAGTGCAGCACAATTAACCACAACATCAGGCTGCTCATTCACATGACAAAGCTTGGTATTAGCTATTATGGACATTTTAACTGGTATAGTAATACTTTTGACCTACTATACAATCCACCAGCTACTTTAGGTATTTATCCAAGATGACAACAAACAGACAGCAAAGACGGCACCTAAATAAATTCAACATCCCTGAGTGATATCAGTTGAGGAAAATAAGAATTTAAAGGGGGACACCTCATAAATATATACATAATTAAAAAAATATCTTCAAATCATGCAGTATCTTTTTCAATTCTTTCTTTGAACACTCACTTAATGATGTAACACCCAAAATAGACCAATAACAGTTATACAAACCACTTTGACCAATAGCGTAGCCAGATTAATTTAGAGGGAGATTTTTATTTAAGAGATTAACTTTTGTCCACCGACAGTGGAACTCTTTTTTACACTGTCAGTGGACCCCACTGAAGCAGATGCAACAATTTATCTAGCAAATTCTTCATCAACTGGAGCAACTTCTGAAAAATATGCAACAGTTGCTAGAAATTTCATAGCATTTGTTGAAATATGCTACAAGAAGTTAGTTGCTTAAAATTTTATAGTAATCTTTGAAATATGCTACAGCAAGTACATTAGTTTTTGAATAGTTTGAGATAATTGTTAAAATATACTATAACAAGTACGTTTGTTGTTGAATGTTTGATAATAATTGCTAAAATATAATACAACAAGTATGCTTGTTCTTGAATATTTCGTAGCAATTGCTGAAATATGCTACAATAAGTGCATTTATTGTTGAATGTTTCATAGCAATTGTTGAAATATGCTACAACAACTGTATTAGTTGTTGAACATTTGATAGCAATTGCTGCATTATGCTATAGCAAATACGTTAGTTGTTGAACGTTTCATAACAATTGTTGAAATATGCTACAACAACTATATTAGTTGTTGAACATTTCATAGCAATTGCTGCATTATGCTATAGCAAGTATGTTAGTTGTTGAACGTTTCATAGCAATTGATGCATGAAAACAACCAAAATTGAGTTAAATAATCGTTGATTGATTGGATCAATCATATTTAATGATAAATAGTGTGATATTAGTATAATTTAAGAGTAAAAGTCAGATTTCCATAGCGAGTAAGTTGCTACAATTTCATAACAACTCAGCAATTGTTGTATATATTTTTGTAGTTGCTGCAGTGGATGAAGCATTTACTAGATAAATTATTCAACAATTGTTGCATATTTTTCAACAGTTGCTACATCTGTTTCAGTGGGGTCCACTGACATTGTAAAAAAGAGTTCCACTGTCAGTGGATTAAAGTTTTTCTGATTATTTAAAGTTTATGAAGGGTCGCCTGATTTATTAAAGCTTTCGTCTTTCGCTGTAACGTGCTCTAAAAAAGGATCGATTCGCAAGAATTTATTATACGTAATCTTATCTCATATTATTTGAAGCTTATAAATTATTAAATATATAGCTTGTCTTAGAAATTGAATTTGTTCGAATCTGTACGTATAATATTATAGCTCCATCCTTATCAAACTGTCACTCACAGGTGACAATGTGAAAAATATTTAGGTAGAAAAAGTATAACATAGTTCGAATTGTTGGGACCGCGTGTAATTTCACCAAAACTCCATCCTTATCAAACTGTCACTCACAGGTAACAATGTGAAAAATATTTAGGTAGAAAAAGTATAACATAGTTCGAATTGTTGGGACCGCGTGTAATTTCACCAAAACTCCGCACTAGTATGATATTGTTCGCTTTGGGCCAAGTCCTCACGGATTTGTTTTTGGGCACCTCCCAAAAGGCCTCATACTAGTGGAGTTGAGTGACACCTAAAATATTGGACATGTTTCTTCTATTTCTCCGATGTGGGATTGATTTGCTTCCTAACAATCCTCCTCTCAAACCAAGACGACACCACTTGTGACCTCCCCTTCAGTGATAATCCATTTGATCTCGCTAACCATCTTGTACTGCCACTACCAAACAGTTGGACACGCCGCTTGACCACCACATTTGATCTCGCTAACCATCTTGTACTGCCACTACCAAATAGTGGGACACGCCGCTTGACCACCACTTGTCAAGAAGACTTTCGACATAAGGCATCAACCATAGATCTTGACTACTAGGTCACTTCAGGCCAAACATCTTGTACCGCCGTTATCACACAATGGGACATGCCGCCTGACCACCACTCGCCAGGAAGACTTGTTGTCACACTAGGAACTTCTCACCAAACGCACTCCACCACCTACCGCCGTTATCACACAATGGGACATGCCGTCTGACCACCACTCGCCAGGAAGACTTGTTGTCACACTAGGAACTTCTCACCAAACGCACTCCACCACCTGCAGATCTCCAATCTTGTTGTCACACTAGGAACTTCTCACCAAACGCACTCCACTACTCCAACACACCCAAACCTGGAATTTGATACCACTTGTTAGGACCGCGTGTAACTTCATCCAAACTCCACACAAGTATGATATTGTCCGCTATGGGCCAAGCCCTCACGAATTTATTTTTGGGCACCTCCCAATAGACCACATACTAGTGGAGTTGGGTGATACCTTTAATATTGAACATGTTTCCTCTATTTCTCCGATGTGGTTGGGACCGCGTGTAACTTCACCCAAACATCGCACTAGTATGATATTAATATTGTCCGCTTTGGGCCAAGCCCTCACGAATTTATTTTTGGGCACCTCCCAACAGACCACATACTAGTGGAGTTGGGTGACACCTTAAATAGTGGACATGTTTCCTCTATTTCTCCGATGTGGTTGCGACCGCACTAGTATGATATTGTCTGCTTTGGTCCAAGCCCTCACAAATTTATTTTTGAGCATCTCCCAAAAGGCCTCATATTAGTGGAGCGGGATGACACCTTAAATATTGGACATATTTCTTCTATTTCTCCGATGTGGGATTGATTTACTTCCCAAAACGAATAAGATAAGACATAAAAAGAATCCGAAAGAGAATGAAAAAATAGATGAAGGAAAAATAGAAATATGCAGTGAAAGGGGAAATCCGAAGAAGCACATACCTATAGCTTCAAAACTGGTAGAAACAACTGAAAATACCCAATTTAAAACCCTCAATTTAACACTGCATGTCAAGTAAAATTTTAAAAATTCAATCTGCACGATTAAATTGGGGAAATTTTCAATAACGATTAATTTAATCCACAATAATTAATCCTTGAAAATTGGCAAATACAAAGAAAATCGAGAAGAAACCTACAAAGAAAAAAAAGAACAAATAAAAAAGAATAGGAAGGAATCTGTACCTAAAACAAAGAATGAAACACATCTTATGTCTCAATATCTTTTGTCGACGTGCGCGCATTCTATTCAAATCCCAAACTATTTGTTAATAGCTAAAATATTCATTCCTCAACCTGGCCCATTTCATTGCAGTGATTAATAATCCGGTGGGACTTTTGGATGGGAAAGAACAAAGAGAAAAAGTTTGTGGGACTTTCGATTAGAAATTTTGCAGGTACTGAAATAGAGAATTTTCAAAGAGCCATACATCTTAACAAATAAGCAAATGTGTGATCGAATCCGGAAAAAAAAATTAATTTGCTTAAGAGGGAAGCTAAGTAAGAAAATAAAAACCTAGCAAATCAAGAAAGGACTTTTATTAACTCAAAATTTCAATTTCAGATTTTTCTTTAATTCAAAATTCAATCTTTTCCTTCTCTTTATAGACGAAGAAATGTCACCATGGTAAATCACCAACTAAGGAAATTTGAGAAGAATATAGGGAAAAAGAAGAAGATTTGAACAAAATCATAACTTGAATTGTAAAAAATTACTGAAAGTCTTTTCGAGAATTGGAAGAGTACTCTACTGATCTATTGGTAAAGGATATACTTATTGAGTATGTCATCCGTGTGGAATGGAGTGGGTTGCTCAAATCAGTCATATGTTTCTTCTAAGTCTCTGTAGATGTTGAAAGTATACTTCACTATTGTCTGAAATGGATAAATAAATGGATGATTGTAGAGTTGTGAAAAGAGGGAGCCTTGTCGGGGTGAAATTACTACTTTACCCTTGATCTTTCTTTGCATCACATTTCTATACAGTTTTTGAAATGGGCAAATTGCAAACTCTTGGAGCCAACAAAACATTGTCACGATTAAGATATTTCAGTATACTTTGATGGGATTTTACTTGCATAAACATAACAACAATAACACAACCAATGTGAGATTTTACTTGCATAAGCCGACATTATAAAAGACATTTTACTCAAGGTATTTTAGCCGGTCGTAACATGATTCTTACCTAATTTTTCAAGTTAGTAGACTCACTTATTATGGTCGGTCGCGTGTAGTTATTTTTTGTTTATTCATATAGTGTATTGATAGTGCATAGAAGTTAATTCATTCCGACAATGGACATTGAAATGAGTATTTCTTAATATCATGAAGCTGAAACTGTATACTCTGCTTAGGAAAAGGTATAAACCTGGGAATTAAAACATTTATATCTTTCTTATTTTAAGATTATCTGATCACAAGCCTGCAAGCTCAATGTTCGTTTTAGAAGTTGGAATATTTTATGACAGAAAGCTTCAGAGAGTTTTTAGTTTTGACACCGCCACTCGATATTGAAGATTAAGACTTAACGCTTTTTCAGACAAATAGTCATCAAGAATAATAGTAAGTGAGCCGGTATTAACAGCACAAATTCGGTGTTTTCGGTTAGGAATCAAAATGAAGCATTGCGTACATATGCATTTTAAGGCATAGGCAAATTCAGGATCTAGAGTCAGTGGACTTAGAATATCATGTATAATGGACAAGCCTTCAAGGTCATAAAAATGATGTTTACTTTAAAGAAAGATAAAACATGAGTTAACAAAAAAGCATTAGCGTTTTCAGTTAGGAATCAGAATGAAGCATCGTGTTCAACTACAGGTCTCTTCACTATTGTCCTTTGCTAATAGCTACTCCTTACTTGTTTGGTAACATACTACTGTTTACTTTCTTTTTAATCTTGGAAGGAGGGGAGGAATAGCTACTTTTAAAGAATAGGTTTCTTGGATAATGCAAGTTGTTTAGGCCTTCTCATTTTAGTACTGAATATAATACAATGCTAATTCATGATCTAGCTTAACTAACTGAATGACGGTATTCTTTTTATCTTTCATTTTAGTGGATGATATGCTCATTCTGTTAGGTAATTGAACTCATGCAACTTCGGAGTGTACCGGGTAGGAATGGACTTTTATCCTTTCATTAAAAAGACCTATTTAAATTGCTTAGAGGTCAATGAGCTGATACTGTCTTTAGCACTTTCAAGAACAACGTTCATAGTTGATATACTTGAAAGGCCTATTTTAATTCACTGAACAATTGATTCTTTTCAGGTACAAGATATCAAATAACATACTTAAGTTATACAAATACAATCCAGAGACAAAATTGACAACGTAAAAATTAAACTAAACATCAAAGTAAAAATGCTCTACGATATAATAGTCATCATTGTAAAACTGATCACGAGATCATCCACAAAACCAAACTTAAAGAAGAATAAGCAATACTACTTTAACATAGCTAAATTCCCTACCAGAATCACCATACTAATTATCGAGAATATTTTACTTGATAGGCCAAATTATTGAACTTTTAAATTCTAGTCAGCTCTAAAACACACCTTTTCCGTGCTTTTTCACATATCCTTCACTTTCCCAACACTTCAATTTCTGCGATATTAATCGGAAAAGAAAAAAATCAAAACTTCTATCAAAAAATATACAGATTTAGTACCAAATGCTTGCATACACCCTAGATTCGATCCACAAATTCAAAAAAAACAAACAAATCGCAAATGCAGAAGGGGTAAACTATGTAGAAAGGAATTACATCCACAAAAATCAAAGATCTACTAAAATTACATCAAAAAAACTCAAGTTACCAAAAAAATCGCATTTAACCAACGAATAACACATTCACCGGTCCAATTAACACATCAAAGATCGAATGTAGGACGACATTCAAAAAAATAAGACAAAAGGGTGAAGTGTTTGATGATTTTCTGTCTAGAACCAAACAGACCCAAATTGAAACCAAATTAAGTAAAAATCATAGAGTAGAAAGTATAGATAGAAAGAAAATTCAAATTAAGTCCTTACCTGATTTCGTCTGGCCAAAAAAATTATAGAGAGAGAAAGCTAGAGAGTGAGAGGCGGCTTTGTGAGAGAAAACGAGTGAACAAAATGAGCCCTAATCTATTTTTTCAAAAATATGTATATGTTATAAGTATTTTTTTAATTTATAAAAAGTTGCGATGAAAAATTCCAACGCTAACAATAAATAAAATTTATAAAAAAATGTGACAAATAATACTGATGCTTAAATCTGTTGCTAATCCGTTGCTACAAATTAATTAAACTGATTACACAAAATTGGTTGCTAAATCCATCACAAAATTAAGGCGCCAAATTTTCGTGCCAAATATAGCGACGAAGAAAAAAATTCATCGTTAATCCGTTGCTATATCATAAATTAAAAATAGACTTGCTATGCTTGCGACAAAATTGATGTATCCGTCATTAATCCGTCGCTAGACTGTGATGGAAATTGATCTATCGTTAAATTTCGTCGCTAAATGTTGTTTTTTTGTAGTGTTCCTCAAGAACAATATTATCAAAAGGGATGATAATATGTTGGGTTCAAGTCCCATCGATTTGTGGCCTAAGACGCCTTTATATAAATACGACATTGAGTTTGAATCTCAATGCACCATATTATTTATATAATGATGGATAAGGCAAAATAATGTGTATTTGGTGAAAAATCATGAAACCTGTCTCATTAAATATGATCCATTCTATGAAGTGAATGCGATAGGTTCCATTCCATGAAGTGAATGTGGTAGCAATATATGATAAGTCTGAAAAATGATAATTTGCTCCATTCTTGAAGTGAATGTTGTTGACACCTAATTTTTGCCCTCCACAACTACGTTTAATCTCGAGTTTCTTCGATTTTCAAATAAAATCGCAACAATTATTTTTTCCAAATAAATGCATTTTAAAATATGTAGTTGGGCTAAATTTGTTATTTAAGTGATAATTATATATTTTCGTATTTACATATACGAGATTTTATAAATGATGTCATTTAAGTGAACACTTTCATCAATATCAAATTTTAATTAAGAATAATCTTTGAAAATAAATGTGATGATCAAAATCTTGATTTAAATAATTTATTCTCAAAAGTGATGTATTTGGATAAATATGAGTTTGATTTTATTGAATCAAGGAACTTCGGATTTGAATTGGTTGTTAATTCATTTCAAAGGTTGCTTTAATTTAGTTAATTTATTAAATTATACCTTAATTGAAATTAATTTGACCATAATTGCAAGGTAATGGGTCAATTTAATTTGAATTAGGCCAAAATTTAAATATGATTGTCTAAATTTTCATCCTTCGGCTATTTAATAAATAGCCTAAATCTACCCAAAAACGGCCCAATTTAAAACCAACCAGCCATCCCCCTCTTCTTCTACCAGCCCAACATTTCGATTATTTAATCCAGGCCCAACATCAACAACAAACAACAGGCCCAACTCCCCTCAGCATCCCCATCAGCCGATTTTTCCTCCTTATTCTCAAATAGGCCCATACCAACCCCCTGTGACCCGGTCCGGCCCAATTCCCTTAACCCTTAGCTTCTTTCGCTTCAAACCAAGGGAAGAAACACAGCAGCAGTACTGCGACAACACCAACCATACGTACAACCTTCATCAACAAACAATAAACAACGACCCGATAACTCCAGCGGAATCGACCCGCAACCCGGCAAGAACCTGATCTGCGACCCGTTTTTAACCAACAATAACACGTAAGCCTTTTCCCGCTTTGGTTTTCTCAGAAAATGGTCGAATCCTCTAGAATATGGTGAGTTGGCTCCTCCCAACGTTCAAATCCCTAAAAATTCGGATTAATCTGTACGATTTCGTACATATTTGGTAAAATTTCATTGGTCCTTAGGGGAATCATCCACTTCCCCAATTTCTATTGGCTGCTTTTTTGAAATTTGTTGGGGGAATCCAAAATAGGGACGTTTTCAAAAGTCCCAAGAGGACCCCTATTCATATCCTATATAAGAGGCCTTTGGTTCTTGCTTAAGGGGTTTTTTTTTTTCGGGGGAGCTCTAAGGTTAGAGAGAGAGGTTGGGGAAATTTGGGGTTGGAAAATTCTGGAAAAAAAAAAAGCAGAAGAAGAAAAATTTCAGAGCACATCAGTTTCTTTAGTTGGCGGCTAATCGACGTTGCCGAATCGAGGACTGATTTCTGGTGGTGTTGGAATCCGACATTAGCTCGAAGTTCTCATTTTGCTGCCCAAGAACAGGTTATTCATCGATTTTATTTTTCTCATTTTATTGCATTATAATAGTCGTAGTAGTTTTCAATTAAGTATATTTTTTGCTGGGAGTAGCTGTAGATGGCTATGTTGGCCTTAGGATATGTTTGTGATGGTTGTTGGGATTCTATTTCGCTAAATCTGTATTCGCATCGTAATATTCAATTCTTTGCTTTGAATACTGTCTCACAGTTGATATGATTGGGGTCACTGTCTAAATTCAATTTGGTTTTGATGAAGATTAAAATAGCCACCTTGATTTATCACTTATCGATTTGCGGGGGTACGTTGGGGTATTTTGTTGTAAATAGTGGTAGTATTCATGTTCTGTTTGGGGCAAGTATACACATCTTTCGAAGCTGCTTTACATTTGATTTTCAGACAAGTTGGACGTTGTTGGCTCTAAATTTTGGTTTTGAAAATTGTCTATTTTACACTTTTCATTCGAGTCTCACGGTCATACACGTTTGCTAGGTGAATATATGCAAGGCTCTAACTTGTAAAGTTTTATAGCTTGGCATCTTAGGTTAGTGATAGTATCAATCTAGGTGTTTGCTATTCTCATTTTTCTTCTTGATTACGGTTCAATAATGGTTGGGTTCAATCTGTATTTGTTTGTTTGAAGTCTTTAGGAATCATCGAAATCAATTTAATTAGTTTGTCTTTGGAATAAAAAGTGCAGTTAAGTCTCTTTGGTTTACAATGTCTAAGAGGCTTAACGAGATTGAAAATCACGATCTTAAGAAACCAGAAATCGAAACTAAAGACAAAACGTTCATAATATGTTTCCGTCTTTGAAAGTTCTTAATCCAGGTCTTCCGGTGAGCATTGTTTGGTCACAGTAAGTGTAATTCTTTTTCTTTTCTTTGTTGGTCCATTGTGATTTGTGAGAGTTTGTTTGCTACTGGGATGTTGATATTCTTCTTTATTACCTTGGTTTATTGCTTCATGACATGGTCAGTACCTGTTGCAGTTGGGTTTCTCATCCTGTAATATAGATTAGATCCTTGTAGCTGCTTCTTGGCTGTTTGAAATATTATTACGAGAAGTTTTTTTTCGGCGACCGTACTGTTTAACCATATTTTTTTGGATTGAATAGGTTGATTTATCAGCACTAATCCTCTAACATGTTGTATCTTGTTCCATCTATTTCATTCTATTAAAACCAAGTTGTACTTATTGCTTCTTCCTGCAAAAACTTGTAATTTCGTATAGATATTTAGTTTTATTAACATAGGAAAGATAGAACAAATTGAGAAAATAGCGAATAAGTTTAATAGAAGGTTACGACGAGAGAACAACGAAATAAAACAAATTGAGAGATATTTATGGGAAGTAACCAATAAAAAATCAATCAGACCTTCTAAAATTATTTAGCATGCATTTTCTTTATGTTTTTACCTTATTTGATGTTTGTAATATTAATCCTTTAATAGTATATGTGTGTAATCTGCCCTTTGTGATATGAGTAGACCAAATCTAAACCGTCTCCTCCCCTATTCTAGAATTTCCCTCTTGGTCAAATAATTTGGTTTTGTTATTCTTTGTTGGTTCTGCTCATGTTTAATTTGGTATGGCATTCTGCTAAGTTTATTGGTTTGCTTAATCCCACAAATAGATACTTGATTCTTTATTACTTTCTTGGATGCATGTGAAATGAATTCGGGGCATCGCATTTGAGGTCCAAATGGGTTCTCTCTCTATTGCATTTCATAATGGGCCAATGAGGCCAACCCCCTCCAATCGACTATTTTTTTTAAGAAGGAAGTCATTGCCGGAGGAAGAAAAATGGGTTAAAGTCCCATTGTTGAAGCGGCTAAGAGACTTGAAAGTCTCGTTTCTTCATTTATTCATTCTTATTGTTGTCTTTATTTATTTATTTATTCCTTTATTTATTTCATTGTTTATTCATTTGAGCCTCGAAGCCAAAGTTGTAAATCTAATACAGGTGGAGTGGATTTTGGGTCAAAAAGGCTCGAAAACTAGATTAGGACAGGTGAAATGGGTTGAAAACCCAACTAGATTAGGACAGGGCCGATGGTTTGGGCTTGAAAGCCTAAATCACTACTTCCCCGCCTTTCTCCCCTTTTTCCTTTCGTTTACTTGTTTACGTGTTTCTTTGCGAACTTAGTTAAAATTCCTAACTAAGTCGCCTAAAAACTGGTTTTGCATAAACACTAAAATATCACTAAAATTGCTTTCAAAGTTAGTCAAAGACGATTTTCAAACAGTCCGGATAACTGCAAGTTAGCGGACGTTTTAGGTGCCTAACACCTTCCTAAAACGTTAATAAGAACCACTTACCTATAATTCTCTAAACTTAAACGATTTTCCTATTTTGGATCGTTTTAAGTATTTTATAAAGGTTTCTTAGTTCCTTTTCAAAATTAAGTGGCGACTCTTTCAAAAGTCAAAATTTCCGCAAAACAAATGTGGTAGCAATATATGATATACTTTGAAAGATATGTATGCCTCGATGTGCTCCTGAAGTAGCAATATCGTGAAATAGGTTATAAGCTATCAGAAATTAATAGGTTTAAGGCACAATTATATTTCATTCCTGGAGAATGAGAAGCTTATTAATGCAAACGTACACTTGATTGTGATGGTATCACATCTCACCTCTGAAAGAGGCAGAATAACTGAGAAGAGTTATTTTGAAATCTACTTTCAAAGTAGTAAATCTAAAATTTATTCATGTAATAGTAAATTTGAAACTTACTAAAGCAAAAAGGCATATGTCATGGTAAACTTGGAGTTTACTAGTATAAAAGTTCATAAATTGACATGAACGATTGCTACATTTTGAAAATGTGCATATTGAGTATTAGACATGTATTGAAGAACTAGACAATTCTTCGAGAATTGTTGATGTTGTTTGTTCTCATGATAAGTTGGTTGGACCAACTAATATTGGGATTGAATTCCTTAAAATCTGAAAAGTATAAAAGGTGAATATGGGCCCGTTCACCTATTATGTGATATGTTGAAAAAATGCATCAATAAGATGATCACATGTACAATTATTATCAACCTACAGTTTGACATTCATAAAGTAGTTTGCTTAATAAAATTGAGTTAAGAACATAATTTTTAGATTGTGTAATCAAGATAATTTATCTTGATGATGATGGTTTGACATTGAATGCCTTTGATTAATAGCTAAATCATTACTAATGAGAACAAAACTTCACGTGTTGGTCTGAAATATGATATGTTGCATAAAATAGTACTTGTATGCCTTTGACCAATAAATTATGATTATTTCTTCCCTTTCAATTGGTTCAAGGTCAGGAACCAACTATTCCATCTAATAGATGATGTGTGGTATATGATTAATGAATATATCATGATGTACAAATATGTATTCCTCATATGAACATGGGGAATGTATGTTAGTTTTTCTAAAATAAGGGGGAGATTATAAGCGGCTATGAAATATGTTAGGAATTATCATAAGATCCCCATTCCAAAGATAATTCCAAACAAATGCCGAAAGCATCTCATATTTAAGTTGCAAGTGCTCTTATTTTATGTACCTGAAGGACAAAGTCTACGCATATATGAAGCTTGGTAAACCAATCGGATTCAAATTAAATAATACTTGAAAAGGATAAGGAGCAAATAATCATAATAAGAAGGCAATGTGCTCCTGAAGAGCCTATGACATAACACTACATGAAATCTTATGAGAGGTTCAGGTACTTTAAAATAGTGAAGTGATGAGATCTCAAAATGTTATGTCACATTGTGAACCAAAGCAAAATGATATATTATCGATGATATCTTTGATACAATATTTGCATAATATTGTAAAAGACTATGAGGATTTGAATTCTACGTTTATTTAAACATGCTGACGTAGAAATATTTATCAAGTGACATGAAAGGATGCATCTTGGTAAGTGTAAAACTTATTTGATTTACAGTCCAGACACTTGAAGATGTCACATATGACATGTTGAATATTGTCACTTGAAAAAATTTATATGAAACTTTCTAAGGATTCAAAATGTTTGAAGCATATAAAAGTTTCTGGGAAACGTATTTAGAATCCTTATATTGTATAAGCTTATAGCTTGAAAATTATTGAAACTCTTGGAGAGTTTTCAAAAGCAATAAATTATTTGCTGAAATGAGAAATATACCGAATTGAATTGGTTATTAAGTACCATATCTTAGTACAACCGATGTACTAATGTATCTTGCAAATACTATAAGGCCTGATATAGCCTTTTTCGATTAATTTGTTAGCAAGGTATAATTCTGATCCTAGGAGACATCGAAATGGGATCAAACACATGATCTTATTTTATTATAAAAATTGCAGTTTCGATCTTGTTAATTATGCTAATGCTGGGTATTTATTTAATCAGAATAAATCTCGATCTCAAACACACAATGTGTTCACATGTGGGGATACTGTCATATCTTGGAGATATACAAAGCAATCTAGCGTAGCCACCTGATCGAACGATGCTGAGATAATAGTTATTCATAAAGCAAGCCGAGAATCTGTATGGTTAAGGTCCATGATACATCTCATTCAAGAAAAATGTGGTTTGAAATGTGATAATATACCCACAATTTTATATAGAGATAATGCAGATTGCATATCACATCTTAATGGAGGATTCATAAATGGAAATAAAACGGAGCGCACTTCATCAAAGCGTTTTTACATACATGAACTACAAAAGAATGGTGATATTAACGTGCAACAGATTCGTTCAAGTGACAATGTGGCTGATTTATTCACCAAATCTCCTCCAATTGCAACTTTCAAGAAATGGTGCATAAGACTGAGATGCAAAGGTTCAAGGATGTTCTTATTATGGGAGTTAATACACGTTGTACTCTTTTTCCCTTTCAAGGTTTTGTGAAATGGTTCCCTTTCAGCATAAATTTTCAGCATAATCCTCTCGAACCATTTCAATTGAGTCTTCAACTTTTTCAATGGACTCTTCAACGATAGTGCATTGAACATTTTCAAGCGAGTCTTCCACAATTGTATCTTGAATTATTTCAACCGAATCTTCATTCATAATAGTATCATAAACTATTTCAATCGAGTCTTCAAAATGAAAATTCATACTCTAATTTTTTTTTTCGTAACTCTAACTTTTTTCTTTGAGCTCAATGAAGTAGAATGGACATGCAAAAGTGAAATTATATATAGAAGAGTGTGCAATTAATGGAAGAGTAATGTTGGAGTAGCTGTACTCTGGGAGTTGACAGTTCTCTTATCAAGAGGAAAAAATTGACATTTTGGCACATAGGGAATAGGCGGAAGTTGGCATCTCTCTTAATAAGAGGAAAAAGTTGACATTTTGGCACATAGGGAATAAGCGGCTGCAGTTAAAAGTACCATAGAAAAAAGTGTGTTGTCAAAATCATGAGGGTAAAATTGGAAATAAATTTAATGGTTCACTTATTTTGAAACACTAATAAATACCCCAACAATTCACTTATTGTGAAACTGAGGAAGTATTTCATAACAATAATTTTTATTTATGACAATTTTCAGTCCCATATTCAGAAGAACAAATAAGAACCAAAATGAATAATATGATTATGGTTGTCTATTTCTATATATACACTAGATAATGAATGGCCGTTTATGGGCCAACATTATTTTATAGTTATTTAATTTGTTTTTCAAAAAGTGATCATTAATTTTTTCAAATAACTACGATAAAAAATGATAATAAATATCACCCATTATAATTTAAAAATGACCGATATAGAGAGGTGTTATTATATATATATATACTGACATTTGACGTTCACATCTCATCTAACTGTTACAAACAAAGCATGCAAATTTAGCAAGAGTATGAATATAAAAAAGACAAGTGTTAATAGTCTTTTTCTCGTGAAGTTACGAAATAACTGATGTGCACTATTTAAATATAATTTTTTTCTTTAAAATAGATATTCGTACTTGAAATTTACTGTCTACATGACATTAATGATGATTATCATAAATATTTTGATATTTTATTTGTACATAATATATTTCTTACAAAATATTATTACATGATTTTTCAGTATGCTATTATAGAGAGATAATTTTATAAAGAGTGTACCATTATAATAAACGTCATTGTTGTTATAGGTAAATGTTGTTAGAGAAGTAAAATATAACATGAAAAATCAATTCCAGAGAAAATTAGGCCACTATCATGAAATGTCGTTATAACGAAATAACGTTATAGAGGGGTCTGACCGTATATTATTAGTGTAAAATTTCTTTACAGTATTAAGCAATCATTAGTTATGTAGCAAGTAATATGTTTTATTTTTAAGATTGTGATTTTTTTTGTAAAGATTTATAAGTAAATAGTTTTCTATGACTCTATTTATACTAATAATATCTATATTATTTAGAGAAAATGACCAAAAGAGCCTCCAACCTTTGTCTCAAATCTCAACTACACACTTATACTTTGCGGGGATCCTATGACCCTCCTGAACATTTTAAAAATGGAATTATTACACCCCTAAAGACTTATGTGACAAAGAAAGTGTATCTCACTCTCTGAGAGATTGAGTAGTCCGAAAATCTTAAAAATATATTTTTTACATTTCTTTTTAATATAAAAGTACATATATATATATTATTTTTATTTTATTTTAATTTTTCTTTCTTCTTCATCATCATTCCAAAATACTCTCATAAAAAGCTTTAACAACTCTTCAATGGCTACCATGGTCAATCTCTTTATCTTCCTCATCTCTATTTATCTTTCAAACAAGCAACATTTGCTCTCCGCTTTTCCATCTTTAACATTTTTCTCAGTGACAAAATATCAAACACTTTGTCTTCATCATTACACTCTTCTTCAAACTCCTCCTTCTCATCATCCAATTCCAATAAACCACCATTTTTTTCCTCTTCTAAGTTCGAATTCATCAACAACCAGTCTTACAAGACTTCATCTTTTCACTACATTTTTCATCACAATCATTTTTGGAACAACACCCATTTCTCAATTCACTTGATTTCCCAAGAAAATCACAAAAAAAAAAAAAAAAAAAAACGATTCTAATCCTTACAATACTAACTAAATTGCAAAACCCTCAATCCCAAATCAAACAACAACAACAACTCCAAAACTTTATACAATTGTCCAAGCTACCCAAACGCCGAATCTGCTCTAGTCTTCATACATCATCAGTTGGTAATGGGGGGTACCGCTTCTCGCTTCCTGTGAAAACCATAACTCAAACTGACTCATTACGTCTCTTTCAGTGAAAATTAGAAAGAAATGATGCTTATTGAAGGCACTTAAGTAGAAATACTAACTTGATAAACGTTTATCTTTGACAGTGAAGTGTCCTGTCACAACCACATTCACTATAACTTCTTCTGATTGATCGACAATCCTTGCTCCTAGCTTTACCATCTCCAACTTCTTCGTATGCTTTGGAGTGTGTTTGAATTTAATTCCATCAACAGAAACAACGCCTCCTTCCAAACTCAGATAAGGATAATATATTAAAGAATAATAATTAATTTTTTTTAATATAAAAATATAATATTATGTGACAATTACGTAGTATGACATGGCAGGTGCGTGTTGCTCACTTTCCATTACACATCTGGGTGTGAGTTTTTGGGGGGTTTAACAATTTCATTTTTAAAATGTGTGTAGTTAAAATTTGGGGCAAAGGTTGGGAGGCTCTTTTGACCACTTTTCCTATTATTTATACTAAAGTTAAGAATCATTCAAGTGTATAATATTCCATCCCGATAAAATATGAACAAACTCACCACTTAAATTAATTAAATCATAGTCTTAAAATTGTTTTAAGTGTATAAAGTTTTAAAATTTGAATTGTTATTGTGTTGAATAAATCCATATTAAGTAAAATAAATGAATTTTATATGTTTGTTAGTAGAAGTTTATGATACGAATCTTTGGCTAAAATATAATTTAAGAAGGTTTGAATTTTGAAAATACATAGACATATTCAAAAGCACAATTTGAGATTTATAATAATTTTACTAGAAATACATCATTCTATTAAAAATTCATCCATTTTAATTTGTTTGGTTTATTTTAATTTGGTATAATGTTTAAGAAAGTAAAAAAGATTTTTTAAATTTTGAGAACTTAAGTTAAAAATATTTCAAATGTTCCAAAATATACTTTAATCTTGTGGTTTTGAATATACCTTTTGAAAAGTTAGAAACATAAATAGCGAAAAAAAGAAAGAAATATTTTTCTATTTTAAAATAAATTAAAAAAGAAAGTTGAATCGAAGAAAGTAGCCGGTAATGACTGAAATAGAATTTCCAAAAAAATGTGAAAACATAAGAACATGAAAGAAAGTTTTAATATTTGGGAAATTTTAATTTATTATAGAAAATGAATTGGAATAAGTCTATATAGAAAAATAAAAGAGAGTGGCAATTGGTTAGGAAATAAGATAATGCCTATGTACATAATACAATTTGTATTGCAACTTTTCATAGCTGTGAAAATACAATTTCGTTTTATATGAGAAAGTTTCTGCTCAATTATACACTTTGCCACGTTGATACGCCAATTTTAATTTATCCATGTTGCTTCCTGGACATTTTATTAATTCAGTTTGATATTTTCAAATGATTGACTTGAGCCGATCCCCCTTCCTCCCCCCCCCAAAAAAAAAAAAAAAATCAAGTTTTTAATTTGAAGACGTCTTAGAATTAAGCAAATGATACTACTATATATACTCCCTAGTATAGTATAAGCTGCAACGAAGAAGAAATCAAGAATCAATCTAAGATATCTAATGGAGCCCGTAACAACAACTACTGTAGTAGTCCCAACTCAGTAGCCATCGCTGCTGTTGCTACATTAGTCGTCGGGCTCCCTAAAGCAGTCAATGAGTACCCTAAGATATTTACTTATTTTTTTTCATTAATCAAGAAGAGACAAAAAAAAAAAATTCATGTTTAACCTTTGCATTATTATTTTTTCTTTAAATTGAAATATAAATATCATTTAATATGGGTATTATGATAAATTAGTTATGTTACTTATTATTTTTTTAATCAATGTAGCACCTCGATTGAGACAGGTAAATTGAGAACGAGGGAGTATATTTAAAGGCAGTAACAATGCATCGTCGGTGACCGCAGGAGGCGGCGTAAGACTTCTTTTTAGCAAATAAACTAATTGTGAAGATTTAATGGTGGCACCTTTCCCTATCCAAAGCATTGTTTTGAACCAAATAATGTTCAAAGTTGTAGGGAAATAGTGCCAAGGATGTTGACATAGTATGTTTTACATTTCTTTATTAAAACTAGATAGGTAAATTTGTGCGTTGCATGAGCCTTAAAATAAAATAAAGGAAAAAGGAAAAAGGTTTAAATATGTCACTGAACTATTAGAAATGACTTATTTATGTCATTAGTTAAAACTTGAGCTCATTCATGCCAGCGCTGTTACAAAACCAGCTCATCCATGCCATTACTTTTTAACGGTGGTTTTCAAAAATAATTTTGACACGTGGCATTTTATTAGAGGTCCACGTCATTAATTAAAATAAGAAAAAAGACTCAAATATGTCATTGAACTATCAGAAATGACTCATTTATGTCATCAGTTAAAAGTTCGGCTCATTCATGCCAACACCGTTATAAAATTAACTCACTCATGCCATTACTTTTTAATGATGAATTTTTAAAAATAGCTTTGTCACGTGGTCTTTTATTAGAAGTCCACGAGCATTAATTAAAAGAAATCAATGTTAATTTCAAAATATTTGAAATTAGTTAGTATCGGGATTATTTATTCCAGCATTTATACCATAATGATGGGAGAAGTTATCCCATATATATTTCGGGATAATTAGAATAGCTGACTTCTTTTAAGCCATTATTTGAAAATGATTTTTCAACAATGTATGCTCCACTAATTCGTGATAGGAGAAGTTATTCCATATGCATAGCGGGATGATTGGGTTAACAGACTTCTTTTAAGTCGTTATTTAGAAATGATTTTTTCAATAATGTATACTCCCTTAATTCGTGATGGGAGAATGGAGAAGTTCTATTGGTACGCCTCTTTCTTTTTCTTGCTTGTCCTAATCGTTCATTGATTTATTTTCTTGCAACTTCGGAGTATATATTGGAGTCACTGAAACTAAAACTAATCAGTCACTATAGGATAAATTTTTTGATGTTTTTGTTAAGCGTAGCATTTATAATGATTTAGAATCAAATAGAAATAGTCAAAGTATATACATTAATCACTATTTTTTCTAATTAGATAAATAATTGTTGTTGTAGGAAAAAAATATTTTAATGGGTGTGAGTTGAATTATGTTAAATGAATCGGTTGTTTTTAATGGGTCTAAGATATTTTGAAATTAATATTGATTTATTTTAATTAATGTCGCGGACCACTAATAAAAGGCCACATGACAAAACTGTTTTTGAAAACCCACCATTAAAAAGAAATGACATGGGTGAGTTGATTTTATAACGACGATGGCATGAATGAGCTAAACTTTTAACTGATGGCATAAATGAGTCATTTCTGATAGTTTAATGGCATATTTGAGCCTTTTTTCTTAATTTAATTAATAACGTAGACTTTTAATAAAAGGCCACGTGACAAAGCTATTTTTGAAAACCACCGTTAAAAATTAATGACATGGATGAGCCGATTTTGTAACGGCGATGGTATAAATGAGTCAAACTTTTAACTGATGGCATAAATGAGTCATTTCTGATCGATCAATGACATATTTGAGCCTTTTCCCTAAAATAAAAATGTAACTATCCCATTTGATTAGATCACTTGATAATTTGTTTGGTTTATTTTAATTTGGTATAATATTTAAGAAAGTAAAAAAGATTTTTAAAGTTTTGTGAACTTAAGTTAAAAATATTTCAAATGTTCCAAAATATACTTTAATCTTGTGGTATTGAATATACCATTTGAAAAGTTAGAAACATAAATAGCGAAAAAAAGAGAAGAAATATTTTTCTATTTTAAAATAAATTAAAAAAGAAAGTATACCAAACAAGTTGAATCGAAGAAAGTAATAGGTAATGACTGAAATAGAACTTCCAAAAAAATGTGAAAGAAACGAAAAAATGTGAAAACATAAGAACATGAAAGAAAGTTTTTAATATTTGAGAACTTTTAATTTATTATAGAAAATGAATTGGAATAAGTCTATAGAGAAAAATGTACTCAGCTATTGATATAAAGAGAGTGGATCCACCAAAAAATAAAATTAGCAACACCACACTGTTTAGTGGCAATTGGTTAGGAAATAAGATAATGCTATGTGCATAATACAATTTGTATTGCAACTTTTCATAGCTGTGAAAATACAATTTCGTTTTATATGAGAAAGTTTCTGCTCAATTATACACTTTGCCACGTTGATACGCCAATTTTAATTTATCCATGTTGCTTCCTGGACATTTTTTTAATTCAGTTTGATATTTTGAAATGATTGACTTGAGCCCCCGAAAAAAAATAATCAAGTTTTTAGTTTGAAGACGTCTTAGAATTAAGCAAATGATACTACTATATATACTCCCTAGTATAGTATAAGCTGCAACGAAGAAGAAATCAAGAATCAATCTAAGATATCTAATGGATCCTGTAACAACAACTATTATAGTAGTCCCAGCGATTGTAATGGGCTCAGTAGCCATCTCTGCTGCTGCTACATTAGTCGTCGGGCTCCCTAAAGCAGTCAATGAGTACCAAATAATCTTCTCAAAACTCAAGAATCACCTGTCAAACAAGGTCACATTAGAGATTGACGAATTTGATGGCAATCTCAAAAACGAAATATATGAAGCTGCTGAGATCTATTTGAGACACCATCAATCTCTCAAAAACCCAAAGATAATCAATGTCAGTAAATCAGCGGAGGGGAAGAATTTCATCGAAAACCCACTGGTACACAATCAGAAGATGAAAGATTTTTACGATGGCCATAAATTCAAGTGGGTTTGGCTAAAGTTGAAATGCGTTGATCATCCTAAACAAGTGACTGTCGTTCAAACAGCTGAGATGAAGTCCTTTAACCTCACATTTCGAAAGGACGACGAGGATTATGTCAAAAACACCTACTTGCCTAACATTATGGCAGAAGCAAAAAATCTGAAGGGTTAAAACAAGACGATCAAGATGTGCAATCCCCATGAACGGCTAAAGTTACACTCTGTTTGGATGGTTAAAACATATTGCTTGGCAAAGTTTATTGTGATTAGTCGGTACGGTAGTGAGGTGTGCGAGATAAATAAAAGCGGGTTTGCATTGTGTGAAATTGTGTGGGAGTGCTATAGTTTGTTTGAAATCGTGTGGTAATAATATTGTTGTGAGTTTGTGAAATAAAAGATATGGTTTCTTTTGAAGAGGTACTAGTCTTTTGACACTACATTATATTACTCAATTCAAGTTTTATATTTATCCCGTTATAATATATGGTGTCGTTGTTACTCTCTTGCTATTGCGTTTTAACGAGAATATTATTTATTTATGGGTGTGATTATTATTTTTCCAACGTGGTATCATAGCCATGACAAATAATTGTTGTCACGCCCCCTTTTTACGCTCATTCAAGTGAAAGACACATGCTTTTGTTAAAAAGAAAAGAACAAAGTGGGGTTTTTCGAAGTAAAGTGACCTAAATGAAAAGGAATTAACTTTTTTTGTTCTGAATTGAGTTGTGGTATTTCAAGTCACCTTTTTGAATTCTCGATCTAAAAAAAATGAATCTTTATTTTTTGATTTGTGAAACTAGGTAAGAAATTTTGTTAACTGGGGGAGGTATGAGGCACCTCAGGTCTCATTGTTCTAGCACGCTTTCTTCAATTTATTCTCACCTTAAACTAATTTTGGATAAAATGCGTTAAGCCATAATTTGCTCATCCTTTAGTTGTTGAACTAAGCTTTATTGGTCTCAATCCTGATGTATGACCGGATTCTTGGTCTTGACATACATCAGCTTAGAAGTATAACTATTTTCTTCACTCGAGTGCATCGAACCTAATAAGCTCTGCATGTTTACGCATCTTTTATTTGAATTAATAAAGGATAATTAATAAGACCAAAGTAGTCAATTATTCCCAACTTTTCTCCTCAAATCTCAAGAATCGCTTGTCAATCAAGGCCGCATGGTACAAAAATAAACACAACAAAGTATGAAATTTTTCTTCTTATTACTTGATGAATGCTTTGTACAAAATACCCCTATTTATAGAAAACCTAATACAATAACCTTACATAATAAAAGGGAAGATAATATTGTGTACATCTAGAAAAGGGAAAAAAGAATATCTACTATGTTCCTAAAATATATTAACAATAATTGACTAAATATTCACAATGAATCCCAACAAGAAAAAACTATTGAATCCCAATTAGGAAAAAAATATTGAATCCCCCTCCCCCCCTCCTCCCGCGTTGGAGGTGTGGAAGAGACAACCAACTTGTCGAGATGTTGATGATGCAAAGGCTCCATCAACGACTTAGTGAATATATCGGCGAGCTGAGAAGAAGATTTTACATATGATAATGAGATTAATCTGGCAAGGTACTGCTGACGGATGAAGTGATAGTCAATTTCGACATGCTTTGTTCGTACATGAAAAATTAAATTTTCTGCGATATGAATAGCGGCAAGGCTGTCTGAATGAAAAGGTACCGATAAAGGAATTAAGATTCTGAGATCTTCGAAAAGGCGAATTAGCCAAGTAAACTCAGCTACGAACCTTCTCATAGAATGATACTCAGCTTTGATCGAGCTGGGAGAGATGGATGTTTATTTCTTTGATTTCCATGAAATAGGAGAGGAATTCAGGGAAGTATAATACCTACTTACTAATTTTCGTGAATCTGGACATGTACCCCAATCGGAGTCACAAAATGTCATCAATTTAAAAGAAGCGAAAGTAGACATGAATAGACTAAGACTCGGATCAGTGAGCAGATAGCGAAGCACTCACGATGCAGCTTTAAAATGAGGTTCGCGTGGATCCTGAATAAATTGGCTCAAATATAGCACTGTGAATGACAAATCAGGCCTTGTATGTAATAGATAATTGAGTTTATCCAATAAATGTCTGTATAGAGTAGGATCTTGCATAGGAATCCTTTAACTAGCCTGTAGTTTGACACTGTGATCCAAAGGGGAAGAAACAGAAGATAAATAAAGAGCATCAAATTCTTTTGATAAATCTAGTGTAAATTTTTTTTGTAAAATAAGCATCCCTATAGATTTTTGAACAACCTGCTCCATGCCATGAAAAAAATGCAAAGGACCAAGATCCTTGACTTTGAACTTCTTGTCTAAAAACAACTTTAAAGCTTGTAGTTCACCTTCATTATTTCTTGTCAACAATATGTCATTTACATACACTACTATAATAGAGATAGAATCACCAGATTTCTTTAAAAAAAAAAGAATAATCATTGAGGGAAAGATTGAAACCCTTAAGATTAAGAACAGAAGTAAGCTTAGCATAACATTGTCTAGATGCTTGTTTAAGCCCATAAATAGATTTCTTCAGCAAATAAACATAATTTGAGAGGGTGGTGTAAGATCAGGTGGAAATTTCATATTAACTTCTTCATGAAGAGAAGCATTATTAACATCTAACTGAAAAACTACCCATTTATTCTTAAATGCAATGGCTAAAATATATCTAATAGTAGTCATCTTGACCACTAGAGAGAAAGTTTCATTATAATTAATACATTCAAAAATAACAACATACCCAGTGTATTCTCACATAATGGGGTTTGGGGAGGGTAAAGTTTACGCAGACCATACACTGCCTCAGGTGAAGTAGAGAGGTTGTTTCCAATAGACCCTCGACTCAGGGCAGATAATATTATAACATACACAAAAACATAAAAGTATATAAGCTAATATAGTACGCAAAATAAACTAACACTGCTAGCTACTACAAGAAACAATACAACAACCAGATAATACTATACACTATCTATCCGAAATCATAAACATCACTCAAACACCCCAAACAGGAAACTCCAGACGCAAACAAAGTACTCTTCCCTACTATTACAAACACATTCCTACCCCTAACTCTCTACCCTAATCTGCATTCTCCACACCTTTCTATTATGAGTCATGTCATCTGTAAGCTGTAACTGCTTCATATCATGCCTAATCACCTCCCTCCAATATTTTTGTGGCATACCTCTACCCCACCTAAAATCATTGATAGTCAGTCTCTCACACCTTCATACTGGAGCATCCGAGACCCTCCTCGTCACGTGCTCGAACTAACGTAACCTCACTTCTCGCAACTTTTCTTCCATCAAAGACACTCCCACCTTCTTTCGAATCATCTCATTCCTAACCCTATTTCTCCCGGTAATTCCACACATCCATCACAGCATCCTCATTTTCGCCATCTTCAAATTTTGGATGTGGGAGTTGTTAACTGGCCAACATTCTACTCCATATAACATAGTCGGTCGGACAGTCACTCTGTAGAACTTACCTTTAAGCTTCGGAGGCATTTTCTTATCACACAGGACTTCAGAAGTGAGCCTCCATTTCAACCATCCAACACCAATATTGTGTGTGACATCTTCATTAATCTCACCGTTCTCCTGAATTATAGATCTTGGATACTTAAAACTCTCCCTCTTCTGAATGACCTGAGAATCTGGCTCCACTGCCACATCAGCCTCCTGTGACAAATCACTAAACTTACATTTCAAGTACTTCGTCTTACTCCTGCTCAACCGAAATCGTTTAGATTCAAGGGTCTGTCTCAAAATATCCAACTTATCATTAACTCTTCTCTGGGTCTCTTCAATCAGTACCATATCATCAATAAATAACATGTGCCAAAACACCTTTCCTTGAATACATCGCATCAAAACATTCATCACCAAGACAAATAAAAAGAGGCTAAGAGTCGATCCCTGTGCAACCCTATCAAAATGAAAAAGTTCTTTGAATCTCCATCTACCGTCCTTATCCGAGTATTTGCGTTATCGTACATGTCCTGAATCGACCTAGTGTATTCCACAGGCACCCCTCTAGCCTCCAATCACCTACACAGAATCTCTCTGGGGACTTTGTCATATACCTTCTCAAGGTCAATGAACACCATGTGCAAGTCCTTTTTCCTCTCTCTAAACTACTCCACTAATCTCCTCATGAGGTGAATGGCCTCAGTAGTCGATCTATCTGGCATAAAATCGAATTAATTCTCAGAAATAGTCAGAATCTTCTTCAGCCTCAACTCTACTACCATTTTCCAAACCTTCATAGCATGACTCAACAACTTGGTAACCCTATAATTATTGCAATTCTAAATGTCCCCCTTGTTTTTATATAATGGAATCATCGTACTGCACCTTCAAGCTTCGGGCATCCTCGTCGCCCTAAGAACAATGTTAAACAATCTCATCAGCCACTCCAAACCTGTCGGCCTGTGCTATTCCAAAAATCCACAGGGATCTCCTCAGGCCAGTCGCCCTACCCCTACACATCTTGTTGATAGCCCCCCAAGACCTCCTCAACCTTGATACGCCACCAATAACCATAATAGTGAAACCTCTTAGAGTTCTCTAATCCCCCCAGTACAAAATCTTTGTCCCCCTCGTCATTCAAAAGCTTATGGAAATAGGATTGTCATTTTTACCTAATGAGGGCATCCTCAACCAACATTGTACCATCCTCTCCCTTGATGCACTTCACTTGGTCAGTACATACCTGATTGGTAATTCTATCGAGCTCTAACGTTACGTAAAGCCTGTTTTGCGCCCTCCTGCCATAACCTACACCACAAAAAAGGTCAAACCAGCACAATTCAGGAAAACGTTTGCCGGAGAAGCCGAAAAACTCACCGGCCGGCGACATATAAGAAAGCCACAGTAGCAAACATGGCAAGCATTAGTGATGAAATTGGGGATTGCACCCCAACTCCTACGAACCGAACATTGGATCTCCGACTCTGCATTATTATTATTATTACGAGAAATCTACCGTTACGAAGAACCTATTGGAAGCTACTAATAGTCTAAAGGTGCAATTTTTATGGTTCATTAAAGACCTCTCTGAATCAAATACAAAATGTAAAAGCCACGAAAATGCATGAAAAATATAATTGAAAACCGAATTAACTAAAATTTTCGCTATGCAACTCACAGGCCTGGGAGAAGCAACAAATTAATCAAAAAATATGTAATAGAAATCTAATGAAAATCTGATATTTTGAGTAATTTTCTCAAACACGTGCAGGAAAAAAACATATATTAAACTTTCGGGACAATAAAGTCGTAGCTCTCAAGCGACTATAAAAAAAGCTAAATGAAATCAACGTGAAACAGATAAAAACAAAATAAGAAGAAGAAAATCTACCATAAAACAAGCAAAACAGATACAGAAAATAGATTTGATAATCTATTTGTTCATCTTTATATAATAGAAATATCACAACTACATTCATGCATAACAAACTTTCTGTCGGTACTAGTAAAAATTAATTTTAGAATTATATCTCCTTAATCATCATATCAAATAAGAAATGTGTACACAAGAATTTAGCAATCCCATGCATGGACTCAAGTCAACCATCACTTTTTTAAGTGTGGAAGTTAATAGCAGTAACTTAAACATTGGAAATGAGAGTTACTGCGAAGGACCATTATTCTCTGAAGTAAAGGAAAAGGGATAATGCATTTCAACGTGTACGTCTTTTCCAAATTCATAAAATTGTGATCAACATGGGACTTAAATATTGGGATGCTGCACTGTATACAAGTACAAATAGCATAAGAAAATATTAATTTATAAAAATATTCTTTATATTTGCTTAGTTAATATTTTAAAAAAAAAAAAATACTTTTCTCTTGAAAATAAGAAATTTAATTTTCTTAGTGAGAATAAAGAAAACAAATTTCATAGATGATAAACATATCAAAATTCATTTTCTCCTCCCATCTGAAATTTTAAAATGTACCTGTAAATTGAGACACTGCGCAGTATTTTCGAAATAAGCAATAGATACTTCCTCCGTTTCAAATTTTTTAATTTGATATTCTATTTTACTTATTTTTTTTCATTAATTAAGAAGAGACAAAAAAAAATCATGTTTTACCCTTTGCATTATTACTTTTTCTTTAAATTAAAATATAAACATCATTTAATACGAATATTATGATAAACTAACCATATTACTTATTATTTTTTTTAATCAATATGACACCTCAATTGGGACTGGTAATTAGAAACCGAGGGAGTATAATCAAAGGCAGTATTAATACATCGTCGGTGACCGCAGGAGGCGGCGTAAGACTTCTTTTTAGCAAATAAACTAATTGTGAAGATTTAATGGTGTCACAATTCCCTATCCAAAGCATTGTTTTGAACCAAATAATGTTCAAAGTCGTAGGGAAATAGTGCCAAGGATGTTGACATAGTATGTTTTACATTTCTTTATTAAGACTAGACAGGTATGTTTGTGCGTTGCATGACCCCTAAAATAAAATGAACGGAAATGACTCAAATATGTCACCGAACTATCAGAAATGATTCATTTATGTCATCAGTTAAAAGTTGAGTTCATTCATGCCAGCGCCGTTACAAAACCAGCTCATTCATGCCATTATTTTTTAACGGTGGTTTTCAAAAACAACTTTGACACGTGGCCTTTTATTAAAGGTCCACGTCATTAATTAAAATAAGCAAAAAGACTCAAATATGTCATTGAACTATCAGAGATGACTCATTTATGCCATCAGTTAAAAGTTTGGCTCATTCGTGCCATCACCGTTATAAAATCAACTCACTCATGCCATTACTTTTTAATGATGGATTTTTAAAAATAGTTTTGCCACGTGATCTTTTATTAGAAGTCCACGCCATTAATTAAAAGAAATCAATAATAATTTTAAAATATTTAAAATTAGTTAGTATCGAAATTATTTATTCCAGCATTTATATCATAATGATGGGAGAAGTTATCCCATAAATATGGCGGGATAATTAGAATAACAGACTTCTTTTAAGCCATTATTTGAAAATAATTTTTCAACAATGTATGCTCCACTAATTCGTGATAGGAGAAGTTATTCCATATGCATGACATGATGATTGGGATAACAGACTTCTTTTAAGTCATTATTTAGAAATGATTTTTTCAATAATGTATACTCCCTTAATTTGTGATGGGAGAATGGAGAAGTTCTATTAGTATGTCTTTTTTTTTTCTTGCTTGCCCTAATCGTTCATTGGTTTATTTTCTTGCAACTTCGGAGTATATATTGGAGTCACTGAAACAAAAACTAATCAGTCACTATAGGATAAAATTTTTGAGGTTTCTGTTAAGCGTAGCATTTATAATGATTTAGAATCAACTAGAAATAGTCAAAGGAAATACATTAATCACTATTTTTTCTAATTAGAAAAATAGTTATTGTTGTAGGAAAAAAATATTTTAATGGGTGTGGGTTGGGTTATGTTAAATGAATCGGTTGTTTTTAATGGGTCTAAGATATTTTGAAATTAATATTGATTTATTTTAATTAATATCGCGGACCTCTAATAAAAGGCCACATAACAAAACTGTTTTTGAAAACCTACCATTAAAAAAAAATGACATGGGTGAGTTAATTTTATAACGACGATGACATGAATTATCTGAACTTTTAACTGATGACATAAATGAGTCATTTCTGATAGTTTAATGGCATATTTGAGCCTTTTTTTCTTATTTTAATTAATAACGTGGACTTTTAATAAAAGGTCACATGACAAAGCTATTTTTGAAAACCATAGTTAAAAATTAATGGCATGGATGAGCCGATTTTATAACGACGATGACATGAATAAGTTAAATTTTTAACTGATAACATAAATAAATCATTTCTAATCGATGAATAGCATATTTAAGTTTCTTTCCTAAAATAAAAATATAACTATCTCATTTGATTAGATCACTTGATAAGCAATAGATATATTCAAAGGCAGTGACAATACATCGTCGGTGACCGCAGGAGGCGGCGTAAGACTTCTTTTTAGCAAATAAATTAATTGTGAAGATTTAATGTAAAGCATTGTTCTGAACCAAATAATGTTCAAAGTCGTAGGGAAATAGTGCCAACTGCCAAGGATGTTGACATAGCATGTTAGGATGTTGACATAGCATGTTTTACATTTCTTTATTACTCCCTTCGTTTCAAAAGAATAATCTACTTTGATTCGATATAAAATTTAGGTAAAATGATCTTTTGGATTCTGTATTATGTCGATTTTGTAAGTTGGACACTTCTACTTACATATTTATCATCTGAACCCCTAAACTCATTAAAAAACAATATTTTGCATCATTTGACCGTTGACCTCGCACATGTGGCATTGACATGTTGACTAGGTCAAAGAGAGTGTAGTCACTCGCCTGGGGTGCGAGTGGGGGTCAATTTTTGATCAATTTTATATTAAAATAATTAAAAATATAAATAAAAAATATATTAAAATTAAAAAAAAAAAGTTTTTCTTTTTCCTCCATCCTTTTTAATTTAAAAATATAAATTTTAAAAAATTTTCCCATCCCACTCCCCTCTCCACCCCACCCAGCCCTCTCCCCCAACCCTCCACCCCACCCCAGCCCGTTCCCAGCCCACTCAGCCTCACGTAACCCCTCCTCTTCCCCAGCCCCCCACCCAGCCCATCCCCACCCCACCCACCCCTCTCCCCCAGCCCTCCGCCCCACCCCAGCCCATCCCCAGCCCCCACGTAACCCCCCTTCCCCAGCCCCCCACCTCACCCAACCCCCTTCCTCCAGCCCCCACCCAACCCTTCCCCCAGCCGCCAACCCCACCTAGCCCCACGCAATCCCCTCCCCCATCCCCCACCCCACTCAACCCCTCCCCAAGCCCCCCACCCCACCCTAGCCCCTCCCCCCACAATTAATTTAAATTAAATATTTTAAATATGTAAATCATATTTAAATTAATTAATTAAGTAAGTAAAATTTATTTAAATTAGGTAAGAATTTTAAATTTGATAAATTAATTAATTTAAAATTTAATTAATTTAAATAAATTAATTAGTTAAGAATTTTAATTAATTAATTTTTTACTAATTTAAACTTAAAATTTAAATTAATTAATTAAATTAATTTTAATATTTAATTAATTTTAATGTAATACTTTTTAAAAAAAAAAATATGATTATTCAAATTTTTCTACAATTTATAAATTTTTCTTATTTAATTAAATTAATTTTAATATTTAATTTGTTATGTAGCATTTTAAAAATGACTTGGAATTTAATGTAATACTTTTTCTATTTTTTTAAAATGATGTGGCAGATGACATGGCAGACATAACAGATGTGGCAGCTGACGTGGGAGAGAGTGTGTTATACTCATCAAAAAAGGGTTTAAAATGTTGCTTTTTAGTGGGTTCAGGGATCCAGATGACAAACATATAAGTAGAAGTGTCCAACATAGTACAGGTGTCCAGAAGGTCATTTTGCCTAAAATTTAATGTAAAAATTTAAAATTAAAATATTATTAAAAAAGAGAAGGAGATATTTTTTTTAAAAACTAACTAAAAAGGAAAGTAGTTTATTCTTTTTCCATTTCCAAAGAATAATCTACTTTGATTTGACATAAAATTTAACGTAAAAAGTTGAAATTAAAATATTATTAAAAAAAAGGAGATATTTTTTTTAAACAGATTAAAAAAAGAAAGTAGTTCATTCTTTTTAAAATGAAGGGAGTAAAATTTAACACTGTCCAATAGAATTTGTCCTACATCAATATTGCTATACTTCAGAAAAGGATAATTCAAATTAATTTAAATCAATGATACATTTTAGTAAGTCTATTTCAATTTTGCCACAACATATCTCATTATTGTACGACTATGACCGCCACGTGTTTATTTGTCTTGTTATTCAACTGTTATACTTGCAACTAGGCGACCTTTTAAGACGAGACAAAAATGTATTAAGAATGTGTAAAATTAAATTTACAGTTATAAGTTAATATTTAACTTTTTGATAGAAGGCGTTCACGGACCATTCTTCGTCTAAGATGTCTCTGCCCGTGGGCTGTAGCTTAGGAAAATTGTAACAATTCAAGGGAATCCACTATGTTGATGAAAAAATGGTGATGGTCATCGTTTGGTCCAATATTCTTGGGCCGAATTGCCGTTAGTCTGCAATGTATTCACTATGTTGATCGAGAGCATATACCTTGTTGGCAATTGGTTCTGGATTTGTCCCCTTGTTCTATAATTTATCATCCTTTATTTAGCATAGTACTACGTTTAAACTGATGTTAAGGGGAAGACTACATTTACATTAAAGACATTATTAACGTGTGTGGTTACTACATCTCAAACCTTCATCAATAAGCTTTACGTACTGTTCAAGGTTAAAGTTTTAGACAAAAGAGACTAATAAGTTGCAAATAAGAAAGAAATCATATACTGCACAATATTGTGTCCAATTATAGATACAGAAAATCTAGCTACGGTCCTCGGGCGAGCAGACCAAACTCGATCAGTCTCATTATAGAAGTTACAAATGAAATGAAATAACTTCAGATAAACACAATCAAAATGCTATGTAATTTGTATTAAAATTTATATAATTGAACAACGATGACAGTATTCTTATTCTCAGGACGATATAATTCACCACCTTATCTACTTAGTATCGTGTAATTCAATATATGATAGACGTTGTCTACCGTATATGGGATAATCGAGGATATTGTTTTACTTCAATGTTTATATTGATTGATCGAGAAATATCTCTTTAGGAACACTACGATTGAGAAGTACTGAACTTGCAGTTTTCTGATTGATCAAGTGGTACTGTGGCAGCATTCAAGTCTCCCTTGAAACTTTCAACAAAGACTGCTGATCTTGACTTAAATGTAGCAATCTAAAAAAATTTATTTTAAGAAAAATAAAATTAAAACAGAAGAAAAATGAGAAGCACACAAGATGACCTTGACCTTCCACGCCAATTGCCATATGCCTAGGAGAAAAGGCTAGAACCGGCCCTATGGGATATTTAATTTCCATCTTCGTGTAGGAAAGATTTTGTGCAACAGTGCCCAAAACGACTTCTAGTGGGTGTTAAATTAGCTTATTTTAGGTATTTTTTATTTTTAAGTACTTTTTAATTTTAATGGTGTTTGAAAAAATTAGAAAGTGATTTTAAGCACTCATTTTAGATTTTTAAAATGTTAAAATAAGTCAAAAACTAAAAGTATAATAGTACAAACTTATGACTTTTAGCTTAATAAGTTACTTTTTAAAAGTGATTCCAAACACCCGCTTCGCAAGCCCCACCTATCTTGTAGAACTAATAAACGATCAAGCACACCATATAGTCTCTATTTTTATTTACGTCTCTCTTTATATTGATCGAAAAAAAATGTCTCTTTTTTATTTTTGACAACTTTTACACTTAACTTTTTACATGATAGGTTCAAGATAGCGAATTTAAAGAAGGTTCAAACATATTTTATATATCTATCCATGATGAATAATAATAAACTACAAACAGGGGAATATATGCACAACCTAAATTATTGAGCACAAATATATGCACCAAGCTTATATAAACATAAACAGGGAAAGAACATGAAGCTCTTAAAAAACCCACACCAGATCATCAATCACTAATAAGCGGCGGGGGTGGGTTGGGGAGTATAATTTTAGGTACGAATTTAGATGAACTTACTAAGTAGTCTTATTAATTAATTTCTAATCGACCGACTTCAAATTCTAGACCCGCCCCGATTAATAACTCAAGATTTCAAAGTTTTCCGGCGCATGCATCGTCAATAAGAAGGCCTAATGTGGTCCAAGATGAGCCACCTTCTTTCACAGCTTCCTCTGCATTTTCTCCCAATTCCTTCACTTTCTTCCTCACCCTTTCTCCCCTTTCACCTTCCATTAACTCTCTCACCATTTTCTCAACTTCTTCAGCTTCCACAAAACCCCTCACTGATCCATTTCTCGGCATAATCCTCAGCCCCACCCCAAGTTCCTCAGTCACCATTCTTGCATTTATGTGTTGTTCAGCCATAAATGGCAGCGCCAAAATAGGCACTTTAGCACATATACTTTCCAAAACTGAATTCCATCCGCAGTGACTCAAAAACCCTTGGATGCTTTTGTGCCTCAACACTTCACTCTGATCTACCCATTCTTTCACTATTAATGCTTTGTTTTTTACCCTGTCCTCCAACCCTGCCAAATGATCCAAATTTTTTTGTCTTGTCACCCATAAGAAACATGAGTTGGACGATTCAAGCCCCTTCGCTATTTCTCGAACTTGCTCCTCGGAAACTTCTGCCTGAGTACCAAATGCTACGTACAGAACGGGCTGTTTTTCTGTTAATTTATTGTTGAGCCATTGCATCCATGTTTCGTGTTCGAGTGCTGGTGCTGTGATGGGCTGTTTGGCTAGGCAAAGAGGACCAACACACCATGATTTTGGTCCAAAGTGTTGGTTCCAATAGTCTGCAAATCTTGGTTCCAGTTCGTAAAAGCTGTTGGTGATCATGCCACGGCTCTTTGCAAAGTAATTAAGTACTGTCGACACAAATAATAAACATGAATACACTACATCTGTTAAAATGGATGGATTATGTTTTCTTTGTTAATGTATTTTAAAGAATGATCTACACTCGAAGCTTGTATTTTACTCTTAATGAGTTGATTTATATACAAAATATAATGCCTGTCTAAAACTTGAAGTGTTGAAATTAATCATTTCATTCTTGAAGTCCGTATAGTCAAACATTACTTCATGTATAAATTTGAAAGGAGGGATGTTAGAAGTGTACAATATCTTCCATGTATTATAAGCTGATTATCAATGTGATATTAGAGCATGTATGGTATTTTAAACTAAAATTTGCAAAAAGCAGTGTTTACATGTGTGAAGGATTGATTGATTAAAAGAAAATGTGAAAGATTGGAGCGTATTGATAAATAAATAAACATAAACTTTGAAACACTAATTACCATGATAAGCAAACATACCTTGCTCTTTCAGAAAGTCCACGGCTGGACCTTTTAGCTCAAGGTCTCCAAACGGAGGTGGACAATCATTTCTTGTCAATTTCAACCATGGGAAACTTGAAACTGTAAAAGGCTCGTCTGGTGAAATTGTTTTGGAATGAGGACGTTCTATCCGAATAATTTGACACAGGGTAGTAGCGAAAGCACTCGTACCGAAGAAACAGTACCTCGGGATATCAATTTTTTCGGCTGACTCTTGAGTCCATCCAAGAAATGCATCAGATATCATGCACGTTGGCGGATGCTGCAAAACTGACAGAGCCTGCTCGAAGAGAGGCTGCATCAGCTTTGTAGCATTTGCAAATTGATCAAAAGAGGACATGGAGGGAAGCTTCTCAGTATTTTCAACACCGGAAGGGATGCCTAGTACACCTTTAGGAAAAGGGAGTTCAATAATGGAGATGGATACGTCTTGTACAAAATCGCGAATGGAGGGGGCGTTTGCAGGGGTGGTGAAGACGGTGACGGCGATGAAACGCCGGCGCAAAAGGGTGGCAAGGTGAAGGAGAGGGATTGTGTGGCCATGAGACATGAAAGGAAATATCACAAAGTGTGGTGATGCAACTGTCCCCATTTCTGTTTTGTTTTTTTTCACTCAGAATGAAAATGGTATTGATTGATATCTAAGCAAAGGGAGTGGTGTTAAATATAGTACTACTGAATGTTTTCTTAATTAATATGCCATTAGAATTTTTAAAGTTATAAGTATGTTTCACATAAATTTGAAAATCACACAATTTGTGAAAACTTTTAAAACATTTCAAATTCTTATGCAATTTGACAAATGAGCAATTTGACAACTCCTAAGGAAGTAGTTGTGAAAATTCAGTAGCGTATGGAGAATTTTGTATAAACGGTGTCACCTTAAAAGAAGTAAAAAAAATTAGCAATTCACTGCAATGACAATATTATATTAAAATTTGTTACATTATACTTCAACCTATCGTGCTCAATAAATCATTGAGGATTAGAAGATATGAACCAATGATCATAAAAAATTATTTTGAAAAAAAAAAAGATGATTTGAGGTTGAAAAATACAAAGATACTCCCTTCATTCCTTTTTAATTGCCCAACCACTCCTTTTTCATTTTTATATTCAAACAATACAAATTTTAATCAACATTTTAAGATGTATTTCTTAATCAAATTGAAAAAAAATTGCAATTTACAATACTTTTTATGTAGTTTTTTAATATCTAAAATTTAATTTATGAAATTCAAATTAATCCAATCTATTTTAGTTTTAAAACTTAGTTAAATTGACTAATGAAAAATGAGGGACACAATTAAAAAAAATGGAGGGAGTATGATGTTACTATTGCGAGTCCGGAACCAAAATATGACATGAAACTAAAAAAAGTATCAAAATATGTCATGTATATAAAATGTGACCATAATATGCTTAAAAAGGTGAGTTATATGAATTATCTTTAACGACAGGTAGCAAACTGAATTAAAAATCTGAAAAAGTACATAATAACTCATTTTAACGGTGTTAAAAATCTGAAAAAGTACATAATAACTTGTTTTTTTCTACATAACTCACTTTTTATAATAGAATTTACATAACTCACTTTGTAAGTGAGTTATGCATTTTTTTCTACACAATTCACTTAAAAAGTGAATTATATAATAGAAGTTACACAACTCACTTTTTAAGTGAGTTTTGCATTTTTTTTTTCTACATAACTCACTTTAAAAGTGAGTTATATAATAAAAGTTACATAACTCACTTAACAAGTGAGTTATGCATTTTTTTCTACATAAATATAATAAAAGTTATAACTCACTTTATAAAAATTTATCTATTATATGAACAATCAATTTATCTTTTTAAAGTTTTTTTTTTTTAGAAAGAAGGTCAACTAATACGAAACAGAGGGAGTAAAACTCACTGATTATGTGAGTTATTCAAATATAAAATAAGTAAAAAAAATGAGTTATCCATTGAATATAGCTCTTAAAATAGGTGTGATAAGTGCATAACTTTATTAGTGATATGGAATATGAATATGGTGCTAAAAATATGAGTTATGCAAAATAAATTATATACTACACAACTTGACGTGAGGATGAAGTATATGCTCATTAATTGTTATAAATACCATACAACTAAAATCTTTTTTAAAAAGAAAAAAACATAGATAAAGTTGTTGTATGTACTTTCAGAATATATCATATAAAGTTGACACATTCATCAAAAACGTTCGTCAGACATGGACGGATGCTATTGTGCAAACCCTACTCGTAGAGCTTCTTGCTACGTGTCGATGGCGCCTTCAGACTTGGCGATGACCAGAGGGCTCCAACATTTATATCAGCAGGCATTACAGTGGACGTTGGACCCCGCACACCATGCTTGTGGTACTTATGTTAGTCAGCATATTGTGGGTATTTTTTACCAGGCTGATTAGGTTCTTGAGGGGCCCATTTTTCAGGTGTTGAGTATATGGAGCCACCTGTGGGTCCTGGACGAGGAGGTGGGGACACCTAATTTTGTCCCTCCCAAATCTAATTTTATTCATTTTTAGCTCACATTACCACACACCCTCATCCATGTGATTATACCCCACAAAAATACAAAAAATAACAACCCTTAACATAATTCCTAACAAATTCTATCTTGTTTTAATCCTATCCTAATCAACTTTACACCTCTTCCTAACAACCTACCCCACCCTATACCCCTACCCTTACCCTTTAACCCCCCTCCTCCATATTTCTTTTCCACAAAAAAGCGGGAGTATATACACAATACAACAAAGGAACACAGGCAACATCATCTTCTCCATTCAAACACTCACAGACTCCATTTTCTTTTCCTTCTTTTCTTTTACACAGTAACACGCACACTCTCTCTCAGAAAACCCACACACGGGAGAACACATACAAAAACTGATAGATACGCACAGAGAAGAGATTTGAGAGATTGAGGGAGAACAACAAAGGAAATTGGGTGAGAAGACGATAGAGAAAGGAAAAAATAGATAAAGATAAGTTGTTTCCGGCGAGTTCTCACCGAAAACTTGCCGGAGAAAAACCCATTAGCTCAGAATCTACCGGAATTCGACCGACCACCACTGGTTTCACCCGATTTTCTGACCAAGTCGCATTCAGCAACTATTCTTGTCCCCTTCCCTGCGAATATTCACCAGAATCCATCGAAAAACGATATGGGATGAGTTTGGGTCTTCATCATTTTGTGGTTTCGGATCTGTTGGGGCGAGAAATAGTAATGGGTCTATGTTGAAGTTGGTTTGTGCGATGTTGAGGTTCCATTTGGGTTGAGGTTATGTAAGTTCGTGGTTCCGAATCTGTGAGGCTTTTTCTCCGTTTAACAAAGCGTCAATTTGAGTTCCAATTCTTCAACTCTATTTTTTCCATTTTTATCGTAATATGATGTGTTAATGTTGTGATTTGCGTGGTTCGTGTTGATTGATGATATAATTCTGATAGTGTGTTTGACGTTCTTTAATTATCACGATTTGATTGGTTGATGTTACCTTGAAATCGATTAATCGTTTGGTTGAGAAATGAATTTTGGAAGGGGTTAAACGTGATGAAGTGAATTCGTGTTAATTTTTGGATCTTTGATTATATTGAATTTGTTGGAACTGTGATAAACTGAATCTAGTAGGCAAATGCTAAGTCGGGTAGGCAAATTTTAGGAATTGTGTTTTATTGAATATTTGAATGTGCGTGTGAACAGTTCTTTCTACTTTATCACGTAAGATTTGAAGATGTATTCATTCGCCGAGGAATGCCTTGAGGTTATACTATACTTATTCACCGGGAAATGCCCCGAAGTATCATGTACGCAAAGGAGGCTCGTGATCAAGGCCCGAGGCTTCGGGTAAAGCATGGGATCGTAGTTTAGGATTAGTGTAGGTTAGCGTAGATTTACTTTTTCGCATTCTTCTATTTTGAGACTGTATAAATTGGACTGGACACTATTTTTGGATTGTTTTTGTTTTGTTTGATTGATTGATTATTTTTATGTGTTTTGTATGGTTTATACATTCGTAGTGTCAAATTAGCCGATGCGCTCCACCCAGCGACCGTGGTCAAACCACGGGATCGAGGGGTGCCTATCACCTTCCCCTCGGTCAACAGAATTCCTTAGCCGGAATCTCTGTTCGTAAACCGAATTTTAGAGTCAAATCGTTTTGAAAAGGATTTCCAAAGGTGACTTGGCACACCCGATCTATGTCAAGTGGTGACTCCGAGTTAATTGAAAATAATCTTTTTTCGGAACAAATCTTCATTTTGTTACTTTAATAATAAAAACTCTTTCGAAACTTAAAACGAATCTTTTTGGAGTTAAAAAAGAGGTGTGACAGGAGGGGAAGGACGCGGACGTGGACGTAGACGTGGACACGGACGTGGAGGTGTTGTACCTGTGCAGAGGGGTGGACGAGGAGCCACAAAAGTTTTTGATGAACATATCAACTTTGTATGATATATTTTGAAAGTACATATAACAACTTTCTCTATGTGTTTTATTTTTTAAAAAAAAATTAGTTGTATGATATATATAACAATTAATGAGCATATACTCCATCCTCACGTCTAGTTGTGTGGTATATAATTTATATTGCATAATTCATATATTTTTAGCACCATATTCATATTTCATATCACTAATAAAGTTATGCATTTATCACACATATTTTAAGAGTTATATTCAATGGATAACTCATTTTTTTTACTTATTTATATTTGAATAACTCACATAATCAGTGAGTTTTACACCCTCCGTTTTGTATTAGTTGGTCTTCTTTCTAAAAAAAAAACTTTAAAAAGATAAATTGATTGTTCATAGAATATGTAAGTTTTTATAAAGTGAGTTGTATAACTTTTATTATATTTCTGCAGAAAAAATATGCATAACTCACTTTTTAAGTGAGTATTATGTAGGAAAAAAATGCAAAACTCACTTAAAATATGAGTTATGTAACATCTATTATATAACTCACTTAAAAAGTGAGTTATATCGAAAAAAAATGCATAACTCACTTTTTAAGTGAGTTATATACTTTTTCAGATTTTTAACTTCGTTTGGTACATGCCGTTAAAGACAATTCACATAACTCACTTTTCACATATGGCATATTTTGATATTTTTTTTAAATTCATCACATATTTTGATTCCGGACTCTACTATAGCAAGTAAAATCTCTTAGAATTGAACCTTGGAGTGAGTATGTCACCTAATTAAATTAGAACAAAGAGAGTGAAGTTTGCTTGAAGATAATAATCGGTGCATGTTCTTGCGTTGAAAATTTCTTAATTGTATTATCCTCTTTAATAATAAGTGAGAAGTATCGATCACCCCCTAAACTTGTCACATTTTATTTATGGTACACCTAAACTTTGACTAGTCTTAAATACCTCCCCCCTCCCCCCCTCAATCTTGTTTTTTTCTACACCGAGTGACCCTTTTTTGCTAATGTGGCAAAATATTTGATTTCACACTCCATCACGTGCGTGATGGAGTTATTTTTTGGCCAAATCAGCATTTTCAATTATAAAAAAATGAAAAAACTTTATTTTCCTTTAATTTTTTTTTTAAAATTCAATTATCCCTCTTCCTCCATCACTTCCAATCTAAAATAAAAAAATCATTCTATTTCTTCTACTTTATCTACTTATTTCTAACTCCATGAATTATAATAGGAGACTTGTTTGTGCATGTGGGTCTCGTCCAATTGTGAGAATTTCATGATCGGATGACAATTTCGAATGTAGATTCTTCGGTTGTATGTAGTTATATTGGTTAACGATTTTTAGTCCCTAACGATTTGATTTTTGATTTTTGATTTAACCGATAAGAAAATACTCATAAAATAGAAAAAAGTAGTAATTAACATGAAAAGAAATCGAATTTTAGTTGCAACTAAAATCCTACTCATATATATATATATATATATACTAGACTTAGCATACACGTTCCACGCGTGTAATTTGCTTAAATGAGTTTAATTTTATAAAATTATTTTGATATCTATTTTTCGGCGAGAAATAATTTGTGTTTGACTAATAAATTTAGAAACAGAACAACTATTGTATTTAACTTAACTATAAATATTTGACAAAGTTTTTAAAAGTGTTTTTAAATGTATTTTTTTCAAAAATACTTTTAAAACAAAATTAATTTTTTTTTCATTCATGAAAATAGTTGAAGTTAAAACTCATTTTTTTTGTTAAATTTGTTTTAATCCAATCTCTCATTCTTGGACCTAAGGTATTTTCAAACATATACTTAATTTAATGCATTATGTAACCACATATCTTTCATGTCATTTAATTTAGGACCTTTATAATCAATTAATATTTTATTTAGATCTTCTTTATTATTTAAATTAGTTTTCGATGTGTGCTTTAACATAGAATGCAAATTCATGTAAATAATAAATATGATTAATTAACAACTTAACAATTTAAATTCAAATTAACAGAATTTTTTTTCTAACCTGCCAAATAAAAAAATTCAAAAATTGGCCTCATAATCATTTTCATGGAGTATTAACATACCTTATAATGTAATACATGTCCACGCCCACAAAATTCAAATCATTCTATTAATCAAGCACAAATAAATATAAATATTTTTGTTCATAAAAAAATAAATCTAAAAATCATGAAAATTCATAACAAAAATTACAGCTTTAACTCATAAAGTTCTATAATAAAAAATACATTTGTAAACCTAGAAAATTATTATTATTGAAATTGAATAATATGGCGTTATGCAAAGCTTACATTACAAACTTTCACAAAATAAATAAAAAATAATTAAAATTGACTATATTTAAAAGGTATAATTATGATCAACCATGTTTACATATATTTATTATATTTAAAAAGATATCAATTACAAAAATAATATAATTAGAAAGATATATTTACCTTCTGTAAATAATGAATATAAAGGATTTGGTATACTTAAGTCCTAAACATAGTATCATAAGTAAATATATGCAAATAATAAAATCATTAGAAAGTGTAATTAACTTTAAAATAAATAATTTTGCTAGAAGACTTCAACTTTGGCTTATATACAATTAAAAATAATAGATAGTAAAAAGGAGTTATGTCCCAATTTTGAACTAACACTTCGAATGAAAAAATATGCTTGCAAGTTGCAAAATATCATTTATTAAAGAAAAATAGTTATTTGAATTGATAAAAGAAATTAAAATTACCTCTTCAACTACTGTTTGATCATGTTTCTCCTCAGAGATCGCTTAGAGCTACCTTAATTTAGATCATCGTGTCATATATCTTAATAAGATCGATTTTGTTGTCTAACTCATATTTGATTTTGCTTTCTTTTGATAGCTCAATGACCGGCATGAATGCATTGTGGAGATCACAATAACACCAAATTAAGGTTTCCATACAAACAGGAAATATAGTAATAAACCCTTTCTCATTTTTCTAGACCTATTTACATAAAAGATTTAATGATCCCAATATGCCAAAATCTCCCACAATTGAGATAAACAAAGAAAAAGAATGAAAAGGATGTCGACTGTCATTTTTATCAAGACGATAAAGATATGGAAACAATATGTAGCTTATGACCGTATTTTGAAATCAATACTAAAATTAAAGTGGTGGATGATAGGGGAAACAAATTCTGGTAGGAAGCATGGATTGTCATACTCCTCAAAAAATTCAACAAATAAAGTTTATTAACAAACATAATGATGATACGTTAGATCTCATGATTTATTCACAATTAAACTAAATGCGTGCAATCAAAAATTAAAAGAGAATTCATCTAACAAAGAAGGTTAGAAAACTCTAGTCATGAACCCAAGAAGAAAGCTTTAATTAATTATTAATTATTAAAATCAAAATTTTTTCAAGTAAACTTTGATCAAAATACGACTTAAATAGAATTATAGACATTCTTTTTTTTATATAAGGTAAAAAAAAAATTATATAAGGTAAAGTTCTATTTGATTTAGAAGTTTTTATATAAGGTAAAATTCTAATTGATTTAGAAGTGTTAATAATACGATTTCTTACCTGAATCAAATAAACTTTTTCCTTTTGCATAGATTTTTTTTTAAAAAGGAAATATACTTTGATTAGTAAAAAAAATTTCCCTTAAAAGTTGTCATGCGTATTTCTTTTTTCAACAAATATAAATTTGTCTTAATTTTTTTTCCTTTTACATCATTTTTCTCCTAAATAGGACTCCTAACAAAAAGTTTGACTCATTATATTTAATTCTTTTTAGGTGTGGGATTCTTTCTTTTTTTTTTATCCTAACCATTTAAATAATAATTTAATAATAATTATTTTTAAAAAATAGTAAATGACGATTTTCTCTATTATGGAGTGAGTTAATGAAGGGCAAAAAGTTCAAATCACTTTTCTAATGGTCTTCACATTTTTAATATATTATAGATAGAGATAGATTATAGATATATATACTTATTGGGTTTACCGGTTTACCCAATAACCCAGTAAAAAAAATTAAAATCGAATCAATAACTCAATAATTTTTTTATAAAATCATTAACCCAATAAAGATAAATCAATAACATTTTTATCAGCTCGATTTTTGTAGACCCCTAACTTAAATTGCAATTGCTTACTCCATTAATTATAATAAGAAATGTATTTGTGCATGTAAGTCTCCTTAAAATCCTAATCGAAACACTAATCGGAAACTACTATGAAACACTAACCGGGAAAAATAATTTTATATTTTTAACATACAAAAAAAGTATAATTTTTTTAGATAATAACTTACTTGATCGACGAAATTCAATCTTTCACTATTTCGGAGTAGAGGAAAACTGAAAAATATAATTTTTTTAGAGAAAAATCGGATAATTAAATATAGAAGTGGATTAATTTTTAATATAGGATTAATATAAAGAAAGTGAATGGTATTTATCCACGTGGACAGACACGTAGGCATTTTTTTCACCCGTACGCGCGTGTTCTACACGTTCTGATCCTTCAGTTGAAAAGAGTTATGCGACGTACTAAAAGAACATGTTTGGGGTGGGGGGAGGGAAGGGGATACCTAGGACTAGTCAAAGTTTAGATATACCATGAATAAAACATGACAAGTTCAGATGGCAAATGATACTTTTCTCTAATAATAAATATGAGTGATTAATTTTACCGCACGTGCCTATATATGACGTGCACTGTTAACAAACTCTAACAGCCTCATTAACTCCATTAACAGCATAATTCCAGCTAATTGACTGCTCACGATGCTGATCATGCAGCTAGTTCTAAGATAATATTCCTCGTTCGGTTTTAGTTGTCACATTTTGAATTGACACATCTATTAAGAAAACAATTAATAACATGACTATTTCACCATAATATCACTATAAAATGTTGCTTACATTATAGTCTCTCCGTCCCAAATTTCTTAATTTGATTTCCCATTTTACTTGTCTTTTTTCATTAATCAAGAAGAGACAATTTTTTTTTTCATGGTTTACCCTTTGCATTGATTACTTTTTCTTCAAATTAAAATGTAAACAACATTTAATAGGGGTATTATGGTAAACTAGGCATGTTATTAATTATTTTTCTTAATCAATGTGTCATCTCAATTTGGGACTGGTAATTTGGGATAGAGGGAGTACCTTGAAATTAATTTGAAAAAAAAAACAATTAAAGCTAAGGTTAAAATAGAAAAAAAATTATCTCTTTGTGATGTGTCAAAAATGACAAGTAAAAGTAGAAATTTAATTAGGAATTAGTGAATAGAAATTTAATTAGGAATTAGTGACAATGCAAGTAAAAGCAAACGGAAGAAGTATAAACAATAAATTATTAGTGAATATGTCCTTATATTTCGTTTGTTACTGTTAGCTTTTACTTGTCACTTTTTGACATGACACAATTATTAAGAAAATAATAATTAATATGGATATTTCACGATACCACCCCTATTAAATGATGTTTAGCGTAATATATGTCTTGAAAATAGTTTAGAGAATAATTAATTACTGCTAAGGTAAAATAGAAAAAATAATTAATTTTTATTAATATATCAAAATTGATTAGCAAAAATAAAAATTTAATTAAAAAATAGTAACAAATAAAAACGAAATCGATCGAATTGAGCAAAAGAGAACTGTTTTTGTTTTGGACACAAGTACATACGATAAGATTAAGGCATTTTGCGTAAAAACAATAAAATTGGTATAAAACATGTCTCAAAAGCAAATAAATAATCAGCAAATGTCTACACGAGGGATTGATGAAATCCAAGTCCAACTGGTTGCCATTTTGATGTTGTAGGCGACCAACATCGGTTGTGGCATAGTGATGAGACTGTTATATCCTTAATAAGAGATCTTAAGTTCAAGTTCAAAATATAGAAAAAATCTTGTTGGGAGCGCTATGTTATGAACTCTGTCATAGGCTTCGGACTTGGGCCTGAGGTGAAGTTACAATCCAACAAAAGAGTAGATTTCATTTGGGATCCAGGTTAAGCAAATACGTTAAATGGGAGCAATAACCTACGGAAGAGATTATGCAAATTATGTTGAAGCTTCGGCTTAGTCTATATTCTCTCATCTCCCGTTCAATGATCTATTATTTCATCTCCTTCTAGTTACCTCTTTTCTCTGTTACTCGTAGATTTTCCATTAGTGTTTGACCATTGTTACTTTATTGCTCGAATTCTTATTTGTATTCGGATTTGGAAGCATAATATATATATTTTAGAGTTGTGGTGTGAAATTGAGGTTGTTACATTGGTGCTTTCATCGATCATACTCTTATTGCAGTGATGGTCCTCGATAAGTTTTGCAACGTCAACCCAGAAGGGTGGATTCGTTGTGCCGAGCAATATTTTGCCTACCTCGGCTTCCCCCAGAAAGACTGGCTACCTCTTGCTCCCTTCTATCTCAATGGTGTTGCTTATGATTGGTTCCAGTGGTTGTATCGCACTAAGCAATTTTTTAATTGGAAGCATTTCACTGAGAAATTGAGAATCCATTTTCGAAATGGCTCTAACATGATACATAACCATGTCGACATTGCCCTTAATTTGCAGCAGAAGTTAGAGGAAAGTTACTATTCTATACTCAGCAAACTTGACAATCTGCACATTGCACTATCGATTTGCTCTCAGCCAGCCACTACAAATATCAGACTTTCAAATGTGAACTTGTCTTGCGAAGATGAGGAGGATTTCGACTTGTCTAAACCAGTCGAATATTCTCTTGTCTCAAATCTAGGTACGACGATTGACGAGTCAGTTAAGGGCTTTTCAGCAACACATGAGGTCCACGTGTTTGATGATTTGTCTCAACGAATTGAGCATATATTTTCAAAGTTATCGATGATAATTTTGAAAATATGGTTTGGGTTCTCAACAAAAATCAAGAGTCAAAGATTGAATGTTGAGGGAAATTAGGTTTTAATATTGGAACCTGTGAACTTCCTTTGGTTATTGAGGATGAAAAAGGTAATGTCACAACATACCAAGATGAAGAGAACTCCAACGCTTATGTGGGTCAGGTATTTGCTAATTTTTTATAGACCTGAGTACTCTTTAATTGCACATGAAGTGTTTGAAGCACAATGGGAAAGAACTGCTCTCTTGATTTTGGTTAGTATCTTGATGCTTGATCATATATCCATGCACCTTCTCTTTGATCCCGATGAGCCTATTCCTCTACCTATTTAGTTGACATGTGGGCTTCAGCAATTTGGTATACTTCGTAGATATGCAGGAAATCCACTAAATTTGAAAACAAAAGTTGTCAACATATGGAAGATAGACTATGTAGCTTGTGTGTTTGACCAAATTGCTTATCCAACTCCTGATATATTATATAACTTTACTAGATACTTGTCTAAGGATGAAATGGGCTGCAATATTGGTTCTTTCTCTGTTATGCTCTATTGTTTTGCCCAAAAATATCTAGTTGTGCAATACTTTATGGGTGCAACTTTACTGGATAGTTCAGTTGTTCATTTTAACCAACTTGGCTGAGAAGGTTCCAGCAGATGCTTGAACTATTCTTAGTTGGATTAGAGTTTCCATTTGACCCTGGCTCTAATTTACTTACTATATTTGTATCATGATAAGTTAATTATGTCAACCTTGTGGAATTCTTGTAATTGGGTTGATACTGGACAAGAGTGTAATCTTCATGGTATCTTGTTGTCTAAATTGAGAGAGCTTGATAGTGAAGTAAAAATAGAGGGGGTGTTCGAGGCATTTCTCAGAACAGATGCAAAATATTCTGGTCAACAAAAATGATGTGCTCTTGTTTGTTATGTTTGGAGTAGTTCATATATCAAGGCGAACTTCATCATATCTTGTTTTTTATCCCGGTACTTTTCTTGATTATGATATGTCTGTGATATTTTCGGGTCATTTAACGGATCCAATATCTGTTGTCTTTGATAACGTGATGAAATATGACATTTGGAGAACACATATAAATGAATTTTGTGTTGATGCAAGAATCGCAGTGGCGTACAATTTTAATATTGTGTTACCTGATTGATGGACTCTGTTTACCCACTGAAATCTATTATGTCAGTATCTCATGTTTCCTCATTGGCTCCATCAAGGAAATCATCCGATGTAGTGGGCATATTTCGCCAACTGTTATATTTTAGCAAAGAACTTCGACCACAGACGATGGACCAACAACTTACCTCATGCTACCAGATGATACAGAGTTGTCTCATTGATAGCATTGTTGTTGGGAGTAATTGTTTCCTAACAGAGTCCCTATTGCAGTTCATTCGGTTAATGGTATTGTCAGAGCATAAGCTTAGGTCGTGGGGTGAAAGAGCTTGTTTTCTATCGACTTTTGTTTGTCCTCTTGAACTCAGTGGAGAGCATGTTGTATCTCCTCTTTCCTTCTACGATCACTGTGAACAGAATTAGAAGGTAGTTTTTTAAAATATGAAAGAGAAGAACAATCTAGCCACATTAGAAAAAATAACAGGTTCCTATATTTGCGGCGTATCATCTGCTATACCTCTGAATTACAGTGCATTTCTTTGCTTGTTCACTATATTGAAAATGTTAAGAGACTCGTCGCTTTGGCCAAATGACATCTACATGGATGCTTTCGAAGGTTTGTGGCCAGGAGACGTTAAAAGTTGGAGTGGGGATCTTTTGGAGTTCAAGCTGACTATATTTTGTAGAACTCTAAGAATTTATGATAGAATATGCACAAACGTTGTGAAGGTAGCAGTCGGAGGTTCATCGAAGAAGTTTCTTTGGCACAATACATGTAACTACAAGTTATGGAAAATGGAGAAAGAACCTAGGCAATGTACAACAACTTCTCAGTAGGGCATTCTTTTTTTTTATACAATGACAAATCGATAATTTCTGGATCCATTCATGTTATCCTTTCAACATATGCTCCTCTACTTGTGCATGTCAATGAATTTCTCAAACGGGAATCGAGGAGTCACATGGTTATTGCACCTGATGAATATCAAATCCAGCTATGCTCCATCAAACCTTGGTCAAAATTTAACTTACTTTTTGCTGGATTCTTTATCTTGAACCTTGAGGACAAGGTTCTTATTGAGGAGGGGGGTATTGTTATGAACTTTGTCATGGGCTTTGGACTTGAGCTTGAGGTGAAGTTATAGCCCAACAAAAGAGTGGGTTTTATTTAGGGTTCGATTTAAGCAAGCACGTTAAATGAGAGCAATTACCTACAGAAGAGATTATGCAAATTATGTTGAAGCTTCGGCGTAGTCTATATTCTCTTAACTCTCCTTCAATGATCTATTATTTCATCTCCTTCTAGTTACCTCCTTTCTCTGTTACTCGTTGATTTCCCATTAGTGTTTGTCCATTGTTGCTTTGTTGCTCGAATTCTTATTTGTATTCGGATTTGAAAGTATTCTATATATATTTGAGTTGTGGTGTGAAATTGAGGTTGTTACACGCTACCTCCAGAATAGACCTGCAACATGCGATCCGAATTAGTCGGGGTTCAAGCGAATATCGAATATCAAATGGGAATTAAAAAAAAAGTTGTAAATGACACAATCAATTGCTTTAAGATGGTGGATTTTTAGTAGATCCCCGCGTAGGGGTGTTCATGTGTCGGTTTGGATCGGTTAGTGGTTAAACTATAACAAAAATCAATTTAGTCGGTTATTGAATTTATAAAATCAAATCAAGCCACAAAAAGAAAATAACCGTCGGTTTGGTTCGTTTTTTCGATTTTTTCGGTTATTGACTAGCCTACTCCAACCATCTCTAGAATAAACTCATTTTTTAACCCATGGAAAAGAGTATCAAATTGAACAATTTCTCATGAAATATTTGTACAGTGATGGACAAATGATACTATAAATTCTTAAAAATCAGAACAAACACATTAAACAAAATCAACATTGAGATGAAAAACACTAGCTTTATATTGTAGGCACTAAGATTGTCCAACAACATACAAACACATACATGTACATTATAAAATAGAGCTTTGTATTCTGTTGCAGTGTACTGCAAGAAGAGACAGAGTTGGAAAAATTTGAGTTATCTATTTACTTTATAGACTAGCTAGGTGAGCTAATCATATAGGGAAAAGATTGAATAAATAAGGAGACATAAAACTACTATTTGAGCCAGGGACCATGATAACTCGATTGAAAGATTCTTTGTTTATGTGATCGAAGATGAAGCAACATATGGATTACAGTTTCAGTCAACATTCATGCCTTCTCTCTTGGGTTATTCACAAACCATACATCAATAAAAATTCAGTAACATTTAATAAAATCCCTCCGCACCATTGCCTGGTTAAAGTTCCATCCCATGAAACTTTGAGATTTTACTATAGAATAGAATTAGATTTTATCACCGAAAACATTCCACAAAAAATGAAGAGAAGACTACACTACGAAAGCGAGCGTAAACGAGATATAGAGGGTTAAGAAACTAAACAAGCAAATATTGCAATATTTGAGCTAGCCGAGACTCTAGAAAACATGACACAAGTATAATCAGCAGGAAGAAAGTGAAACACTTGCAGTTGCATGGACCATCAATGCAAAACAAACGAGAGGGAAAACCCCTTCACTTGGTAACTCTTAGCCTAGGACTATAAGAGCCCCCCTCTTTCAAATTTAGTTCAATTTTGCATAATCTACTACTCGTAAACAACTAAACAAAAGAACGACAATGATTTATACAATTGCTCATAATTAAAGGTACGGATGACAGGAAACAGAAGAAAAAATCATTTAAAAAAACTAATTGCATGTCATGCACTCCTCTAAATTCTTGTATAAAATTAAAATTAGCTAAGGTAGCTAGAATAGAAAAACTAAAAATTACCTTCCCAAGCTTTAATAATCTTGTATTTAAAGTTTTCACTTCCCAAACTTCAATCTTTATTTTTGCTTTTCCTTGTGAGATGAAAAACTGAAAAGAAATTTTTTTATCGTTTGCTTTCTATGAAGAACAACAGAAGTTAATGTGGTGCTGCCTTTCAATGAAGAACAAAAGAAGCAACTGTTGATGTACTACATATTGTGAAAGTTGTAGTAGAAAAAGTGAGATAGAGACCGTAGGGTTAACTTATTAGTAATAGTAGGTAGAGTTGGGCTTGGGTTTGGGACTTTGGGCAATTGGGCTAAAGTATTGGTTGGGCTAGACATAGATTAAAATTTAGTTTAAGATTAAATTTAATAAAATATTTATATTTTATTTATAACTTATATATAATTAATTATAATATATATATAAAATTTATCGGTTCTGTTTGGTTATTTTCACGATTTTTTTTAAGTAAAATCATAACCAAACCAAATAGCATCGGTTTTTAAAAATTTAAAGTCAAACCTAACTAAATCAAACCAAACGTCGGTTTTTTAATCGATTTGGTTCGATTTACGATTCGGTTTGATTTTTAACCAAACCCATGAACACCCCTATCCCCGCGGGACAGAGTAGTTGATCTTACACATGCAAGCAAATGAATATAAACTAAACTCGCGCGCTTCAAAATTTTATCATCAAAATTACGATTAATTGATAAACATATTTTATTTTTATTTCTAATTCTTGTGATTAAATTATTTTGTGTAATGTGAAAATGATCGGGTGTTCATTATGGTACTCCTTTCGTCCCAATTATTATATATCATTGAAATTTTGAGTGTCAATTAATTTTCTCTTATCTGCATTCTTTTATAGTTAGGATATTTTAATATTTTTAATTGTTAATTATTAAAATTTATCAGTATTTTTAATTTAATTTATAAATATATAAATTTTATTTAAAAAATTTTACTTCTATGTTGCAAAATTTCTGATCAAAATTTAAATGGTTGAATTTTAAATTTTAAAATGTACCTGTAAATTGAGACACTGCGTAGTATTTTCGGAATAAGCAATTAAGCAATAGATATATTCAAAGGCAGTGACAATACATCGTCGGTGACCGCAGGAGGTGGCGTAAGACTTCTTTTTAGCAAATAAATTAATTGTGAAGATTTAATGGTGTCACCTTTCCCTACCCAAAGCATTATTTTGAACCAAATAATGTTCAAAGTCGTAGGGAAATAGTGCCAAGAATGTTGACATAGTATGTTTTACATTTCTTTATTAGTAAAATTTAACACTGTCCAATAGAATTGTCTTACGTCAATATTACTATTCTTCAGAAAAGGATAATTCTATTTAATTTAAATCAGTGATACATGTCACACCCCTTTTTTCTCGTACTCCATAAAGATTGATTTTAACTTTTAAAGAATTTTATTATTAAAGTGACAAAAAATTGAAAATTTATTTTGAAAAGGACCTTTTACATTCAAAACTCAGAGTCGCCACTTGACATAATCCGGTGTATCAAGTCACCTTTGGAAAATCCTTTTCAAAACGATTTGACTCTAAAACTGATCCGCGAACAGAAATTCTGGCTAAGGAATTCTATTGACCGAGGGGAAGGTGTTAGGCATCCCTCGATCCCGTGGTTCGACCAGGTCGCTTGGTGGAGCATATCGGCTAATTTAAACACTACGAATATATAAACCACACAAAGCATGCAAAACAATCAATCAAGCGAAGCAAAACAAAACAATTCAAAATTTAGTGTTCAATCCAATTATACAGCCCCGAAAAAAATATACCGAAATAACCTACACTAGTCCTAAACTATGCTTTACCCGATGCCTCGAGCCTTGATCACGAGCATCCTTCGCGTACAAAATTCTTCGGGGCATTCCCCGGTGAGTAAATACAAATGACCTCGGGGTATTCCCCGGTTAAATGAATACACTTTTCAAATATGCTAAACAAAACATTCAACAAATATTCCAACAATCCAACAATTCTAAATTTGCCTACCCGAGCCTACTGTTTGCCTACCTGCTCGATGACATATCACGTTCAACATCAACAATGAATAAAAACAACAATATTCATTTTTATCAACTTTCAATTCCCGTCTTCCCCAATTCTATTGTCAAACTAATTAACCAATTCTTCGACTATCAAATCCAACATCAACCACGTACACACAATAAAGATTCAAATACGCTGAACAAATCAATTATTCACACCCATAACAAACAACTAAAATTCCAAAATAGAATAGAGAATGAGATGAGAAATGGACCTCAATGCTTTATTGATTAATCTTTCCGAATAGAACCGCGTCCAACGGAACCTCAACGTCGAACCTCAATCACGAACCACACCAACTCAATAATGAGAAATAATGATCCAAACAGATTTGATAACCAATGAAAAATCTCAAAAATAAAAAGACTCCAGCCCGGTATCAAAAACCAACGACAAAATCTAGTCCAAATGGAATAAAAACCAATGGCCGAACCGCAAAATCGAAGACCCAATTGATCCAAGAACAGAATCGCAAAAGAAAAACACGTCCGAACCCAATTTCAGGCAGAACCGACCCCGTTTCATTCGCTTCCGGCGGATTTCACCGGAATCAGACCGCAATGGGTCGATTCCAATAAATTTGGGGATGTTTTTTTGCAAATCCCGTTGACCTTGCCCAGAATAGAATCTGAGATGGGGTCGCCGCTACTAGCCGTCGGACAATCGATCTAGCCCGAGCTGGGAGGGGGAGACTGGTAGCGTTCCCCGTTGGAGAGGGTGTTTTTCTGCGAACGACCGGTCGCCGGAACGGTGTTCTCCGGCCTCTCTCGATCACATCTCTCTCCCTCAGCTCCTATCTCTATCTAGCGTAGGTGACCATGTAGAAGAAGAAGAAAAGAATCCTCCCTCCCCCCTCTGTATGTTGTTGGTTTATATAAAAATGAAAAGAAAAAAAATGGTCCCTGTGTGTATGTGTGCTCCCTGTTTTTGAAGCTGGTGAGGTGAGTGTTGTATATCTAAGTGAGAATGAGAATTGTGTCGTAGTGGTGTAGGGTAGGTAGGGTAGTTAGGTGGGGTAGGGGTAGGGGTAGGGGTAGAGTGTGATGTGGTTTATTTTGATTGGGTAGGTTGTTAGGATGAGAGAATATTAGGAATTTGATTTGTTAGAAATTGTTATTTTTTTGTATTTTTGTGGGGTATAATCACATGTACGAGGGTGTATAATAACAAAAGGTAAAAAATGGATAAATTGTTTTTAAAGAAGGACAAAATTAAGTGTCTACAATACACATTTAGCAAGTCGGTTTCAGTTTTGTGACACAACATATCTCATAATTGATAATTATACGACGATGATCAATTGACCACCACGTATTTAATTTGTCTTGTTATTCAACTGTTATACTTAGAACTAGGCAACGTTTTAAGCCGAGATAAAAATGTGTTAAAAATATGTAAAATTAAATCTACACTTATAGAATGATATTTTTTGATACCACCCTTTGGGTAAGGTATCTCTGCCCGTGGGCTGCAGCTTAGGAAAATTGTAACAATTCAAGGGAATCCACTATGTGTTGATGAAAAATAGTGATGGTCGTCGTTTGGTCCAATGTTCTTGGGCCGAATTGCCGTTTGTCTGCTATTTATTCACTATGTTGATTGAGAGCATATACCTTGTTAGCACTTGGTTCTGGCTTTGTCCCGTTGTTCTATAGTTTATATCATCCTGTATTTATAATACGACATATTATCAACATAGCATAGTACTAGGTTTAAATTGATGTCAAGGGGAAGACTACATTAAAGACACTATTAATGTGTGTGGTTACTACATCTCAAACATCCATCAATATGCATTACGTACTGTGCAAGGTTAAAGTTTTAGACAAAAGCGACTAAGTTGCAAATAAGTAATCATATACTGCACTATTGGGGCCAATTATAGATATAGAAAATCTAGCTATGGTCCTCGGGCGAGCAGGCACAAACTCGATCACTCTCATTATTGGAAAAGTTACAAATGAAATGAAACACAATCAGAATGTTATGTATTCTGCATTAAAATTTATATAATTGAACACAGGAACAGTATTCTTATTCTCAGAGACGATAGAATTCACCACCTTATTATGTACTCCTTCCGTCCCAAATTAAGATGACACATTGATTAAAAAAAATAACTAATAACATACCTAATTTACCATAGTATCCCTATTAATAATGTTTACAATTTAATTTGAAAAAAAAATAATTAATGCAAAGGGTAAAACATGAAAAAAAAAATTATCTTGTCTAGATTAGTGAAAAAAGATAAATAAAATAAAATATTAAATTAGAAAATTTGAAATGAATAATTTGGTTCGGAGGAAGTATATAGTATGGTGGAATTCAATACATGATAGACGCTGTCGACCGTATGGGACAATCGAGGATGTTGTTTCGCTGTAATGGTTATTGATTATTGATGAATCAATATTCAAGTATTGAGAAGTCAACTTGCAGTTTTCTGATTGATCAAGTGGTACTATGGCAGTATTCAAGTCTCCCTTGAAACTTTCAACAAAGACTGCCAGCAGATCTCGACTTAAATGTAGCAATCTATAATTTTTATTTTAAGAAGAATAAAATTAAAAACAGAAGAAAAATGTGAAGCCATAAGATGACCTTGACCTTCCATGCTAATTGCCATACCTAGGAGAAAAGGCTAGAACCTGCCCTATGGGATATTTAATTTCCATTTCTTGTAGGAAATATTATGTGCAAAAGTGCCCAAAATGACTCTTAGCCGCAAGCCCCACCTAGCTCGTGGAACTAATAAACGATCAACAACGCCATAGTCTCTATTTTTATTTACGTTTCTATTCATATTGATTGAAAACTGAAATAGAATATCTTTCATCGGGTTAACTTTTTACATCTAATAAACTTTTCACAAAATTATAGGACATTCTAATAGATTATGCATATATTAAGATGATAAATAATAATAAACTGCAAACTACTTATTAGATGATCAAATTAAAGCAAGCAGCCATTAAATATTGCGCACAAATATATGCACCAAGCTTTATAAACATAAACAGGGAAAGACCATGAAGCTCTTAAAAAACCCACACTAGATTATTAATCACTAATAAGCAGCGCCCTTTTAGGTAACTTACTAAGTCGTATAATCCATGGACTTCAAATTCTACGACACGCCCCGACTAATAACTCAAGATTTCAAAGTTTTCCGGCGCATGCATCATCAATAAGAAGGCCTAATGTGGTCCAAGATGAGCCACCTTCTTTCACAGCTTCCTCTGCATTTTCTCCCAATTCCTTCACTTTGTTCCTCACACCTTCTCCCTTTTCACCTTCCATTAACTCTCTCACCATTTTCTCAACTTCTTCAGCTTCAACAAAACCCCTCACTGATCCATTTCTCGGCATAATCCTCAATCCCACTCCAATTTCCTCAGTCACCATTCTTGCATTTATGTGTTGTTCAGCCATAAATGGCAGCGCCAAAATAGGTACTTTAGCACATATACTTTCCAAAACTGAATTCCATCCGCAGTGACTCAAAAACCCTTGGATGCTTTTGTGCCTCAACACTTCACTCTGATCTACCCATTCTTTCACTATTAATGCTCTATTTTTTACCCTGTCCTCGAACCCTGCCAAATGATCCAGAACTTTTTGTCTTGTCACCCATATGAAATATGTGTTGGACGATTCAAGTCCCTTTGCAATTTCTTGTATTTGTTCGGCGGAAACTTCTGCTTGAGTACCAAATGCTACGTACAGAACGGGCTGTTTTTCGGTTAATTTATTGTTGAGCCATTTCCTCCATATTTCGTGTTTGTTGTTGTCGGTTGTGATGGGCTGTTTGGCTAGGCAAAGAGGACCAACACACCATGATTTTGGTTCGAGGTGTTGGTTGAAATAATCTGCAAATCTTGGTTCTACTTTGTAAAGGCTGTTGGTGATCATGCCACGGCTCTTTGCAAAAGATATACCTGTTCAACATAAACATATACTCTTCTTCGGTCAGTCCAATTTACGGGTTGCATTTTTCGTGTATTTTCAAAAAAGTATTTTTTTTCACGTGTTTGTCGATGAGAAGGAATCCAATCAACGTGTGAAGGAAGGAGTCGGGGCGTACTAACAAAAAAAAAACTAAACAAACATAAAATCTTGAACATTATACTATGATCAGCAAACATACCTTGCTCTAACATAAAGTCCACGGCTAGACCTTTTGGCTCAAGGTCTCCAAATGGAGGCTCAAAATCATTTCTTGTCAATTTCAACCATGGAAAACTTGAAAACGTAAAAGGCTCGTCTGGTGAAGTAGTTTCAGCATGAGGGCGTTCTATACCAAGGAGTTGATACAGGGTCGTTGCGAAAATACTCATACCAAAGAAAAAGTACCTAGGGATACCAATTTTTTCAGCTGACTCTTGAGTCCATCCAAGAAACGCGTCAGATATGATGCATGTAGGTGGATGCTGCAAAGTTGATAGAGCCTGCTCGAAGAGCGGCTGCATCAGCTTTGTAGCGCTAGCGAATTGATAGAAATAAGACATGGAGGGAAGCTTCTCGGTATTTTCAACTCCGAAAGGGATGCCTAGTACACCTTTAGGAAAAGGGAGTTCAATAATGGAGATGGATACGTCTTGTACAAAGTCGCGAATGGAGGGGGCGTTTGCAGGGGTGGTGAAGATGGTGACCGCGATGAAACGCTGGCGCAAAAGGGTGGCAAGGTGAAGGAGAGGGATTGTGTGGCCATGAGACATGAAAGGAAATATCACAAAGTGTGGTGATGCGACTGTCCCCATTTTTTTGGGTCTTCTTTCACTTGAAAATGAAAATGGATTTGATTGATATCTAAGCAAAGGAAGTGGTGTGAAATATATATATAGCGCATGTGCTTTGATGGATTGTAGGCATGGCTTAGCCCTCCACTTGGATTAGGTTCATCTCAAATTGTTTTAACAAGATTTTAATGAATTTTATTGTAATTAAATTGAAAATTAATCTAGCACGTCTACTATCAATGCTTGCTTTCTAAAAAAAGAAAAATAGCTTGACTTTGACTATATATCTTGAGGAGCAAATATATGAATGATCTCAAAATCACACTACTTTGTGTGAAAAGACAAAAAGTATTCTAGCGCGTCCACTTATCAATGCTTGCTTAATACCTCCTCTGTTTTATAATAAATAAATTATTAAACTTTAACACATAAATTAAGAAAATAAATCAAAAATATAAATTTAACATAATTTTTCATTTTTATCCTTATTCAAAGTATAAAATTATATTTATTTTATTCTTTTTCAGTTGACGGCCCCTTGATTGTCAAATCCTCAAGGGTAAATTTGAAAAAAAAAATTCAATGATTCACTTATTTTGAAAGACCAAAAATACTATAACAATTTATTTATTATGAAACGGAGGAAATAAAAAATAAAAATTGCTTGACTTTGACTAAATACCTTGGGGTGCAAATATATGAAAGATCTCAAAATCACTACTTTGTGTGAAAAGACAAACTTTGCACAACCCGATTACGAATTAAGGGGTTGTTACGTCTGAAGACTAGCTAAGATGGGATTAATTATGCTTAAATTAATTATTCTGATACTATTAATTTGATTTATTTTATTAAAATAATATGTATTATATAATTTCTACGAATAAGTTACTTATTTATATTAATACCCTCCACCTTATCTATCTTTTTATTTATATTTTCTTTTCAAAGCCAAGTTATTCACTCTTAAAAAATTAACGGACATGACAATAATCTTTTATCTAAACGTCAGACCTTTGAAATTTTGATGTGTCCAAGAACATCTACTGTGTTGATCTAATGGTCACAACTCACAAGTGTAGCCTGTGATGATGATCTAAATATTTTCGTTTGATGGCTCAATAAAATTATTCACTTGTGGCCATATTTTTTTTAAAAAATTCCCTTGTGGATTACATATTGTCAACAAAAATCTCCCAGAGGAGAAATAGTTCCAAATTATTGGCAACCAAAGAAAGGGGTCGAGGGGTTATCCAAAGTATTGTTATTTCACTGTGGGGGCAGGAGTACCAGTTATTCATCTTGGAATAAATTATTTCAGACTTTGTAATCAAATAAGAAACTTAAACGGTACTAAAATTAATTTCACGATTATCTCCCCCTATCATCATACCAAAAACCAAATGTGTACACGCTAATTTAGCAATCCCATGCATGGCTCAACCATCACTTTTTAAGTGTGGAAGTTAATAGCAGTAACTTAAAATGGGAAATTAAATGACAGTTATTACGAAGAACCAATATTCTCTGAAGTATAGGAAAAGGCCTAATGCAGTTCAACATGTACGTCTTTTCCAAATTCTTAAAATTGTGATCAACATGGGACTTAAATATCGGGATGCTGCACTGTACAAATAGCATACAAAAATATTAATTAAAAAAATATTTTTTAAAAATGAACAATTTAACTTTCCTAGTGAGAGCAAAGAAAACAAATTTCATACAAAATAAACATATCAAAATTCATTGTCTCCTCCCCTCCCCAATTCTCACAAACCACTGCTACCCCACCCCCAACATGCGTTATTCTGGATTTGAATAAAGGCTCTTCCAATTAGAAGACAGAGACAAATGACACGATAATAATTTAGCGTTCTCATACACACACGCACACACGGAGAGCTCGTGCCAACACGAGTTTAATATGTATTACTTTTTTTAATTTTCAATTTATGTAACTTAGATGAAATTTAGACGATCGATTTATTTTTTTGTATAATTTAAAATATTTTAATTTATTAATTATTATATTTCTTAAATAATTTCTATTATCTCTCAATTTATGTTATATAGATAAAATTTTAAGAGTCCATTGAAATAAAAATGCTACTTACTTAAATTATTATAGTCGGTGACCGCAGGGGGGCGACGTATGACTTATTTTAAGTGAAAATTTAATTGTGTAGATCTGATGGCGGCCCCTTCTCCTATCTAAGAATTTATTTCAATCAAAAATAATGGTCAAAGTCGTAGATGTTGACAAATATGTTGGACTATTTCTTACAAACATTACTTTGTCTTACGTTAATATTAGTATTCTTCAGGAGAGGATAATTCTATTCAATTTAAACCAGTTGATACACTCTTACTAAGTCGATTTCAGTCTTGCGTCAACATACATCATAGTTATACAAACTATGACCACGTATTTAATTTGTGTCTTGTTATTCAACTCTTATACTAGGACTAGAAGAGTTATTCTGAAATGGGTTAATTTCTGAAAACGTTATTCAACTATTAGTTACCATTACTCTTTTGAAATAATAACTAGTATCATTAATAAAAATGATAAATTTTTGACATATATAACAATTATTAGTTGAATGATTGAGAATTTAACTCTTATATGCTCATTAATAGTCATGCTTTGTTTCTCGAAGGTTAATTATTTTGACGATCTTCGAAGCAAAATGAATTAGATTAAATTACTTAAAATTACAATTCAAATATTCAAAAAGGCATAAAAAATATTTTAAGTTTCAATTCTACTCATATCAATATGAGAAAAAAATATACTATCTTAAAATATCAGTCAAAATGTTTAGAAACATGGCAAAGTCCTATAAACAGAACCAGGGAGAATATAGTGTGTACAAGTCACAGACACACACATTTTATACATCAGTTGTTACTGTTAATTATTTAATAGATTACGTAGAAAACGCGCCACAAAATTTAATTGTTAGAGGTGTAAGTTGCCAGAATTTGACTAGGTAATTATATGTTGCCTCAGTCATTGATTTTTTGTTCTGTTTATAAGAATTCTTAATAATTATATTTGTAACAGTAAACAGAAGGGACTAAAAACAGTACTACAAACACTTTGAATTATTGAAGAAAGAGTATTATAATTTATAACGGTGCACAAGCTTGTGAATTCTACTTGGTTGGGAGTATAGCTTTTCACACTAACGATAAGCTAAATAGAAATACACATTAATTAATCACGATTTCTTAATTAATTATTTATAAAAGATAACATAAAAATTACATCAATGAGCCAATTACCTTTCCGGGATTAGCCTCTAGCTCCATAGGCCACATATAGTATAATAAGAAATGAGCCTCTTCAACGCCTTATTTCAATGAGGAAAGAGCAGAAACGATACTTCAAATTAAATATTTTTTTGCAAAAATGACCGTGAAATTTAAATTTCACTTTCTAGCCATGTCAATTTACTGGCTCGTTCTATACCGTTTCTATACACCTTTCATACAGTTTCTATATATATCTTATACATATAAATATTTCATACAAAAATTATACATTATTGATACACAATTTATATAATAATTATTTTATTTTTTTACACATTTTATGCAACAATTATATAATTTTAATACACTTTCTATATATTTTATACATATATCTTATATAGATACATATTCTATATAATAGTTATATCGGTTTTATATAATATATCCTATATAGATACATATTCTATATAATAATTATATCGGTTTTATATAATTATATTTAATTATTATTTCTAAACAATAAAAAAAAGTAGAATATTTTTTCAGTTAAAAAATTTATAGCAAAAAAAAACTGAAATATTTTTAAAAGGGCCAAATGATCGAAGTTGAAAACTGTATCAATATTGTATATTGACTGTATCAGTATTGTAAATGAACTGTATCTGAACAACGTGGGCGAAAATGACCCAAATTGGAATATGACTATAAAATGAAAATAGCATATCCGACTGACCACTTTTTGAAAAGATATCAAACTTGGGCTATTTATTTTAAAAAGTGTTATAGAGTGTCTTTTCCCTGAGAAATAATGTCTATATTACTAATACAAACATTATTAATACTGTTTATTTAACATTATTCTTATATACTCACTAATACTACTTATTGAACATTATTCTTATATACTCTACCAAACGATCCTTAGTGTATACAGTACAGATCACAGACAAACACATTTTATACATGGTTCTTTACATGTGGTCGCACTTTACGAGCTACGAAAATCTTAGCCGTAACTGAGTAGCATCAGTTGTTACGTGGAAGACGTGCCATAAAATTTAATTTGTTAAAGGTGTAAGTTGCCAGAATTTGACTAGGGAAGTATAAGTTGCCTCTTTCATTGATTTTCTGTTCTGTTTATAAGAAATCTTAAAAATACATAATTACACCCTGATCTTATTCGAGGTTTATAAAAAGACGTCTAAACTTTCACTTCGATCTATTATCCCAACGATTCTTCTTTATTTCATTGCAAACACACCATTTTGACCCTCTGCATGTATACACGCGCCACAAGCGCGTGAAAGGACTCGAATTTGACTTTTTTGATAAATTAAAAATTGTCACGTGTAAAATAATTGATATATAATTTATATTCTTTTAAAAAAAAATTAATATTTTTTTTTAATTATCTCTACCCCCTCTCCGCCTCCCCCCCCAATCCACTCACCCTTTCTTCTTCAACTCAATTCACCATTAAAACTCCTCCATTGAAGCTTTTTTAAAAATAAAAAATAAAAAATCATTTATTAAAGCTTCATTTTACAATTAAATCATATCATTTAACTATCCATCATTTCTTCTTCAACACAATGTCTTCTTCAATACCATTAAAGCTCTTCAACACCATTAAAGCTCTTCAACACAATGTCACCATTAAAGCTCATCCATTGAAACTTTTTTTTTAAAAAAAAATCATATCATTAAAGCTCCATTTTTAGTTAAATCATATCATTTAATTATCTTTAAAACTCAATTCAATCATAAAACTCTCAATTCAATCATAAAACTATTTTTTGAAGTGATTTGAAAAAAAAATGAATGAAAATGCTGACGGAGTAGGGGGGTCAGGGGGAGATGCTGATGGGGTGGGGGTGGGGGTAGAGGGGGGAGGGGAAAGGCAGTTGCTGGATGGGTGTGGGGTGGGGGAAGAGGGGGTGGGGTGGGAAGTTAAATTAAATAAAAAGGAAAATTTTATTAAAAAAGATATAAAAAATGAAATTCAACGTATTTAACACGTGGCAGCACCTGATTGATGCGTGTGTTCACTCTCTTTATTGTGACTGAGATTCAGCGAAAAATGGTGTGTTTGCAACGAAATAAAGAAGAATCGTGGGGTAATAGGTCGAATTCAAAGTTTAGATGTCTTTTTAAAAATCTCGACCAACATCAGGAGGTAATTATATATTTACTCTAATTATATTTGTAACAGTAAAGAGAAGGGACCACAAACAGTACTACAAACACTTGAATTATTGAATTATTGAGAGTCAATTTCTCATATTGTCACTTAATTTTGAAAAGTATCTCGCAAAGTTATTTATCTTTTTTTGGTTCTAATAATGGCATTCAACTTTATACATTTTTCTTACAAATTAATAATTATTAAAATAGTTCTTATTCTTAAAAAAAAATCAAAATAGTCCCTTAAGTTATTTTTTGAATTGAATGGTCTATGTTCTTTAATAATATGAAATACTAACAATTTTTTAACTATAAAAAATAGTGCGTATAATTTTAATTCAACTTCTAGTTGTAATATTAAAATAATATAGTCCACTAAAAAAATGTGATTGATACTTAGGAGTTTAACGATAAAATAATATTTTATATTATTTATTTTATGATTAATCTTTATATTTTGATAAAATAGTTCAAATTTAATTGTTAGTTTCTTCTAAAAATAATTGTCAGAACATTCATAATTCATATAGAAGATGGTGAATTCCTTCAACCTCCCGGCTCTCTAGCTAGTAGAAAAACAATCATATATAAATATTTTAAAGAATTTCTATAATAAATTAAAATATTGATGAAGGACATCATGATAAATATCATAAATCAATCAACATCAAATAAAATTAGAAAAATTTATATAACAATTGTGTAATTTAAAAATATTAAATTTTTTAAATATTATTTTTGTCAATCTTGTAATATTATTTGAGAAAAAACTATATTACCTCTTCAACTTGACTTTTTATTTTATTTCTACTTTTTAATATCATAATATGTCTTTTTAAATTTCATTACTCCCTCCGTCCATTTTAGTTGGTCGTCTTACTAAAAATAAATGACTTATATTAGTTGATCACTTACTAGATCGAAATAGAATTAATTATTTTTTTTCATGATACCCTTACAATTCATAGTATACATTAAAATGTGAACAATTTCAATTTCAATATTCATTTCTATGTCCATATCAATATTGCTAAAGGGTAAAATAATAAATTTTTCATTCAATTTATGATTTTTTAATCATTGTGTAAAAGGAATACACCCAACTAAAAAGGGATAGAGGGAGTATGTAATGAAGTAAAAAATGTGAAATATAGTTGGAGGCCTATTAATATTTCAAATAAAAGAATAGAGACTATTTAAATTCATGGTTTAACTTAAGGGACTATTTTGCTCATTTCTTTTACAAAGAAAAAGGACTATTTTAGCAATTGTTAGTTTGTAAGGAAAATGTACAAAGTTGAATGGCATTATTGAAATAAAAAAAAAATAAGTGACTTTAGTAGGACATTCTTCTAAGTTGAGTGACAATATGAGGAATTGACTCAATTATTGAAGAAAGAGTATTATACGGTGCACAAGCTTGTGAATTCTACTTGGTTGGAAATATATCTTTTCACACCAACGATAAGCTAAATAGAAATACACATTAATTAATCACGATCCCTTAATTAATTATGTATAAAAGATAACATAAAAATTAATGCATGTTGTATTATTGTCGGTTTGATACAAACACTAACCATAAGCCAATTACCTTTCCAGGATTAGCCTCTAGCTCCATAGGCCACATGTAGTATAATCAGAAATGGGCCTCTTCAACACCTTGTTTCAATTAGGCCATTTAACGTATTCACTTTTTGATTTTGAGTAAAGTTTTTCATCATCAGGTTGGGTTAATTTATGATAACACGTAAATCTTATTAAAACTTATTATTAATTCATTAAAGCGAAATGATGACGCAGAAAACTTCTATGTTATTAAAATCCTTAAATGAAAAATGCTTATTTACTCATTTTTTAAGATCATGACCCCGAAAAAAAAAAAGAATAAAGAACATTTTGTGTATTCTATACGGACAAAACTCATATCAAATTCAGATCTTTCTATGTTACGTTCACGCTACTAACAAGCCTCAGATTACAGACAAAATCTAGAGAGAAGAATCAAGAAAGGAACAAAATTGTACCTATATTCTTGTTCAAAATTCTTGTGTGGTTTATGTTTAGTTTCCACCTAATTAAAATTTGTTGCAAAAAAATTGACACGTCTAGTGGGATTAAATATGTCCTCTATCTATTCTCTCACGAATCAGATCTGCAAATCTGGAGTCACAAAACCTACAGAAATTACTTCAAGCCTTGTCTTCGAGTTTCATCAAATCTATACTTAACAAGTTATGACATAGAGGATATTTGTCGACATCAAAATTTTATGAACATTTTTTGTTAGAGTTCTAGATACTACTTTACTCTAAGCCTAATTTTGAGGTTATTACTCTATCCTAAACTAATAAAATATTCACAAAAAGGAATCAAAACTCTCTCTTCTTGATAATCAAATACTTCAAGCATCTACAAAAATTTTCTTTTGTGGAGATCAAATTCAAATCTTCCTGCATTCGAGAAATAACCTATTAACGACCCTAACAACCGTCGAATTACATAGAAAATTTAGTACATGTTTTCAATAAAAGTTTTATTTCTTTATATTTTTATTTTTGATTAAAATTTCTTTTCCATGAATTAAAAATGTTGCGAATTAGCATATAATAAAAACATACACACATAGTGTTAATAATAAAACACGATCTGAGAAGTTATCTGCCTATTATTCCAATTAATAATTAATTATTGTCTATGGTAGAAAGTTGACACGCTTAGAACTAAAAAGCTATGATAATAGAGGCCCCCTTGTGTTATCAACAGAACTAATTACATTAGATTACAGATCTAAAGCTCCCAACGCCCAGCCCCTCACCAAACCACCCAAAAAATTGGTATAGCTTTCAAAAATATCACCCATGACTCACATATACATACCTTGCTTCGATAAAACATTAGTCCCAATTGGATTATTGCATATTTAACTAAAGCAACTCGACTAGACGTACAGACTAATTTGTCACATTTAAGTGAGAAATTTAGATAGATATATATTAATTAAATATGACTAATCAATAAAGTATGGTTTTAAAATGCATATATTGATAGCATAATCTTTACGTCTTGGACGATCATGATACTTCTCAACAATTAAAATTTTTGACCAACGGAGAAACAATATCACTATTTTTGTTTAATAAAATATCAAAGGGGATGATTAACCCATTCCATACCTTTACTTTTTATATTACTATATTAGGAAGATTTCGTTTGATCATGTGGAAAATTTTAGTCGGATAAGTTTCCTTTCAACAATTTTTCTTGGCAACTACCGGGAAAGGTCAATTTCTCCGGGCCCTATCTTTTTAATTCTAGGAGGAGAATAACAAAAGCAATTGAATAGCTGACAGTATTGCAGCATTAATTACAATGAAACAAATCATTACAATTTGGAAAAAAAAAAGTAATATACATGGCTATGGAAACGGAGTCACCACTAGCAAGAAATATCTGGAAATAAAATCTTTTCTCTTTAAAATTTCCCCACAATTTATGATGTAAATCTACCACCTTTTAGCTCTCTCCCAGAACAGTACGGAATCATGGAAGGCAGGGACAGAGCTAGGCACCCGATACCGGTCTAGTAACTTTTGCTCAAATAATTCATTAAATATGTACAAATATTAAGTTTAGAATTCATGTTATGAATTTCAGAACCCATAAAATTAAATTCCTGACTCCGTCTCTCCAACAAGGGATCAAATTTCAAACAATACTACCTACTCCCAAGTCCCAACTTTCCAACAAAAAAAAGAAAACAATTGTTACCTTTAAGTCATTTCAAGTGCAACTTCTTCAGTAGAATTATTGCTTTGCTCCTCTATTTCCAATACTGGTGATTTAGCACTTGCTCTACAGATTGGACAAACAGCTGTTTTCTGTAGCCAAGAATCAATACACTGAGCATGAAAACTGTGTTTGCACTTGGGCAACAGCCTACACTTATCACCAGCCTTGAAATTCTCTAAACACACAGCACAATCCACTGGGCTTGTACTACTCCCTTTCTCAACTTCCAATTTGTAATCAAAGCAGGGCAATTTCTTAATGTCCTCTTGTGACATACTAGTTGTATGTCTCTTCAGATTTCTTGGGTTGAAAATGTCACCATTTATACCATTTCTGCCCCTGAAAGCTCTCCCAACTATACAAACATGAATGAATACCAAAGCAGCTATCCCAACTAACAGCAACATCACGGAGACTATAATTTCCATTACCATTAGTTGTTTTTGTGAAATGCGAAGCTTTAGTGCTTGGGACTGCCTTTTTTTACCTTACAACTTTCATATGGAATCCGTGAGCATCGCCAGTATCTGATCAATCACAGTTAATATCTAGCTCTGTTGATTTAAGGACAAATGAACCTGATTATATTAATATAGGGAATTAAGAAAAGCATGATGGCTCGTGAAATTAATGAAGGTGCGCACAAGCTAACCGGCAATTATAAAGAGAAAGAGAAAAGAAAAGCATGAAGTAGTGTTATTGGAAGTATACGCACTTGCCACTACTCATCATGCTCTTTGGGGATTTGAAAGTTGTTCCTTTTTTCTTTTGTCCGCTGGCGGAAAGCTAAGACAGATCCATAACATTGCGTTTCTTGGTCAACCAAAGCAAGAATTTAAAGGCAAATTCAGTCTTTCGTGTGTTTGTTTAGTACTCCTATGAATAGTACTATCTAAGGTGTGAATCGTAAATGGGGCTGATTTATAGCCTTTGGGCGAGTGGTAATTAATACTCTCTCCGCTTCATTTTATGTGTAGTTATTTATTTTTATCTCTTTATCATCTTTTGTTATTTGCTAACTATCCATTTTATGTGTAGTTATTTTCCTTTGTTATCAGTTTAAAAAAGAATGTTATCCTTTCTTATTTAATAACTATTTAAAGACACAATTTCACTTTTATCCTTATTAATCTCACCTATAAGGTCTCACTAAATTAAAAGTATTAGTAGTACGATTTTTAATAAAGAACAAGTTAGTAAAAGTCATCAAGCCTTTTTTTAATTCTTAAATTTTACGTCCGGTCAAATTATGACACATAAAATAAAATGGTAGGAGTCCCATTTTATTCTGTTTCTTTGATTTCTATTATTATTTATTGTTATGTATCTCAACTATCATATTATTGTGTTGTAGTTATTGGCCGCTTGCCATCGTCTATTTTTGTTACTATTTTATTTCTTCTACTCCTATTACTTAATTTTTTTAGACTGCTTTAAATCATTTTTCTCTTAAGCCGAGGATCCAAGAGAAACAACCTCCCTACCTGAAAGATGGAGGTAGAATCTGCTTAAAGACCCATTTTGTAGAATTATAGTGTATGTTGTTGGCATTGGGCGGGAGTGCTATTTGTGATGGTACGTATGGTTCACAAATGGTAGTTGCACTAAGGAATATTCATCAAGGAAGTTTTGCAACTCTAAAACTCCTTACTTCAAATAAGTGAGCATAAACAATGGACAAAAATGTTAGATAAATACAAATATTTTTCTGGAACCGTTCGAAAATTTGCAGTTGCTAGCGCTATCCTTTAATCCATTTATGTCCAAATACTCACAAATCACACAAAAAATATAAGTTTGGTTAGTCAAATTTGTTGCAACGAATTCCACTGAGAAGGCGTTGGCAGGTGTAAAATCAACTCGTGCCTCCTTTATGAGATACCATCTGTTGTATATACACCAGCTCAAACACCCTTACGGATTTGCCATACAAATATTGATTAATTTGCAAATTACTAACGTATCAATATTTGCATATTATGTTTCTCCGAACGCCTAGTTCAAGTTGTTACTTGCAATCAAATTCAAATAAATAAGAATGACATGGAGACTCTTGTCTTTATGTAAACTTGAGCACTCCCCCCCCCCCCCCCCCCCTCAAAAATACTACGAGTACTAGTATAAATAATTGACTTGAAATCTGTCTTCTTTGAATTATTCAAAAATTAAAATCACTGGTTCCGTATTAAACCAATATATTCTGGTGGAAGAAGTTGAAGGTTCACTGTCAGTAGTAACACATTTCTTCAAACACTTTCCCTTCATACATAAAATTACGCAATAATTTATGAGTTTTAATTTCTTAGTGTACTACACCTATACAATCTTCTTGAAATGGACTATATTATTATTTTGACTATAATGTTAAAATAGCTTGATTATATGGACTATAATTAATTATATCGTTGCAGTTGCGTAGAATCTTCTTCCATCCTTGTTAAGTTTCTCTATTTTATCCATTAATTAAACGGCTGTATCTATCAGGTTATCAAAAATATGATTCTATATATTTGATAATTATGAAAATTCATAATCAAATATTTTAGATCGTGATTTAACGTTTTTAATTAATTTCGTCTAAAATTTTTATTTATTCAAAAGTAACTTTTAGATTGTAATCTATAATGTTTACAAATTATAAGGAAAAAAAAGGATCATTTACTAAATGATTGTCCATTGTGAAATTTTTAGTAAGAACTAGGTTGGGGTGTAGACATCAAAATTTTGTGGATTAGAATTGAATTTTTGTTAGAGTTTTTGGGGCTACTCTACTCTATTTCCTAAATACGCCTATATAGGAATAAATATTCTCTTAAAGAGCATCTTCAATATCCCATAAAATCATAAAGTATTCATAAAGAGATCATCCTACGTTTGAGAAATACGCTACTAACGATTCTTGAATTACGGAGAAAATCAAGAAAGAGGAATAATGGGAAATAGATTTATAGTTTGTCAAAATTCTTGTTTCTTCAACTTTATTCCTGATTGCAATTTGTTTCTTTTGACTGTTGCAAACACTGAGCCTTTACATTTGTATGCAATTGCACCAAGTAACATTCTTTTAAAGAGAGAAGTTCAGAAGGATCCATCATGTGGTTGGCGTAAAGAAAGTTACTTTAACCCAACAAGCATTATTTCCATCAACTAAATAAAGGTATGTTTTAATGCACTATATATACTATATAATAGGGGATTTCTTCTACTTCTATAGACTATATAAGTTTGTCCTTTCATTTTAATACAATTAAAACGAAATATTGCAGCTGGCAGTGTCATGGGCAACTCTGACTGCACAAATGCATTGGCAAATTAGATAAGTTGGGCAAATTTTGATGGTTACCACCTGCAGAGAATAAAGAGTTAGTATATGGGATATGGATAAAAATATCTTAATCAAATTTGAAATTAATTTTATTTTATGTTTGGTTCGAGATGTTAATAATCTAATAATAATTTTTACACTAAGATGGTAGAATTAATTATCTCACATGAAAGATGTGATAATTAATCCATGAATAATCCTAACTTATGGGATATTTTGAGATCATATTCCATCATTGTATCAAAAATGATAATTTCACATGAATGCTTCAATTTTTGTTGTTTGTATATTTTAAAATAACATAAGTAAGGAGTACAATTTATGATGATTTTGTTTTCTTTATAAATATAAGTTGTTTCATTATTATAGATAGATTAAAAAGATAAAAATTATTATAATATTAAAAACGCATAAAGTGATTGGTTGATAATTTAGAGGAAATTTAAGTATCAAAATGTTCAATTAAAATAAAAGAGAAAAAGTATCTATTGTCCGAAGTTGGAGAAGATGGTTTTGGAAAAATTACTTAAAACCACACCTTAACTTTTCATTATTACTTAAAATCCATCCCACTAAATTAATTATAAAAATTCGTTCTAACTCATAAAACCCTAATATTTGCTGATATATTACAACCCACCCTATTTTTGCGCCTCCTACTCCTCAAAACTCGCCCAAAATCATAGAGAAGTATCCATATTTTCCACCAACTCAGCAATTTTGAATTTCAACCGTGTTATCAACCACTTCTTCAACATTCAAGTTTCAACTTTCAATTACAACCTCCATTAACTTTCTTCTTCAAATTTATAGGAGGTAAGTTTGTTTTCATAATTTTTTTGATTACAAAGACAGTGACTTTTTGTGAAAATAAATTAAAGTATCGTAACTATCCGACTATGATGAACAAACTACGGGAGATTGTTGGTAGTAGCAATAAGAAGCATATCGTTGCATCTGCCAAGAGGAAAAGAAAGCAAGTTAATTTTTTATTTTTTTTTATCAAAGGTATGAATTATACGTATTCTTGTTAACGTAATGTATCATATGAATAAACAAGTCTTCAAATCGGGGATTTCGGTAATAATAGAGATGCGTTGCAGATGACCGTATTGTATTCGTACATATCTGTTTGTTTTGATACATCATAAAATTTAGGCGTGATTTTATTTTTTTCTACACCTGATACATTCAATATAATATGTCTGATACATAGATCCAAGGTTAATAAAACATTGCATGCTTTCTGACATATAATTCAACCTATATGTGATTTTGGTTCATTTTTATACCTGATACATTTAATATACTGATTATGATACATAGATCTATTTTCCGACCAAACTATTGAATGCTTTCTGATACATAAAAAGATTTATATGTGGTATGGGTTTCGCATTTCTGATACATTAATTTTTTTACACCTCCTACATTTAATATATGTATGTGCTATGAATTTCACACTCCTGATACATTAAATTTTTTTTACATAGAAAGATATATATGGGATATGGGATTTGTACTTCTGAGCTATCAAATTCTTATATTGTGTTTATTTTTTTTCCAAATGCAGGGGATGAGATTTTTTATGATGAACATAGAATGAATGATTGGAGAAGGAATTAGTTTTGGAAGATTATGATTGATGAAACTTGATTTGACTATTCAAATTCCAAATAAAGAAGCTGTTACAGATTTTATGTAATTAAACAGACACAATCTTAAATTAAGTGTGTTAATTCCTAAATTGTAGACACTTTTACTGATTTTTTTTCTTTTTTATCTCCAATTAATTAGTTAGTAATGTATCATAAACTAATGTATATGAGATTAAATAATGTATCATATCTGAGATATCATGTAATTAATATAAAAGTTGAGAAAGAAACTAATTAGGTAACAAAATGTTGAGATTTATGTAAAATGCCCATTTTTTTTAAAAAAATAATATAATTGAAAGGGGAAAATAATTTTCAGCTAATTAATGTTAAAGAAATCACAATTAAATGAGATAAAATTTAAGTCGTCAAATATCAGCAAAAGTAATATAAAGGAGATTACTATAAGGAGATCATCTTAACATTCAACAATTCATTATTTAATACGACACCATCAACACATTAATTACAATTAATTAATATGCACGTCAACGTCAGAATCAAGTCCCACTTCCACTTTCTTCTTTGCGTTTATTTCACTTCATTCTTTAATAGTGTCTCTTAGTTGAAAATTGAAATATCATCACATAGGGCAGAGGCTAGAAAACAATTTACGTGTTCATTTGAAATTTTAAAAATAATCTTTTTTATATTTGAGATAAGGATTAAATTTGTGTACGGTTGTTAGTGTAATATATCACAATTTATAATATTTACAGTTGAAATTGAAAAATAAATAAAAAATAAAGAAAATAGGATATTTTTTGTTGAGACGTAGATATCTCGCTCTCTTTACGAAGATGCAAGCCCACTGCGGCATAATCTATACCGATCCAGCAGTATCTCTCTTGACTTGTCCATCTAGGATACAATACAATAGCACATCATACAACTCAAGCAACTCCGAATTAGTTGAAGAGTCCAAAATTTCATCATAACAACACCTTCCTTTAACGTATAAAACTCTCTTTTGTATAGTGAATATAGTTAAAAACTTAGAATATTTTTCTTGTCTCAATTCTCTCTTTCACTGATATAATTACTCTCTTTTATATAGTAAATATAGTTGAAGACTTAAAATATATTTTTTTGTCTCAACTTTCTCTTTCACTACTACACATAATAATCTTTTTTACACTTATCATATTTTTTGTATATAAAATACACGCAAGATCACCTCTACTTATAGTTGAGGTATTCATCCTTGTATTGAATAGGAAGAATAAAAAAGGATGATAAATACAAAAGATCAATAGTCTTTACATTACAAAAAAAATTATAAGAAATTAATGACACTCATAGCCATAATAGTCATATATGAGAGTTAGAATAAAGTAATACATACAATGCCACCAACATATATGGGGGAGGCTGCAACCGTACTGCCAAAAATGTGCAATTAAGCCAAATGAGCAAACTGATATTTTCTACCTAATGAGTTTTTAATATAATGTAAATGACCCATTAAGTATAATATTAAAAGGTCAAATGACCATTATATATATTTTATCATTGTTAGATCTCATTTTGTGGTCGTGGAACTATACTGACTAGTATGTTGTTGTTATTGTTATCCTAAAACATTTAAATTACAAAATTCACTGAAATGTATAAATTTTAAATTTAGAATTCAGTTATTAACATTTAAAATCGTCATTAAATTTAAAATTTAAATATTTAATTTGTTTATGATATAATCATTATATTTAATATAAGTATACAAACTAGCTTTTTAACAAACAAATGACAGTACTCTTTTTTTTCTTCACCGGAACTAGTAAGGTAAAATATGGCCCTCCTAATTAAATGTACTTTTTCATTTGAGGATTTTTATTAATATTAATAGAAGGTCACCCTCAGGATAAATAACTGGGTGAAATTATATTTTTAAAGAATTCCACCTCATTTCTTGATTCTTCAAATATTCTTTTTCTTTTTCCTACAATTTTGCTTCATCATAAAGGTTTAAGTATACTAATTGCGTTGATTAAAAAAACAAATTGCTTCATCATAAAGATTCATGATTTATGAATATGTTGGAGGTGGGGAAGACACAAAACATTAGTAATTTTTAATATGCATCCCTGACACATGTATCCTTTTGATTTACATCTTATCCTTACTATTATTTGTGAACTCATTTTCCTTACTTTCACTAGAAAGCTATTTTCTCCGAAATTATTTTTCTAGAGAAAATATTTTAAATTTTTTTAATCAATTGAACATGAAAATATTGGAGAAAATGTTTTCTCCATATAATAATAATAATAATAATAATAATTGTCACACCTCTTTTTCGTCCGATGCGTAGGAATTGAAGAGTTTTTCCAATTAAAGTGACGGTTTTGAATAGGAATTATTTATTTACAGAGTCGCCACTTGGAATTGAGTTATGGTGTTTCAAGTCACCTTTTTGAATCCCTAGTCAAAAGAAAATGACTCTTTTATTTGGTCTGCGAAAACAGAAGACCAGGTAAGGAATTCTATTGACCGAGGGGAAGGTGTTAGGCACCCCTCGAGTCCCGTGGTTCTAGCACGGTCGCTTTTATTGACTTATCTTGATTTAAACTATTTTGTATAACTCATGTTGGGGCCTAGGTTCGCTAATTTTTATTATACCAAAAATAGCTATTTATGTATCTTATGTTAAATAAATTAGTAAAAATTAATTTTGAAAAAAATATTTGTCAAGGTGCATTTATTGCATCCTTGAATTTTTTAAATGTCTCGGAAAGACGTGTATGCCGCATTCTTATTGAGACGAATATTTAAAATGTGTCTAAAATTTGCTTAACGTTAAAACATTGATTTACTTTATTTGTAAAAAAATTCGTAGCAATTTATCCTTTTCAAAATGCTATTTAATCTTAACAGTAAACTAAAATAATAATTATTCAAGATAATTAATTAATTTAATAAATAATTATTATGTTTTGTTAATGACAGTAAAAATAATGAATTGAAATAAAATAACAAATTTAAGATAGTCGTTCTTTAACTTTCCTGAAGTAAATTAAACTTACATTTTAAAGTTAATTTCATACTATGAAAAATAATTGGTCATTCCCATAATAATAAATTAAATAGAGCAATCCCTGACACATTAAAAATTAATATAGTCTAATATGTAAAATAATTAATAATAAAAAAATGAGGGAAAAGAAAAATGGACTCTAATCAGTACTTTTTTGTTTTACAATTTATACTAAAACAAAATAAAAAATTCACAATTTCAATTAACAAATACCCTAAAGTAACCTATGCCAACAAAAGCAGAAAGAGAACGAAAAAATGAAAATAACGATGCGACCAAATCCGATGAGTTTGATGGTTCGTCGATGAAATTTGAGGAGATTTTTGGAGGTGGTGGTATTTTTCGAAACTCGCGCCGCCGATGATTAATTTCGATATAGCGTTTGTGCCGTGACTGGCTCTCCGTTTCTGATCTCTTTTTTTTCTCTTTTTTTTTTTTACTTTTTTGTTTCTGTGTTGGTGCGTGTATGTGTTAATCCACTGTAATCATGAAAAAATATGAAAAGAAAACTGTATGAGTGATTGTGAAACTCTGTAAATGTATTTACTACGTCTATTTTCTTTCCCTAACACATCCATTTTCAAATATATGAATATTCGATAATTTAGTCGTATGATACGTTGTAAGAGATAATCCACATAATCAAACAATCACACATAATCAATGATACATGAAGTTACTTCAAATTTTCATTCCTTTTTTTTTTTTTTTTTTATAGCAAATTTACAACAATAGTATAAGATAAAAATAGAACCTGTATTTCAACTTGATTGAATATGCAAGAGATTGTCACCGGAAACTTCAACAAAAGTCCAACTTACACTTTCTTCTTTTTCTCTCTTTTTCTGAATTTTTACTCTATGATTTTTCTCTCAGTTTCTGTGTTGTCTGATGAATGTTCATTTTTTGATTCTGGGGTGAGAGAGTCCCTTTTGTAGAGGAAATTTTGGGGAGAACGGTTGTTTTTTAGGGGGAATCCTTCACCAACAGATAAGGGGGAGGGAATATTTAAAATTCAAATTAATTAATTAATTAATTAATTATTTTTTTTAAAATAGAAAATAATAATAATAATAAATAAAGATATTAATAATAATAAATAATAAAATAATAATAATACATAAAATAATTGTTAATTTTATATTTAATAAAACATAATAAGAATTTATAAATAGACAAAAATAACAATAAAAAATAAAATAATAATTAATTTTATATTTAACAAAACATAATAACAAATTGTAAATAGACAAAAATAAATATAATAAAATAGTATTAAACTACTAATTTATTTATTAAATTTTAGAATGAATAATATATATATTATATTTTTTTTTAAATTAAGATAAATAAATAAATAAATAAAAATAAAATATCTCAAAAATTAAATTTATTTAATTATTATTTTTTTAACTAAAATTTTATAAAAATAAAATAAGAAATTAAATAATATTATGCCAAATATAAATATTTAATATAAAAATAAGTTAAAATTTGAGGAGGATCAAAAATCACGTGTCTACATTTTTGCCCCTCTTTGTGTGAAATCTCGAAGAGTTTTCATACAAAGAAGTAGACAAGATATGATTTTTGAACCTCCAATTATTTGGAAGGTAAAGATAAAAATAAAAATAAAAATAAAAATAAAAGAAAAAATGTGATCGAGTCCTGTTTTTAGACGTCCTACCTATCCCGGGTTATAAGGGAATCAGGTCACGAGTAGTTCAAAGGTAATTTGGTGAGAGAAAAAGTTAGAGTCGAGTGAGATTTCGTCAAGATTCCAGTTAACAACTTTTGCCTTTTACATTCAAATGACTAAAAAAAACAAAAAAAAACTGAAATGAAAATTACAATCTCTAGAACCTCGATTCAAATCTTCATGCCTTGAACTTGAAAATTCATCCTGTTCTTCAAACAGATCTCTGACATGTTATTTTTTCACCCTGTTCTTCAGGCGGGCTCCTGACTTCCAATTTCTTCACCCTGTTTTTCAGGCAGGCTCATGGATTTACAATTTCTTCACCCTGTTCTTCAGGCGGGCTCCTGACTTCCAATTTCTTCACCCTGTTCTTCAGGCGGGCTCCTGGATTTGCAATTTCTTCACCCTATTCTTTAGGCGGGCTCCTGACTTCCAATTTCTTCACCCTGTTCTTCAGGCGGGCTCCTGAATTTACAATTTCTTCACCCTGTTCTTCAGGCGGGCTCCTGGACTTGCTATTTCTTCACCCTATTCTTCAGGCGGGCTCCTGACTTTGCTATTTATTCACCCTGTTCTTCAGGCGGGCTCCTGACTTGTAATTTCTTCACCCTGTTCTTCAGATGGGCTCCTGGACTTGCAATTTCTGATTTTCAAATATGTTCCTGAACTCAAAATAAAAGGTGAAACAGAAAAATAACATCCCATTCTTCAGGAGGGTCCTGAGCAAAAAGTAAATTTCCATTCTTCAGGAGGGTCCTGAGCAAAAATAAATTCCCATTCTTCAGGAGAGTCCTGACCAAAAAATAAATTTCATACAACACACATAAATTTTTGGCCCCAGTTTGTACTGGAAAAATTTATGTGTCACTGGATCTTAATATATCTTGCAATGAATAAAGTTTACCATGACTAAGATTCAGCATCGGATGTTGTAACCATGCTTCTTAGATTGAGTGAAGTGTGAAATCACATCTTTTATCTGAAAATAATTATTTCATCTTTGTTCCAAACAAAGAAAAATTGTGAGTTTTAAAACATGTGGTGGTTGGTTTGTGGCATTTGGCTTTTGAAGTAGTCGCTCTCGCACTTGCCATGCTCAACTCTTCTCCAAACCATGATAATATTCATTGAATTGACGTACTTCTGACTCAAAATTTCGATTACTGAGATCCTCAACTCAAATCATGTTTCTATTGTATGATGCTTTTGAGTTTAACTTCCAATACATCCCTTAGATTTTCACGAGTTTAAAATGGTCAAATCACAATCATCTTGAGTATCTTACTTTTACTTTGAAACGTTGTCTCTATGCATCGACCCTTTGTCTTGCTTTGTACTCTTAAAGGAGTTGGTAGAAAGTTTGGAGTTCTTTCTCACTCGACCTGACGTGAATTTGACTCAAAAGACAACAAAAGTTTTTCGTTTGATGACAAGGACACAAAAAATAGAAAATTAAAATAAAACAAGAAGAAAAAGACAATAGGCATCTTTTTCTCAAAACAAAGAGAAAACTTATCTGAATGTGGAGACCGATTCTGGTGATTATGACATGCATTTTGAATCAAATAGCCAGATCTGCCCACACCCATCATTTGTCAACTTTTGCCCACTTATTGAGTTTGAAACTGAGCCGTTGTTGAATTTATTCACTCTAAATTACTATCCTCCTTCGGCTTGTGGCACCTCAATAGGTTTTTGCCATCGAGCCTATCTCATTTTCATCTCTTTCTCAACTCACTGTTGTCTTATGGTACCCGAAAGGGTTTTCACCAATAAAACTCTCTCATTTTTTTTTTTTAAAATAAATACCCCAAATATGAAATATCATGCACTCATAACATGTTTAGCCTTGACATTCTCAAAGATTGATCCGAAGGTCTTTCTTTGGTTGTAACTTGGCTTTCGGATAGGGTTAGAAAGAAAGGTCGACATGAGGCTAAAAAATTTATATAACATTGGGTGAAACATACAACTTTTGGAATCGATTCTTTTAAGAAAATAAATTTTTGCCCCAGTTTCATTTCATTTTGGGTAATTTGAATTTTCTTCTGGTTAGACCGAACCCCAGAGTAGGGCTGCGTACGTATCTTGTCATAGCAAGAATTAGGTCAAACGTAGTTCAGGCAAATTTCTTTTGCTTGATTTTGAATTTTTGATTGATTTCTTCTTCTCATTTTTTTTTTAATATTTTTTTTTCTCAACTTTTGTTTTTCAATTTTTTGACTTTAATTTGATTCCAAAAGAGAGGTACGGAGAAAAAATAAAAGCTCAAAGAGGTAAGCAAAGGTTGATATATTATTCGGATAGTAGAACAAAATGCCTTCATCATTTCAAATCTCTAAAAATATAAGTACAAAACATACATAACATAATTGTACATGAATATCATACATAATATCTTTTAACTGCATCAGCATTGACCAGCATTCCTTTCATTTTTCCTTCTACATCAGTCAGATATAACGCGTCATTAGGTAACACTTTCTTCACCATGAATGGCCCATGTCAATTAGGAGAAAATTTACCTTTGGCTTCAATCTGATGAGGTAGAATACGTCTTAGTACCAACTGACCAACTTCAAAATGTCTGTGACGCACCTTTTTGTTATATGCTCGTTCCATTCTCTTCTGGTATAGTTGTCCATGACATACTGACGTCAATCTTTTTTCATCAATCAAGCTTAATTGCTCCAAATGAGTCTTGACCCATTGATCTTCATCAATTTCAGCTTCCACAACTACTCGAAGAGATGGAATCTCAATATCTGCAGGTATAACTGCTTCAGTTCAATACACTAACAAGTAAGGAGTTGCACCAATTAAAGTCCGAACTGTAGTATGATAACCCAATAAAGCAAAAGGTAACTTTTTATGCCATTGTCGGGAACCCTGCACCATCTTGCAAAGTATTTTCTTTAAGTTCTTGTTGGCAGCTTTTACAACCCCATTTGCCTTTGGGCAATAAAGAGTAGAATTTCGATGCATAATCTTAAATTGTTGGCACACTTCTTGCATCAAATGACTGTTGAGATTTGCAGCATTATCGGTGACAATTATCTTCGGAATGTCAAACCGACAAATGATGTTGGAGTGAATAAAATCAACCATCGCTTTCTTAGTCACTGACTTGAAAGTCGTTGTTTCCACCCACTTCGTGAAATAATCAATGGCTACCAAGATGAACCCATGCCCATTCGAGGTTTTCGGTTCAATTGGTCCAATTACATCCATTCCCCAAGCCACAAAAGGCCATGGAGCAGTCATTGTATGCAACTCAGATGGAGGAGAATGTATCAAGTCTCTGTGTACCTGGAATTCATGACATTTCTGAACGAAATTGATGGAATCTCGCTCCATGGTGAGCCAATAATAGCCTGCTCGAAGTATTTTCTTTGCCAAAACATACCCACTCATGTGTGGTCCACAAATCCCAGAATGTACTTCAGTCATGATTTTTGAAGCTTCTTTAGCATCTACACACCTCAAAAGTCCCAAATCAGGAGTCCTCTTATACAAGATTCCTCCACTTAGGAAAAATCCACTAGACAAATGTCTAATAGTTCTCTTTTGATTACCATCGGCATGTACAAGATATTTCTCAGTCTGAATATATTCTTTGATATCATGGAACCACGACTCTCCATCAAGTTCTTCCTCAACAACATTGCAATATGCACGTTGATCATGAATCTGTATATGCAAAAGATCAATATAAGTTTTGTTGGGATGTTGAAGCATAGAAGATAAGGTCGCTAAAGCATCAACAATCTTATTATGAGCTCTGGGAATGTGTTTGAACTTCACTGATACAATTTGTTGACAAAGATCTTGCAAACAACCTCTATATGGTAAGTTTTCCAATCAAGAGTTTCCCAATCTCCTTGGATTTGGTGGACTAATAAATCTGAATCTCCCAATACCAACAGTTCTTGAATCCCCATGTCAATGGCTAATCTCAATCCCAGAATACAAGCTTCGTATTCTGCCATATTATTGGTACAATAGAATCGAAGTTGGGTTGTTATAGGATAATATTGTCCTGATTCAGAAATAAGAACTGCTCTTATCCCCACTCCTTTTACATTAGCAGCTCCATCAAAGAACAACTTCCAGCTTGAATGACAATCATCAGAAATAACTTCATCAACATAAAATACCTCTTCATCTGGAAAATAAGTCTTCAATGGCTCATACTCCTCATCAATAGGATTTTCAGCCAAATGATCCGCCAAGGCTTGAGATTTCATTGCAGTTCGTGTCACATAAACAATATCAAACTCTATGAGCAATATCTGTTATTTCGCGAGTCTGCCTGTGGGCATAGGCTTCTAAAAAATGTACTTTAAAGGATCCATACGAGATATGAGGTAAGTAGTATAAGATGACAAGTAATGTTTCAGCTTTTGGGCGCAACACGTCTTCTCAAGAAGAGTGTACTTAGCCTCATAAGTGGTAAACTTTTTGCTGAGGTAGTAGATGGCTTGTTCTTTTCTGCCCGTGACATCATGTTGACCCAATACACAACCAAAAGAATTGTCTAACACAGACATGTACAATATCAAGGGTCTGCCTGGCTCTGGAGGAATCAAAATAGACGGATTCAACAAGTACCTCTTAATTCTATCAAATGCCTCTTGACATTCTTCAGTCCATTCAACTTTAGCATTCTTCTTCAATAACATGAATATTGGCTCACAGTTTGTTGTAAGCTGAGCAATGAATCTACTGATATAATTCAACCTTCCAAGTAAGCTCATCACCTCCGTTTTATTTTTTGGTGGAGGCAAATCTTGAATAGATTTTATTTTTGAAGGATCTAACTCAATGCCACGTCGAGTGACTATGAACCCCAAGAGTTTTGCTGATGGAACTCCAAATATACATTTCGCTGGGTTAAGTTTGAGATCATATCTTCGAAACCTTTCAAAGAATTTTCTGAGATCTTTGACATGGTCAGACTACTCTCTTCACTTAATGATCACGTCGTCCACATAAACTTCAATCTCTTTGTGCATCATATCATAAAACATTGTAGTCATTGCCCTCATGTAAGTTGCCCCAACATTCTTTAGTCCGAAAGGTATAACTCGATAATAATATGTCCCCCATGGAGTAATAAATGATGTCTTTTCCGCATCTTCTAGATCCATAATGATTTGGTGATATCCCGACTAACAATCCACAAAAGATTCAAGATCATGTTTGGCACAATTATCCAATAAAATATGAATATTGGGAAGTGGAAAATTATCTTTCGGACTTGCTTTATTTAAATCACGATAATCAACACACATCCGAACTTTGCCGTCCTTCTTTGGAACAAGGACAATATTTGCCAACCAAGTAGGATACTGGGCCACTCGAATGACTTTAGCCTCAAGTTGCTTCGTAATTTCCTCTTTAATTTTTACACACATGTCAGTTTTGAGTTTTCTTAGCTTTTGCTTGACAGGAGAAAAAGCAGGATCAATTGGCAACTTGTGAACTACCAAATCAGTTCTTAAACCGGGCATATCATCATAAGACCACATAAAGATGTCTTTATACTCATAGAAATCTTCAATTATAGCTTTCTTTTGTTGTGGTTGAACATGTACACTTATCTTAGTCTCCCTAATATTTTCATGATCTCCTAAATTGATCGCCTCAGTTTCTTCTAAATTGGGATTTGTCTTATTCTCAAACTGTTTGAAATCTTTGCTTATATCCTCAAATGTTTCTCCTTCATCGTATTCAACTTCTTTATTCATTATTTCATAATTACATTGGGTTTTTAAATCTGGTTGACAATTCTTCAGGCATGTCATATCATTAGAATCGGCATAGAAAGAACTGTATGATAGAAAATAAATAAATAAATAAAAATCAAACTCAAAATAAAACTAAGGAAAACTACGTTTTATTAAAACATAGATTGAAAAAGTTTTAACCTAAAATACCAAGTTTAAAGTTCTGAATTACAATCCTAGAATGATTCAAATTACAGGAGTAAAAACAAACAAACTACTAAGACTGTAAGAAAAACAAACAAACTACCAAGACTCCTTTATAATAGGGAGATAAATGGCCTCCCAATTGTTAAGCTGGACATCAGGGCCGACAAACTGCACATCTGCATTACTGGTACCTTCCCCAATTTCAACCATATCAGCCTCAATGAACAAATTTTGAAAAAGGCCAATCAACTCTGTATCATCATCATTCATTGATTTTGCAGCAGGTAACCTGGAGGATCCAACAACACTGAATTTGATGAAAGACTCGTGAAGTGGCGGTATCGTCTTGGTAAGTGACCATGAATCTTTCTTACACTTTTTAGCCTTCTTTATATCTTCAGCAGTAGGCTCGTATCCCAAACCAAAAGTACCAAAGTTCTCATAGAGGTTTACCGGATGAACTATGCCTTGCAAAAATATCCTTAGACCTTTTCCTGGTTCGAAACCATGCTTCAACATTTCATTCACTACCATAACCGATGCAGAGGCCAATTATGGTCTTGCGATGAGATTGCCCTCGAGGATATGCTCAACAGCCACTACCTCAGAAGCTTGATGAATTAACACATTATTTGCAGTATCTTCTTCGATGGAGGAAACGAAGTAATATTTATACATGGATAAATCTCCTTCACCATGAATAATTATTTCTTTCCTGTCGTGTTCAAATTTGACCATTTGATGCAATGTTGATGCGACTGCTTTAGCCCTATGAATCCATGGCCTTCCCAATAACATATTATATGAAGTTTCAATGTTCAGTACTTGGAAATCAGTAGCAAACTCCACAGGTCCAATTGTCAATATGAACTCTATTTTACCAATTGCATCAGTTTTTGATCCGTCAAAACCTTTGACGCATACATTATTAGGTCGGATCCTTTCCACATTAACATTCAACTTTCAAAAAGTTGACATAGGACAAATGTTAGGACCTGATCCTCCATCAATTAACACTCGAGTGACGATGGAATGTTCACATTTTACAAAAATGTACAGACATTTGTTATGCTCAGTACCTTCCATAGGAAATTAATCGTCTGAGAAAGTAATTTTATTTGCTTCAAGGATCTTTTCAATAATTTTTTCCAGCTGATTCTCTCTAATCTCACTGGGAAAACATGTTTCATTAAGAATCTTTATTATAGCCTTGCGGTGTTCCTCTGAATGTATCAATAAAGACAACAAAGAAATCTATACTGGTGTCTTCTTCAATTGTTCTACAACAGAATGTTCTGGCAATTTCAGTTTCTTTTAGAATTCTTCAGCTTCTTCATCAGTGATAGGCTTCTTGACTGTCATTCGTTTTTCACCGCCTTGTTTATTCTTTCTTAACTCTACCGGAGCATAACATCTTCCAGATCGAGTTAACTCCCCTACTTCATCTATATCTTCAGTCACTTCTTTTCCCTTGTGTATCATCATAACGTGATCATAATTCCAAGGGACTGTCTTGGTATCAACCATAGGCAGTTGTGACACTGGTTTACTAACAATAGGAGCTATGGGAGCTCCCTTTATGATTAAAAGAGGCTTATTGGATCTTCCAGGAATAATGAGTTTTGTCTTTATTTGACTTGACCCAATATTTTCCGAAATCTCTTTCTTTACCACCAAGGAAACATTCAATGATTTGGGTTTTATAATCATCACCTCCGTTTCTGCAGGCTTTTCTTTTGTCAAATCCACAACATTTGCTGATTTTGCCGAATCAGTTTTAATTTTAATGATTGGCTTAAAGAAAATCATAGAATTTTCGCCATTGAGTATCACTTCGTGCATGTTTGTTTCATTATGATCTGGAAGCGGATTTTGATTGACATTTGGAGCGTCTGGACTTTCTACCACAATCTGTTGGGTATTAATCAACTCTTGAATGTCTCTTTTCAGATACCAACATTTCTCTGTGTCATGCCCCGGAGCATCAGAACAGTATTCACATCTTCTAGAATAGTCCAAGTTCTTCGGAGGAGGATTCGGGATCCTTCGCTAAATTGAGTTTAGAACATTCATTTTTCTCAGCCTATAAAATAAACTGGTGTAAGATATTCCAATAGGAGTGAAATTATCTTTTACCATGTTATCCCTTTTGAATTCTGCTCTAGGCCAAAAATTAGACCTAAGAGGGCCTCCTTGAAATTGCGGGGCTATTGGATGATTTTGGATTGCTGGTGCACGCCATTGCGGGTAAGAAGGAGCCCGAGCATATGATTGTGCATTGTAAATAGGATATTGGGGAGATGGAATGACATATAATAGATTCTGTATGTATGGTTGACGCGCACCTCTCCAATTTTGTCGTGGACCTGTCACAACGGTTGCTACATCCTCTTTTCTTTTCTTTCCCCCGAAACATCCTGCACCACTGATGATAGGCAAATTTACACGCCTATAGCACTATATTTTGCCCATATTTTAGCCTAGTTTTGAGAACAAATTATATATTTCATGCACTTTTAGTCCTTTTTCCTGTAAGTGAGCTAACGAACATGATTAGCAAAGTTTCAGGTATAAATGATGCAGAATTCAGCATTTCATGGATAACTTGACGCCAAAGAAAGCTTCACGAAAGGAGAAAAGCCAATCTTGGACGCCAAGGACTAAAGATGGCGCATGGAAATTCTGTCCCGTGCTAAAACAACATTTCTGAAGACTTTGGGGACTAGCAGTAATTTATTAGGATTAGGATAATGATACATTAACCTAGTACAATTGGGTTAAGTATTTCATTAGCTTATTAGGATTAGGATAATGATACATTAACCTAGTACAATTGGGCTAAGTATTTCATTAACTTAGTAGGATTTGGTTAAGCATTTCATTAGCTTAGTAGGAATAGGATATAGGTATTATAAATACCCTATCTTGCTAGACATCTTCTTACATTCAATTCTATTCTATTTTACTTCTAAGACATTCTAGTTCTAAACAATCATTCTTCCATTAATTCTATTTTTCTTCTTCTATTCATCTATTCTTAAATTCCACAACAAGAGAAACGTTACTTTGCTAAGGGATTCACGCCTAACGCCTACCACACCATTACAAACGTGAAATCTTTATTGTGGTATAACAACAATGTCAATTGTGATTTCCTTCGCACTCATGGGTAACTAAATTTCTCTGTTGGGGTTATGAAAGCCGAATGAGATACTATCTATTGCTGTGAGTTTGTGAGTTCGTGACACGTATGTTGCTTATATCATTATTCTCTTCATCTTAATCTAAATTCTTTGTGGTTGCAAACGCAAGAATACGCCAGTATAACATTTAACTTGTTCGAAAGAAAGGTTATCTGTCTGGAAAAGAGATAATGTCAAGGTAGTAGGGTCCCATCCCCTATTAAAAAGTTAGTGTCGTAACTGGATTAACCTCTTGGAGAATTCGTACTGTTAGACACGCTTTAAGCTCAAAAGAGTTAAAGTGAAATAATCCTCGAATAGGTCGAAAGACGCCTGGATTTACCATCGAATACAATTCTCTATAAGCACATGCATGTCTGAATTCAACACACTCATAGTCAATAGAGACGTATAACTCAGAAGGTGAACATAACCCCAACTTCTCAATTCTCATTGTTTCACAACCTACTAAACATTCTTTCTTTTTACTTTGCTATTTTCAGTTTTTGCTTTAATAATTTGGTTACACATTACAAACCCCCTTCTTACGACACTTGCACTAAAAGTCTAGTAATCGTTGCTTACTTGTTGACCAAGCTATTCCCTGTGGGATCGATACCCAACCCAGGTTGGGTTCTATATTTGCTAACGACCGCTTTACACTCCTGCGAGAGCTGTAGATTGAGCATTATCAAAAATTGGCGCCGTTGCCGGGGAATACAAGTGTCAATTAAGTTCGTGATAATTACTAGACCCTTTGGTCAAAGATTCTCGTACTTTTACTTTTAGTTTTTGTTTTTGTTAACTGCAGGTTTTTTTTTATTCAGTGCATGCCCCATACCCGAAGTTCTGGTCAACCGTTATTACCTATCAATCCTGAACCACAACGTATTCGCAGAATGGAGGCACAACACGCAATTGAAAGGATGGATGCTCAACAGGAACAGGCGAGACTAGCTGCACTAGACGCCGCTCAAGTGCATCAACAGAATATTGATAACCCTGGGCGAGCAACAAATCCTGACGATGAAGATCTAGGTGATGACGAGCTACTAAACCCTAGGCATGCCGCTGAGATCGCAACACCTGCCAACAGAAGAGATCGTCAAGCTAGGTTTAGGCCTGAACGCCAAGCTATGCAACCAACTTTCGACGATGATGATGATGATCTTGATGGAGCCGGAGCCACATGAGCTATTATTCCCCCACCATTAGCGCCCGGAGCCAAGTTCAACATCACAAGCACCATGATTCAGTTATTGCAACTCAAGGGTTTATTTGGTGGACTAGCAGGCGATGATTCGAATATGCATCTCATCAACTTTATTTCTACATGCAAGTCATTTGACAATTCTGGTGTTGGTCAGAATGCAATTCGATTACGTCTATTTCCATTGTCTCTGTCTGGGGAGGCAACTCTATGGTTGAATGGGCTGACTCCTGATTCTATTACAAATTGGAGGCAATTGAGAGACGCTTTCCTAGACAGATTCTTTCCGCCATCCAAAAGAGCACAATTGAGAGATGAAATCAGCAACTTTCGTCAGCTTCCCACTGAAGCTCTTCATGAAACATGGGAGAGGTTCAAGACAAAGCTAGCGAGGTGCCCAAACCATCATATGACTAATGTTCACCTAATGGAGATATTATATAGAGCCCTGAATTCAATAACTAAACCAGTGGGGGATAATGCGGCTGGAGGATCCTTTATGGATCTCACCTTTGGTCAAGCAAGCAATATGCTAGATCGTATGACGAAACAAAGTAGAGCTTGGCATACCAAGAATTCTGAGGTAGCAAGCCCCACTTTATCTATAGGCATGACTGCAGACCAAAGGAGAAGAGAAGAAGGACGTGATCAAGATATGGCGCACATGAAAACACAAGTGGATCTTCTTACAAAGCATTTATTATCAGGGAAGACCGAAAAAGTGAAAGCTATTGTGTCAAAAGGAAGAGACGAATCTAATTCGGAAGAAGAAGCCAACTACTTGAACAATCAGGGGGGTTTCCGAGGTAATGTCCAAGGAAACCAAGGTCGGAACTATCATGGTAAATCTGGAAACATGGACCAAGGTAGTTGGAAGAACAAGAATGACAGTAGTGGTTTGTATGTTCCCCCTGGAAGACGTGACGCCACCACATCTAGTTCCGGAAGTATGGAAGACATGATGGCTAAACTACTGAAAGGAGTGGAAGCAACGAGCGCAGGAGTAACGGAGGTAATAAATGATTTGTCCTCCATGAAGCAATTAGTTGATTCTCATTCCACTTCAATCAAGCAAATAGAGCAGCAATTGAGCCAACTTTCAGCAACACTCAATCAAAAAAAGACTGGTACTTTACCTAGCGATACTGTGCGAAACCTAAGGAATGATGGGTCATGCATGGCCATCACCAACCGAAGTGGTAGGGTGCTGGAAACTTCAGAAAAAGGCAAGCAAGTGGTTGACGAAAAAGCTGAAATTGATGATAAGGCGAAAGGGGAAGATGCTGCAGCAGCCGATCCTAACGTCCTTAACGTCACTCCTCACGACGTGCAGCCTGTAAAAGCTGAAAAACGGAATCAAGAGGAGAAGAAAGCCGTGGAGAGAACAATTTCATACCCACCACCACCTTTTCCCCAAAGATTGAAGAAGGTGGCGGATGATACGAAGTTCAGCAAATTCATGACTATGTTAAAGAAGCTGACCATTAATGTTCCATTGGTGGAAGCACTTGAACAAATGCATGGGTATGCAAAATTTATGAAGGATCTTTTGACAAAGAAGTGGGCAGCAAGTTATGAGTTGAAAGATGATGTCCATCACTGCAGCGCAATCGCTACCCGATCAATAGTTCAGAAGAAGGCTGACCCCGGAGCTTTCACTATTCCTTGCACCGTTGGTTCTTTGAATTTTGCCAAAGCATTATGTGATTTAGGAGCCAACATCAATTTGATGCCATTATCTATCTATAAAAAGTTGGGGTTGGGTGATCCTACTCCAACTAATATGAGGCTCGTCATGGCGTATAGGTCGGTAAAACGACCTGTTGGTATCCTATGTGATGTCTTGGTAAAGGTTTCTTCATTTATCTTTCCAGTAGACTTTGTTATTTTGGATTGTGAAGCTGACTCAGAGGTTCCCATAATCTTGGGACACCCTTTCTTTGCTACAGGAAGTGTGCTCATTGATTTGAGAGCTAATGAGCTCTCATTCCGAATAAATGACGAAGTGGTTCGCTTTGATGTTTGCAAATCAATGAAGCAACCCAAAGATCCAAGTGTATTTTCGGTGGCTGATGTTTTCTTTGATGATCCGAAAGAATTACTTAAAGAAAAGCAAATTATTGCTGACCCTTTGGCGGTTGTGCTCATGAATGGAGATTGTAAGGATGCTGAAAATTGCAAAGAAGCTATTTGTGCTCTATCAGGATTAGGGACATATCGCTATGCTCCCAAGAAGCTGGACCTTGATCTCAAAAATCGACCCACACCACCAGCTAAGCCATCTATTGAAGAGCCACCCACGTTAGAATTGAAGGAGCTGCCAAGTCATTTAAAGTATGCATTCTTAGGAAGCGGAAGCACACTTCCAGTCATTGTGGCAGCAGATTTGGGTGAGCAACAAGTTGCAGCTCTTATTGCTATTCTACGGAAGTATATTAGAGCCATTGGATGGACCATTGCGGATATTATCGATATTCCACCTGGGATTTGTACTCACAAGATTCAGCTTGAAGAAAATTACAAACCAACCATTGAGCATCAAAGACGTCTAAACCCACCTATGCAAGAAGTGGTGAAGAACGAAATTATCAAGTGGTTAGACGCAGGGGTTGTGTATCCAATCTCTGATAGTACATGGGTAAGCCCGGTACAATGTGTTCCCAAGAAAGGAGGCATGACGGTGGTCGCAAATAAGAAAAATGAACTTATTCCACTCAGACCCGTCACTGGATGGAGAGTATGCATGGATTACCGGAAGCTGAATTCTTGGAGGCTCAAAGATCACTTTCCAATGCCATTTATGGACCAAATGCTAGATCGATTAGCGGGGAAAGGATGGTTTTGTTTCTTAGATGGTTATTCAGGCTACAATCAGATTTGTATTGCTCCCGAAGACTAAGAGTAGACAACGTTTACATGCCCATATGGTACGTTTGCCTTCAAGCGTATGCCATTCAGGCTATGTAACGCACCAGCCACCTTTCAACGCTGTATGATGTCCATTTTTTCTGATATGGTTGAAGACACTTTGGAGGTATTCATGGATGATTTTTCAGTTGTTGGTTAGACTTTTGAAGCGTGCTTGACAAACCTAAGTATGGCGTTGCAAAGATGTGTAGAATTCAACCTAGTGCTGAATTGGGAAAAGTGCCACTTCATGGTAAAAGAAGGTATTGTTCTTGGGCACAAAATCTCCGAAAGAGGAATTGAGGTTGATCGAGCGAAAATTAAAGTCATTGAGAAGCTACCGCCTCCAATTTCGGTGAAGGGTGTTCGTAGTTTTCTCGGCCATGTAGGTTTCTATCGTCGGTTCATCAAAGACTTCTCCAAAATTGCTAGTCCATTGTGCAAACTCTTGGAGAAAGATGCGAAGTTTGACTTCAATGAAGATTGCTTGAAGTCATTCGAATGTCTCAAAGGAAAACTCATTGAAGCCCCTATCATGGTAGCACCAGATTGGTCTCTCCCGTTCGAAGTCATGTGTGATGCTAGTGGTGTAGTCGTTGGTGCTGTACTTGGTCAGAGAAAGGAGAAGTTATTTCATCCTATCTACTATGCGAGTAAGGTCCTAAATGAAGCCCAAAGGAACTACACTGTTACTGAACAAGAGCTCCTAGCGGTTGTGTATGCGTTTGAGAAGTTTCGTGCCTACCTATTGGGTACTAAGGTGATCGTTCATACAGACCATGCAACTCTTAGGTATCTAATGACAAAGAAGGATTCAAAACCAAGACTAATTCAATGGATATTGCTGCTGCAAGAGTTTGATTTTGAAGTTAAAGATAGAAAAGGTTGTGAGAACCAAGTGGCTGACCATCTCTCTAGACTCGAGAACGAGCATGTGGCGCAACCTGAAATCGAGATTGATGATGCATTCCCTGATGAGGAGATCTTAGCCACGATAATAGAAGATTTACCATGGTATGCCGACTTTGCAAACTTTGTGGTGAGTAATGTGATACCTGCAAACTTATCTTACCATCAAAAGAGGAAGTTTATGCATGATGTACAACACTACTTTTGGGATGAGCCATATTTGTTTCGATGATGCGCGGATGGTGTTATCCGATGATATATAGCCCATGAAGAGGTGCCAAATATATTGGAAGCATGCCACACTTCCCAAGTTGGGGGACATCACGCAGGTAATCGGACGACAAGAAAAGTATTGCAAAGTGGATATTATTGGCCTTCCATATTTAGAGATGCTCATGACTTTGTTAGAAGATGCGACCAATGCCAGCGACAAGGTGCTATTTCGAAACACCATGAGATGTCTATGTCGAAAACTCTTGAGGTAGAACTCTTTGATGTATGGGGCATTGATTTCATGGGTCCATTCGTGAATTCGTTTGGAATGAAATACATCTTAGTTGCTGTGGATTATGTCTCGAAATGGGTTGAAGCTGTAGCATTGGCCGACAATGAGGGAAAACGTGTTGTAGCGTTCTTGAAGAGGAAGGTCTTCTCTCGCTTTGGAGTACCACGTACTATCATAAGCGATGGAGGATCTCACTTTTGCAACAAGCTATTCAAGTCCGTGTTGGAAAAATATGGTGTCAAGCAACATAAGGTAGCCACGCCTTATCACCCACAAACTAGTGGACAGGTAGAGGTTTCCAATCGAGAGATCAAGCAAATCCTTGCGAAGACGGTAAATGCTAATAGGAAGGATTGGTCTCGGAAGCTGGACGATGCACTATGGGCGTACAGGACTGCATTCAAAATGCCAATTGGCATGTCCCCTTATCAACTAGTTTATGGGAAGGCTTGTCACTTACCCATTGAGCTCAAGCATAAGGCATTGTGGGCGCTGAAGCAATTGAATTTGAATTGGGATGATGCAATGAAGCTGAGGATGGAGCAACTGAACGAGATGGATGAATTCCGTCTACATGCTTATGAAAGATCAGACCTATACAAGGAGCGGATGAAAAAGTATCATGATCAGCGGATTGTTCGTCGAAACTTTCAAAAGGATGACATGGTACTTCTCTTAAACTCCAGATTGAAGCTCTTCCCAGGTAAGTTAAAGTCCAAGTGGTCTGGTCCATACAAAGTTATCCAAGTCTACTCGTCTGGAGTAGTTTAATTGGAAGATAATAATAGTGTTATCTTCAAAGTGAATGGCCAACGTGTGAAACCTTATATCGGTCCTCTTGATTCGATAAACTTCATGGCCATCACTTATCTCGACGAAGTCTAAGTACTCGAGGTAACTATGTCGAGCCACGACAATAAATAAGGCGCTAGATAGGAGGCAACCCATCGTTTATCGTTTATCATTTTTCATTTTTTTCTTTCGTTCTAATACGTGTTTTGTTTTTGATAAATAAAAATCCAAAAATAAGATTCGTGCCACGACCAAAACTAAGGAGCTTGGTGGGAGGCAACCCATCGTACTAATCATTTTTATTGGTTTTGAGAAAATGTAGGTGTAAGAGGTATTCAACGAGGAGATCGGTTTCAAATTTTGATTTGGACGTATTGCATGGTAAAGGTGGTAAGTTAGGCATGAAGATGCATAAGGCGATGGATTGAGCATTGCTCATGATAAAATAGGCATCGAGCAAGGCTAGGCCTAGGTAAAACTAGGCCACGAACAAGGCAAAGCCTATACTATAGCCCAAGGTCTCGGAATCTAGTGTGCTATAGCATAGGCGCCGCCCATGCTCAAGTATGCCATAGCATAGGCGCCGCCTATGCTAAAGCATTTGGTCTCTGAATCTCATATGCAATGCTAAAGGCGCCGCCTATGGTCACTAAAGGCATTGCACTAGGCGCTGCCTATGCTCACCATAGGCTTTGCATTAGGCGCCGGCCTATGGTCACTTTTTGTCTCCAAAACCGATTTTAAATGGGTCAAAACCCGACCCATTCTTTTCCTATATAAAGGAGACTTAGTTTTGAAACACAAACACATTGAAAACTTGACCTAGGCGCCGCACATACTCTTCAAATCATCTCAAAACTTTTCTATTTTGCTCTCCCACTTCACAAGAACATCTCCACAGGCTTCAATCACGTAAGTACGCTTTTGTTCTTCATCTATTTTTCGTAAGTGCTACGTTGCTATGTCTATTATGAATTGCTACATCTTGAAGAAATATTGGGGATGTTAATGTGTTTGAATTGTTGATACAAAACCAAGTGAGTGAACATGTACGTTAGGATACTCTTAACATGTTTCCGACTTGAATTTGATTTTGATGCATTGTTATACTACTTGCGAAATTGCTATAGTCATGGACATTGCATAATCTTGTCACTAGAATGCTTACATGTTAGAATATCCCGTTCATCGGAATAAGACTTATAGTTGCCTACCGACATAAGAGGTTGTGATTACTGATAGAAACAATACCATGATGTAATCCCTATGTAGTAGTCTTGATATATCTAACATGAAAATATTGCAAAGGTTGCAAGAAGTGATACATCTCTGATTTTTTTGTTGGAATATAGCTCCTACAACGTATGCCGATGAAGTCTAAGTAATCGACCACTTTCACCTCACTAATTCGTATCAACAAACTAAGTGTGGGGTGGTATCCCTACTGCTTATGTATAGATTGTATCCATTGAGATTGTGCTAACGTGAAATCTATTTCAAGTCTCAGATACAATGGCACCCAAAGCGAGACAAGGCAAGGAAAAGGCTACCACTTCCCAAAAGGGCAAGAAAAGAGGCCGCAAGGAGCAAAGAGAATCATCCTCAATGGAATTACCACGCCGTATGTTTGGAATAAAATGGGTTCTTGAGGTGGAAGCCAAGGAATGGTATAGGAACAACAAGGAAAGAAAATATGTTCATGTCGACTTGATAAACAAGGAAAGCCTAGCGAAGAAGGAGTCGCGCATGTTGGCGAAGATCATGGCATTAAATCTGGATTTCATCTTCCGCAACATGGGAGAATGTAATCTTGATTTGAAAAGAGAATTTTATGCCAACTGGTCGCCGAAAACCACAGGCAGCGAAGTCAAGATTCGGGGCCAAGCGTTACAACTCAATGCGGATTTCTTCAACTCCTTTCTTGGTTTGCCTTCAGTCGATCCAACACCATTCAAAGAGCTGTACAGCAGACCTCCTTATAGAGCAATTCGACACACACTCTGTGGAACAAGATCCATGGTACGCTGGAGTAGACACAAGGACACTGGTCGACACAACACTTTCCCATATGCTTCTTTGAATAGGGAAGCAAGGATATGGTTGCACATGATCAACTGGTGCCTTATTCCAGGGACGCAATACAAAAAAATAACAAGAGATAGAGTGTGCTTGGTATACGCATTGATGACGAATGTCCCTATCAACATTGGGACAATCATTCGATCTACAATGCGGAAGGCTAGGCTACACAAACGGTCCCATTTCAGCTTCGGAAATCTGTTGACTGCATTCTTGAGGAAGGAAGACATCGAAGAGGAACCAGCTGATCATAAACTCCCACACAATCCGAAGAAGGTTGACCTCACAAAGGTCAAAGATGCTGAATCAACACATGGCATCAACCTTACTATGGCAGAGAGACATGCTCGGGATGAGAGTTTCTCCCGCCATATGTACGGCATGATGAGGTTTACAATGATGAGCGGAGGCCGTGTTCCCACTGCTGCAGAGCTCCAACAGCTGGACCATGACTATCTAATGGATATTCATACACGGGATATGTGTGGAGTAGGTACATACTTTGAGGAACCTCTCGATGACGACGTGCCGACCGATGATGATCGACAAATGCCAGACTCCGACATGGAGGAGAATTCTGATGACGACGACTCCGACGAAGGGGGTATGACCCCCGACATTGAGGAGGAGTCCAACTGACCAGGTTCTTCGTATTTATTTTCCACTGAGGACAGTGTCCCGACTAAGTGTGGGGTGGTGGTATTGCATGCTATACTTCTCTACTCGCATCTATGTTTGTTTGCTTTATTTTTGTTTCGTTTTTTTTATTACTCGCATCTATGTTTTGCTTTGTTTTTGTTTCGTTTTTTTTTTTTTCATTGTTAGTAGTAAAAAAAATTTAACTTCACATGAAATTATTTTGATACGCAGCATGAGATTATGACAAGAGTTTGTGCTAAAATCATGACTATTGAGACATTTAGGCTCTAATTGTGACTCACTATGTGATATTGGGTGGTTCAATTCCGTCACCTGTTGGGACAAGAGTCTATACTACTCTCAATAAAGTCGACCATGTGCCTTGTGTGTGTGAGCTAATAGTATATTATGTGCTTGTGGCTGATGCTAGAACTTGCCTGGTATGTATGTAAAGCGAAAATAAGGAGTGTTAGTTTAGGAGATGATTTAGGCATTTCTTTGGCAACCTATATTTGTTTACCTTCATTTTTACCTACCCATGGACATTATCCTAGTTAACCCTTTTGAGCCTTTAGCCTATTTTCTTTGACAACCTCATATGTAAGCCTAATCCATTTTTTTCAAGACCATATTTTGATCCAAATTCCTAAGTGCTTTAAAGTGTAAAGTCATGTGACAAAATAAGAGGAAATTGGGTGAGTATGATGCTTTAGAATGCATTGGTGCTTGAAATTGCTATGAAAAAGAAGTGCTATCATAAGAGGTATGTTATGAAAAGAAAAAGGAAAGGAAAAATGAAAAGTTAGTTATGTTTAAAATTGAAAAACAAAAGAGGTGAAAAAGAGTGGTAGAATAAAAGAAAGTAGAAAGGTTGTTTGAAAGAAAAGTGTTAATGATACAATGTGATGTATTAAAGCGCTTAGGAACATAGTCACTATTTCTGGCCAAAATAGTCCTACCCGTACCTTAGCCTACATTACAACCATCAAAAGACCTATTTGATTCTAAGCTTAGCATTCTGACATTTAGTGGAGCATTACACTAAGGGCAAGCCTATGGTCATCAGTTGCTGTATATGAATTCTTTGTGAGAGTGAGAGCAAGGATATTTTGATACCCATGTTTGAAAAATATGCTATACTTGTGAGTGATTATGGGTAATATATTGTGAGACACACATGGTTGATGAGTTTTGGGTAGTCGTGTATGATTCTTTGTGCCTTAACCTTTGAATATGAGTTGACCACCATCACGAGTCTATGCTAGAGGTTAAACTGTTTCTACTAATGATCGAAAAACTACTCTTTGTCGATAATTGTTGTGCTTGTCTTGACGAATATTTTGTGTTGTTGCTGTGAAACCCTAAGTTGATGTTTAGAGGGACATGATATTTTGTTCGAGGACGAACAAAGCTTCAAGTGTGGGGTGTTGATGATAGGCGAATTTACACGCCTATAGCACTATATTTTGCCCATATTTTAGCCTAGTTTTGAGAACAAATTATATATTTCATGCACTTTTAGTCCTTTTTCCTGTAAGTGAGCTAACGAACATGATTAGCAAAGTTTCAGGTATAAATGATGCAGAATTCAGTATTTCATGGATAACTTGACGCCAAAGAAAGCTTCACGAAAGGAGAAAAGCCAATCTTGGACGCCAAGGACTAAAGATGGCGCATGGAAATTCTCTCCCGGGCTAAAACAACATTTCTGAAGACTTTGGGGACTAGCAGTAATTTATTAGGATTAAGATAATGATACATTAACCTAGTACAATTGGGTTAAGTATTTCATTAGCTTATTAGGATTAGGATAATGATACATTAACCTAGTACAATTGGGTTAAGTATTTCATTAGCTTAGTAGGATTTGGTTAAGCATTTCATTAGCTTAGTAGGAATAGGATATGGGTATTATAAATACCCTATCTTGCTAGACATCTTCTTACATCTTCTTACATCTTCTTACATTCAATTCTATTCTATTCTACTTCTAAGACATTCTAGTTCTAAACAATCATTCTTCCATTAATTCTATTTTTCTTCTTCTATTCATCTATTCTTAAATTCCACAACAAGAGAAACGTTACTTTGCTAAGGGATTCACGCCTAACGCCTACCACACCATTACAAACGTGAAATCTTTATTGTGGTATAACAACAATGTCAATTGTGATTTCCTTCGCACTCATGGGTAACTAAACTTCTCTGTTGGGGTTATGGAAGCCGAATGAGATACTATCTATTGCTGTGAGTTTGTGAGTTCGTGACACGTATGTTGCTTATATCATTATTCTCTTCATCTTAATCTAAATTCTTTGTGGTTGCAAACGCAAGAATACGCTAGTATAACATTTAACTTGTTCGAAAGAAAGGTTATCTGTCTGGAAAAGAGATAATGTCAAGGTAGTAGGGTCCCATCCCCTATTAAAAAGTTAGTGCCGTAACTGGATTAACCTCTTGGAGAATCCGTACCGTTAGACACGCTTTAAGCTCAAAAGAGTTAAAGTGAAATAATCCTCGAATAGGTCGAAAGACTCCTGGATTTACCATCGAATACAATTCTCTATAAGCACATGCATGTCTGAATTCAACACACTCATAGTCAATAGAGACATATAACTCAGAAGGTGGACATAACCCTAACTCCTCAATTCTCATTGTTTCACAACCTACTAAACATTCTTTCTTTTTACTTTGCTATTTTCAGTTTTTGCTTTAATAATTTGGTTACACATTACAAACCCCCCTTCTTACGAGACTTGCACTAAAAGTCTAGTAATCGTTGCTTACTTGTTGACCAAGATATTCCCTGTGGGATTGATACCCAACCCAGGTTGGGTTCTATATTTGCTAACGACCGCTTTACACTCCTGCGAGAGCTGTAGATTGAGCGTTATCAACCACTTTGAATTGCCTATGTTGTTGCTTTCAAAGCGGCCTGGCTGATGATCTTTCCTGACTTTATTCTATTCTCTACCATCTCTCCAACTTTGATAACTTCGGAAAATGTGCTTCCGATAGTAGAGAGCATATGATGGAAATAATCACGTTCTTATGCTTACAGAAAAATATCAATCATTTCAGATTCTTTTATCGATGGTCTGACTCTTAAAGCCTGCTCTCTCCATTTGATAGTATATTCTCAAAAACTTTCAGTCACCTTTTTTCTCATGTTGGCAAGCGTAGTGCGATTTGGCACTATCTCAATGTTATATTGAAATTGTTGAATAAAATCTTGAGCCATGTCATCCCATACGTGACAACGGGAAATGTCTTGATCGATGAACCATTCATAAGTTATCCCTGTAAGGCTTTCTCCAAAGTAAGCCATCAATAATTCTTCTTTTCCTCCTGCTCCCCTTAATTGATTGCAAAACTTTTTCAAATGAGCTACAGGATCGCCGTGTCCTTCATATTTGTCAAATTTTAGCATTTTGAACCCTATCGGCAAATGGACATCAGGAAACATACATAAATCCTTGTATGAAACACTTTTTGGTGCACCTAATCCTTGCATATTTCTCATGCTCTGCTCTAGGCTTCTAACTTTTCTAGCCATCTCCTCTTGTTCCTCATTCTTTGCAATCTTCTCAATCACGATAGGAGTATTGTGTTGATGAACATGATAAGATGGATTTTGGGATTTGAAAGTCACTTCAGGAGGATATAACATATCATGACTTGGTTTCCCCATATTCTTCGGTACTGTCGGTTGAGTACCTGCAGTAGCTGGTGCTACAGAAGTAAAAAGCGGGTTATTTGCGACATACGGATTCAGTGGGCGCATGGTAGAAGTACCAGCAACTCCAGACATATTAGCAAATGGGCCAAATCCTGGTGGGTAAAATGGATTATTAGTTTGAGTTGGGTCAGAATTCGGATCATTCGAAGTCGAAAGTTCAGGAATTGAAGAATGCGGGGCTTTTCTATTCAACCAAGCTTGGTACATCTCCGTCATCTGTTCTTTCAATGATTTTATTTCTTACATTGATGTTACTTCCTACGAAATCAACTGATTCTGCTCTTCTTCACTGTCAGACCCTATACCCTCTCTGCGGGTCATTCCTCTTTTACCCTTGTATCTGGTGTTATACGGATGTGATGCCAGTTTAACCACAAACCAACCACCAATTACTTTATCTTGTTGTTACCAAGTAGCAAACGGGTGAGTGTTATACATTTAACACATTATAATGCCACATTATATGTCATGGTTCTATATGCATTTTCCAACCTATCATGGATGTTTTGTGTTTCATCCCGGCTTTTCTAGGCATATTTTCAAAAGTTATGATCGAACCCTTTGGAGGGTTGCCTACGTATCATGCCAAGACATGAATCAAATCTTGCGTAGTTTGGGAGGAATTTAGCAAAATTGTTTTATCTTTTTTTTTATTTATTGAATAAAATATTTAAAGTAAGTGAAGTAAAACATATGTAATATATATAGAAATAAACAGTCAACTTCATTACATTCTAAAATATAAATACGACAAAATAACTGACCCAACTCCTAAAATAAAACCTATTAACTGACATCTGAAAACTAAAAGACATAATATCTAAACAAGAAGTTTTAAAACTAAAAAACTTGAAAAATTATGACAAAGAAAACCACTATCCCTTCAAGGAGACTTCGATTTAATATGTCCTCCCAAACTCAAATATATGTCCTCCAATGAAGTAGTGAGACGCTGTCTGAAAGCTGGTACTTGTGCCAAAAAATCCTCACGATCCAACTGCTGATAATCCAAACCCATTCTGGCAGTATCTTGTGCTACACTGCGGACCTTCCCTCGAAGGGAACTGAAAGCCTGATCCCATTCCTGGGCCTGTCGATCTCGGAAATCAACCATCTCTCTTTCAAGTTGTTCACAAGAAGAAACAACCTCCAACTGTTCTCGCAATATTCCTCATTCACGAATCCACTGAGATCTCTCTCGATCAAATTCTTCTTGCATATTCTTTTCAACTTCTTGTTGTTGTCGGCGAGATGTGGCAAGTTCTGCAACGTGTGGACACCTAGTGGTAGCAAGCTTAATTTGTCCCCGAAGTGCAACCTCAATATCTGCTGACTTAGCTTTCTCTTAAGCAAATTTCCTTTGTTGTTCGTCTATTTTTTCCCTGTCATGCTCTAATTCTGCTCTAAAAGCTTGGTTGGCCTCATGATGTTCTCGCATGGCTCTCTCAATTCCTATCCTGATTGCAGCTTCCTGATCTATAGGTTCCCTAACCGATCTTTCTGGTCTGACTTGCGGACTCGACTGTTCTTCAAACCATTCACAATAATCTGGGTGCACTTCTCCTTTATCACGCTCTATGACCATCGTTTTAATCCCCATAATACGGAAACCCTCCCAAATCTGCTGGGCCAAATCTTCTGGAAGTGGAATCTCTGGTCTGACCTCAAATACAAACTCAGTCATGCTATCCGTTATGGGAATTATTTGACGCCTGCCTAGCTGACGTAGAACCCGCAATGGAACATACGGTTGAACACCTCTAATACCCATTAATAAAAAGAATGGACGAATGACAGAACTATGTATGACTTGTCTCCAAGGGAACCAATGAAGATTCCAAGTGATTTTATCTGCTGTCAAAGAACGAAAAAGCTTAACCCAATCTCCAATTTCTTTTGGAAATTTTTATTTCTCCATCATTTCCTCGTAATCGTTGATGCGATTAAATCGCTCAGGATCGAACCTTGTCAATGTAGGACGTTGATAAAGATGCTCCACAATCCACATCTGTAACAAGATATTACATCTCTCGAAAAAACTCTTTCCCTTCTGACAAACAGTCAGAGCACGGTAAATATCAACTAGGATCATTGGTACCATAGTGTAATCTTTCTTAATCAGTATCTGTATCACTCCCGCTAAACGAATATTAATTTTTTCTTCTCTTCTCGGGAAGACCATAGTGCCTAAAATGGCTACCATGAATGCAAATCGTCTGTGAATTTTCCAAGCCTCAAAACTTCCCTTATTACAAAGTTGGTTACCGTACTTTTCAAACCCCTCCCGCCTTCCGTATCTGTCATACAAAAATTGCAAGGAAACCCAACCTTTTTTCATTGATTCTTCTTTCGTATTCCGTATGTTCATGAGCTTGCAAAATCTGTTTATTGAAATAAGTCTTGGGGCTATAAGTTTCTTCCGATGCATATCCCCATATCCAACATAGCCCGCTATCTCTTCTAAAGTAGGTGTCAACTCAAAATCTGAAAAGCGGAATACATTATTCTTCGGGTCCCAGAAATTCAGTAATGCAACAATCACCTCCCTATTAGGGTTGATTCTCATGATACTCGTCAAAAAACTCAAATACTTATGTATCTCGTCATAATCAAATGTATCCATTTTGTTCCACCATAACCAAAGCTGCAAAGGGGTACAATCCACAACCTGAAGCGGTACACTCCCATCTCTCTTTCTCTTTGGACGCTTTCCACGAACAGGGGGGACATTTTATACCTATTGACAGGGACATAAGATTAATAAATATCTAGACTTAGACAAAACTTAATTTATTAATTTTGAAAAGAATTTATAACTTAACTTGTAAAACCTACTGCGACCATTATTTGGACTTAGTTGCAAAGAATAATTTTATCAAAAATCAAAGCGAGAGAAACAAGATTGATAATATTTTTTAAGAAAAACACTTATTTAAATTGACTCTATCAAAAACTTTGCTAGAACAGATTTCTAGACAATTTTATCTATATGTTTGAAGACAATATTCCCTAAGTACAAAAATAAAATAAAAGGACTCAGAAATAAAGAGAAATAGAATGACCGTTTTATGTATGAAGTTGTATAAAAATTTCAGTCTCATGACCCTAAAGGTTCAGGACTGTTAAAATTGATATATATATATATTTTTTAAAAACTTAGCCCCATGATCCCTAAAGATTACGGGCTGTTAAAATACATATTTTATTTATTTTTATTTTGTAAAAACTTAGCCTCATGATCCCTAAAGATTCCGGGCTATTGAAATATATTTTTATTTTATTATTATTATTATTATTATTATTATTAGTAGTAGTAGTAGTAGTAGTAGTAGTATTTTATTTTTTTTGTAAAACCTTAGCCTCATGATCCCTAAAGATTGAGACTGTTAAAATATATATAAAAATTGGACTTGAGAATTAGAAAAATAATTATGAAAGTAATCATATTTTCAAAATATTCCCCAATAAATCTATGAATAATTTTTCAAAAGATAGGGTCGTATCCTGGGAAGGACTTCCTACGTATCCCACTAAAATGTGAGAATCAGTTCCTCGTAGTTCATAAAGATTGTAAAAATTGTGTTGTTGTATATTTTAAAGAAAAAAAAATTCTTTATTTAAAAGTAAAAATTTTCTTTCAAAAATGATTGACTAAATTTGAGGATAAATTAATCTCTCGCATTTTAAAATTGCCTAAAGCCGGTCAACAAATAAATAGCCTTCCAAGCAAATGTCAAAGAGCATGTAAGATGCACATGTTGGTCTTTAGAAATTAGGTCACCTGTCCTAGACAGACCCAGCCCCTGTGTCGAGTCCCGCTAAGTCAAATGCATATGATGCAAATAAAGTGGTACCTAATAGGGATAACCAGATTCTGAGTTTTTAGTTCTTCTAAGTTTATGCCTAATAGGGATAGGTGTCTAGATTGGCTTACCCGAGCGGACACTCGAGCCGGGGAGGGACAACTTGGTCGGTAGCAGGGCAACACCGCCTTCGTTGTCGATCCGAACCTCTCCTAACATGTGTGACTATATCCTTCACCAGGTACCTTGACACTCCGGCTATCTCAAAAAGAAGGTGGGATGCATATGCTGCATTCGCTGCATTCCCTCTATCCTATTTCAGAGACTCAGAGGGGGTAAGTGAGAGAAGACAGTAGATAATACAGTTCAATCAATATCAAAGCGGTAAATAAGCGACAAGTTGCACATAAGGCCAACAAACACAACATAAAAAATAATTAAAGCAAGTATAAGTCAATATAAAAAGATCGAATTCTTATTTATTCCCCAGCAGAGTCGCCAGAGATGTCACACCCCTTTTTCGCCCGAAGTGTAGGAGTCGAAGGATTTTTCCAATTAAAGTGACGGTTTTGAATAGGGATTATTTATTTACAGAGTTGCCACTTGAAATTGAGTTATGGTGTTCTAAGTCACCTTTTTGAATTCCTAGTCAAAAGAAAATGATTCTTTTATTTGGTCTGCGAAAACAGAAGACCGGGTAAGGAATTCTATTGACCGAGGGGAAGGTGTTAGGCACCCCTCGAGTCCCGTGGTTCTAGCACGGTCGCTTTTATTGACTTATCTTGATTTAAACTATTTTGTATAACTCATGTTGGGGCCTAGGTTCGCTCATTTTTATTATACCGAAAATAGCTATTTATGTATCTTATGTTAAATAAATTAGTAAAAATTAATTTTGAAAAAAATATTTGCCAAGGTGCATTTATTGCATCCTTGAATTTTTTAAATATCTCGGAAAGATGTGTATGTCGCATTCTTATTGAGACGAATATTTAAAATGTGTCTAAAATTTGCTTAACGTTAAAACATTGATTTACTTTATTTGTAAAAAAAATTGTAGCAATTTATCCTTTTCAAAATGCTATTTAATCTTAACAGTAAACTAAAATAATAATTATTCAAGATAATTAATTAATTTAATAAATAATTATTATGTTTTGTTAATGACAGTAAAAATAATGAATTGAAATAAAATAATAAATTTAAGATAGTCGTTCTTTAACTTTCCTGAAGTAAATTAAACTTACATTTTAAAGTTAATTTCATACTATGAAAAATAATTGGTCATTCCCATAATAATAATTTCAATAATAAATTAAATAGAGCAATCCGTGACACATTAAAAATTAATATAGTCTAATATGTAAAATAATTAATAATAAAAAAAAGAGGGAAAAGAAAAATGGACTCTAATCAGTACTTTTTTGTTTTATAAAAAATTCACAATTCCAATTAACAAATACCCTAAAGTAACCTATGCCAACAAAAGCAGAAAGAGAACGAAAAAAAGAAAATAATGATGCAACCGAATCCGATGAGTTTGATGGTTCGTCGATGAAATTTGAGGGGATTTTCGGAGGTGGTGGTATTTTTCGAAACTCGCGCCGCCGATGATTAATTTCGGTATAGCGTTTGTGCCGTGACTGGCTCTCCGTTTCTGATCTCTTTTTTTTTTTTTTTTACTTTTTTATTTCTGTGTTGGTGTGTGTATGTGTTAATCCACTGTAATCATGAAAAAATATGAAAAGAATACTGTATGAGTGATTGTGAAACTCTGTAAATATATTTACTACATCTATTTTCTTTCCCTAACACATCCATTTTCAAATATATGAATATTCGATAATTTAGTCGTATGATACGTTGTAAGAGATAATCCATATAATCAAACAATCACACATAATCAATGATACATGAAGTTACTTCAAATTTTCATTCCCGTTTTTTTTTTATAGCAAATTTACAACAATAGTATAAGATAAAAATAGAACTTGTATTTCAACTTGATTGAATACGCAAGAGATTGTCACCTAAAACTTCAACAAAAGTCCAACTTACACTTTCTTCTTTTACTCTCTTTTTCTAAATTTTTACTCTATGATTTTTCTCTCAGTTTCTGTGTTGTCTGATGAATGTTCATTTTTTTGTTCTGGGGGGTGAGAGAGTCCCTTTTGTAGAGGGAATTTTGGGGAGAATAGTTGTTTTTTAGGGGGAATCCTTCATCAACAGATAAGGGGGAGGAAATATTTAAAATTCAAATTAATTAATTAATTAATTAATTTTTTTAAAATAGAAAATAATAATAATAATAATAAATAAAGATATTAATAATAATAAATAATAAAATAATAATAATAATACATAAAATAATTGTTAATTTTATATTTAATAAAACATAATAAGAATTTATAAATAGACAAAAATAACAATAATAAATAAAATAATAATTAATTTTATATTTAACAAAACATAATAACAAATTGTAAATAGATAAAAATAAATATAATAAAATAGTATTAAACTACTAATTTATTTATTAAAATTTAGAATGAATAATATATATATATATATATATATATATATATATATATATATATATATATATATATATATATATATATATTATATTTTTTTTAAAATTAAGATTAAAAAAAAAATCTCAAAAATTAAATTTATTTAATTATTAAATTTTTAACTAAACTTTATAAAAATAAAATAAGAAATTAAATAATATTATGCCAAATATAAATATTTAATATAAATATAAGTTAAAATTTGAGGAGGATAAAAAATCACGTGTCTACAATGATGATGATGATGATGATAATAATATCATTTTTTAAAAGGAACCCAAAACTTTACTGTATCTATCTTCGTCTAGTTAATGACTGAGCGACATTAAAACATTCAATAATTTGGGAAGTAATATAATTAACGTCGTTAAGATACATTTTCTTTAATCATCAGTGATTTAAGTCTCACTTTCCTAGATTAATGATGTTTCAGCTATGGAAAAAGTAAGAGAAGAATATACAAATCAAATTACAGCAATTGAGACGATTTATAGTCGCTCACTTCACTAGCATATAAGTAGTGAAATAAATTATGCTAGTTATATTAATTAGTAGATAAATAATTAGTCTCTATGCTAGCTCACTTCACTAGCATATAAGTAGTGAAATAAGTTATGCTAGTTAGATAAATTAGTAGATAAATAATTGGATAATACCCTCAAAAGTTATGATCACTATTCACCAGCTTTACCACAAAATCCTCTAAACAAAGAAAAGTCACATGGCTATTGTTAAATTTTGTGGATAAAACTGCATGCATATTGCCACAAAATTAGCTATTATCACTTGACCACTTTCTATTTGCTATCAGTAGTAGCCGAGAACTGAGGAAAATTTGTTTATTCATATTGTTCATGTATAAATACTTTAACAATTCGATGGCTTTCTTTAATAATCAAAGATATAATTATCCATGAAATGCTAGTTTCGAATATACATTGAGTTTTCAAATCCATATACAAATTAAATAGGATCTTGATTGATCTTAATTAATTAATTTTGAAGTTGTATTCTCGTCTCGTGATCATTTTAATTGATCTCCTCTTCCATCATTAATCAGATATCTAGATAGATGGCGAATACGGAGACAATAAGGACAGTTGTTGGAATTATCGGTCCGTGCCTTATCGTACTATTCATTAATTCTTTATAATGATCTTTATAACTAATATTAATGTATGAGTTTCTTAAAAAAAAATTCCATTCAATAATTCTTCATGCAGGAAATGTTATATCGTTTTTGCTCTTCTTATCCCCCGTGTAAGTCCCCTGGCATAATGTGCATTATGATTAATTTAAGTGATCAATTTAGTTTTATTAATCATTTGGCTTTATGCAGGCCAACGTTCATAAAAATATGGAAAGACAAGACAGTGATGCAATTCAAACCAGATCCATATGTTGTAACTGCATTGAATTGTGCAGTTTGGGTATTTTATGGAATGCCATTTGTTCATCCAGACAGTCTTCTTGTTGTCACTATTAATGGCATTGGTCTTGTTATTGAGTTAATTTATGTTACCATCTTCTTTATCTATGCTGAATGGCAAAAACGTGTACGTACTCAAAACATTTTTTTAGTTAATTCTAATATTGTTTTTTAACCCTAGATTAATTACTTATAATTGGAACTAACATGCTGTGTTTTTTTTTTTTTATATGTATAACAGAGGAAGATTCTTGTATTTTTGGTAGTTGAATTAATCATTTTGGGGATCATCATTTTCATTACGCTCACTTTCCTTTTTGGGACCAAGGCCAGATCTATGCTCGTTGGTATAGTGGCTGTCGTTATGAATATTGCCATGTACACTTCGCCCCTCACCGTCATGGTATTAATCCATCTCTCTTTCTCTCGTTCTAGATTTACTTTACTCTATACAATTTACGTTGTTATATATACTGACAACATAAATTATTTTATGTGTATATTGACTGATGTTTCCTGTGTAATGTTACATAGCGTCGAGTGATCAGCACCAAGAGTGTGAAATTCATGCCATTTTATCTGTCACTTGCTAACTTTGCCAATGGGTGTATTTGGTTCGCTTATGCATTCCTCAAATTTGATGTTTACATCCTGGTAATTAATAGTAATATTCTCTATTATATATTGCCCATCCTCAATATTGTTATTTCATGTACATTACTAATTAAGTTGTTTTGAACTGATAGATACCTAATGGCCTGGGAGCATTATCTGGAGCAATTCAGCTACTCCTCTATGCAAAATATTACAAAACCACTAACTGGGACGATGATGGAAAGACGAGTGAGATTGAAATTCCAAGGAACCCCACAGCCTAAAAGGGACAGTCCGATTCACTAAATCTTCTGCTATGCGCTGGGTCAAGGAAAGGGTTAAACCACAAGAATCTATTGTACACAGCCTTACCTTACCTAATTCCACTAAAATATGGCTATGTTGGAGATTAGCTCTCCCACTGACCCCTAAAATTGATTTTTTTTTCTCTTTTTTTGGTTATTCTAGATTAAGTTTAATTTAGAATTTAAGGTAGATGCACTGATAGGGCCAGCTTGACTTAACACGTTACGGCAGGTCACTTGGCATTTTCTACTAGTTGCCGGTGAAGGCTTATGAGAGAGTTATCTCAATGTAAATAATGCGGTTTAAGCTACTTAATTGATTGTGTAAATATTACATTGTGGCTACTCGTCTTGTTTCTACACTTGGGGTCGTTTGATTCATCGGATTGGATAATTAAGTAGGGATATACCATGAGTTGGGATATCTCATGAAACTATTTTATCCCACCCTCCACATGGAATAGTAATCACGTCATTTTAGTACGAATTGTGGAATAAAATAGTCCGGAACTAATTAATTTCCTCATACCAAACATCAGGATAAAGTTTGGTGTACCATGCTATTGACATGCGACTAAAAAATGGAACGAAAATACAAATATCAATACATGTAAAGAGGCAGTGTCAATTCCATCACCCAACCTACAGAAGTCAAATTGATAGCATATTTTAAAAGTTCCCAGAAATAGAAAAGAAAGATTGGGGACATGTATGTATTATAAGAAAAAAATGAAAAAAGAAAACAGAAATGTGTAAGCTTTACATTAAACCAAGAGAAAAATGCTGCATGCAGCATACCTTCTCAATAGAATTGTTCGAATACTCTGGCTCTGCAAGTTCACTTCCTTTGTCAAATATTTGGAAATTGAGATGGAATATACCTACTACTTTTGAATGTTTGCTTGAGCTATAAGCTTCAAGGTCCACGACGCTTTCGGAAACATAAACAACCCTGTTGTTGATCAACGGGAATCATTCCTCCGCCTTTTGATGTATCAATAGCCTCTATCATGGATACTACCTCGTCCATCTCAGGCCGTTTGTCAGGGTTTGCATCCCAGCATCTCCTCATTACATTAGCAAGGGAACTAGGGCAACACCTTGGTATTTCTGGCCTTAGATTCTGTATTGAAGCAACAGAAACCACAGTTAACCAAAGCAACTAAAGCATATAAGCAATTAGAAACCAAGAAACTATATATTCTTCTCTGATATATCTGTCTGCATCATATGTCATTACTTATATCCAAGAAGTGCTAGGAAGTTGGAGAGTTTACCTGGCGAACCACAGCTGAAGTTACTTCTGAGAAGCTGAGGTCGGGATATGGCATGTCACAACAATATATCTCCCACACACATATGCCAAAACTGTACACATCACATTTTCTATTGTATGGATTGCCATTGAGAACCTGTAATTTTAGCATTCAACAAGTCAGTAACAACAATGTTATGTACAACCTTTTCAATGTTTTCATTCTTGAACATTATCTTTCCCCTCCCCCTCCCCCCATCACCTTTCATAGGATGCTAAAAGATGGAGAGTGCAATAGGAAAAGATTTGCATATTTTGAACAATTAATGTTGTTTTCTGTAGTACCTATAGTTTTACAGATCAATAGGCTCAGAGTGAGTCTTGCACACTAAGGATTGTACTACCGCAACTTGACAAATGAATCTTGGCGAAAAACAGGAAAAAGAGGGAGCATTTTGCGAGTAGCAGGAAATAGCTTTATATGTGCTGTATCTGGTTAATCCATCAAAATAACAGAAAATGACCAGACAGATTACTGACATGAATGTAGTGTAGTGTGGAAATACTCCACTTCCAATATTACCTCAGGAGCCATATATCCAAGGGTTCCGGTCTCCCCAGTCATATCATTTGGATTAGAAGCCTCAACGCGAGCAACCCCAAAATCAGCAATTTTTACTGTACGTGTCTTATCCAATAGCATATTCTCTGTCTTGACATCTCTATGCACAATCTTTTGAGAGTGAAGGTAACTTAACCTACAAAGTTCAAATGTTTGACCTTTATTCAGATAAATGATAAATGGGATATATTTTAGGGGTGTTCAAAAGACATAAGAAAGTCAAAGTTCCAATTACCCTCTGGCCATATCAAGTGCCATCTGCACAACAACTTTGAATGCTAGCTTCTTTCTTCTGTTCTTTATAAGGTAAGACTTTAATGCACCACCAGGGAGGTATTCAACAACAACGCAGCATATATTACTAGGCATGCCAATATGACCATTTTCTGTTTGTATATTGAGCCCAGAAGAGCCCATAGTTGCCCCGATGAACTGCGTTAAATTGGATAGATATATTAGATGTTTTATGTGAAATAAACAGTTTATTAGAATGATATGGGTACATCTAAGCAAAATCAGTTTGTATGCTGAGACATGAGATAGGACTTTAGACAAATGAAGTTGCCCACAATCCATAGTCTCTGTGTTGAACATGAATATAGCACTCATATTAGGCATCCAACCAACAGAGACATAGTAAACCATTATAAACAGCAGCCTGTAAAATTAACTGAAAATTGAAACTGCAGGTGTTTGTTACAGACAACAAAAGATGCAGGCATGCTCCACATCACCCTTAACTGTCCTTCAAGTATCATTCAGCGTCACCATAAAGGTTTCTTGTAATCAATGAATGGATTTTGTATTTCATTTGATTCAATCAGAAATAGCACATAACATGTCATTTTTCCTCCCAAAGATGTTGTGAGAATCAAGATAATTGTGTTCGACATGAAACATGATAGCTCAAGTGCCTCAAATATCATAGATCAGAAGTTGCTATCAAATCATTGGGATTTCAACAAAATTCAAAGACATTATTACAACTTCCTGACAACCTAATATCCTGATAGTTAGAATTTAAGGTTCATCCATTCAAACTGACCTAATATGTTATACTGTTTTACTCTTCTCACTTTGAAAAGTTAGGTAGTGGCACCTTGCGAATTATGCTGTCAACAGTCTTGTCGATATGAAATTCTAATTCCCTCCATCAACCTAGTTGCTGGTCAAAAGTTCGCAAAATTTCCCAAGATCAGCATTTCCCCCATCTTCATTATAGAAAAGTCATCCCAACCTACCATTATCAGCTCAAAAAGTTGTGTTGCTATTTACAAAGTTTATAGAATTAGACGAGTTGTTTCATGCATTCTTCGTTCTACTCTTTTCCCGGAATGTATCAGATTGTTGATTGATTTACCAAGTATCAGTAACTACTAATACCTATAATGACAACAGTTGGAATTTGTGCTCCAAACAACAAATTTAAACAGAATATCTAGATGCTTCAACAACATCACTATGCCAAAGTTACAGAACTGAATTAAAAGAAAAGCTCATGCAAAGCTTCAGTAATTTGACAAAATAGTGCAGCGTTCAAATTTTTGGCTCAAAGATAAGAACTCCTTTGTAGAAACGTGTCATCATTCAAATTCAGGGTGTCACAAGAGCATGACTCACATAGCTCTTAATACTACTAATCAGAGCCTGTTGGTCATCAAGAAATGTGAACTAAAAACTTATGCCCATATTCTCTCTACTGACTTCAAGAACCACATGCTAAATTGGTCTCTCCACAATAATCTACTTTCCTACTTTTTAAAAAAAAAAAACTTCGGACCCCACCCTCATCAGGAGGATCAATAATGTTCCCACTTAGCCTCTAGTGTGACTCGAACCCTCAACCTACTGGTCGATAGTGGAGGTGCTCAACCATTTGAGCACGCCTCACTTTGTTTCTTTTTTTGTTCTAGAAGACTAAAACGTATTTTCTTACTTTAATTTGAATGTTACTAATTAGGTATCTTTTTTTAAATTACGTGTAAATGTTGAGTAAACTATGATTTGCAATACTTTAATCACCACCAAACTAGCCGTTGCAGAATTGCACTACTAGCATTATGTCCACACTTTGTTAGCTAAGTATTGAAAAGAGTATAAACCGACTAAAATGTAAAATTATTAGTAGACGGGCCACCAAATATTTAGCCCTTTTGATTCGTTGGAGCAAGCATTAAAGACAATTAAGTTTCAGGTAGAAGCAGTAGCATCCAAGAAGTCTTAAATCATTCCCACATAAAAAGGTTTCAGGTTCTTTAGCCCCTTTGAATTGTTAGAAGCAGGCATTTAAATCAGAAGTTTCATGCAGAAGCAGTAGCATCCAAGAAGTCTTAAATTGTTTCCCATATAAAAATGTTAGTGTTCGAGTGTCACCTTAGTAACATTAGGATGGTCAAGCTTATGCCACACTGAAACTTCTTGCGTAAAAGCTGCCCTTAGCGATGCTATTTCAGCGTCTGTTCTGTGGCCCTCTTCCCCCCAGTCCAGTAGCTTCACTGAGGATCACAGAGAAGTAGAAATGTAAATGAGTAACATGTTAATAAGACCACTACTTCGCGGTAGTCATCAAATCATTCAAAAATTAGTTAAAAAGTTGAACAAACAAAGTTTATTAATGTCCTGTAGCAGCGACAATGACAATTATATTTAACATCAAAAGGCTAGTAAAAAGAAGAATATTAAAACAAAATAAAAAAACCAAATATTATGAAAGAGCAAAACGAGATCCAGAATTGTAGGATTAGTTTGACAGACATTAATGTTTTGTATTACTTTATTACTTGAATAACAGATTGGATCACATGAAAGTTTAGTAATACAGCAACATTGCAACACCAAGCTAGAGTTAATGCAGTCATCTGCAACTTGCATAATTCAATCCACACCCGTGCCGTTATTCACGGATTCCATAAGAATACAACCATCAAATCACTATACAATATTCATATTCTGTTAACCCAAAGACACTCCAACCGAAAGAAGAAAACTAATAAATACAATAACAGTAACCATAACTGCTGCTAATAAAATGTACCTGAGCACAAATTTTCCATTATTTACCATTGAATTGATGACTTGCCAAAACTGTAAATGCAAGAACCATTCTTTACGTATTATATTCTGTTTTAAGTTCATAGTACCTATTTTTCAAGACTATTAATAATTGATTAATTAAATAAATGAAAGGATAAAGGAAACATGAAATAACTTCTCAACAGTAGATAAAAGGAAAATAGACCGATAGTCCCAAAAAATACTTTTCCCGCGGTTCCCTAACAAACTCTCTGTCCCTCCACAAAAGCAAAAATAGATAACAACAACAATAGTAATTATAGTATATTGTATATAATAAATATGAAAAAGCCCTCGTTATGTGTGGTGTCTGAACAAGGACGGACTACCAGAGCCTATTGTACCATGTTAAGCTGCACTTCTACGAGACGAGAGATTGTTCACACGGCTTAAACAGACGACATCATCTTTATCGGTCATGCCATGGTTCGTCGTCAATAACAATAATAATAACGATTAAAAAGTTCTTTTGAAAAAAATAAATTCGAAAATCGGGGATAATTGAGAAACTGTATGAACACAGGAATCATTGAACATGAAATATTTTTCCAAATAAGGTACCTTAACTAATTAACAAAAAACGATTAAAAAAACAGGGAGGTGACTGACCGGCGACATCTTGGCCGTCATAAACGCCGCGATGGACGGTACCAAAAGTACCACGAGCAATGACGCTTTTGATGATAAGTTTCGAAGGGTCAATTTCCCAGTCATGTCTTTGCCTAGGTTTAACAGAAGAAGAAATAGATAACGCCGCCGCCGCCGCCGCCGTAGCGGTAGAATAGTTAATACACGAATCATCCAACGGCTTCTTCAAATTATTGGCGCTCTTCTCCATAGTCCATGCTCTGTTAAGGTGCCTTTCGAGTTGCTCATCTAAACTCTTCAAATCGATTTGATCAGCCCTCACAAAGCCATCGCTCCCTTTCTCCATTTTCGTTTTCTGTACAGAACCAAGCCTTCCCGCAGCTGAATATATTATATGATAATGATAGTAGGTGTAATGATTTTGAGTGTTATGGGTATTTGATGGTTACTAGTTTTGGAGGGAGAAATTAATTAATTAGGAGAAAAGAGACAAAGAGAACATTTTGGATTTGTGGAGGAAGGAAAAAAGAAAGAAAAAATGGAAGGGGGAAAAGAAGAGGAAGAAAATAGTAATAGGAGCAGCAGCGGGGGCATGTGGGCACATGGAATTGCCACAACATAACGTGTATCTCTGACCCACTACTCCTCTTTTTATCAAAACATTTTTCTAAATATGAGAAATTGGACAAACATTTTTTGAAAAATATTTTCCCGCATGCAAACGCGCCCCTACTTTGCTCTTGTTCTATGTAAATTTATTTAATTTTATTATTTTATTATTTATGAAAAGATTTTTGTTTTCGTACATAATATATATAAATGTGAAAAAAATATTTTATTTTACTCAAAATTGTAAATGATTATAGAATAACATTTTCTCACTAAGTTAATTAGTGAGACTGATTAGATTTGGACTACATATTAACATGAACATAACAATTCATGATCCTATTCATGGCGTTTTACTTTCTTTTCTAATCTATTTAAAAAATAATAATCATTTCAGCTCACAACAAGCAATATTTGATAATTTGATGCATTTATTAAAAAAATCGCTCTACAGCATTAATTATGAAGGATTTTTTTTTTTGACTAAATTATTGTATTTTACTCATAAAAAATGTATAAAGTAGTATTTAAAAAACGTAAGATTTTTTTCTAAATCATCTACTAGACAGGAGCAGTTATGGAAGAAAAACTAATACCTTCTTAATTTTAATATATAACTATTATTTTACCAAATTTAAAAGGTAAGAAAATTACTTAATATGGAGGATAAAGTAAAATCTGTTTAATTTAGTAAATTTTAATTTTAGTATGTCTAGTTTATCCCTAACGACCTCTTTGTATGAATGATATAATTTTAGCATGCTTACTAAGTTACTATGTTCAAATTATTTTGATGTATTATTATACACTTTAATTGAAGATTAGAATTAACAAAAAAGAAAATGTTGTTTTCTTAAATTGTGTTTCATGATAAACCTTAACAGATGGATCAAAGTTGACCCAACTATTTGGATTGTTAGACTTGACTTGTAATCATCTTAATCCTTAAACTATTAGTACTTCATGCTAAAATCTGTCAGGTGTGCAAGTAAACAAAACATTGCCGCCACATGAGGAAAATTTTATGAAATAAATAATGTTATTTAAAACGGAAAAGATGTACGCTTATCATTTGAAACACCCATAAAAATACAAAGGTAGTGTTGTATGTGTATTTGTCGTGTTTTTTATTTACATATTTCTTTTTTGAAAAAATTAAATAGGAGAGATGTTTGGTTGTATTATTCTTATTTACATTTTAAGATATAACTAGTGTTAGATCATGGAAGTCAGGTACTTTCTTCGTCCCAAATTATTTTAGTCCGTTTCAAAATAAGTATCGTCTTTCCTTATTAGGAAACTTTTTAAAGATACAATTACCCTTATTAGTCTCACTTAATTAAAAAAAAGATATTGACACATTTTTTGATAAAGGATAATTTGGTAAACTTTACCAAGTTTTTTCTTTTTTCTTAAACTCCGTGTCCGATCAAATGACGACACATAAAATAGAACGGAGGGAGTATTATTTTATTTAAAATATTTAAAATTAAAATTTTATTTGGTCATACTTTTTACAAGTATATTTAGAATATTACTCTTTTTATTTTATATGCTAATCTTCAAGAATAATCACAGACCACGAATGTAAAATAGAAAGAGAAGTCTTAATTTTTTTAAAGCAACAAATATTTTAATATAAATGTTTTTAGTAGACAGTTGTTTTGAAAGGTACTTTTAATTTTTGGGGAAGTTGTATTCAATTTCGTTTAGGAGGTTACTGTCAAAAGTCAGAGTTGACTTCATATGTCCTTTTCTAATTTGAGAAGGAAAAGGTCATTTAGTTATATTTTGGACTGGCCAATTTTTAACTTTGAGTATAATTAAAGTTGGCAAAAAGAAAGACAATCTTTTGAGTGATTAAATCACATCAATGATGGATGGGGAGATATCGCCATTAATTAATTACAATAACTATGCTAATGGATAGACATCGACTATGAGTAATATATAAACAAGAGATTTGTGATATAATAATATGGTTTTGCATGAGAATAAAGATATTCCAAATTACTCAAACTCCACCCAAAGGGGGAGAAAAAAAAACTCAATTAATTGAGACATCGAGTTATCATGCTTCAATCATGTGGCCGATGGACAATAACGTTGGATAAGTATCGTATAGGATGGCCAAATATGCGGGTTTAATTGAATTTTAATGGATCAAAATGAATAGTATTGCAAGATAAATTTGTACCCAATAATTGACTTCATTCTTAGGGTGTGTTTGGTCTGAAGGAAAATATTTTTCAGAAATTTTTCTCATGTTTGGTCGACTTAAGTATTTTGAAATTTTCTTTTTAAATCAACTTATTTTACTTAAATCTAAGGAAAATGACTTCACTTCAAAAAGTAAGCAAAACATTTTTCAAAACTCTCTTCCAATCTAATTCTTAAGTTCAAATGTTCATATAACTCTCAAAATCACTCACCCTACTACAACCCCTTATCCCCCACCCCCATCCCCACCCTCAATCCACCCCTAAAAAAAATTTATTTTTTAAAACATTTCAATTTTTTTCTCACTCCGCGCTCACTCCCCTATCCCAACCTCCACCATCTACTACCCCCATTCAAAAAAAAATATTTCATATTTTTTTCTTGTCTCATCCCTACCCCAAAACTCAAACCCCTACTCCCTCAAAAAAAAAAATATTTAATTTTTTCAAGAGTATTCAAACTTTTTTCTTACTCCCTCCCCCAACCAACCTCCTTCTCCCCTCCGATTTTTTTTTTTTTTAAATTCAAATTTATTTCTTTTAAAAAATAATTTTTTTCTTACCCCACCCTATTACCTATTTCGACAACCCCAACCCCCACCAACCAACCCAGCTTCCTGAAAGAAAAAAATAATAATTTATTTTTTAAAAAAGAAATTCAAATTTTTTTTGTCATCTCACCCTTTTTATCTTATTCGTTCTCATTGTTTTTGTTAAATATATAGAAATACTTTTAGAAAATATATACTTACCCAATTTGCATAACGAACACAAAAATATAAGTAAGAAACAACTTATTTTTCTAGAAAATATTTTCCTCCTTCACATCGATCATACCGTAAAAAAAAAAAATTTCAATATCAAAAACTATTTTTCTAAAATATATTTTTACTCTTTAGCTAAACTCTAAAATTTATTTTCTGAAAAATATTTTTTCATTCACCAACCAAATATTAAAAAATATTTTACGAAAAATATTTTTTACTCACTAACCAAACATAAGAAAATAAGTAAGAAACCAACTTATTTTTCAAGAAAATATTTTTTAGGAAAATATTTTTTCATGGAAAATATTTTCCTTGGTGCCAAACGCACCCTTAATATTAGTTACCTTTGGTTGCGTTTTTCCTCCATTACTGTTACAACTTACAATTATATCTATACTAGAGGAGCATGACCCGTGTCAACACGGGCCCAACATTAAGATATTTATTTATCTTTTCAATCTTGATATATTTAAATAAATTTTTTTAATAAAAGGATTGCATATGTTTTCTAGGATTCATCCGGATTCTAGCATGAGTTCAACATATGTTATTTTAATATGTATTTAGATAATTTAAGTTGTTAACTATTGATATTTGTAATATTTTTTATGTATTTTTTAAATTAATATACGTTACCTTTCTTGTCCAAATTTTTGTGCCATTAATAGTCAATTATATTTTAAAAATAATTTAAGTTTTTAATTATTGTGATTTATAATACTTTTCTTCTATTCCAATTTTAGTGACACTAATATAATTTTAAGAGTCGACCAAATATTTTATATATTTTAAATTTTTTAAGTTATTAATTATTGTAATTTCTAGTATTTTTCATGTAATTTTTTTGAAATATATAACATATTAAATTGTTGTTATATATTTTAAGTTGTTAACTATTGTATTTTATAATACTTTTTATGTAATTTTTGAATAATATATGCTACTTTCCTTGTCCAGAGTTTTGTGTCGACGATAGCCAATTATATTTTTTTAAATAATTTAAATTTTTTATCATTGTGATTTATAATATTTTTTCTATTTCAATGTGGCACAATGCTTAAATGACCATAATAATTAATTAGGGGTGATAGTAAAATGTAATTATTATTATTTATTATTTTTATTATGTGTATGTGTTGATTCAAGAAGAATTTGAACACATTTAGAAATGTGTTGAATGTTACAAATGTTAATAATTCATTTGGTGCTTCTTGATTTCTTTACATTTATCTCTTGTGTGTTTTTACTCTTTTGCCCTTTGAGTAGATGTAGTAATTTTTTTTTAATATCATGAAATTTTTTATTCATAGTGTATATATATATATATATATATATATATATATATATATATATATATATATATATATATTATATGTATATAGTAAAATCGCGGATTCAATATTATTAATTTTTCAATACATAAGTGACTTATAATAATTAATTGCGGGTGATACATTAAAATCACGATTGAAGAAGCAAAAATCAGTCAATTTTTTATTTTTTTTTTGTTAATTATTATTATTTACAGTATTTTTTAATTTCATTTTCAAATAATATATGTTGTTTTATATCTTCTTCTGTCCCATCACAATTTATGTAGCACTAATATAATTTTGATAGTCAATCAAATATTTTATGTTGACATATCATCTTGTTATTCTTATTTTTCTAATACATAAATGGCTTATAATAAGGAGTGATATAGTAAAATCATCATTCGAAAGACGAAAATTTAATTTAAAACATTAAGAGTTAATTTCGCATTTTATGTCTATTTTATTTTTCATTAAATACTTTTTATTTTCTTAATACCTAGATGACTCATAATAATTAATTAAGAGCGATTGATTATGTTCTTACTATAAAAATTAATATAATTTTATCATATCCATTAGTAATCATCGATAATTCACCGAAATAGTATATTAATTAAATACGGGATGTTATATTTGCATACGCAAAATATGATATTATTAAATATTATTGGATAGTGCATTATATTTATCTTTCACAATAATAAAATTTTACGATATATTTTTCTTTATTTCTTTTTAACTTGATACATATTGACCCAACACAAATTCTAAGAAAATATTCATTAGAAATTTATTTTATTAAATTAAATTTATTAATTTTGTACTTTAAAAATTTAAAGTTAAGTTTAAATATTAGTATTTCTATGTGATTCGTGGTAACAAATTAGTTTTGAACATGATAGCCAATTAAATTAAAAAAAATAAAATTACTTCCAATATGTAGTTATAGTTAATTAATATAAATTAATAGAATATATTAAATATTTAAACCATTATGATGAAATAATGGAATTATTATATATTGAGGCATGGTATGTAATTAAATGGGAGTGGAGGGGTTTTTTAGTAATTGCATGAGAGGTGGTCGAAACCACCTCTTCTATATAATAGAAATATGTACTTGTTTTTTTTTGTTTTTTTTTTCAAGTCTTCTCTTTTTCTCCAACAAAAAGGGGTTTCATTATTTATTTATTTATCTATTTAACGGAAGATAATTATATTACTTCTAAATATTACATTATTGATACTTCTAATGTTGAACAATTTCTGCTTTGTTATTTTCATCATTCGGTAACCACAGGATGATCCACAAGAGAGGAAATAATAAGTTTCTATTCAGCCTCATCCAACTCCAGACTTCTCTTCTCCTAGGAATCCTAACTTGGTATGCAAGTGTTAAAAATATCTGAGTGATTTAATCCTTGTTAGTTAGTGTGTGCTGAGCTGTAATCACAAGTTAGTTACAATGCTGGTAAGAGTTAGTGGAGTAGGATGATGTAGACAGATGTACTCAACTACAACTGATAAATAAGTAGCATACACTGTACTTCTCTTCATAACTGAAAATGATAACTTGAATCTCATTTTACTCTCTCTCAATTTCCTCTCACTCTATCAATTGTTTACTATCTGGATCGAGCTAAACTTCACATGGTATCAGAGAATCGATCGTCGTTTTTGTTGTAATCGCTCAAGCTTTTGCTTCAATTTCTGACGGATAATATAGGTGGACCAAGTACAGAGACGGTTCCCATTAATCACCATCATCCTCTTTATCTTCAAGCTTCAGATAAGCCCGGAGTTGTCATCGTTTCGATTAAGCTCGCAGGGTCAGAAAATTATGCTTTATGGAGCAGATAGATGAAATTGCACTCCGAGGAAAAGGCAAACTTGGATTCATTGATGACACATGTGTAAAAAACAGTTACAGAGGTGAATTGGCTAATTATGGGAGAAATGTGATGCAATTGTGCTTTCCTGGACTGGATGCACGGTGGCAAGTGAGCTAATGCCCAGCATTCTATCTGCTTCAAGTGCGAAACAAGTTTTGAATGATTTCAAAGAGCGATTAAATCGATCGAATTTGACTAGAATATATCATCTGTGGACTAAAATTGCAACCTTACGACAAGGTATGAATTCAATTACTTGTTATTATTAGAAAATGAAGGACTGTTGGGATGAGTTAGATGTCATGGTCCCTTTACCACATTGCGATTGCAATGAATCTCGAGTATATGTTGAGCATTTGCGATCCCAAAGACTTTTACCATTTTTAATGGGCTTAAATGAAAGCTATAGTCAACTTAGAAGTTACATACGGTCCAAGGGACCGATTATTAGTGTAAATGAAATTTATGCCATCGTTACTCAAGAAGAAAGTCAAAGGACCTTGGGTGTTACAGAAGGGCACAAGGAAACTATGTCCTTGTTAGCAGCGAAGACATAAGGGTCTAAGTATCAACCTAAGCCATCTGATTCTTCTTTAGCTACTGCTAAAAGGATTGACTTGTTTTGTGAGTATTGTGGTTTTAGGAATCATGTCATGGAAAATTGTTATCGATTGGTAGGATACCCCCTAGATTTTCAGAGCAAAATGCCAGTATTTCAGTCTGACTAAGCATCAGGTCCTAAACAGGGCAGTCATAGTGGTCATAATTCTCTAGAAAGTTACAGACCTCCATCTACTATTTTTAGACCTGCAGGAGTTAACATATCAGTATGGGCCACCAACTAGAGGTAGAGGCTATGAACCTCAAGCTCATACCACCACCACTGATAGTGGTGCCTCCTCTTCATCACCAATGCCACATTTTTTCACAGGTCAGCAGTATGAACAATTGTTGGGTATGCTGGACAGAGATTAAAATTCAAAATCATGCTCAACCTCTTACTTCTAACTTAGCAGGAATCAATTGTTTGTTGTCCACTTCTTTTGCCTGTGAATGAATAATAGATTTAGGTTCTACATATCATGTTACTCCTTGTAAGGACCTATTTAGTTCCATTGTTAACCTACAAGGTAATTTCAATGACAAAGTACAGGTTCCAACTGGTGGCACAACTAATATTACTCATGCAAGAAATGCTAGAATATTAGGATCACATGGAATACATAATATGTTACATGTTTTTTCCTTCAAGTTCAACTTGCTTTCAGTATCAAAATTGACAAGGGAATTATCCTGTGTTGTTACCTTTTTCCATGACTTTTGCTTATTTCAGGCTCTCTCCAATGACAAGGTAATGGGGATTGGTAGAGAGCAAGAGGGATTGTACATCTTAAAAGATAGCTTGAAGTCTACAACATGAAAATCTTTTACTACTTCAATTCATACAGAAGACATACTGTGGCATTACAGGCTAGGTCATCCCTTCGAGGGAGCTATGCAGCTTGTAGATTCTTTGCCAAGAAAAGTAAACATCAAAATACCTAATAGTTGCGATATATGTCATTAGCAAAGCATCAGAGGTTACCTTTCTCTATTAGTACTAATAAATCAATTGCTCCTTTTGATCTAGTTCACTTGGATGTCTGGGACCATACAAGAAGCCGACATATGAAAATAAGTGTTCATTTGTTACTCTAGTGGATGATTTTAATAGATATACTTGGATTTGCATCATTCAATCGAAATGTGAAGTGTTCACGGTATTGCAGAGTTTTCTTTCATTAATAAAAACTCAGTTTGGTGTTTGTGTTAAGACTTTTAGGTCAGACAATGGGAAAGAATTTGTTAACACTCAGTGCAAAGATTTATTTGTTTCTCATAGTATACTTCACCAAACTAGTTATGTTTACACATCTCAACAGAATGGGATAGTTGAAAGAAAACATAAGCACATTCTTGAAGTAGCTAGAGCCTTGAAATTCCAAAGTGGTATACCAACTAGATTTTAGGGTGACTACTTCTTGGTACCTCATCAATAAATTACCATTTATTGTATTGAAAGGTAGATCACCATCTGAACTGTTATTTCACAAGACTCAAAAGGTAGACCATTTGACAATATTTGGATGTCTTTGTTATGCAAGTATTTTGCCTAGAGAATATAAGTTTGAAGCAAGAAAGTTTGTTCATAGAGGTTATTCAGAAACACAAAAAGGATACAGATTATATGAACTTGATCCTGGTTCTATATTTTTCAGTAGAGATATAACTTTCAGGAAATTCATTTTTCCTTTCAAGCTAGCAACATGTGTTGAAGATGATGTTGATGACATGTTTGACATTTCATCCATTCATTTAGTCCCTACAGAATCAGATACCATTCAGCTGATGCAACCATCTATTTTTGGTCAAAATATTTTTCTAGCGAGAACTCCAGTTGTTATTGATGGAGTTTCACCTGCACCTATACATGTTATAGTTGATGAGCCACTGGTTATGCGGCATGAAGAGGCAATACAACATGCACCTATCATTGCAGATGTTCCAACTATTGTACAAAGGGAAGAAGAAATACAAAATGTACCTGCAATACATCCAGCAAATACACCAGAAGGAGTTGTTGCTTCCCTTCCTCCTCCCATACAACCAAGTAGACTTGCTAGAAATATAAAACCTCCAGGGTGGCTTAGTGACTATGTTACTTCACTCAAACCTACAACATCTTGTGCTTATCCCATCAATGATTATGTAGCATATTCTTACCTGTCCAACACTTATCAGTCCTATTTAAGCTCTCTTTCAGTTGTTGAAGAGCCTAAGTCCTTCCAAGAAGCACTACATCATGAAGAATGGATTAAAGCAATGCAACAAGAAATCAATGCATTTGAGGAAAATCAAACCGGGAAACTTGTAGACTTGTCACCTGGTAAGCACCCTATAGGATCTAGATGCGTATATAAAGTGAAGCTTAAATTTAATGGAGAGATAGATAAATACAAAGCAAGGTTAGTTGCTAAAGGTTACACACAGAGAAAAGGTCTAGACTATCATGAGACCTTCTCTCCAGTGGCTAAGATGGGTACTGTTAGGACTGTTGTCAGTGTTGCTGCTTTAAGGAATTGGGATATTTATCAAATGGATATCAATAATGCTTTTCTTCAAGGAGATCTTTATGAGGAAATGTACATGGAATTGTCTCAAGGATTCCATAAGCAGGGGGAAACTAGAGTTTGTAAGCTTTTGAAATCCTTGTATGGACTTAAACAAGCTTCAAGACAGTGGAATATTAAATTAACAACTGTCGTGTTGGATGTTGGTTATAAACAAAGTCCTCATGACCATTCTTTATTCACTAAACAACATGGAGATGAAATTGTGGTGCTCCTCATATATGTGGATGATATACTTCTCACAGGAATTAGTGTAACTCTTATTTCTGATACAAAACAATACTTGCACAATCAGTTTAAAGTCAAGGATTTGGGAGAATTTAGATAGTTTTTAGGCATTGAATTCTTGAGGTCTAAGCATGGGATACTTCTTAATCAGAGAAAGTATGCAATGGAGCTCATTTCAGAGACAGGTTTGAGTGGTGCTAAGCCAGTGTTTACTCCCTTGGAGGGCAATATTAAACACACTTCTGTAGAATATGACAAAGACATTGGGAAGACTGGTGATCCTTTGTTTGATGATGTGAATTCATATCAAAGATTGATGGAAAATTTGATCTATTTAACTATTACAAGACCGGACATTTATTTTGCTGTGCAGTTACTTAGCCAGTTTATGCAACAACCTAAACTTTCACATTGGCTAGCAGCATTAAGGATTGTGAGATATGTTAAAGGATTTCCTGGACTAGGAGTATTGATGAAATCAAGTCCTAATACAGAAATGATAGTCCACTGTGACTCTAACTGGGCTACTTGCCCTAATACCCGGAGGTCTGTTACAGGGTTTGTCCTACAACTAGGATCTTCTCTAGTGTCTTGAAAGTCAAAGAAACAACATACAGTTGGTCGAAGTTCTGCAGAGGCTGAGTATCACAACATGGAAACTGCTGTAGCAGAGGTTATCTGGATGATGGGATTGCTGAAAGATTTAAATGTTCGAGTCAAGACTCCTGTACAGTTGTTTTGTGATAGCAAGGCTGCATTGCAGAGTGCAGATAACCCCATGTTTCGTGAACATACCAAACATATAGAGATCGATTTCCACTTCATTAGAGAAAAGCTCAAAGAAGGACTGATACAACCCGTGCACATCTCTACAAAGTTTCAACTTACTAATTGGCTTACTAAAGGGTTGGAGTTTCTTAACATCATTTCTTATTATCCAAGCTTGGGGTTCTTGATGTGTTTCACCCTCAAGCTTGAGGGGGGATGTTAGAAATATCTGAGTGATTTAATCATTGTTAGTTAGTGTGTGCTGAGATGTATTCACAAGTTAGTTACAATACTGTTAAGAGTTAGTGGAGTAGGACGATGTAGACAACTGTACTTAGCTACAACTGATATATAAGTAGCATACACTGTACTTCTCTTCATAACTGAAAATGATAACTTGAATCTCATTTCACTCTCTCTCAATTTCCTCTCATTCTATCAATTGTTTACTATCTAGATCGATCTAAACTTCATAACAAGCTCAAGAAAGCGATTTATGTTACAGCCTCCGGCAAAAGAAGTGGCCGACGAGGGCAGAAGACAGGGTTTCTAATTCAAGATTCCCGCTCATAAAAATGGGTATTAAATAAAGGACATAGTGGTCAAAAGAGGCCGACTGTAAATCTGTTGAAGTTTTTTCTACGTAGGTTAGAATTCTGCCTCTCCCAATTGTTTGTTGTAGACTTCAGAGAAGAGAAAAGAGACATTCGTCAGTGTAGGATGAAATTGGCATATTATTGGCGGCAAATGAAAGAGGAGATGGCAGGCTAGGTGCGGACTTGTCAAGTACTAATTAAGAGAGACTTATTTTATAACACATTATCCTCCTCTATTCTACTTCTAGACTAGGCATCACCCATTGTGGTGGCTTTGATAAAATTAAAGACAACTTGATCATTTACAGTCAACCTCCTTTCTACATTTGCCAAAACATTAGCTACTTTCTAATTTCCTTCTTGAAATTTATGTCCAATATGCAAATTTCCTAGTTCCTTCATCCAAGACCTGTATTGTAAAAGTAAATTATTACTACAAATCTAGACGCAATTGTCTTGAATTTGATTAATTATCTCCGTGGTGTCCCTTTTTTTGTCTCCAAATTGAATATTTGTTGATTTTTTTCCCGATTTTTGTTGATTCTGTGAAAGTTAACGCTGAAGCATTTTTGGTAAAACCACATGACATACAGGCATAGTGATCATTGTCATTCTGATAACTCCACCTATTCCTCCTACACTACTATTGCTATTGTATGATCCATCGTTATTAATTAAGCTTGATAAAACTCCTAGGAGGAGAGTGTCATTTCATTTGTTGGCCATATTAAGGGAAGCATTCACCAACATGGGTTGTGGTGCAGCGGATGGGGCTGCTCCACCCTTAACCAGAGGTCGAGCATGGAGAGAACTCTGTTGGGAGCGCTACCCCCGAATGGGGTCCTATCCGGTGCGAATCCGGATTAGTCGGGCTCCAATGCGGGTACCGGACACCGGATGGATGGGAAACCCAAAAAAAAAAAAAAAAAAAGGGAAGCATTCTATATTATCGAATAACCAATAGGGATTTGATTTTCACTGCATTATCTGATGATATACGCATAATATACATATGATACTCGAATTTACATTGTTTGAAAATATACTTACTACTAATGAAACTTTTTCATGACCTTCCATATTTCCTACTACGAATTTTATACTCCCTATATATTGTGTATCACATGAATATCACGTGTATATGTGTGTGTGATAAGTATGTGTTTGATATACTGTGATATCCATGCTATACAGTGGTGGAAGTGTCATCGCAATGAAGCTTCTTGGCGCCCTATCAATTTTCTCGGCTATAGTGGAATATCGAAAAAAAATTATGACCTATTGAGGGGGTGCCGGAGAAGAGATCAGGCAGGGATGGGTTGAGAAAAATGGGAAGAAAATTATTGGAGTTACTTGTTGCCAATTCTTTTGGGCTGCCTATTTCGATGTCAATTATTGACAAAAAATGTCCATCAATTATTACTTAAGAGTTGTATATTCTTGTATCTATGCATTGATGTCCAAATATATTGGACTGAGAATTGGATCAAGATATGATGATAAATGAAAGGGCCTTAGCCCAATAGTCTAACTCTTATCAAATTTTAATCTATTTGTTTATTTTCTTATAGTTTACTTGATTACCAAACAATCTAAGAAAAGTTTTTTTGCGGCATGTAGTTTGCTTTTAGTTTAGTTTTGTTGAATTTGCATACTTACTGTATACATATCTTCTGATTTGTCCAGATATGATAGTGTACACAACAATTTGTTGAAGATGAACATGTTGGAAGTTGGAAAAAGTTGATTGTATACACATCAAGTATACATTAGACTCAAATGGTAGAAAAAAAAATTATATACCAATCTAAAATCAGATATGTATACAACTCTAAAAATAATCAGCAGAGGTATGCAAAATTCAACAGCTACAGATGACAACAGATAAACTGTAGTTGTATACATTATATGTATATAAATTTTATCTCAAGGTTGTGTTCGGCTCATATGATTACTATTGATAACTAGGTCTATAATCTTACAATATATCCAATGTAATTTTATAAGTGGGGTATAAGAAGGATTGCGTACTGTACATATCATTTATCATATCTTGAGAATAAAGGTCGAGAGGGTGTTTCTTATAAACCATCGGCCTCAAGTAAAACATATCAAAAATCATGTATGTAACTAAATACAATAGTGAAGAAATTAAAGTCATACTGAAAACAATGAATAAAAGAATCGTTGCATAATTTAGGATAACTGAAGTCACTAAGACAAGATGTAATACTAAAATGGAAGAATAAGATCGTAAGAAGGTAATGATAAAAATAATAATAATAAGGAAACCTGGGTCTCTAATCAATATTTGAAATTGAACTTTGATAAGGTCTATAATGACATTAATGAATTATGCTACTGCTAAATCTGGATATGTTGAAATAATTAGAAAATAAAATAAAAAGGATAAGTGTCTAATTGCATCATATTAGTTAATAATTCAATTTGATGAAGATGATGATAAGAGTATTCATGTTATTTACGTAGGTTGATATCAACAGAATTGTTTTTGGTCAAAGAATAAGATTAAATAATAGTATATTAACAAATCGACTATGATAATTACTAAACTTCCCTTTTCGTTTTTTTTTTTTTTTTGAAAAAAAATAAATCAATTCTTGTTCTTTGTATTTCCAATTTTCCGACTTGATTTAAAATATGAAAATGCTGGGATAAATATGAATCTTGCGAAGTGTACATTTTTAATACAGTGATTTGTTTTAGCCATAGTACATGATTTTATGCTGGTTAAATTCGAGCATATTATTGTATAATATTCCCATTTTATGGTCAACACTCAACCAATCTTGATTAATTAATTAAAATCCCAAAAGAATTCTCTTAAAATGAAGTTCACGTTTGAGTTATTAAAGTGCCCACATTTTTCAATCATGAGGTACATGGCTTTTATAGTAGTCGTAATATTTTGACAACGTGGAACCTTCTAATCAATATATAATCAATCACATCTTGGTACAGTAGAATTGATGGAAACAAAAGAGATACCAACTCATTCCTATCATTTTTTCCAAAATACAAGCAATAAATTTTTATTTTTATTTTATAAAAAAGGAGCTTAATAAAGGTCCTAATATACCCTTCAAGTATTAGAGATAATATATATAAATATCTTTATTTCACCTTTAAGCTCTACGTATGCCATTCGATCCACCTATATAATTTTAAAATACTTTTTCACTTAACAGACAAATGATTAAACTTCTAACTTAACACGTGATAGTTTGTTACTGATTGAAAGTTTAATCCCATGTTTGATTGAAGGTGGTATTAGTTAATACCGGGATAACTTATCCCATCATTTATACCATAGTGATGAGATAAGTTATCTCATATGGATGATGGGGTAAGACTACAGACAAATTTGGACAATAAAACAAAATAATAGAGATTTATTATTAAATCTATTATATAGTTATTTCTTACTATTTTAACTTTCTCGATGGGTAAAGAACTGTGGGAATCAGATTGAGACGGGTAATTAAGTGGGAATCGGATTGAATTTTGAGAAATAATTAGATTTTAATTAGTTACATTTTCAATTAATAACAACCTATTATGTGTTAAGTGAGAAGCTTAATTATTTATCTGTTAAGTGAAAAAGTATTTTAAAGATGTATAAATGAATGAAAAAAAATATTGTAGAGCCTAAAAACAAAAAAGGAATATTTATATACCATTTTTGATACGTAAAAGAATATATTAAACTCTTTTCCTATTTAAAAGAGAGTAAAGAAGATACATAGATGTTGGATTCGGCTTCTTTTCATTTTCACTCTCTTCATTTTTTCCAAGTTTTTATCTTGATTGATGATATATGACATATTAATTATATATTTAGTTTAAAAACTTATTATAACCCCACAATATTAGCAACATATTATCTTGTCCATAAATAGAGCAACAAAAAAAATTTTCTTCCTAATTTTTTTTTCCTACACAAGAATTTCATCTTTTAATTTCTTTTTCAATTAATTTTTTTCTTATCTATTTTTTGAAAATTTTTGTTTAACAATTATCTGTTTTATTTTCTTTAAAGCAGGTGAAATAAAGTAGGAGAGCTTATAAGTTTTCCTATTTTATTTCACTATGTATGTTTTTCCTATTTTATTTCACCTATTTTTTTAAAAATAAAATAGATAATTGTTAAAGAAAAAGTTTTTTAAAAAATATATTTTTAGAATACGGGAGATCTCTCTCATTTTCTCCCTATTTTATTTCACCTATTTTAAAGAAACTACAATATCTAATTTTTAATGAAAAAGTTTCCAAAAAGGTGATAAAAATTAATATAAAATAGAGGATTCAATTATTTCTCCTACTTTATTTCACCTACTTTAAAGAAAATAAAATAGATAATTGTTAAACAAAAAGTTCCAAAAAATAGACAATAAAAAAAAATATTTGACAAAGAAATTAAAAGATGAAATTCTTGTGTAGGAAAAAAAGGAAGGAAGTTATGGACATGTTTCTAAGAATGCTGGATCACAATTTTTTTTTAAAACTAGATATATAATATATTTATTATCTAAATCATGGTTAGAGATTAGAGCTGTCAAAATGGTCTTGGCTCGTGAGGCCGGCCTAAACCAATCCTTTAATTAAGTGGGGTTGGGCTAAATTTTTTCAGCCCATTTAGAAACGAGGCTTATAAGCCCAGCCTCACTTGGCCTATCGGCCTCAAAGGCTAGCCCATGGGCTGAAATATTAAAAAAAAAGTATAAATAACATAAATATCAACCTTTTTGGAAGAAATTACACTCTCTCCCACTTTTTTAATTACTTTACTCTCGCTCCCTATTAATATACGTAACATAACCGACATATACATAGCATTGTATGTATATGTTGGGATTTTTGTAATATGTTTAGGGAGTTGGGATTTTTTGTAATATTGAAAACATAAGTTGTGTATTTGTGTAATTTTTAGTAAAAATAATTATTAAATATTTTTAAGTTGGTCATTTATTTATTAGGAATTAGAATTTTGTCAATTAACTAGCTACTTATTTTTTTTTATCATTCTTTGATTGATACTAATTTTTTGAAAATTCTTAGTGTGTGTTTGAAATGACTGATAAGTTGTTTTTAGTCGTGAACTTCAAAAAGTTGCTTTTACTCTTGATGGTTTAGTAGTTATTGTCTTTGCTTAATGCAATACGTTGTTCTTTAAATTTAGGCTTTCTTCTGTTCCAATCTTGCTGCTTTTATATAGATACTTTACGTATATTTGTATTTATTATCTTAACCGTATTAGAATTTTTTTATGGAATTTACAGCTAATCATCATTTCTTTGCTTATTACATTAAATTAAATGCCATGAGTTAATTACAACTAACGGATCATTTGGTATGAGGTATAAGGGATGAATAGTTCGAGATAAAATAAAGGACGATTTAATTCCATGTTGGTGTGAGGTATTAGTTAATACCGACATTATTTATCGCATCATTTACACAATAGTGATGAGATAAATTATCCGCATGCTTGGTGGCTTAACTAATTTCGAGATCAATTATCCTGGGATAACCCTTTCCCAATCTAACGACCCTTAAAGGTATTAGTAATATGCCTATAACATGTTAAAAACTAGTAGGAGATATATTAAAGTGAAATCATAAAAGTTAGTGATAGTCTAGTACTTACAATATTTTCGTTTATTATGTTTTGTGTTGCTTTTATTTTTTCTGAAGGGCCAACCAGTCCCAACCCGCAGTCCACTTAGGGGTGGGTTGAACTGCTATTTTAAAGGCCCTTTAGTTAAAAGGGCTAGCCCGTCCTGACCCATTTAATTTTCTAGCCCGCTAGGGTTAGTTTGAGTTGGGTTGGGTCAACCCATTTTGACAGCTCTATTAGAGATATACTTTAGAATAGTTAAATCTTACTCATTCAATTTGAAGTATGCCATATGTCACCAATTAAGATAAGAACTTGAGAAAAATGAAGATAGTGAAAATGAAGAAAAGTCGAATCCATCAATGTTGAATAAACTAATAACGTCAATTGTTTAATATTGTGGACCCAAGGCCTTATGAAAGCCCAATATTAGGAAATTTGACACCCTATTTTATTATAAGAAAATTATACAAATACACAGCTTATGTTTTCAATATTACAAAATATCTCAACTCCCTAAACATATTACAAAAATCTCAACATATACACAGAATGCTATGTAGATGTCGGCTATGTTATGTGTATTAATAGGGACAGAGAGTAAAGTAATTAAAAAGGTGGGAGAGAGTGTAATTACTTCCAAAAGAGTTGGTATTTATGTTATTTATACTTTTATTATAAGAAAATTATCCCATATAGTATTATTAGATTCAAAATTATAAACTTTAGCAACACTTTTATATAATTGGATTAATAGCAATTTCATTGCCAGTTATAGCAACTTATTAATATATATATTATTTTTATTGTATTTTTTTTAATTATATAATTTAAAATCAGTTTCATATTTATAGGATTGTAATCAATATTCCCCTTAAATAGTGTATTGATAATTATGGTAAATATATATTATATTTTATTTAAAAGATTGCACACTTTTATTAGAAGACTTTATTGAAAGAAAAAGTGTATTATGACATAAAAAACTTTTTAATTCTCCAAAATAAATTCAGAAACACTTTTCTCTTTCTCCATTTAAACACTCAACCTTCAAAATTTTATTAAAACTCGGTTCTCCATTAACATACTCAAGATTTTTCTTGAGAAGAAATTGGGGCTCCGATATTCATCTTCTTAGTGTAAAAATTCAAAATTGATCTATTTGTGGTTTTTAATTCTCCATTGTGATAGATATTCATAAGTCATAACCCCAAATTTGTCATGTCTAAATTCAAATTTGATTCTACTCCTTCGCGTAGAAGTCCTTGAATAATCGAAAATACTAGCGTTCATTTGATTTAGGTTATTTCACTCCATCTCTTCTATCTAAGTGTAAAAAAAAATTGTTGTAAGTGAGTCTTACAAAAAGAAGCAAAATCAGTGTTTGCCCAATAAAATTAAAGTTTCGTTTGTTGATGAACCATCGAAGAAGCTCAATTTAAACATGCATATTGAAAAAAATCTCAACAAAAAAGTTGTTATTTCTCAAGATAAGATGAATTATAAGCGGAAGAATATGGTTAGTGAGCAAGTGTCAAACTCCGATTTTGAGGATGAGATTTTATTACTCAAACCAAAAAATCCAAGTGTGGAGGCATACATAGACATAGATATTGCATTTTTATGTTTACTTATTTGGTTATTACTCTTTGTTTTTCTAAGATTGTTGGTATGAACAAAGTTTAATTTTTATATTTAAGTAGTATTTATATAATGTTATGCTACTTTAACATTTGTTTCGCATTTTACATTGTTGAATGAAATTGATATGAACTAAGTTGCATCAGATGATATCAAATTTGATATCAACTACATCAAATTATATATTTTTCGATTATGCAATTAGTAGCATTTGACATGAATATTGTATTTTCGATTCTGCAATTAGTAACATTTTGATTCTTTCAAATTATATTCTAAATATATGCATACTTATATTACATGTCATACACACATATTTTGACCTTCATACCTATTTGAAATATTTCTCACATATATTAACATGCACAAGACATATACACAAACATATAGTGATATGCTCAATTGAATGTCGTATGTACTTATATATTGTATGTATGTCAGTGTATGTACAGTGATACATAAGATATACACTTAACATATGTCAAACAAACATTCGTTTTCATTGCCGGTGGTGGAATAATTGTATGCCGAATGTATGTTATTTGTATATTCAATGTATCACTATATATACAATAACATACACATGCAAAATGCATGTAACCACATAATTATATGTGTTGTAAATATTATTTTTATATTTTTACTGTATAAATGCGACAAGGTAATTGTATATTTTGTGTATGTGACTGATGTGCTTATTGTGTTCATATATGTTTTGTTAAAACACTACTACTAGTTTTATTATTTCTTTAAATTGAATAATTAAGGCCCTAATTTTGCATCTCTAAGTAAAATTTCTCCTTTTTTTATCCAATCCTAGAGCCCTCAAATCAGTCAACCAAATCCAATGGCTTGCTAATGATTTGCAGTATGTTTATTACAAAATTATGCACTCTTAATTTAAAACTGAATCTTCTAAATGCTCACATTCAGTATTCATAATTACAAAAGTTGATATACCAAAGTTTTGTTATCTAATTGTTATAATCTGTGAATTCTATGTGTACTTGATGAACATTAATAAAGAAAACAGAGAAACAGAGAAGATGTAGAGAAGAAGAGGATGGGGGATTAGAGGAGAGATTAGAGAATGTGATTTTGCTTATTACTTCATTCAATCAGGAAGATAAGGCAATTTAATTATAAAAGCATTTTTATGTTAATCAATTTGGAACAAAATCGTTTCAGAAAAGATTAAGGGATGATTGATATCTGCCATAACTGAAATCCCTTTTTATGAGTATGTAATATATTTGTCATATATTAAAATTATTTTTTTCTTATTTTTAATCACTAATTTTTTTTTTCTTTTTATAAATAATTTTTTTTGCTATAATTTGCAAAGTTGAAAGTATTGCTATAACTTGTAATTTTCTATCTAAGTAATGTTATTTACGTTTTTTTTTTTTCTCTATTATTATGAATTTTGAGTCAAACTTAGTGTAAATTAGCCAAGTCACAAAAAGACCATCAATTCCTTTGAACTACGACGTGGGAGTCTTGACAGCAAAGCAAGTAGTAAGCAGCCGCACGTGGTTTTGAAATTTGATGACAAAGGAGGATTGTAGTTCCAGTCTAATTTCTAGTCCTATTTAAAATTTGAGATTCACATGTCTCAATTTTCACGTGTGCAATTGTAAAAGCCTATTAGTCAGTAGTATTAGTTTAAAACCCAGGAGACGGCTATAAATTACTCTAATATATCATTTATTAGGATGAATCTTATGTGAAAGATACTGGTCAAAACTAAAAAAAAGATTCATTTCTAGTTAATGAGATACTTTATACGTTCAAAATTTGACTCTAGAAGCTTGAATAAAATACTATAAAATTCTTGATGAGAAAGTGGTTACTTTAACTCTGTAAATTATTAGATGAGTATTGAGGTAATAATTACTAAAATTATATGAAAAGGATGAACTTTTCAACTTATAGCCGATGTAGGACAAAAATAGCAACCACACATTACCGATCTTACCAACTCAAGGCTCAAGCATGATAACATAACATGTGTTCATCGTAAAACTAACTTAAGAAGTGAAATTATTTAAAAAACTATAAAAGACTACTTGCTTTATGCAAAGTCGATATGACCTCCAACACCAAGTAACTCGAAATAATCTAAAGTTTTTTTTGTGGATTTAAAGTTAAAATTTTGTTAGGACATGTAATTTGAATCTTAAAGTTTGTTCTTATAAATATAAAAATCCATAATTTATGAAAAGTGTCCAAAACTTTACCCACTTTCATATAATTTTATTAAAATGAGCAAATCATAGTTTATAAATAAAGTATTCGAATATCGTAAGGCCGGCATCACATTAATAAATTAGATATCTCCATGTCTTTTTTATATTAGAGCAGTGGCGGATCTACCCTTTGCCGAGGGGTTCATTCGAACACCCTTCGACGAAAAATTATATTATATATACATGATTAAAATTATATTTTATGTATATATATTAGATGTTGAACTCCCTACGGTTAATTCGTATGTTCACTTATGAACCCCCTTAGTGAATATCCTGGCTGACTCCGCCACTGTATTAGAGTACAAATTATCAACAAATAATTATATTTTATAAAGATTAGATCATAAATCAAAAATAATAATAACTAGCTATTTATTAATATAATCCTCCCACATAGAACATACAATCTTTTGGCACTAAGCATGGGGTCCTTTTCTTTTTTTTTTTGCTGTAAAATTCAAAATTATGAATCCTTTTTATAAATTATAAACTAAATTAGTCAAGTTTAAACTTTTAAGAAAAAAATAGAATCCAATCTTTAAGCTGAATTTGACATGTAAAATCAGAATATTAAATTATAATGAAAACAATTTATCATCCCAAACAAATACCAATTTTAAAATTAAAATATCAAATTTACCTCTAAATTATATGGTCAAACTCATGCTTAGAATTGTTGTTGAAGGGTAGTGATGGAAGCAAAAACCGTTTGACTTCAAGTCTATACCTTTTGTCTCTTTTGTGGTCATTATAGGAGTATTTAACATTGGTGGTTCCCCACTTCATTCATAATCAGAGAAAAACAACGCCCTTTTTGCTTACGGCTTTTTTCTAGCTGTTATTTTCGACCTTTTTTTTTTGACTAAGAATAATCAGTCATGATCATAGATGGACACCAGCATTACATGTGCATATAGTATAGAGTATGTAAAAATAATCAGTCATACATATATATATATACATACATACACACTACGGAATGAAAGATAATGCATAATAAATAAATGAAAAATCATCGGTATAATTAATCTAGATAATGTTAATTCTTTAGTATTCGATGAAGCAGTGGATAAATAATTGAAATTTCGATTTATAGTTAGTCTAAAAAAGAATGACACATTCATATAGTTAAAACGACTAACAGATTCATACAGTTAGTAACAATTTAATGTTAAAATATTTCTTTTATCCTTGATAAAATGATTTACAGCAACACAAATGTTTTACATATATTTTAGACCACAATTTCATAACTCTTTCTTTTTTTCTTAAACTTCATGTCAAGTCAAACTAAGAATTAGGACAGAGAGAGTAATAATTAATTAATTAACAGAATGGTAAAAGAGAGATTCTTATTGATCCTCCTAGATCAGATATAATTTTTTTTTTTTTTGGTAATTAATGAGTAGAAATGAACGTCGTCTTTACAAAGAACAATTGTAATGTTTTCAATGGTCATAGTAAAAATCAAATGATACAATCGTAGGGAAGTGCTAATCCTTATATTCCTTGAGCTCTTCACGTTTCAGTTGACACGGGGCGAAGATCATGGCAGCTGGAATTAATGAGATTAAATGGAATCTCGAAACTTGATCATTATATATGGGCTATCCTCTATCCTGACTACATTCGTATGGATCGATCGTCCCAAATATGCACAATTTAGAATGAAATTACGGCTAGTGTCTCCCAACGTGTTCGGTCTAAAATTCTTATTCCTGCTTTATAAGTTCTAATGTTTATCTATAAGACACAACTTGTAGTCAATTGAATAGGTTCAATATCTCGAAATGTCTTTAAAATTTATGTTTGATGGACAACATATTTAAGTACTTTTGGTTAATTGAGCAAGTTCACTGTTAGGAAAAAGTTAAAACTTATGTTTGATGAATTAATGAACAACATATCTAAATTCTAACTTTTATTTAACAAGGCAGAACTTTTGATCAATTCTAAAGATTCATCATCTTGAAATGTCCTAAACGTTTAGCTTATGAGCAAATATTAAAATGTCTATTTTATAGGTAAAATTTATTAAGTGGGGCAAAAATAAGTTAGAACGTCTGCCTTTGTGCACAACGCGTCCAATTGGCAACTCCTATACTCAAACCATTCGCGGGTGATCATAGACGTCTTTGTGTTCGTCACGTGCGCGATAATATTTTAATAAGTATATTTTTACCAATACAATAGGCATGCAAAACTTGAAGAACATTCTATGTTTTTTTTCCTGAAACGTCGTTGTATGTATGACGTACTTAATTTGTTGGTTCAAAATCGAGAGTACGTCATGCGTAAGTTTATAGTTTATAAATTATGAAGAAGATAATTCAGATGACGCAAAACTAAATTAAAAAACATAATATTATTTATGATTTGACCAATTCGCCAACATATAAAACATAATATTTAAAAACATAAAAAACTAATGAGAGAAAAAATCTCCCCTAAACAAAACTCTTTGATGACTATTCTCTTTGATGAGTGGATGTTGTGTTATGCTTTGAGAAGAGAAATCTTCTATTTGTAAAACTACAAAATCCTTCCTAACAAATAATAAACCTAGTAGAAAAGAGATTCTTTTTAACAACGAAGCCTTTTTCCATCTATAAAAGTAATTTTAATTCTGATAGAAGATCAGGTGAAATTTAGGTCAAATTCTAAGGGGTCGTTTGGTGTGAGGTATAAGGGATAAGTAGTTTCGGGATAAAATGAAGGATTATTTTATTCCATGTTTGGTTGGATGTATTAGTTAGCATCGAGATTATTTATCCCACCATTTACAACATAGTGATGGAATAAGTTGTTCCATATACATGGTGAAATAACTAATCCCAAAATTAATTATGTCAAAATAACTCTTTCCCAACCAAAGTCCCCTAATAGTATTTCCTTGTTGATATAAAACTAAACTAGCAAACCAGCTTTTGTAATCTCAAATAGATCCCCGATGCATCAACCCCTAATCTCGTAATTTTCACCTGCAAACATGAGATTACAAGAAAAACGTTGATTAGTTTAGTTATTCAATTTAACTAGCTAACTACATTATTTTCCACCATCTTTCATACTACTAAAACTTGTATTCCATTTTTTTTCTAAAACAGATTAATTAAAGAGGAAAGTAATACACGTAAATTGAAACAAGGGTAAATTACCTGAGCATGGATCGTATAGTAAACCTTATAGGCAATTGCTGAATAACAAGCGGAAACAACTTGAACTCCTTCTTCCTCTAAGATGTTTATAACCTCTTGCATGGTGAACTTCTTTTCCAAGTCACTCACTAAAATGACCTCTAGAGTTGAATCCAACTCTCTAACTTCAACCATAGTTGTTTTTGTTGTAGGACAAGTAGTTGTAGGCATGAATTTCTTTGAATGATCACCTCTGCCTTGTGCTACCACCTCATCCTTCCTTTTCTTTAATACCTCTACTCCTTCTTTTAATTTCTCAATGTAACTAATGGCTTGATCAATTTGGTCTTGTTGTGTCAGCATCTCCTGAAATTATATTGTTTCACTAGCATGTCAAGGAAAATTAACAACCTACATATAGCTAAGGACATTAATTGAAATGAATTAGACATGCATGTGCTTTTAAAGAACATTTATGAAAAGTAATTAAACACTCTCAAAGGTAAAATCATATATATCTCAAAATTAAATACATACAAAATATTTGTAAGCATTTAGTGAATTCTTCTAATACGAATATAGAGTTTGGACTAATGTTAATTACTGGCGATCGTCAAACCCGTAAGTAAAGCGCTAGCAGCCTATTACGGCTGACTACATAGACGGCCTTCTGATAACTATACAACTATGTAGCAAAGTGCTAGCTCCTCTAAGCACTTTAATTTGTAATGATGCATATACATTAAATATGTACTATAATATTTTCTCTTTTAAGCTTTAAGTAACAACGAAAAATTACCTTTGTAGACTGGTGGTGGTGAGGAGGAATGAGAGAAAAGAGCTTAGAAGAAAGATACTTCATTTGTATTCTTCTATTTTTTTCCTGTGTTTTCCGGTCTAGCTTTTCTGAGCTAGTCTTGCACTTACTACTGGTTTCCATTTCAGTTGTTGTATTTACTTTATATGACCCAAGTAGAATGAATGATAAATTGTTCTTGCAAAGTTTGAAGAGTAGGTTTTTCATTTATATAAAGGAGAGGGCAATGGTGAATTATCACTGTTCTTGTAGATATCTGCTAGGGCCCAACACTCCACAACAGTACAATCTATGAATAAAGGTTGTTTAGTATGAAGAGTTAGACGTATCCATATTATGTCATAATATACATCATGATGATGATGAGAAATTGAGGAGTAATGTGATGAATGTATATCTTGACTTTCAACACATACACTGTACCGGCTCTGAATAAGAAACTTGTATATTCATTTAGTCCAGAGTTAACACATAAAAATAAAAATGACTCTAAACTTGAAATCAAATTATAATTTTGATCTTAAATTTTGATAGTGCACAAATAGGACCTTTAACTATTCAAAACCTGAACAAATATGACCTCCGATTTTACAATCCCATGCGTGAGTTTCACTCGCGCCTACGTGGAAAGGTAATCCAATCACACGGTGCCACATCGTTAAAAGGGTTGACTTGAAGGGAGGTCATATTTGTGCAGTTTTGAATAGTTAAAGGTCATATTTGTGCACTGTCAAAGTTTTGTTTTTTGTGTTAAAAAGGCATCGTTTTTTATTTATTTATTATTATTATTATTATTATTATTATTTTTTTTTTTTATTTCTATAGCTGCAACACCTAACTTTTTTTTTAATTAAAAAATTGAACCTGCGCAGCAGGCTGAAGGAAGCGCCCAAGAAGAGCAAATAACACCACTGGGCTATCTAAGTGTCTTGTTTCATGTGGTTCAACATTAATATACGTATATAAATATAGATTTTCTACCTTATATATATAACGTAATTTTTTTACCGAGGGGGTTCGGGTGAACCCAATGGCAACCACGTAGGTCCGCCCCTGCATTAATTTAATAATATTTTAATAACGTTAATTTAATAACATTGTAATATCGTTAATTTAATATACTACTACTATTACTATCCTTAATAACGTTAATTTAATAACGTTTTATTAAAACTATAATTTTTTTATTATTAGTATAGTTTCATCTTTAATTTAATAGTTAAATAAATTATATTTAGATATATTATATAACTTAAATTCGCCCTCTGCTTTATAATATATATACATACCCGCGCGATTTTTTCGTATGAGGCTGACCCACCTAATTAATAAATCTTCAATATTGCTCCTTTTCCGCAATGACAAAAGAAATTAGATGTCATTTTCATCTTTGAGCCAAAAATAATTAAAAAATAATAGTGAAAAATCATTTAAAAGTCATATTTGTGCAGTTTTGAATAGTTAAAGGTCATATTTGTGCACCGTCAAAGTTTAAGGTCATATTTATGTATTATGCCCTTAGATTTTAAGCTGGACGCGCCCAATTTTGCGTGTTGAACACGCGTTTTGCCACGTAGGATTGAAGGTCATATTTGTACAGTTTTGAATAGTTAAAGGTCATATTTGTGCACTATCAAAGTTTAAGGTCAAAGTTATAATTTAGTGACAAGTTTAGGGTCATTTTTATGCATTACTCTTTAGTCTAATTACTTTACTTTATATATAAACTTGTATATAAGCGTCAGCTAGCTGATAGCCAAAGCAGGCAACTGGCGGTTATCACTTTCAACAATCTATTTGCTCCTTAATTTTATTATATCACCTTAATAAATTATAATAACTTATTTATGTATTAGAAAATTAATATTATTTAATAAAAAAATAAAATAAATATTTGTGAAGCTTCAACTGTTTCAATCATAATTTTACTCTATCACTACTAATCAATTATTACAAGTTACCTAAGTAATAAAAAAATTAATAATATTTATAAAAAAGATAAAATAGACTTAAAATGCTAAATTAACCTTTGATATTTTAAATTAATTTGACATTTTACATGAGACCACTTAAATTTTTTTGACATGTATTTTTTATAACAATTTTGTTATATCACTCCTAATTAGTTATTACGAGTCATTTAGGAAAGGTCTGCTTCGCTACTTCAATCGTAATATTTAATTGACTCTCGAAATTATATCAGTGTCCCTTAAATTGAATTAGAAGAAAAATATTATAAATCACAATAATTAAAAATTTAAATTATTTTAACATATAATTGACTATCAATGCCACAAAAATTTGAGCAAGGAGAGTATTATAAAATTACAATAGCTAACAATTTAAAATAGTAAATTACAATACTGAAAAAGTATTATAAATTATAATGGCTGACAACTTAAAAATTTCAAAAACATACTAAAAATATAATTGATTATCCAAATTTTATTTGTATCACATAATATGAGATTTAAAAAAAAAACATCTATTGGGCCTTCGCTAGCATGCCCCCCCTGGATATCTAGTTCTAATATATAGAAGAGTGAAGGAAGCAAGTGAAGGTCGTCATGCCCTTCATCCGTGGTTTTACTACATGATTCTTAATTAATTATTATATGTCATTTATGTATTAGAAAATTTATAAAAAAATAAAATAGACATTTATGACATGTCTATTTCAGCTACTTCAACCGTAATTTTACTATTTCACCCCCAATTACTTACTTAAATCATTTAAGTATTAAGAAAAATAGTAATATTTAATAAAAAAGGTAAAATAGACCAAAAAAATAATAAATTAACTATGGATGTTTTAAATTAACTTGACATCTTATATAAGGTTCATTTGAATTTTTAATGAAGGAAACAGGTGAAAGTCGTCATGCCTGCTTCCTCCGTGATTTTATTATATCATTCCTAATTAATTATTCTATGTCATTTATGTATTAAAAAATTAAGACGGAATATATATAGAGGCCCCTGAACTATTTCACTTTTTTCCGTATAGGCACCTCAATTAAGTCATGTACCTACTAAACCCTTTACTGCTTCACAAATGATTTCAATTAAGCACAATTACTGACGTGACATTGATGTGGCATAGTGCGTGCATTGCACTCAATTTTGGAGCGTGAGATAGCAAATTTTAACTTCTTCTTTTTTTAAATTCCTTTATTTTTTCTTAATTCTCTCCTTCCTCATGATTTTTTATTTTAAAAATATAATTCTTCCCCTTTTTCTTCTTTATAAACTGTTTACTGTTCTTCTTCTTCATTTTCCTTTTTCATTTTTCTCTCCCTTTTTCTTCTTGCCATCAATTACCACCATTTTTTGTAGACACCTAATTTCGTCCCTCCGCAATATCATTTTTACCCATTTTTTACCTTATCCTACCGTGTACCCTCAATCATGTAATTATCCCTCCACAAATGACAAAAATCAAAACCAACTCTAAACAAATCTTATCCCAAAATCCCCACATAATCCCAATTGATAACAAATTAACAACCTTCCCAATTAAAAGTGGACACCTAACCCTTATCCCTCCAATTAAAAAACAACACCTACCTACCCTACTCTAACAAACTCTACCTCACTACCCTACCCCTACCTCACTACCCCATCCTAATATATACACACAGCAAACACACCGGGGGGGGGGGAGGAGATTTCACGAAGGGACTACATCAGAAAAGGGGGGTTCATCTTCTCCACTGAAAATTCTCATAATACACTGACCATACACACGGACCTCACGATAAATCTCACATACACACACGAAAACTTGGGCACACACATACAACGATTGAAAAGTTGGTTGGAGTGAGAGAAACAGAGAGATGGGAAGGTGAGAAAAAGAGAGGCGAGTGAGAGAGGCTGAGCAAGAAATAGAGAATTCGAGAGAGATCGAAGATCGGAGATCGGATAAGGGAGATTCGAGAGAGAGTAGAGAAAAACAAAGGGGGATCAGAGTTTGTCGAGCTCGCCGGAGCATCAAGGATACGAAAACAATCAACCGAAATCCGCTTCACCTCTGATTCCGTCCAAATCCACCGGAATCCGACCGACCACCACTGGTTTCACTCAATTTTTCTGACCAAATCGCATTCAACAACCATTCCCGTCCCCTTTCCGGCGAATATTCATCGAAATTCATCGAAAAAATGGTATGGGATGAGTTCGGGTCTTCATCATTTCGTGTTTTCTAATCTTTGAGGCGAGAAACAGTAATGGGTCTATGTTGAAGTTGGTTTGTGCGACATTGAGGTTCCATTTGGGGTCGAATTTCTGTTAGTTCGTGGTTCCGAAGCCGTGAGTTTTTTCTCTATTTAATAAAGCATCAATTTGAGGTCCAAACTTTAACTCTTATCTTTTTCCATTTTTTTATCGTAATACGATGTGTTGATATTGTGATCTGTGTGGTTCGTATTGATTGTTGATATAAATCCCAATAACGTGTTTGACATTCTTTAATTGTCATTGGTTGATGTTACTTTGAAATCGATTAATCATTTGGTTTGGTTGAGAAATGAATTCTGGGAGGGTGAATTTTGGTTAATTTGATTCATTGGTCGTTTGACTTGATGGCATTGTTGAAATCGATAGGAGCATATTTTAGGCCGAGAGCTTAATAGGTAAAGTGTAGGTTCGGGTAGGCAAAAATTTAAGAATGATGTTTTGTTTGAATGTTGTATTGTGCGTGTGAATGTTTCTTTTAGTTTATCGTATTTAATTTGGATGTATTTATTTAACCGGGGAATGCCCCGAGATCATTTGTATTTATTCACCGGGGAATGCCCCGACGTATCATGTTGGCGGAAAATAATCGTGATGAAGGCCCGCGGCGTCGGGTAAGGCATTGGAGCGTAGTCTAGATTTAGTTTAGATTAGGATTTATATTTTCGTATTTTTCTATTTTTCGGACTGTATAATTGGACTGGACTTTTACGTTTTGAACTGTTTTGTTTTTTTGTTTATTGTTTGATCATTTTGTGTTCTTTTGTGTGGTTTATACATTTCACAATGCCAAAATAGTCGATACACTCCAGCAAGCGATCGTGGTCGAACCACAGGATCGAGGGGTGCCTAACACCTTCCCCTCGGTCAACAGAATTCCTTAGCCGGAATCTCTGTTCGCAAACCGGTTTAAGAGTCAAATGATTTCGAAAAGGATTTTTCAAAGGTGACTTGGCACACCGGATTATGCCAAGTGGCGACTCTGAATAAAAATGCAAATAATCCTTTTCCGAAACAAATTTTTATTTCTTGTCACTTAAATAATAAAACCCTTTCGAACTTTTAAGATGCATCCATTTTTGGAGTACGCGTTAAAAAAAGAGGTGTGACAACTCTGGCGACTCTGCTGGGGACGTTTCAGAATTCGAGCTTATTTTTGAGTCGTATCGACTTTGTTTGGCATTACGAGTGTATAAGCATTGTTTGTGATTATTGTTTTGTTATTGTTTTCACTTTTGTGCATTTTCGTGCTCTTTGTTTATAGTATTTATCCTATGTGTTACCGTTTTATATCTGTCATCATGAGTCCATCCCCCCGGCCTTCTTTCTGCAACAAGTCTCGGAGCGCACGTCGTGCGCACGAACTCTAGTTGAGTCACCTTTATTTTAGGGGGGGAGCCGTTGGATGTATGGAGTAGGTGGAAAGCAAAACAGCCACTATCGACCATATGCTCCCCCGAACGGCCTTGTTAGTAAACCACAACGTAGGTCAGCCTTTAGGTCATTCTTATGTGCATCATATTGAGACCTAGTTGGGCCCATACGGCCGTTTGTAGGAGACTCACCCCTAAAGCATTCCTACGTGCTAAATGTTGCATCGTTAAGGGTAACATGGTCATTTGACGGACTGATTTAAAAAAAAAAAAAGAAGAAGAAAATATAGAAAGCGAGTCGAAAAGAATGAATCAAAAGGAATGTCGTAGTTTATTTTAGAATTCCTTATGGCTTTTGTTCTTCACGATCCAAAACTCAAAAAGTTTTTTTTTTTTTTTTTTTTACATTTTTGCATTGATCTTCTCAAAGTACCGTAAATTCAAAAAGAAAAAAAAAAGTTTTTCTACGTATTTGTCAAAAGCAAAAATACCAAAAAAGATTTTTTTTTTCCATAATGGATGGTGTCAGTCTTAGTTAAAGTGTCTAATTGAAAAATCCAAAAATAGTTTTTTCGTTTGTTTTTTGTTGTGTCTCTTAAGTTAGGGTCAATTTATTAGTTAATCGTTAATTGTCCAATCTGGACGAACTACGCATACCTGATTTCCGTCCCTCAGGGCGGGATACGTAGGCAACCCTCGGTGGGTCCGGTAACCTTTATTTTGGTCTTCGTCTTAGTCTTAGGCTAGGTCTTTTACTCCGTAACCTAGAGTTGTTAGCCAAGTAGGCTGATTTTATTCAGCATTACTGTTCGGCGATTTGGAGTCATGAAGCGGTCTGTCCCATCGACGTATGTCCGCATCAAATTCCCGTTGGTTGGGAACCTTTTGCTCTTATCAAATTTTGAGACAATTTCTTATCTGCTACTACAGGATGGACCTGTCCACAAAGTCTAGAGTCCTTATGGTTGTCAAGGTACCCAAAAAGTTGATCAAGTGGTGGGGCACGTTCAATTACTCCGAAAAGCACGAAGTGAGGAAAGTGTTAGGCAATCTTGTAACACTCATGGATCTCACGCCTCGTCCGGATTTAATAGAAGCTGCGTTGACTTTCTGGGATCCAAATAATTTGGTGTTTAGGTTCGGAAGTTGTGAATTGACTCCTACCCTGGCAGAAATATCTTGTTTGTTTCGGTTGACTTACATGGACCAGCAGATGATTTTAGCCCGCAATCATACTCGTAAGAAATTCCTTCGACTCTGTGGATTAAAAGATAACAAACATCTGGGATGTCTCAAACAATCTTGGATTTCCTTGGACTATTTGTTTGCTAGATTTGGGTCTTTAGAGGGTTTCGACTGTTTTTGGGATGAATTCTGTACTACCAAAAAAATCTGGGAACAACGTCGTCTGGAGGTTTTCTGTCTGGCTTTGTTGGGTATCTTAGTGTTTCCGTTAGATGAGAGGTATATCAATACTCGTCTACAATCAGTGGTGATAGCTTTATTCAAGAAAAAAGATGAGGTCACCATTGTACCAATGATCCTAACAAAAATATATAAGGCTTTAACTGAAGTAAAATGAGGGGTACGATTTTTTGAGGGGAGTAATCTGATATTGCAGTTGTGGATGATGGAGCACTTGCATACGCCTTCTTTGATTAGAGCAGATGTGATCGACCGTTGTCTGAATGATCGAGTGCAAGCCATGCAAGAAAGAATGCATTTTGACAAATTTTCTTTTCCTATTGGAGTCGATTCTTGGATCGAATTTCTCGGATCAAGAACTCCAAACAACATTCTTTGGTGTTATATGTGGTTTTGTCCTAAGAAAATCTTGATTGGATCTCAAATGCAACTCTTTCTAGTTTTGATAGGACTTAACTGCACTAGGCCTTACAGTCCAAGAAGGGTGATGCGTCAGTTGGGTAGAATGCAAGACGTCCCCCCAATAATGGACCTTCTAAAGGATGTAGAGTAATTTAAAGACCAAGCCGTAGGGGAAAGCAAATATGAGCAATTCTGGAATAACGCGATAAAGTTGGGTGTCGATACTTTCGAGGAAAATTCAGGATGCACTCAAAACTATGAAATCTGGCTACAATCTCTACCCCGTGGCATTAGTAGACCCTTACCAGCCCAACTTAGAGGGCGAATACGGGAAGCAATCATGGTAGAAGATGATGAGCAGGAAGATCCGGGTGTCAAGGTGGAGTTTTTGAGAGTTCAGTTGTCGCGTTTGATCACAACTGTGGATGGGTGTCAGAGAAACCTTTGCGGGTGTACTCTCCAAGAGGCGGGGATACGGGCAAGAAATTTGTTTCCGAGTATCAAAATGTCGTTGCAGGACATGTTGCAAAGTCTAAGTGGAAAAATTGGGACTTCACATATGGGTTCATCTCAGCCGGGGACATCACACAGAGCACCAGTTTGAAAGAACATGTCTTATCTTTATGTAGTTTGAGTCTTTTATGTTTCTGTCATTGTAGGTTGGTGTCTGTGTTAAGTCGGAGTTAAGTTGTTTTTGATATTCGGGTATTTATTGCACGCATATCGTTAGGGGTTTAAAGTGTTTTTTTTGTATATGTTGTTTAGTTTTAAAGTGGTCCTAAATTCGTTGTATGTTTTGCTATCTTTCATCGAAATGTTAGGATGTTACGTCTTTCTTTTGTTTACTTGTTTTCGTGTTTCGTGAAAAAAAAAAACCTTCAATTGCGTAATGTTTATGCATAAGCTGCCCGAACTACGCAAGATCTGATTCATGTACAACATGATACGTAGGCAGCCTACTTTTGGGTTCGATCTAATCATTTTGTTTCGTTGTTTTTCATTATTTTTCCTCTTTTAAGGAAAATAAAAGCCATAAAGAATGATAAAATAAAGGTATATAACGTGAGGAAAAGAGCAAATATTGATAAAAAAAAAATAGTAATAGGTGTAGATAAAAAAAAAAGTGTGTAAATAAAAATCGGGATGATGTTGAAATGACCTCGCTACCCTCAAAAGCTGGTAGAAATGAACATGAACTTAGGACAATTTTACCAATGTGATTCCCATGCTTTTGGTATACCCTAATCCTAACGGATGTCGTCTTTGATGAGCATGTTCTTTCAGATAAAAGTGGTAGGTTTGCAGCACTCTGGCTAGTCACCCATACTTCACTAGATCCAAAGCAAAGCTCGCAATGGCTAGCAGGGAGATTAAAAATTCGCTCATTGACCCGGATCAGGATCACAGGGAAGAAAGTTCAGAACACGATGATGGGGTAGTAAGGCTCAGGCAATAATTGATAGATTTGCACCGGGCATGGGCCAGCGGAATGCCTCCTCCTCCGCTCCCTGAAGGTCTTGGGAATATCTCTAATTGCCCACCGCTCTCTCAAGCACAATTCTCTGCTCCTACTGAGTCACCTGAGCACGCGCCAGGATTCAGTCCGCGACATTATTATCCTGGCAATTCTGGTGTGCCCTTGGCAGCTCCCCAATCAAGACCAGCTGCTCAGCCAGCACCACCGATCACACCGGTATTCGTGGCCCCGCCACCATAAGAAACTCCCATATATGCTGTGCGTCCCACAATGAGGCTTCCTCGGTCTTCCAGTGAGCCAACACTGAAGGTTTCAGATGGTCAGTATTATGCTACGGGAGCCTACTCTGCAATTGAATGAAACGTATGGGTACACTCAGCCGCCTGCATTTCCATTTGATACGGAGAAACCTATCGCAACGGAGGAACAGGATGTCATAGCCCGGAAAGTGAAGAGTTTAGAGCAAGCTATGAGGAATTTACAAGGAATCGGAGATTATAGAAGTGTTTCCTATAAAGACCTGTGCATGTTCCCAGACATCAACCTGCCCCCCGGTTTTATGATGCCTAAGTTCGAGAAGTACGCAGGGCACGGTGATCCTGTTGCACACTTGAGACGTTATTGCAACCAGTTGAGGGCTGCAGGAGGAAAGGAAGAGCTACTCATGGCCTTCTTTGGCGAGAGTCTTTCAGATCTGGCTTCAGAATGGTTCATCGATCGGGATATCGATAAATGGAACAGTTGGGATGATTTGGCTTCTGAATTTGTTCAACATTTTTAGTACAACATCGACTTGATTCCGGACGAAAATCTTTGGTCAACATGAAGAAAAAGAGCACTGAAGGTTTTAGGGAATACGCTATAAGGTGGCGTGAACAGGCCGCTAGGGTAAAGCCTCCAATAAAGGAAAGTAAGTTGGTAGAAGTTTTCATTCAGGCGCAGGATGAGACCTATTTTCAACATTTACTTCCGGCAATGGGAAAGTCTTTTATGGAAGTCCTCAAAATGGGGGAGATGATAGAGGACGAGATTAAGACCGGTCGAATAGTGAGTTTTGCTGCATTAAAAGCTACCACACAAGCGATTCAAGGTGGATCTGGCGCATTTGGAGGAAAAAAGAAGAAAGAGGATGTTGCGACTGTCGTAGCCGGAACCCATACTTATCCTAAAAGGCCACCTCGCCCCTATCCCCAATCCCAAGCCCAAGTCTACGCCCAAGCTCCATACCTTCCTCCCCACCATTACTACCCTCCACAAAATCCTTTATATTCCATTCCACCACCCCCTTACCCAGTATATAGTGCGCAACCATATGCCCAAACCCCTTCTTACCCGCAGTGGCGCGCGCAAACTTCACAAAATCGCCCATTCGCTCCACCAAATTACCAAAACCCCTCCAGACCCAGTTTTCAGCCTAGGCCCGAGTATAAGCAGGAGAAAACGGTCAAAAATCAATTCACACCTCTTGGGGAGTCATATGCTAGCTTGTTTGATAGGTTGAGGAAGTTGAAGGTTTTAAGCCCAATTCAAGGAAGGCTTTCAAATCCACCACCAAGGAATCTCGATTATTCTTTAAGGTGTGCGTACTGTTCTGATATGCCAGGCCATTATATTGAGAAATGCTGGCATTTAAAGAGAGCTGTCCAAGACTTGATTGACACAAATCAGATATTGGTCCAAGCCCCGGAGGGTCCAAACATTAACCAGAATCCGCTGCCAACCCATGCTGAAGCCAATATGTAGAATTGATATATGATGGGAAAGAGTCTTCGAGGGGTTATAAGCCTATTGTCAAGATACACACCACTGAGGAAAAATCGGTGAATGTAGCGGAGTCTTTGAAAGCAATGTCATTGAGTCAGGAAGGAATGGGGGAGGATAAATCCCGAGAAAGAACAAAGAAGCCCCTGATCACAGTACAAGGCGCCAGAAGGTATGGTGATTCGAGTCAGGATAAACCTAAGTTAACAGTGGTGGGAGCTTTGAGTCAGCCTATCTTGACGATAAAAGGAGCACTGGCAGCGCCTATTGTTCTCAAACCGGTGACCCAACCTCCGATAGTTGATATGAAAAGGATTCCCTGGAATTATGGGCGAACTGTGATGACCTATCACGGGAAAGAAGTTGTGCAAGATGTAGATGAGGTAGGAGGTTTGACCAGGTCAGGAAGATGCTTCGTGCCTGAAAGCTTAAGAAAGTCTAAGCCAACGGTGAGTGAACCGTCGTCTATCAAAAAGCCTATCACTGAGGAGGAAGCCGAAGATTTTTTGAAAAAGATGAAATTGCCAGAGTATTCAGTATTAGACCAGCTGAAGAAAACCCCTGCTCAAATTTCCCTTTTATCTTTGTTGTTGCACTCCGAGGAGCATCGTGATGTTTTGCTGAAGGTATTGAATGAAGCATATGTTCCAAGGGAGATTACAATCAACCAGGTTGAGAAAATGGTGGGAAAAATCTTTGAGGTCAATCGGATCAGCTTTTCTGATGATGAATTGCCTGTTGAAGGTACAGGGCATAATCGGGGTCTTTACATTACAGTGAAGTGTGAGGGTTTCTACGTCACTCATGTTATGATTGATGGAGGTTCAGGTGCAAATATTTGCCCTATTTCTACTTTGCAAAAGCTGAATGTTGGTGCTGATAGGATCAAGCCCAACAATGTATGTGTTAGGGCTTTCGATGGTGCAAAGGCAAATTCCATTGGCGAAATAGAACTAATGTTGACCATAGGGCCTGTTGAGTTTGCCATAGAGTTTCAGGTATTGAACGTAGAATCCTCTTACAATCTGTTGTTGGGAAGGCCCTGGATCCACAAGGCCAAGGCGGTTGCATCCACGCTGCACCAAATGATTAAGTTTGAGCATGACAGACAAGAAGTAGTTATTCATGGTGAAGGAGATTTATCAGCCTACGAAGATTCTCCCTTGTCCTTTATTGAAGCAAATAACGTAGAGGAGACATTCGTCTATCAAATTTTTGATACAGTGCCAGTGAGTCGTATCCCTGAGTGGCAAGCTATACCGGGACCGCAATTGTATTCTGCTTCTATCATGATGGTGAGTGAACTTTGGAAATACGGATTTGAACCAGGAAAAGGTTTGGGAGCATCTCTGCATGGTATAGTTCATCCCATATGTCCGAGTGAGAACGTGGGCACGTTTGGTCTGGGATTTGAGCCTACAGCTGAAGATCTGAAGAAAATCAGGGGAAGGAAGAAGGAAATATGGTCACTCCCTCACCCAATGCCACTACTCAGTGAGTCATTCGTTAAGAGCGATGTCGCGAAGCATGTGGAATCTGAAGTTGAATTGGTGGGTGACCTCCAGAACTTTTTTATTGAAGTTGATATGGTTGAAGCAGGAGAAGGTACCAGTATGGCAGATGTGCAATTCATAGGTCCAGTTGTCCGGCTCAATAATTGGGAAGTCACTCCTCTCCCCGTCAGGAGGGAGTTTTGGAAGTTTATTTTGTTTCCCTTTCTGTTTATCCGAGTTATTTCAGGGTTGTAATTCGGATTTTAGTTTGTTTATGTTATATTGGTGTTTGTGTTTAAACCCTTCTATCTTTTATTTAATGAAATGCAATGTCCCTTTTGTTTTGTGTCTAATATAGTTTGTTTTTCTTTTTACACAGTTCTCTTTATGCTGATTCTAATGACATGACATGCATGCGGAATTTTCAGCCTGGTCTTAAAATCCAAAATAATCCAGATGTAATGGAGCAGGATGAGGAATATGATGAAAAAGAAGCATTAGAAGAAATAAGCAAAGGGTTGGAACAATTTGAAGACAAACCGAATCCTAATTTGAATGAGACTAAGCCAATAAATCTAGGGGATCAAGAAGATGTTAGGGAAACTAAAATCAGTGTACATGTTTTGCCCCAGCTAAAGGATGAAATGATTCAAACGTTAATGGATTATAAGGATGTTTTTGCATGGTCTTATGATGATATGCCTGGTTTAAGCACTGAATTAGTGTCTCACAAATTGCCAACGGATCCCGCATTCCCTCCTGTCAAACAGAAGTTGAGGAAGTTTAAAACAGATGTAAGTATTAAAATCAAAGAGGAAATCATGAAACAACTTGAAGCCAAAGTAATTCGAGTGGCTCGTTATCCCATGTGGTTATCCAATGTTGTTCCCGTACCAAAGAAAGATGGCAAAATTTGAGTGTGTATTGATTACCGCGATTTGAACAGGGCAAGTCCAAAAGATGATTTTCCACTGCCCAACATCCATATTTTGCTAGACAACTGTGCTAAACACGAGGTTGCCTCTTTTGTGGATTGCTATGCCGGATATCACCAGATCATTATGGATGATGAAGACGCGGAGAAGACATCTTTTATCACACCATGGGGAACTTATTGTTATCGGGTGATGCCGTTCGGTTTGAAGAATGCTGGAACAACATACATGAGAGCCATGACCACTATGTTTCATGACATGATGCATAAGGAGATTGAGGTTTACGTGGATGATGTGATTATTAAGTCAAAAAGTCAGGCCGACCATGTAAAAGACTTGAGAAAGTTCTTTGAAAGACTTCGCAGGTATAACCTCAAACTCAACCCGGCAAAATGTGTATTTGGAGTTCCATCTGGAAAGCTGTTGGGGTTTGTAGTCAGCCGTCGGGGAATTGAATTAGATCCCTCGAAAATCAAAGCCATTCAGGATTTGCCCCCGCCCAAGAATAAAATGGAGGTAATGAGTTTGCTTGGTAGACTGAACTACATTAGCAGGTTTATTTCTCAACTCACAACCACTTGTGAGCCCATATTCAAGTTGCTGAAAAAGAGTGCTGTGGTAAAATGGACTGAAGAATGTCAGGAAGCGTTCGATCGAATCAAAAGATATTTGTTAAATCTGCCCGTGTTGGTACCCCCGGAGCCTGGTAGGCCTTTGATCTTATACTTGTCAGTCATGGATAATTCTTTCGGGTGTGTCCTGGGGCAATATGATGTCACAGGCAAAAAAGAGCAGGATATTTACTATCTTAGCAAGAAGTTCACCACTTATGAGGCCAGGTATACTCTTCTTGAAAGGACGTGTTGTGCCCTAACTTGGATAGCACCGAAGTTGAAGCACTATCTCTCATCCTATACTACTTATCTCATCTCCCGCATGGATCCTTTGAAGTATATCTTTCAGAAGCCTATGCCGACAGGTCGATTGGCAAAGTGGCAAATTTTTCTTACCGAGTTCGACATCGTATATGTGACTCGAACCGCCATGAAAGCCCAAGCCTTGGCAGATCATCTTGCTGAGAATCCCATCGATGAAGAGTACGAGCCATTAAAGACATATTTTCCTGACGAAGAAGTGTCGTGTGTCGATGAAGTCGTTATAGATGTTGATCCAGGTTAGAGGTTATTCTTCGATGGAGCTGTCAATATGAAAGGAGTCGGAATAGGTGCGGTTCTTGTCTCTGAATCGGGATAACATTTCCCGGTAACAGCACAACTTCGATTCTACTGTACTAACAATATGGCAGAGTATGAAGCCTGCATCCTTGGTTTGAGGTTAGATGTTGATATGGGAGTCCAAGAATTATTGGTGTTGGGAGATTCGGATTTACTCGTCCATCAAATTCAAGGCGATTGGGAGACGCGAGATTTAAAGCTCATCCCGTATCGACAATGCTTGCAGGAGCTATGCCGATGATTTGTGTTAGTAAAATTTAGGCACATTCCAAGGATTCGTAATGAAATTGTTGATGCTTTGGCCACTTTGTCTTCAATGCTCCAACATCCTGACAAAGCCTACATCGATCCAGTGCATGTACAGAGTCGTGATCAGCATGCTTACTGCAATGTGGTTGAAGAAGAGCTCGATGGAGAACCTTTGTTCTTGGATATCAAGCGGTACATTCAATCAGGAGAATACCCAACATATGCCACCAACGATCAAAAGAGGACTCTTAGGCGTTTGGCTAGTGGATTTTTCTCGAGCGGGGGAATCTTGTATAAGAGGACCCCAGATCTGGGACTTCTAAGGTGTGTAGATGCAAAAGAAGCCTCGGCAATCATGGTTGAAATACACTCTGGAGTATGCGGGTCGCATATGAACGGTCACGTCTTGTCAAAGAAGATTCTTCGAGCAGGTTATTACTGGCTTACTATGGAGAGGGATTCTATTCAGTTTGTTCGAAAGTGTCATCAATGTCAGGTGCACGGCGATCTGATACGTTCTCCTCCTGTTGAGCTGCATGCAATGGCCGCTCCATGGCCGTTCGTAGCTTGGGGAATGGATGTGATTGGACCAATTAAGCCGAAGGCATCAAATGGACATAGATTCATTTTGGTAGCCATTGACTACTTCACAAAGTGGGTGGAAGCAGTAACTTTCAAGTCGGTGACAAAGAAGGTTGTGGTAGATTTTGTTCATGCCAATATCATTTGTAGATTTGGAATTCCTAAGATGATTATTACAGACAATGTTGCCAATATCAATAGTCATTTGATGCAAGAAGTGTGTCAACAGTTTAAGTTCGCACATCGAAATTCTACTCCATATCGCCCAAAGGCCAATGGTGCTGTAGAAGCCTCCAATAAAAATATAAAAAAGATACTGCGAAAAATGGTACAAGGTTCTAGACAGTGGCATGAAAAGTTGCCGTTTGCATTGCTAGGTTATCGCACCACTGTTCGCACTTCAACAGGGGCAACTCCATATTTATTAGTGTATGGGACAGAAGCAGTCATCCCTGCAGAAGTTGAAATTCCTTCTCTTCGGGTCATTGTAGAAGCAGAGATCGATGACGACGAATGGGTAAAAGCCCGACTGGAACATTTGAGTTTGATCGAGGAAAAAAGGCTAACGTCCGTGTGTCATGGCCAGTTGTATCAAAGGAGGATGGCTCGTGCGTATAACAAAAAGGTCCGTCCCAGGAATTTTGAAGTTGGTCAGTTGGTATTAAGACGTATCCTTCCTCACCAGGTTGAAGCGAAGGGCAAGTTCTCCCCTAACTGGCAAGGTCCCTTCGTTGTGAAGAAAGTGTTACCCAATGGAGCCTTATATTTGACAGATACTGAAGGCAAAATGGCAGAAATGGCTATCAATGCTGATGCGGTCAAAAGATACTATGTATGATATTTGATCCTTTGTTTGAGTTTATTGCATGTTTAGTACTTACATTTTTAAGATTGATATGATGAAGGCATTTTATTCTTCTATCCAAACATTGTGTCACCCTTTGTTTACCCGTTTGAGCCTCGTTTATTTTTCTTTCATATCCCTCTTTTGGAATCAAAATAGAGTCAAAGATAAATGTCAAGAAAATAAGAATAAAAGAAAGAGTTCGAAAATAAAAGAAAAAAATCAAATCAAAACAAAGAACAAGCTGATGGAACTACGTGCGACCTGATTCTCCTCTCTCGGGAGTGAGATATGTAGGCTGCCCTATTTCGGGCTCGGTCCAACCAAATAAAGATTTAAGATTCACCCAGTCAACAAAACTGGGGCATGAGTTAATGCATTGTTTGAGTCGATTCCAAAAGTTGTAAGTCCCACCCCCACTTCAAGTATCGTTTGAGCCTCTTACCATATTTTCTAACCTTATCCAAAAGCCAAGTTACAACCAAAGAAAGTCCTTCAGATCAATTTTTGATAGTGTTAAGGCTAAGCATGCAATGGATATAACGATACATTGCGAAGTACCGCTTGTCTCCCTCAGCATAAGAAATCAGGAAAGAAATACAAAAATGAGAGAGTCTTATTGGTGAAAACTTTTGCAGGCACCATAAGGCGATGGTGAGTTGTGAGAAAATAAAAATGAGAGAGTCTCATTGGTGAAAACCTTTGCAGGCACCATAAGGCGATGGTGAGTTGAGAAAAATACAAAAATGAGAGAGTCTTATTGGTGAAAACCTTTGCGGGCACCGTAAGGCGATGGTGAGTTGAGAGAAATACAAAAACGAGAGTCTTATTGGTGAAAATCCTCATGGGCACCATAGGGCGATAGAGAGTTTAAGAGAAAGACGGAAAGTGAAAAGAAAGAGATTTGTTGGCGAATGTCTTTTTAGATGTCGTCAGTCGAATGTGATGTATGAGTCCAATGGATTTGAAGAAGTGGCTCAGTGGCAAAAGGCACGAACTCAACAACAAATAGGGAGTTTGGATAGGAAGATCAGGCAGCTCAATCCAAAATGCATGTCATACTCATTGGAGTTGTTTGTCGTATTCAGATAAGTTTTTTTTTTTTTTTTTTTTTTGAATATGGGACATTGCCCTTTTCTTTCATTTACATATTCATGTTTTTGTCTTTTCTTATGTTATTTATCAAAACAAGAGTCACCATCATTTCTTTACATTTTTTTAAGACAAGTCTGTGTCAAAACAAACGAGAAAGGATTTCAAAATTTACTACCAGTCTTTCCAATTATATGAGGAAAAGCCAAGGAACAACACAGGAAAGAAATATGATCGTAATTCAACACGAAGCAAAGAAAGTCTATCAACCGACAGGCTATTGGATTCGTGGAAGCATTTCGGATTTGGGAAAAGAGTGCACCTCAGGGGCATGGTAAAAATGGAAACCCATTGTTTGAGTCAGAACTCATTTCCCTCAATCTGGATCCAGGTCAATGATGCGGCAAGACACGACAAGTGTTAGCAATTTGGAACAAAGATGAAAGGAACGAGTGTTGGGCAGATACCTGAAAAGCCAAGATCTGCAAGTCACCACTAAGTTTTTAACTGACAAATTTTTCTTTGATTGAAACAGGGGCAAATTTGTTTCACTTGATTCAGCTACCATTGGAAATGCATATCCAGGGACTTTACTTTCTGTTCAGGACCCTCCTGAAAAATGGGATTTTACTTTCTGTTCAGGACCCTCCTGAAAAATGGGATTTTACTTTCTGTTCAGGACCCTCCTGAAAAATGGGATTTTACTTTATGTTCAGGACCCTCCTGAAAAATGGGACTTTACTTTATGTTCAGGACCCTCCTGAAAAATGGGACTTTACTTTCTGTTTAGGACCCTCCTGAAAAATGGGATTTTACTTTCTGTTCAGGACCCTCCTGAAAAATGGGATTTTACTTTATGTTCAGGACCCTCCTGAAAAATGGGACTTTACTTTCTGTTCAGGACCCTCCTGAAAAATGGGATTTTACTTTCTGTTCAGGACCCTCCTGAAAAATGGGATTTTACTTTATGTCCAGGACCCTCCTGAAAAATGGGACTTTACTTTCTGTTCAGGACCCTCCTGAAAAATGGGATTTTACTTTATGTTCAGGACCCTCCTGAAAAATGGGATTTCACTTTCTGCTCAGGACCCTCCTGAAAAATAGGATTTTACTTTCAGTTCAGGACCCTCCTGAAAAATGGGAATTTACTTTCAATTCAGGACCCTCCTGAAAAATGGGAATTTACTTTCTGTTCAGGACCCTCCTGAAGAATGGGATTTTACTTTCAGTTCAGGACCCTCCTGAAAAATGGGACTTTAGTTTCTGTTTAGATATTTTTACTTTCTGCTCAGGACCCTCCTGAAAAATGGGATTTCACCTTCTGGTCAGGACCCTCCTGGAAAATGGGACAATGCTTTCAAAAAATGAAATACTAATTATTTATAATTCTTGTTTGGGATAATTTTCGTTTGAGTTTTAATTTTGAGTTTCAGGAGCCCGCCTGAAGAACAGGGTGATGAAATAGCAAGGCAGGAGCCCGCCTAAAGAACAGGGTGATGAAATAGCAAGTTCGGAGCCCACCGGGAGAACAGAGTGAAGAAAATGAAAAGTCAAGCAACAAAGTGATGAAATAGCAAGTCAGGAGCCCGCCTGGAGAATAGGGTGAAGAAACAAAAGAGTCAAGCAACAAAGTGAAGCAATTGAAAGCCAAGCAACAAAGGGAATGAAATTGCAAGTCAGGAGCCCGCCTGGAGAACAGGGTGATGAAAGTCGAGTCAAGAACCAACAGAAGCTGTATAGATAGGATTTTTGTAATTTCATTTATGTTTTTACTTGTAATTTTCATTTTGATGTAATAACAGAGTCGCGGACCGGAACCTCGACGGAACCTCACTCGACTCTCCAACTCGGTATAGTCCACCTCTTCCAATCCTTTGAAATACCCGTGACATGATTCTCTCGTAACTTGGGTAGGTAGAATGTCTTAAGTCAAGACCCGGTTGTCCTTCTTTCTTCTATTTCTTTCTTTGAATAATGGTCGGGATAAAATTCAGTCTTGTTGTCTACTTCTTTGTCTGAAAACACTTCGTGTTTACATTCAAAGGGGGCATGATGTAGACACCTAATTTCGTCCCTCCGCAATATCATTTTTACCCATTTTTTACCTTATCCTACCGTGTACCCTCAATCATGTAATTATCCCTCCACAAATGACAAAAATCAAAACCAACTCTAAACAAATCTTATCCCAAAATCCCCACATAATCCCAATTGATAACAAATTAACAACCTTTCCAATTAAAAGTGGACACCTAACCCTTATCCCTCCAATTAAAAAACAACACCTACCTACCCTACTCTAACAAACTCTACCTCACTACCCTACCCCTACCTCACTACCCCATCCTAATATATACACACAGCAAACACACCGGGGGGGGAAGAGATTTCACGAAGGGACTACATCAGAAAAGGGGGGTTCATCTTCTCCACTGAAAATTCTCATAATACACTGACCATACACACGGACCTCACGATAAATCTCACATACACACGAAAACTTGGGCACACACATACAACGATTGAAAAATTGGTTGGAGTGAGAGAAACAGAGAGATGGGAGAGTGAGAAAAAGAGAGGCTGAGCAAGAAATAGAGGATTCGAGAGAGATCGAAGATCGGAGATCGGATAAGGGAGATTCGAGAGAGAGTAGAGAAAAACAAAGGGGGATCGGAGTTTGTCGAGCTCGCCGGAGCATCAAGGATACGAAAACAATCAACCGAAATCCGCTTCACCTCTGATTCCGTCCAAATCCACCGGAATCCGACCGACCACCACTGGTTTCACTCAATTTTTCTGACCAAATCGCATTCAACAACCATTCCCGTCCCCTTTCCGGCGAATATTCATCGAAATTCATCGAAAAAATGGTATGGGATGAGTTCGGGTCTTCATCATTTTGTGTTTTCTAATCTTTGAGGCGAGAAACAGTAATGGGTCTATGTTGAAGTTGGTTTGTGCGACATTGAGGTTCCATTTGGGGTCGAATTTCTGTTAGTTCGTGGTTCCGAAGCCGTAAGGTTTTTCTCTATTTAATAAAGCATCAATTTGAGGTCCAAACTTTAACTCTTATCTTTTTCCATTTTTTTATCGTAATACGATGTGTTGATATTGTGATCTGTGTGGTTCGTATTGATTGTTGATATAAATTCCGATAACGTGTTTGACATTCTTTAATTGTCATTGGTTGATGTTACTTTGAAATCGATTAATCATTTGGTTTGGTTGAGAAATGAATTCTGGGAGGGTGAATTTTGGTTAATTTGATTCATTGGTCGTTTGACTTGATGGCATTGTTGAAATCGATAGGAGCATATTTTAGGCCGAGAGCTTAATAGGTAAAGTGTAGGTTCGGGTAGGCAAAAATTTAAGAATGATGTTTTGTTTGAATGTTGTATTGTGCGTGTGAATGTTTCTTTTAGTTTATCGTATTTAATTTGGATGTATTTATTTAACCGGGGAATGCCCCGAGATCATTTGTATTTATTCACCGGGGAATGCCCCGACGTATCATGTTGGCGGAAAATAATCGTGATGAAGGCCCGCGGCGTCGGGTAAGGCATTGGAGCGTAGTCTAGATTTAGTTTAGATTAGGATTTATATTTTCGTATTTTTCTATTTTTCGGACTGTATAATTGGACTGGACTTTTACGTTTTGGACTGTTTTGTTTTTTTGTTTATTGTTTGATCATTTTGTGTTCTTTTGTGTGGTTTATACATTTCACAATGCCAAAATAGTCGATACACTCCAGTAAGCGATCGTGGTCGAACCACGGGATCGAGGGGTGCCTAACACCTTCCCCTCGGTCAACAGAATTCCTTAGCCAGAATCTCTGTTCACAAACCGGTTTAAGAGTCAAATAGTTTCGAAAAGGATTTTTCAAAGGTGACTTGGCACACCGGATTATGCCAAGTGGCGACTCTGAATAAAAATGCAAATAATCCTTTTCCGAAACAAATTTTTATTTCTTGTCACTTAAATAATAAAACCCTTTCGAACTTTTAAGATGCATCCATTTTTGGAGTACGCGTTAAAAAAAAGGGGTGTGACATTTTCCATTTTTTGTACATACAAAAAATTTGTACATACAAAAAATACATACACTATGCCACACACACATACTTCCCCAATTTTCATGAATTGACAGTGAATGCTATCACAAAACAAAGAAAATTAGCGTAAACAATAAAAAAGGGGATGAACATTGACGTCCGAAAAATCATTAAATTGGTGAAGAATGAATTTGAAAAAAGCATTTCAACATCGATTGAATTTCAACCAATCAAAAATTTCAATTTCTTTCTCCTTACGTTGCTATTGAATTTCAAATAGAAAAAAAAAATTAGAGATAAGTGAAAAAAATATTTCAATGGTAGAAAAATAAATAATTTAGAGATAAATGAAAGAAGAAGAAGATATCACTCAAAGATGAAGAAAGAAGAGTTTGAAACGGAAGAAGAAGAAGATACTTTTTTTTTTGTTTACTTGTGTGCTCAAAGATGGAGAAAGAGGTGTTTGGAAGGGATGAAGAAGAAGATACCATTTTTTTTTATTTGTATGTGCTCAAAAATGGAGAACCATTTTTTTTTACTTGTCTGCTCAAAAATGGAGAAAGTAATGTTTGGAAGGAAAGAGGGATGGGGGAGGAGGATCGGGTGGGTGCAGTTGAGTGAGGGGTGTATTAATGATTTTGTTTAAAAAAAAATTAGATTTAATTATATTAAAAAAATATTTTTATAATTATTTTAAATTAAAATGCCACGTGTCGTTATTTAATTCGTCACTTTGTCACATCATCAGCGTGTGCATTACACGCATTTGACATTTTTAGCCACATGAGCAGATTGTGCTCAATTGAAATTATTTGTAAAGGAGTAAAGGGTTCAATAGGTACATGTCCTAATTGAGGTGCCTATACGAAAAAAGTCGAATTGTTGAGGGGCCTGTATATGTATTCAGTCAAAAATTAATAATATTTAATAAAAAATTAAATAGACATTTATGACATGTCTAATTCAGTTATTTCAATCATAATTTTACCATTTCACTCCTAATTAATTACTTAAATCATTTAAGTATTAAAAAAATTAATAATATTTGATAAAAAAGAATAAAATAGACCAAAAAAATAATAAATTAACTATTGACGTTTTAAATTAACTTGACATCTTATATGAGGCTCACTTAAATTTTTCTCACAACTAATTTTTATAGTAATTTTACTATATCACTTCTAATAAGTTATTATGAGTTATTTAAGACATGTTTATTTCGCTACTTCAATCTTGATATTTGGTTGATTGTGAAATTTTATGTGTCACTTATATTGAAATAGAAGAATAAGTTTATAAATCACAATAATTAGAAACTTAAATTATTTTTAAAATATAATTGACTATGAATGCCACAAAAATTTGAACAAAGAGGGTATTATAAATTACAATAACTAACATATTAAAATAGTAAATTACAATAAAGTATCATAAGTTACAATAACTAACAACTTAAAATATCTAAAAACATATTAAAAATATAATTGATTATCTAATGTTATTTGTGTCATATAAATTGAGATAAAAAAATAACATATATTGGGTCATGCTAGCACGAGCCCTTTGATATCTAGTATTAATATATGTCCTCTGTGCACAATCTAAATCACAATTATAATTACATGTATAGGTCACACTAACTAAGACTTAACTATATAAATAATAGTATTTTTTTAATATTATAAAAATAAAGTTTTTTTCTACACATATAGCTGTTTTTAAAAAAGAAGAAATGATAATTGTAATTCCTAATTTTATGCTATAATTAATTATCAATTTATCTTAATTTAAGGGATTATTTTCAATTTTTTAAATTAAAACAGGCGTAATAATTCCTAAAACTACTGCTAATCTTTCTCTCTCTAGTCTCTAGTATTCAAAATTCGAAATATTCTTAATAAACTAATTTTTATCTCTGCATCATTGATTTATATATTATTTTCTCAAAATCCTTCAATTAGTTATATAACAAATGCTTGGTATTATATCTTTCATAAAAAAAAAATTGTTTATTATTACAAATTTATACGCAAAACTGCAACTGCTACCTCTATATCATAATACTTAGTATATTTATACACATGAATTTATATAATAATATACAATATAATATATAAATGTATAAAAAAAAATGGACTTCATCTTTTTTGACGAATTCAAGCACCAAATTCATCTAAAAACACTTTAAAACTACGTACACCTAATCACCCGAAACTTTAGATTTGAGCTCGTCAATATATAATTGATCTTTTGCAATCATATTCACTCAAAACAAAGTTTATTTACGAAAGTTGGATTTTCTATATATCGTACCCACTCAAATTTTTAAAGATTGAAAGAAACAAAAGATATAAATGGATATAAATACATATACACTCAATTTTTCTAAAAATAAATCAAAACGAACTGACTAAAAAGAATACAAAGAAGATGAATACATACAATTTTTCAACAGTTATAAAATAAACCAAAACAAATCGACTAAACCAGACACAAATTTTAGAACAAAAGAAATAAATCGTCACAGATCAAATAACGGAGAATCACAAAATAAATTGATAAGAAACTGAGATAAGAAAGGGGAATAATAAGTTCTATTAATATTAATTTTGGCTGAAGCTTTGATAAAGAAAACTAATGTTTTAGTCCTGTATAATTGGATCATTTTTCATAAGGACTTAGAAGGTGGACTATATTTTACAAGATAACATTATGAAATGCACTTTTGTTTAATTTTTCCTATTGAATATGGTAAAATGTTGTGTCGAAGAGGAACATATGGTTGTACAATATTCAATTTTCTTGTTTGGTTACTAACTGGACTTTGGAAGACACGTGAGTCAAGCAACAAATTAGCATATACAGTATATTGATTATTACGGAATATACAAATTTATATTTATCTTATTATTCTTAAGTCAATCCTGAAATCAAGGGTTTACAAAGGTGTCCATAATTCTATAACCTACAAGATTCATACAATTAATTAACATTTTGAGTTAGAACACACACACACACACACATTACATTCAAATTTGATAAACCATCTTGAAACTGTATTTAATTTGTTCTTGAACTTTGTGAAATGGTTCAATTTGTCCTCGGTTAATAGTTTTGATCGGATATATTCATGATATTATAAGCTTGGGTAAAATATGCCTTTATTCACTCATGAGAAACTTTCCAACACAGAGTCTTTTTAAATCATCTCTTGAACTATATGAAATTATGTAGATTTGCCCAGAATTTTATCAAATTACACACAAAAAAAAAAAAAAAAAAAAAAAAAAAATCCGATAACCATCCATCATCACTCTGAGTCAAACTTCCATATTATTAGATGCTTAGATTGAAAAATGAAGATATGAAATATGGCTAATGAAAAGCTGGAATGTGAAGATCCAACTTAAATATTTGCTGTCTACAGTTCATTGGGAGTAAGTCATTATTATAAACCATTTTCTCAACCAAGCTGTAATGTGAAGAGGAATATTCTGCTAAACATAATTTAAGGGGTTGGACATACAAGAATAATCATTATTTTTAAGCCTACATTTGCTAAACACGTTTAGAATAAAGAAGATGTCAATTTTTATATAGAACTTGTACCTATCTGTTTTGTCTCCACCAATTGTTATTCAATTAATTGTGCCAAGATTCTGAAAAGTCTTTAAATTTACAATAACTTCAAGAAAATCTCCCAATAATTCATGTATGGAAGTCAGATAAAGTTTTGTGTAATCATATCATCAATTTTAAAGAAAATCCTACAAATTTCTAAAAAATAATTTGCTTATTCCATGCAGTACAATAGAAATAATCTTTAGCAGCAATTAATTAGTGACAATTACATTTTAGCTCTCATTGTAAATCCCTCTAAAGACTATAGCAATATTAAATCAAATGATAATTAACTAATACCAGTTAGAATTTTAATACTCTTTATTAACGTGCATATATATTTTACCTAAAAATTATTTTTGTTGTACTGACGGTCAAATCCATCATGACTTGCCGTTTATAGTAAATCTCTATTGCAACTTCCTTTTTTTAATGTAAAAACCAAATAGAGATCATGGACTGCCAACCTCCAAGGCTTCAACATATTGACATAATAGTTAGTTCCTAGCTAGGGAACCAGATGATACTACGTGTGGGATCGAGGTACAATCCCTATAGGTTCAGTCGAATTCAGTAACTTTTACTTAAAAAATGTATTTATATTTTAAAAAATTCATCAAATATGAACAATATAATAAATGCAGAACTCGAACTAGGTTATTAGAAATTAATGAAATCATCGTTCTAAATTCAGAATCCATGAAATTGAAATCTTTAAGAAAAACTCTGAATTTGACGTTGAATAATCATAGTGAATTCATCACTAGTGACACAAGTAGAGGAGGCATATGGGTGGAAAAGAAGAAAATTTACCTCACTTCTTACAATTTCAATTAAATCCGCAACAAAATCAGCATTGCTTTCGTGAAATCAACTCCTCATTTTCGATATATAACTGAATCATCAAAAACTGGACTTCTCTGCCTCTACTAATTAAAATGTGCTACATGTGTTAGTAAGGTAAATAATTAAACGAAAAATAGAAGTTGTATTGACTATTGACCAATATATGCATGCATCTGCCTAGATTTGAATTGTGAGTGAGAAAACATATGTATAATGATTCTGTCATCCCAATGACGGCACACATGCTTTCTCACTATAATAATCGGATTCTTATTACTATCACAAATAATTTTTATTCACAAATGTTTATATTCCTTCCATTTAGTTCAGAATGAATTTGAATTTTGAAATTAAGCTGCTTGTGTTTAATATAATCAAAGCTAAGTGATGAACGAAAGCACTAAACTATGAAATAATCGACGGAGCCTGTCTCCGGTGTAGTCGTCTAACAACGTCACCAAAACAAGTACCGGAATGACTATAAGAGCTTCAGTTAAATAATGAATACAAAGCTATGGTTTTATTATATCGTGTATACTTATATATACATTTAGTAAATATGCAAATACAAATATACGATATATTATTATTATTATTAATAATAATAATTGTAGACACATAATTTTATCCCATAAAAAATATTTCTTATTCCGATATCACACAATTTAACCCTATTTTTATAATTTTTCCCAAGAAAATAAATAACCACCTCATCTTTTACTTATTTATGTATTTATTTTTATTTTTGTTTTGTTTTATCCAAATAACAAGTCATAACAAACTTTATCTCATTCTAATATTCCAACAATTCATCCAAGCAAAAATGGACACCTAACCTCTATCCCTCCAATTAAAAAACAACACCTCACCTCTCACCTAACCACCCCATACCTCTACCCTCACCCCTACCCCACGTGACCCCTCCCTTTTTCTTGGCCACAAAGAAATACACAATATACATATACACTACGGGGACCCAAATTGAGGAAGAATTTCCATAGACAGAGAATATACAACACACAATTCACAGCCATAGAGAGGACATAGACTCCATCATTTTTTTTTTCTCTTGCTCCTTCTTCCTCACGGACAACATACAAAAATCACTGATCCTGCTCCATTTTTTAAGGAGAACGATACACACATACGCATAGAAAAAAAAGAAAAAACAGAGGAGACAACATATACCAATCTCTTCCACCGTAACAGGGGGGTCATTTTTTTCATCACCATAGCTGCATGCGCTCTTCACACACACACACACACATACACACACACATACACACACATAGTAGAACTCGAAAAAATGGTAAACGGATAGATAGGACAAGAAAAATGAGGGAGAATCGGGAGAGGATCGAGAGAGAGGGAGAGAGGATTGAGAGATAAACGAAGGAGAGAACAAAATCTGGGTTTCTGGTTACTGCTCCGGCTACATAGTCGCCGGATTTTGACGGGGTCCGTCAGTTTTGCCCTTCGCAGCTCACCGGAGCTCAGTTTCAATTGGTTTTCAGTTCATCATTCGATCGATTCTGTCTTAAATCTCCAAATCTCGTCGTCTCTTTTGATTTCTAATTTCAATCGGATTATTATTGCAATTTTCAAATACCGAGTTGGAGTTTGGTTCAGAGTCGAGGTTTTCTAATTCGGGTTCCAAGTCCGGGTTTCCTTAAACATTATTATTATCAACGAAATCTGCTCTTCGAAAGTCCATCTCTTAACTCTACTCTTTTATCTCGAAATTGATTAATGTCATAATTTTGTGGTGTGGTTTTGAATACTTTGAGCAAATGTTAATTGTTGGTGTGGATGACTTGTATGCCTAGTTCGAATCCTCGTTGGGTGTATGTGATTGATGTTGGATTAGATAGTTGAAGAATTGGTGAATTAATTTTGACAATGAAATTGGGGAAGATGGGAATTGAAAGTTGATAAAAATAAATATTGTTGTGTTTTGATTCATCAATTGTTGTTAAATTTGAAATGATTATTAATGTCATTGAACTCGATAGTATCATGTGTTATTCCAAGAATTGATAGGCAAATCTTAGGTTTGGGTAGGCAAATTTAGAAATGGTGAATTGTGGAATGTTTGGAATATGTGTTGAATGGTTTTGTTTATCGCATTTGGATTTAATTGTATTATTTGGCCGGGGAATACCTCGAAGTACTTGTATTATTTTGTCTGGGGAATGTTCCGAAGTATTTTGTACTCGGAGGACGTCCGTGATGAAGGCCCGAGGCGTCGGGTAGCATGAGAGCGTAGTTAGGATTAGTGTAGGTTAGATAAGATTTATTTTCGCATTTTTTCTTTCTTTTCGGGACCGTATAACTCGAACTGGACTTTATTTTGGTCTTTGAACTCTGCTTTGATCTCTGTTTGATTTGTTTGTTGCTTGTTTTACGTGTTTTGTGTGGTTTATATATTTGTGATGTCATATTAGCCGATATGCTCCACCAAGCGACCGTGGTCAAACCACGGGACCGAGGGATGCCTAACACTTTCCCCTCAGTCAACAAAATTCCTTAGTCGGAATCTCGATTCGCAAATCAGTTTTAGAGTCAAAACCGTTTTGAAAAGGATTTTCAAAGGTGACTTGGCACACCGAATTATGCCAAGTGGCGACTCTGAGTTTTGAATGTAAAATCATCATTTTTCGAAACAAAATTTTCATCTTTTGTCACTTAATAATGAAAACCCTTTCAAACTTAAAATCAAATCTTTTGGGGTTGAAAAAGGGGTGTGACAACTTTGGCGACTCTGCTGGAGAATTTTTCCAGAATTAGAGCTTATTTTTTGGAGTTGTATCGGCTTAGTTTGATATTATGGGCGTGTAAACATTGTTTGTGTTATCGTTTGTTGTTATCATTGTTGAGTTCCTACGTGCTCTTTGTTTACAATTTTTCTCTTATGTGCTACCGCTTTATAACTAGCATCACACTACAAAAAAAGGATATAATTGCGGGGATTTATTTGCGGGGGTTATTTTAACCCTTGTAAAATTATATTAAATGCGGGGGTTAAAAATGTGCTGCTAAAATTATATAATTTGCGGGGATTTTAACCCCCGCTATCCGTCCAAAAAAAATACTGCTAAAATTATATAATTTACGGGGGTTAAAACCCCCGCTATACATCCAAAAAAAGATACCGCGAACTGAAAGAATATTTCTCATATATTTCCCCCCAAAAGCATTTCTCTCTCTCATTCCCCCCCCCCCCCCCCCCCAAAAAAAATAAAAATACTACCAACTGAAAGAAGCCATTGCTACACAGTTGATGGTACGTCGGCCATTGCTACACAGTGAGAGGTCTACGGTTGGCCATTTCCTTCCCAGCTCCGATCTATCGTTAGCCATTGTTTAGAGTGAGTTCTTTCTTTTTCCAATTTAAGAAATTTCATATCAAATATGCCCAATTGGTAGGGATTCCCTAAAATTTCCTATGAGGCAGTACTGATAATGGCTCTGTTTATGTGACTCGTACACCTCCGGCTCCGATACCGAAGGATTCTGTGACTCTATAGCTCCATCTTTGGTACCGACTCCTTGGCCTTTTATCTCTCTGTAAGCAACAATTAATGCATATTTTTTTCATTATTACTTGCCCTTGAAATTGTGGACTTGTAGTTACTTGCATTTGAAGTTGTAAACTTGTAGTTTTTTTGGTGACTATTTGGATATTGGTGATTTTATGAATTTGGAGTTTCTTGGAGTTTGATAAGAGAGATTGAAGATTTTTATGTCTATTTTGTTCATTATTAGGTGCATTTGAAGTTGTAGACCTGTAGTTCTTTTTTTTCCCCAGAGACTGTTTGAATATATTGGAGATTTTTATGTCTATTTTGTTCATTATTAGGTGAATTTGAAGTTGTAGACTTGTAGTTCTTTATCAGTAGCTTCATATTTTTTTTTTCTTTCAAGGAACCCTAATTGTCAAAACCAATTTCAATAAATAGTACAAAATTCAAATCAAATGGTGACGACTACCTCATACTATATACCAAATACCTCACCATTCAGTCACCCCTGCATGATTCTAACCATAAAAGAAGCGGGCTTACAGGTTGTACAGTAGCTTGCAATGATGGTTCCAAATAAGTATTTGATGGATGCATAATGGCTGCTCATGCACCAGATACTCTGAGAATCTTAGGCAAAGATGCAACATACGATGAAACTAGAATACTGGATGTTTTTCAATATGTTTACAGGTACTTTGCGATCGCGCCTATTATTTAAACTGCCTTTGAACTTGATTTTCTCGTTCTACTTATTTTTTTTTTCGAAGATGGAACTTGCTCTCGTTCTACTTTGTCTACAGGTACTTTCCGCGTGCCTAACTCTTAATCCTCCTCACACACCAGAGCACACGTTACTTAAGTGGACCACCGGCCATCCAGTACCCTCGGTTGCTGCATCAAAAGCTTCATCTGAGCTAAATCAAATCCAAGAGAAGAAAGAAATATGGTTTTGTGGAGCATATCAAGGTGCTTTATGAGATTATCCCGATTCTCTATTCTTCGCTTTCTTTTAGTGCACAAATTTTATAACCGCTTTGGATTTCACCGCTCATTGATGTTATATTTATTGCAACACTTTCAGGCTATGGCTTCTATGAAGATGGACTAAAGGTAGTAATATATCCTGCCAACATGTCCCAAAAGGAGAAGATATAATAATAGGAGAAACAAAATTCATGGACACGATACAATGTGTGGATAATAATCCTTTTTTGCTTCTTCTCAGGCAGGTGCTATTGCTGCTCAAGGTCTGCTTAAGAGAACCTATAGTGTCCTAAACAATCCCAAACACATGGTACTAACCTGTCCAGAAACAGAAGCACGCCTCTTCGTTACTTGATTTCTCAAGAGTTTCATCGCGACAGGATGCATAATGTGAGTTATAACAGTTTCACATTGTATAGGTTTAGTTAAAAAATGATTTTATTTAACAGCATGGAATTTCTACCCAGCCACTTTCAGCAAAAGTGCATTTATTAAGCTTCTGTGACTATCTATTCTCTTGTATACTTAACAATATACACGAACAATGCATATATTGTTCTTAGACTATATATTTTTTGTATTCAACCTGTTAGAAGAAGGGGGTACGATGTTCACATTCGAAGGAACAGAGAAGAAATGCTCTCTCAAAGTTTATCTTAGAGTTCATAGTCCACAATTTCACTGGAAGGTACAAGTGATCGAGCCACTAAATGAAAAATTCAAAGACTTCTCTGATATGGACAAATTTTTTCACATAAACTAATCTTTTACAGGTTGAAACCCAAGGAGACTTAGTCCTTGCTGATGCATTTATTCATGGGTACTTCTCTTCTGTTGATAAGAACAATGGTCTTCTTAATCTTTTCATGGTGAGCAAGTGACTCTATTTCATTGTCAATAGATTATTCTTGGTACTTGGCATCCTGAATTCCTTTACAGATTTTTGTTAACAATAGAGGTTTGAAAGCATATGTCACAAGGTCTAGTAAGAGAAGGTAAACAGTTTATTGAAACTACAATAAGGATATTGCAACTTCTGTTCATATGTTAAATCTTTTCCTTGCATTTGCTCTCCAGAGGCTGGTGGACACCGCTGCTTTTTACAGCTGCAGTATCATCTACAAAATATTTCATTCGACATGTTTCAAACCAGAACACCCTAACTCAGGCTCGTAAGAACATTTCTCGTCACTATGATCTGGTAAATAACTTGTATACTATAGTCAAGATCATAGTGAAACTTTTTGTTTTCTTGTGACTTTCACATCTTACATAGACCTGTGGCTTCAAGTGTAGATTGATAAGTATATTTATCAATTTTTTTCAAAGTAATGAACTCTTCTCTCTCTTTCTAGACGAAACAATGACATATTCATGTGCAATTTTTAAGGTAAGAGATCCTAAGTTGCTCAGACTCTCCAAAAATATTGCCGCACCCGTGTCGGATCTTTCAAAATTACACTATTTCTCAAGGATCCGACACGCACCCATTGACATTCTTGAAGAGTCTGAGCAACATAGAAGAGCTCTAAGATACATTTTATGTTCTTTAATCTTAATCTTAAGGTGATCTTTTTTCCCTTTGTCATTGTTCTAGAGTGAAGAGAAAGACCTGAAAGTTGCATAGGAGTGGAAGATTTCTTATTGAGAAGGTAAGTCACCAACAAACTAAATATGCACAGTTAAGAGTTCAGCAAGCAGGCCTTCAGGTACATAACTTCAAATAACACATGATACATTGCCTCATTTAACCTTGAGATTCACAGACGAACATGGTTTATCTTTTGTGATCTTCACTCTTCTGTTGCCTTTCTTTCTTTATGTTGTTTTCACGAGCGTTGGCTTTCTTTAGTTCATTTCAGATCATGCACTAACTTTATTGTAGGTGGTTAAGCTTTTTTTGTTATCTTGTCACTTGTTGACAGTTGAACTTCTTAACTAATTGTTATATGGAGCTGAAAATTTTAAAGTGTAAATATATCAGTTGTAAGGTAGATATAATTGTTATATGTAACTATTTTGGTATAATCTGAAAATTTTGTTATTAGTGTAGGATAGTCTTGAAAAGGCTACAACTTTACTTCATATCAAGTAGGGAAATTTAAAGAAAAAAAATAGTAGCTCAGTATTAGTCTTAATTCTAGTATGATATGCTAATCTTCCTCTTCCCTATCTGGCACCACTTCGATGTTGTCATTTTTTTCATCCGTTTCCCTCTTCAGCTGGATTAAGGCCTAACTCAATCTCACTATAGTGTCCTTTTGTGGTATACGGGACTTCCTGTAATTCGCATTGCAGCTTTGCTATCACGATATACATTATTGGAACCTTAGACTCCGATCCTAATCTCTTTTATAAAACCAAGTTACCATATTAGTTCTGAAACTGTCTGTCGGACTCTTATATTCTGCTTCTAGCTATAATAGTTTATTTCTTAGACATCCAAGAAACTAGCACATCTCCATTTTTATCAACTATCTAGTGATAGACTATCTGGAGTTAGGACAAGCTACCCGATCTAGGTCATAATAAGCAATTGAGTCTTCTGCACTGCCAGATAGTAGTACCTTGACCTGGATGAGTCTTCACATATCTTAAGATATGGAAACTGAATGCACTATCTAGCCTAGTCATAATTAGGTAAGGAAGTTAACATATCAATCTTTGGTATATACTATGATTTGGTAGTAGAGGATCTTTGGAAGTTTTTTTTTGACATGATCATCATACTCTCTGGTTAATTTAACATTGATGTCCATGGGAGTAAACGCAGGTTTGGCTGCACCTAATCTTAACTCAGACACCAACTCTAAAGGATTAGGAAATTTTTTCTGAGATTAGTGAAAATTTTGTTGTGATATGCAATTTCCAGTAAGCATTAGAGTAATTGTAGCAATATGTTTAGAGATTTTATAATTGTTGTTTGTACCATCATAGTGTATAATTTCTATAAGAGATTTTACATATGAACTAGAGTATAAATCAACTCCCAAATTTGGAATTGTTACTTATATGATTGATTTTTGTACTTTGCATTTTTATGTAGCCAAGTGATGAGGCTAGTAGACTCATTTCGCCCATGGATGCAAGATCACGTGATGATAATGATCTTAATGTCATTCTTTGATTTCGTTGCATTTGTTTTGGATATTCAATTATGCTGATGTAATTGTGTGGTTGAAGTGAATCTTAGGATATTGAAGGTTTTGTATTTAAATTTGATTTTGTAGTTTGAAGATACTAGTTAATGTTGAAAATTTGGAGTTTGAAGATGTTAATGTTGAAAATTTAATTTTGAAGTTTAATGTTCAATGTATTTTTGATATGTTTGTCTATTACAATATTTAATTACTCTGTTGTATTAATGATATATGAATTTAACAAATATTGAATTGTAGGTTATGCCTAAAGGAACAATTAAATTTGAGCTAAAATTAGAATCTATAATTAGTTTTTAAAAATTGAAAGGTTCTACTATTTAAAAAAAAAAACAATTGCGGAGGTTTTAACCCCCGCAAGTTTAAAATAAAAATTTATTATAAAAAAATAAATTTAGAAAAACGAGGGTCAATAACCGCCGCAAATTAATTACGGGGGTCGTAACCGCCGCAAAATAACCCCCGCAAATTAATTATGGGGGTTGAAAAAAAACTGCCGCAACTCGTTTGTGATGGCTCGTATTCTGGGGGTTTTGGGAACCCCCACAATTACATAAAACCCCCGCAAACCGCAAAATTAACCCCCGCAATTTGACCATTTTTTTGTAGTGTCATGTGCATAACCGGAGTCAATTCTTTCTGCAACAAGTTCTGTAGTACACGCTGTGTACACGACCTATTGTTAAGTCACTCTTATTTTAGGATGGGGGAGCCGTTGGCTGATATGGAGTAGGTGGACAGCCAAAGCAACCACTATCGACCATACGCTCCCCCGAACAACCTTGTTAGTGAACCCCAGCGTAGGTCAGCCATTAGGTTATACTTAAGTGCATCATATTGAGACCTAGCGTGGCCCATTTGGTCCTTTATAGGAGACTCACCTCTACAGCATCCCAATGTGCTAAATGTTGCAACTTTGAGGATAACATGGTCATTTGACGGACTGATTTGGAGAAAGTATGTGTTAGAAGTAAAGTGTGTAGGCGATCAAAATAAAAAAAAAAAAAAAGGAAGGAAGGAAAGTGAGTCGAAGAAAAAAAAAGAATTTACTAGTTTTTAGAGTTCTTTATGACTTTTGTCTTTTCACAATCTAAAAAAAAAATTCAAAAAGTTTTTTTCACCATTTGCACCATCTTCGCAAAATACAAAAAAATAATATTTTCCTTTTGTTTCTTTAGTCATAATTCAAAATTTTCAAAAGATTTTTCTTTCATAGTTATTGGTGTCAGTCTTATGCGGAGTGTCGAATTAAGAATCCAAAAATAAAAAGTTTTTTTTCATCGTTGTAGTCGTGTCTCTTAAGTTAGGGTTTAGTTTATTCTTTAATCCTTAATTATCCAATCTGGAAGAACTACGCATACCTGATTCCTGTCCCTTGGGACGGGATACGTAGGCAACCCTCGGTGGGTCCGGTAATTTTTATATTAGCCTTTGTCTTAGCCTTAGCCTAGGTCGTTCTCCTCGTAATTTAGTGTTGTTAGCAGGTCTTAACCAAGTGGGCTGATTTTATTCAGTGATACTGTTCAGCGAATTGGAGTCATAAAGTGGTCTATCCCTTCAACATATGTCCGCGTCAAAGTCCCAAGGGTTGGGAATCTTTTGTTCCTATCAAATTTTGAGATAATGTCTTATGTGTTTTTACAAGATGGATCTGTCCACAAAGTCTAGAGTTCGGATGGTTGGCAAGGTGCCCAAAAAGTTAATCAAATGGTGGGGCACGTTTAACTACGTCGAGCAACAGGGGTTGACATTTTATTTTTTTATATAATCAATCAGAAAAAATCAATCAGATAAAGCAAAAAAGCAAAGCAAGTTCCAGGGATGCGGGCAGAGGGGGGTTTCTCGAAAATCCAAAACTAGTGATCTCGTCTTGCTTGCTGGGAGAGAGGAAGCTTCCGGACCATCTTTTCCAGCCAGATAGCGAGCGATCACTCTGCAATGAACACTAACTGAAAGCGGAAGATTCTAAATAATATGTGAAAATCGAATCATCGACAAGATGTTTATCAGAGAGATTTTATTATGGGATACAATCGAAGGGCTCATAAAATTCAAAACTTGAGAAGTAAGGGAATATCGATGGCCTTTGTTGAACAGAGAGCGAACGGACGACAAGTGACTTTGATCTCATGCTGGCCTTTACTTCGGCTACTAATAAGGGGGTTGGGGTTTGGCAAAAAAAGGTTGGGGCTTCGTTTAGCCGCCTATGTAGTAAGAAAAACTCTGCAAGTTGAATAAGCTATGACCCTCTTTGCACTCTCATTTCCCTCCTAGATCTTACGCCCCCCCAGACCTGATCGAAGGTATATCGACTTTTTGGGATCCAAGCTGTTTGGTGTTTAGGTTTGAAAATTGTGAAATGACGCCTACTCTGGCAGAGATTTCTGGTTTCTTTAAGTTGCATTACATTAAGAAAACAATGATTCGGGCACAGACTCATTCTTCCACACGGTTTCTTCATGGTTATGGTTTAAAGGCCAATAACCACTTGACGTGCCTTAACTAATCTTGGGTCTCCTTTGATTATTTGTATGCTCGGTTTGGGCCTTCAGACGGTTTTGATTTCTTTTGGGATGAGTTCTATACAACCAAGTAGAATTGGGAGAAGCGTCATCTAGAAGTCTTCACTCTCGCCTTGTTGGGCATTTTGGTCTTCCCATTAGAAGAAAGACGGGTTAATCTCGCTTGCAGACTGTAGTGATGGCCTTGTTTCATAAAAAACTAGGGGAATCATTCACACTCGTACCTATGATCTTGGCAGAAATATATAAAGCTTTAACCAAAGTAAAGGGCGGGATGGGATTCTTTGAGGGAAGCAACCTGATATTGCAATTGTGGATGATGGAGTACTTGCATGAGCCTTCTTTGATTAGGTTGGATGTGATTGATCATTGTATGCTTGAGCGAGTGAACGCCATGAATCAGAGAATTTGTTTTGATAAGTTCTCGCCGCCAATAGGGATCGATGCTTGGATTGATCTTCTTAAGTCAAGAACTGAAGACAACATTTTGTGGACCTATCTCTGGTTTCATCCAAAAATAATCTTGTGTGGTTGTCAGATGCAACCTCTTTTAGTCTTGTTAGGAATCAATTGCACCAGATCGTACTCTCCTTTTAGGGTAATGCGCCAGTTGGGTAGACTGCAAGACGTTCCACCGATAATAGACCTTCTAAAGGATGTCGAGAATTTTAAGGATCAAGCCTTAGGTGAAAGTAAATACGAACAATTCTGGAAGTATGCAATAAATCTAGGTGTGGATACTCTCAAAGTAGGTCTGGATAATCCAGGGTACACTCAGGGATATGAGGTGTGGCTTCGATCCATACCTCGGGGTATCAGCCAACCATTACCATTGCAGCTTAGAGGGAGAATACAGGAAGAATGCATAGTTGACGACCATCAGGATGAAGGTACGGGGGCCAAAGTAAAGACACTAAGAGTTCAGTTATTAGGTTTTCTCAAAACTGTGGAGGGGTATCAGAACAGTCTTTTCAAGTGTACTCCCCATGAGGCAGGAATGCGTGCCAAAGGCTTCTTCCCATATATCAAAGGGTCCTTACAAGATATGCTACATAGTTTGAATGGGAGAAAGAGCACTTCACAGACAGGTCCATCTCAGCCAGGGTCATCACACAGAGCACCTTTCCTATCTTTTGTTTAGTTGGAGTCCTTTACTTTTCTGTTATTTGTAGTATTGTGTATTTGTTAAGTCGGCGTCAAGTTTGCTTTAAATTTGGAGTCTTTATTAGGAGCATTACGTATGTTGTCATGTTGGTCTAGAATGTCATTCAGTCTTTGATGATTAGTAACAAGGTTGTCTTAATTTCGTTGTATGTTTTTGTTGTTTCTTTCATCTAAATGTTATGATGTTGCGTATTTCTTTTGTTTGTTTGTTTTCATTTTTCGTCAAGAAAAAAAACCTTCAATTATGTGATGTTTATGTATATGTATCCTGAACTACGCAAGATCTGATTCATGTACAACATGATACGTAGGCAACCTACTTTTGGGTTCGATCTAATCAGTTCGTTTCTTGGTTTTTCATTATTTTTCTTTTATTTTAAGCAAAAACAAAAACCATAAAGAATGATAAAAAGAGAGACAGCGAGAGAGGAAAAGAAAGATAGAATAATGAGAGAAGGAAAAGAAGGATAAAAAAGGGACTAACGCGAGAGATGAGAGAAGTGATGGCGAAAGAAAGAAAAAAAAAGAGGTGTGATTGGAGTAAAGAAGCAAATGGGTGTAGGAAAAAGATCGAGATGATGTTAAAATGACCTTGCTACCCTCAAAGGCTGGTAGAAATACGCATGAATCTAGGATAATTTTACAGATGTGATTTCCATGCTTGTTGTGTGACCTAATCCTAACAGGTTTTGTCTTTGATGAGCATGTTCTTTCAGATAAGTGGTTGGTTTGAAACACTCTGGCTAGTCACACGTACTTCACTAGATCAAAAGTGAAGCTTACCATGGCTAGTAGGGAGATTGAAAATTCACTCATTGACCCAGATCAAGATCCTAGGAAAGAAAGTTCAGAACGCAATGATTAGGAATTGAGACTTAGACAACAACTGATAGATCTGCACCGAGCATGGGCTAGTGGAAAGACTCCTTCTCCACTCCCTGAAGATCTTGGGAATATCTCAAATTACCTACCGCCCTCTCAAGCGTAATTCTCTGTTCCTATTGAGTCACCCGAGAACGCGCTGGGATTCACTCCATGATAATATTATCCGGGCACTTCTAGTGTGCCCCTGGGGACGCCTCAACCAAGGCCCGCTACTCAGCCGGTGCCACCAGCAGCACCTGTGTTTGTGGCTCCGCCACCGCCTGAAGCTCCCACTTATACTGTGCGTCCTACAATGGTACTTCCTCGGTCTGCCAGTGAACCAATATTTAAAATATTGGAGAATTAGTATTGTGCCCCGGAGCCCACTTTAAAGATGAATGAACCGTACGGATATACTCAGCCACCTGCATTTCCATTTGATACGGAGAAGCCTATGGTAACAGAGGAACAAAAAGTCATGGCGCGGAAGTTTAAGAATTTAGGACAGGCCATGAGGAATTTGCAGGGAGTCGAAGGTTATAAGAGTGTTGCCTATAAATATCTTTGCATGTTCCCAGACATTACCCTCTCCTTGGTTTTAAAATGCCCAAGTTTGAGAAATACACTGGGCACGGTGATCCCGTGGCGCATTTGAGATGTTATTGCAACCAATTGAGGGCTGCAGGGGGAAGAGAAGAGTTGCCTATGACTTTCTTTGGAGAGAGTCTTTCCGGTCTGGCTTCAGAATGGTTCGTCGATCAGGATATTAACAATTGGAACAACTGGGATGACCTAGCTAATGAATTTGTGCAACATTTTCAATATAACGTCGATCTGGTTCCTGATGAGAAATCCCTGGTCAACATGAAGAAGAAAAGTACTGAAGGCTTTCAGGAATACGCGATAAGATGGCGTGAACAAGACACAAGGGTAAAACCTCCAATGAAGGAGAGTAAGTTGGTAGAGGTCTTCATTCAGGAACAGGATGAGACCTATTTTCAATATTTACTTTCGGTGATAGGAAAGTCATTTATTGAAGTCCTAAAAATGTGAGAGATGATAGAGGACGGAATCAAGACTGGATGGATTGTGAGTTTTGCCGCATTAAAGGCCACCACCCAAGCAATTCAAGGTGGCTATGGAACTTTTGGAGGGAAAAAGAAGAAAAAAGATATGGCAACCGATGTAGCTGGATCCCATTCCTATCCCAAAAGACCGCCTCGGCCCTATCACCAACCCCAACCCCAAGCTCCATATATTCCTCCCCATCATAACTATCCCCCGCAAAACCCACTATATTCCATTCCACCACCCCCGTACCCAGTATATAGAGCACAACCATATGCTCAAACCCCTTCTTACCCGCAATGGCGTGCACAAGCTCCTCAAAATCGTCCTTCAGCTCCACCAAATTACCAAAACCTCTCCAAACCCGCTTTTCAACCTAGGCCCGAGTATAAGAAGGAAAAGGCAGCCAATAATCAGTTCACACCTCTCAGGGAGTCGTATGCCAGCTTGTTTGATAGGTTGAGGAAGTTCAAGGTCTTGAGCCCAATTAAAGGAAGGCTTTCGAATCCACCTGTGAGAAATCTTGATTATTCGTTAGGATGTGCGTATTGTTTTGACATACCGGGACATGACATCGAGAAATGCTGGCATTTGAAAAGATCTGTCCAAGATTTAATTGATGCAAATCAAATTCTGGTCCAGGCCCCAAAAATTCCAAACATTAATCAAAATCCATTGCCAACCCATGCTGAAACCAATATGCTGGAGTTGATATACGATGGCAAAGAGTCGTCGATGAGTTATAAGCCAATTGTCAGAATACAGACTAATGAGGACAAATCTGTAAATATGGCAGATTCGTTGAAAGCAATTTCATTAAGCCAAGAAGGAATGGGAGAAGATAAGGTCCAAGAAAGCACAAAGAAACCCATGAACACGGTGCAAGGAGCCAGAAAAGATGTTGGTCTAAGTCTGGACAAACCTAAGTTGACGGTAGTAGGAGCTCCGGGTAATCTTATTTTAACGGTAAAAGGATTACTCACGGCGCCTATTATCATCAAATCGGCAACCCAACTTCTGATAGTTGATACGAAAAAGGTCCCCTGGAACTATAAGCGTACTGTGATGACTTATCAGGGGAAAGAAGTCGAGGAAGAAGTAGATGAGGTAGGGGGTCTGACTCGGTCAGGAAGTTGCTTCATGCCTGAAGGTTTGAGGAAGCCCAAGCCAGTGGTGAGTGGGCCTTCGTCTCTCAAAAAGCCTGTCATCGAAGAAGAAGCCGAAGAATTTTTGAAAAAGATGAAATTGCCAGAGTATTCAATAATAGATCAGTTGAAGAAGACCATTGCTCAAATTTCCCTCTTATATTTGTTGTTGCATTCCAAGGAACATCGTGACATTATACTGAAGGTATTAATCAAAGCATACGTTCCAAGGGATATTACGATAAATCAGCTTGAGAAAATGGTCGGAAAAATCTTTAAAGTAAATCGAATCAGCTTCTCTGATGACGAATTGCCAGTTGAAGGTACGGGGCATAATCGGGGTCTTTACATTACCGTGAAGTATGAATATTTCTACATCACTCATGTCATGATTGACGGAGGTTCTAGCATAAATATTTGCCCTATTTGCACTTTGCAAAAGTCGAGCATTGGTGTTGAGAGGATCAGGCCCAACAATGTATGTGTCAGGGCTTTCAATGGAGCAAAATCAAACTCCATTGGCGAAATAGAAATTATGTTAATTATAGGGCCTGTTGAGTTCGCCGTAGAGTTTCAAGTATTGAATATCGACTCCTCTTATAATCAGTTGTTTGGAAGACCATGGATCCACAATGCCAAGACAGTTCCATCTACATTACACCAAATGATCAAGTTTGAGCATGACAGGTAAGAAGTGGTTATTCATGGTGAAGGGGATTTGTTCGCCTACGAAGATTCTCCCTTTTCCCTTATTGAAGCAAACAATGTAGAGGATACATTTGTCTATCAAACTTTTGATACTGTGTCAGTGAATCGTATCTTTGAAGGACAGGTTATTCCAGGGCCATAATTGTCTCCCGTTTCTGTCATGATGATAAATGAAATGTTAAAATATGGATTCAAGCCAGGAAGGGGTTTGGGAGTGTCTCTTCACGGTATAGTTCATCCCATATGTTCGAGGGAGAACATGGGCACTTTTGGTCTGGGTTTCAAACCTACGGCTGAAGATCTGAATAAGGCCAAGGAAAGGAAGAAAGAAATATGGTCGCTCCCTCGCCCCGTGCCGCTACTCAGTAAGTCATTTGTCAAGAGCGACGTCGTGAAGCATGTAGAATTTAAAGCTGAATTAGTTGATGACTTCCAGAACCTGTTGATTGAAGTTGACATGGTTGAAGCAGGAGAAGGTACCAGTAAGGCAGATGTGCAGTTCATAGGCCCAGCTGTCCGTCTCAACAATTGGGAAGTCACTCTTCTCCCCGTCAGGAGGGAGTTTTGGTAGTTCATTTTGTTTTACTTTTAGTTTTTTGAGTTATTCCAGGGTTGTAACTCGAAATTTAGCTTGTTTATATTCTTTTGTTTGTGTTTAAACCCTCATATCTTTCCCTTTTAATGAAATGCAATGTCCCTTTTATTTTGTGTCTAATGTATTTTGTTTTGTCTTTTCTTTATACAGTTCTCTTTATGCTGACTCTAATGACATGACATGCATGTGGAATTTTCAGCCTGATCTTAAAATTCAAACTAATCAATATATAATGAAGCAAGGGGGGGAATATGATGAAGAAGAGGCACTAGAAGAAATAAGCAAAGAGTTGGAACAGTTTGAAGACAAGTCGAATCCTAATTTAAATGAAACTGAGCCAATTAATCTAGGGAATCAAGAAGATGTTAGGGAAACTAAAATCAGTGTACATGCTTTGCCACAACTAAAAAATTGAATGATTCAAGCATTAATTAATTATAAGGATGTTTTTGCATGGTCTTATGATGATATGCCAGGTTTAAGCACTGAATTAGTGGCTCATAAATTTCCAACTGATCCTGTCTTCCCTCCTGTGAAACAGAAGTTGAGGAAGTTTAAAACTGATGTAAGTATCAAAATCAAAGAGGAAATCATGAAACAACTTGAAGCCAAAGTCATTCGAGTGGCTCGTTATCCTACGTGGTTATCCAATGTTGTACCTGTCCCAAAGAAAGATGGCAAAATTCGAGTATGTGTTGATTACCATGATTTGAACAGAGCAAGTCCGAAGGATGATTTTTCATTGCCCAATATCCATATTTTGCTGGACAACTGCGCTAAACATGAGGTTACTTTTTTTGTGGATTGCTATGCCGAATACCACCAGATCATTATGGATGATGAAGACGCAGAGAAGACGTCTTTTATCATACCATGGGGAACTTTTTGTTATCGAGTAATGTCGTTCGGTTGGAAGAATGCTGGAGCAACATACATGGGAGTCATGACCACTATGTTTAATGATATGATGCATAAGGAGATTGAAGTCTATGTAGATGATGTGATTATTAAATCAAAGAGTCAGGCTAACCATGTTAAAGATCTAAGAAATTTCTTTGAAAGGCTTTGCAGGTATAATCTCAAGCTCAACCCGTCAAAATGTGTATTTGGAGTTCCATCCAGAAAGATGTTGGGGTTTGTAGTCAGCCGTCGGGGTATTGAATTAGACCCTTTGAAGATCAAATCCATCCAGGATCTGTCGTCGCCCAAGAACAAAACGGAGGTGATGAGTTTGCTTGGCAGGCTGAACTACATCATTAAGTTGATTGCTCAACTCACTACTACTTGTGAGCCCATTTTCAAGTTGCTGAAGAAGAGTGTTGTTGTTGAGTGGACTGAAGAATGTCAGAAAACATTTGATAAAATCAAAAGATATCTGTCAAATCCGCCCGTACTGGTACCACCGGAGCCTGATAGGCCTTTGATCTTATATTTATCAGTCATGGACAATTCCTTCGGTTGTGTCTTGGGTCAGCATGATGTTACGGGCAAAAGGGAGCAAGCTATTTATTACCTTAGCAAGAAGTTCACAACATATGAAGCCAAGTACACTCTTCTTGAAAGGACGTGTTGTGCCCTGACATGGGTAGCACAAAAGTTGAAGCATTATCTTTCGTCCTATACTACTTATCTCATCTCCCGTATGGATTCGTTGAAGTATATATTTCAGAAGCCTATGCCAACGGGTCGATTAGCAAAGTGGCAAATATTGCTTACCGAGTTCGACATTGTATATGTGACTCAAACCGCCATGAAAGCCCAAGCCTTAGCAGATCATCTTGCTGAGAATCCCATTGATAAAGAGTATGAGCCATTAAAGACATGTTTTCCTGATGAAGAGGTATTATGTGTTGATATAGTCATTATAGATGTTGATCTGGGTTGGAAGCTATTCTTTGATGGAGTCGTTAACATGAAGGGAGTCGGAATAGGTGCAGTTCTTATCTCTAAGGCGGGGCAATATTTTTCGGTAATAGCGCAACTTTGATTTGCGCAACTTCGATTTTATTGTACCAATAACATGACTGAATATGAAGCTTGCATTCTGGGTTTGAGTCTAGCTGTTGATATGGGAATCCAGAAACTATTAGTGTTGGGGGATTCAGATTTGCTCGTCCATCAGATTCAAGGTGATTGGGAGACGGGAGATTTAAAGCTAATACTGTATCGACAATGCTTGAAAGATCTATGTCAATGGTTTGTGTCTGTAAAGTTTTGGCATATTCCAATATTTCAAAATGAGATTGCTGATGCTTTGGCCACTTTATCTTCAATGCTCCAACATCCTGATAAGGCCTACATCGATCCAGTGCATATACAGAGTTGTGATAAACACGCTTATTGTAATGCACTTGAAGAAGAGATCGATGAAGAACCTTGGTTCTTTGATATCAAGCAGTACATCCATCCAGGAGAATACCCAGCACATGCCACCAATGATAAAAAAGGACTATTAGGCGTTTGGCTAGTGGATTTTTCTTAAGCGGGGGAGTCTTACACAAGAGAACCCCGGATCTGGGACTTTTGAGGTGTGTAGATGCAAAAGAAGTTTCGGCAATCATGGTTAAAGTTCACTCTGGAGTATGCAGGCCTCATATGATCGGTTATGTCTTGTCAAAGAAGATTCTCAGAGTAGGTTATTACTGGCTTACTATGGAGAAGGATTCTATTCGATTTGTTCGAAAGTGTCATCAATGTCAGGTAAACGGTGATCTGATACATTCTCCTCCTGCTGAGTTGCACAAAATGGCTGCCCCATGGCCTTTCGTAGCCTGGGGAATAGACGTGATTGGACCGATTGAGCCAAAAGCATCAAATGTGCATAGATTCATTCTGGTGGTCATTGATTACTTCACAAAGTGAGTAGAAGCAGTAACTTTCAAGTCAGTAACAAAAAAAGCAGTGGTAGATTTTGTTCATGCTAACATCATTTGTAGGTTTGGAATTCCAAAGATGATCATTACAGACAATGCTGCCAATCTTACTAGTCATTTGATGCAAGAAGTGTGTCAACAGTTTAAGATCGCACATCGAAATTTCACTCCATATAGTCCAAAAGCTAATGGTGCTGTGGAAGCCGCCAATAAGAATATCAAGAAGATACTGCGGAAAATGGTACAAGGGTCTAGACAATGGCATGAGAAGTTGCCGTTTGCATTGCTAGGTTATCGCACTTCAACAGGGGCAACTCCATATTTATTGGTGTACGGGACAGAAACAGTCATTCCCGTTGAAGTTGAAATTCCCTCTCTTCGAGTCATTGTGAAATCAGAGATTGATGATGATGAGTGGGTCAAAACCCGATTGGAACTGTTGACACCCAATTTTGACTCGTCCTTTTTCCTTTAATTACTTTTTCGATGCTTCTTGGCCCTAAATAATTTTCAAAAATTAAATAAAAATAAGATTTGGTATTTTTGTTTCTATTTCTACAAGTTTTAATAAGAAGGGAATTTATTTTTATTTATAAAACTATTTTAATAATTAAATATTTTGACATCAAAATCACAAAATATATATCTTTTGGTGGTCGCATTCGCATTCTTTCTAACTTTATTTTTGGGGCAATATTGTGACCTTATATAGGTATAGTTTTACTACACAAAATATATTTTTTATAAGATGTACATATATTTTATTATATTCTTATTTTTTATGTATTTTATTATATTCTTATTTTCACACACATACACACACATATATATACATATATATACGTATTTTGTTAATAGGAAAGTTACAAAATATTAAGTGGGATGTCTGTACAAATTATGTCTGAAATTTATATACGTTAAACTAAAAATAGTTTTAAATAATTTTTAGGATATCAGGGAGCATCGATAAATTTAATTTCAATAGAAAAAGAGTATTCGGGCTAACAATAATTCAACTTTTTTATTTTATTTTATTTTATTTTTCACCCGAACCCAACTCTTATTTTATGAATTTCAGTCAAGAGCCCAAAAATCAGCCCGAACCCGATATAATTACTATGTCTGCTTTGCCATTCCACCTCAACAGATACGATTTAATCAAACCCATCAATTTAATTTTAAATCTGAAGTATCCCAAAATTTTCAACAGGCGTATATAATTTATATATTTATTTTCTTTCTTTTCCTCTTCTATTTAAATTAAATTCGAACTGTCCAATCAGATATCGAACAGGTCAAAAATAGTCTTTCCATATATTTATCCATATAATGTATTTTCCTTTTCTAATTTTCATTATTATTTTTTTAAAAGGGTAATCTTTTAGGGATCGTCCGATATTTTGATCGAACAAATCAAAACCAATCCAAAAATCACCGGACTAACACGACCTGATTCGGTTCGTCGACGGTTTTCTAAATCAAGGATCTCGAAAGTTTCAGTCATATTCGTATATAGGTGTGCATAATGTATTTGGTTTATCTAATTATTTGTTTATTTACGTATTCATATTCTTTTTTCTTTTAAAATTAGATTTAGACAAAGGTCAAACGTATTCAAAAATAATTAATTTTTGAATCAATTCTTTTCATATTTATTTACATACACGTACATATAATTTTTATTTTATGATTTACTTTCAAGGTGTTATTTTTTAGGAGGCCGTCCGATCTTTAATCGGACGATCAAAATCAGTCAAATTTTAGGAAATCGATGCATTAAATGCACATCCACACATCTGTTGAGAACCAAAAAATGTGTATGACACTTCCCAAGGCCATATTGACACCTCCCCATCAACTTTCACGATTAACAAAAAGGGCTTTGACATTTCTCAATCAAGCCTTTCCCAAAACAACAACCATGGGTGACCCCTCTCTCCTCCCTCTCATCTCTTCCCTTCTCCTCTACCCCTCAAACCAGAAAACCCCAAAATCACTATAGCCTGAGGCCATGGAAGATGCGACTGCCACCCCTGTCAGAAAATCTCTTCTTTTTCTAAACGTCCAACCCATCGAATTCGCAAAATCAGAAAGAAACAGGTCCCAATTTGGTGAAACGACTCAAAATCAATTTCAAATTTGAGTTTTTGAAGTCTGAAAATCACCAAAAGGGATGCCAAAAGGCTGGGAAATTTGGTTTTTGAATGGGGTTTTTCTCCATATGGAGTTTCATCCGTTGAAACTTTTCTCTTGTGTTTAAATCCAGACTTTCACGTTCGAATTTCGGGTATAGATACCGATGTGGAGGAGTGCGAAAGGGTGAAAAATCGGAAAAAGGAAAACTTGAAAAAAAAAAGTAAAAAAAAGTTAGAGATATGAGAGAAAGAAAGTAAAAAAAAGGGGGGAAAGACGAAAAAAATGGGGTTTGAGAAGAAAACACAAAAAAAAAGCGTTAAAAATCTTGAGAAGTTTTAGATCTGTAAGAAGAGTTTGCAAAACACGCAAAAAAAAAGAGGCGAAAAGGGAGAAAACGATAAAAGTGGAAAGGTTTTTTTTTTTCGAAAATTTTCTTTTGCTGCCCAACACAAGGTAAATTCTATCCCGTTTGATTTATGTTATGTTAGTTTGGTAATGCATTGTTTGTTTGAATTTATAATTTTTGTTTAGCGGATTATGAGAGCAAATAAAAAAATAAAAAAATAAAAAATGGTGTCTGAGTTTTGTTTTTTATTCTATTTTTTATGATTTAGAGTTTTGATCGTGTCATTATTATGGATTATAGTTGTCGTTTAGTTGATTTTTAGCATGGCGCAAATTGGAGTTGTCTGTTATCTTAGAAGATTTTGGTAGTTACGATTTTCTTGGTGTATTGAGTAAAAATGGAATTTTCCGGATGGTTGAACTTGTTCTTTTATAGAGCTAGTTAGGATTAGGATTCAAATGCCTAACCAGTAGATTTCGATAAACAAAGTAATTATAGCATTGTGTGAAATGGAGTTGGCTTACGAACTATATTTGGGATTTATAATTTTAGTTCATTTACTCTTAGAGCTCAGCTGGTTAATTTGGACAATATTATATAACTAGAAACATATATTCTTCGATTGACTTATGGCACCTGAGGTTTTGTTTCAGATTCATAAATACAGAACTTGTGTGTTTCCCTCCATCCTAAATATAAACATCCGATCCCGCGTTTCTAGGCTAATGTTCTTAGTAATTAGTCGTTCTGGATTTGTTTTCTCTATAACCATAGACGCTGAAATGAAGCTTGCTTTGGTTCCTATTGCTTTTATTTGGAAATCCTTTAGCTTGAGATATTGGCAAGATATTTGCCCTTAGCTCCATCCAGTGTATTCGAGTTATTTGTTTATGGGACCCTTAAGAATTTGTTAGCGTTACGTTCCCTCTAATAGATGTCTACCATTTGGCCTGGTTCTTAACAGTTAGTTTTGTTTGGTTCCCAAAGGTATGTTCAATGTCGTGAAGGGATTATCTTCATCTTACTGCATGGTATTTTAGGTCCGCGTCTTTAACTAAAATTTGAGAACTTATTTGGCCAACTCTTAGTTGTGGTTCCATTAGTTTAAAGTGTTGAATTTGAGGAAACATTTTCTGTCATGTAACATCTGAAATTTGAAGTAATCCTCGCTGGAAGTAGTAAGTGTAACGACCAGCTAAATCTAAGTTGAGAAAATAATTTGGAAGGGTATTATGTTCTCATATGGTGTCGAAACCATTCTAAGATGTCGAAATTGGTTAACATTTGCTGCAGCTTGTTTTCTTTTAATAGCTTGACTTTTTACGAAGGGATTTATTCAATAAAAACTAAGTGAAGTCTAGTTGGTGCTTTGTCAAACCACTGCCTGTATTAACTCTTGTCTCCAAGAAATTAAGAAGCATTGTCCTAAACTTGAGTTTGAAAATTGTAATGAAATAAAAGGTTATATACGTCATTCGACCGTTGTATATCTTTTCTTTGGTAGAACCACTGGAAAATATTATCTCCTCGGCCTTATTTATGTGGAAAAGGATGATAGTTAGAAATTTTGTTTCGTACCAGACGATACCTTTTCTTCTTTTTCTTTAAATTGTTTAAGTACTAGTTCTGAGGAAAGGCTTGCAACAAATTACTTTAACCTTCGGTTTGAATATTTGAGACGTGCCTTTACTAGCGTAACTTCACTCTACTCTTAAGTTTAGGTTGTCGTTGCCTTTGGTTAACTGTTGGATATATAAAATATATATATATATATATATATTTAATTTTGTTTTTATGATTTTGTTTCGTGTATTAACATGTGAGTTTGTAAAAATACATATGTATATAATTGTCTCGTATTAGCACTACTCTTTCTCTCGGACCTTTATTCTGTCTCCCACAATATAGAGTGTTAACATGTGAATAATTAGCGATTTTGTTTAACAAAGATGACCAAGATATTAAAATGGATAAACGGAAAATCTAAATCTAGCTATTGAATTTTAGGATTTTCTTGCTGCAAAGTCATGCTTGTTCTCATTCTAATATGGATTATTTTGTGAGTGTCCATTCATGTGTATTTGCCTGGTGTATTTTTGTTAATCATAAAGTTCAATGACATGCTAATTTATAGTTCATCTCCCACTTTAAACATTAGCATGAGGTATGGTCACTTGATTTACACTGCTAACTGGGACTTGTTCAAACTATTTGAACCTATCAATTGGTGTTCTTAGGCTTGAGTATGCTTTGTTGATTAAAAAAAAAGAGGATAGCCCCAAGTCCCCTCATTTGGTCACTTGTATTTTAATCATCACTAAATTATCATGTTTCAAATCTTTGGTCGAACATGTCATATACTGTCTAGTTCAAATTAGTCATTTCGGTAAAAAATGCATTTCGTACATTCCAATTGTTTGATACATTTACTAATCCTTATTTTTTCTTTATTTTACATGTGAACTCGGGACCCGGAGTTCCGCAATGGAACTCATCTTTGACCCAAGCATCGGGTCAATCGTCGCTAGGATTGCAAGAGCATCAGAGTTGTGTAAAATAGAAGCGTGAATCCCACTAGGAGTCTAGTATCTCTTAGTCCCTTCTCTTTATTTAATATTTCGTTCTATGTTGCCTTTGTTTGAAACGTGAATGGTATTTAATTATTATTGACTATTGATTTTTTGTTAATTGCTTACCGTGTTGATATTGTCTTAGAACTCGTCAATCTTCTTTGAGTTGCGTTAACGCTTTCACCCTTTAGCAATTTTAACATTGAGTTAAATTTTTAAGACTAATTATTTTCCTAAAAAAATATATTTCTATGAAATGTAACTAATGTCGTAACTAAAGTATCTTTTGTAAATAAAAAGGAGTCTAATTTTTCTTACAAATGGCTAAAATTTAAACTTTCTCCCATTTTTCTTTTCCTTAAAAAGAAGATATTATTTATGAGTTCCGACTTACCCAAATAATTTAAACTAATATCGGAAGTTCTCTCCACTTTCAATCAATTCTTCATATTAGTTTCTAGATTCAGAAACCCCAACAAGACAACAATAAAAAGAAAACGTAAGGTATGTATATGTACACACTAATGAAATGTCTTACTGCTACTTCCATTCATTCATAATTCTTAAATCAAATTATTATTATTATTATTATCATTGTTATTATTATTATTATTAAATATATTTCATTCCAACTATGCATTCATATGCGTATCTTACCTTCTCTTTAATTACTTTTAACTACTACTTTCATAGAATTTCTTTTTATAAAAAAATAAATGGATAATATCATCCTTTTTTCAAGAATACGCGAGTTCACTTTATGCAAATTTAGTATGTCAACATGTTTGATATTATTCATAGGTTTTATCCTCGAGGTAGACAAGTTTTTTTTTTTCATATTCTTGAGACTTACGTAATAATTTAAGATTTACAAGTCATGTTTACCTTTACTTCGTAATAATCTCTTTATGTATATAGCATCGCATACTTTTAAAATTTCATATTCTAGCGAGAATTATAAACAAAATACTAAGGTCAACTTTAACGTTCTGTTCTCGTTTTGAAGCGTGCATATATATTTTGGAATACAATGTGACATATCCGCATATCATAAGTGTACATTTACATACTTTGGATTTTCCTTTTAATTTGATAAATACTTGTACAACTATTATCATTTTAGCAAGTAACAAAATAAAGTTTTTCTAATATTTTTTAAAACTAAGCGTAAGGACTATGTTCGGATAGGCTCTGAGGGGTGCCTAATACCTTCCCCTCGAGTAACCAAAACTCTTACTCAGAATCTCAAAATATTTTCGATAGACTAAAACAGAGTTTTATAATAAAAAATGGTTTTTTCCTAATTTTCCAAAAAAGTAGGTGGCGACTCTAAAAATAAAATTTTAATCCCAAGACTCACGACCTACCACCATATGTCGTGTGTTGTTTCGATCGGTTCGGAATAGGGATCGACAGAAACAGTTGAGTTTGATTGATGAAAAAAAACTGATGTCAGTATGTCATGGCCAATTGTATCTGAAGAGAATGGATCGAGCTTATACCAAAAAGGTACGTCCCAGGAATTTTGAAGTTGGTCAGTTGGTATTGAAACGTATCCTCCCTCATCAGGTTGAAGCTAAAGGCAAGTTCTCTCCAAATTGGAAAGGTCCCTTTATTATGAAGAAAGTGTTGCCCAATGAAGCCTTATATTTGACAGATATCGAAGGCAAAATGGCAGAAATGGCTATCAATGCTGATACGATCAAAAGATATTATGTATGATACTTTATCCTTTGTTGGTTCTGTTGTATGTTTAGTACTTGTATTTTTAAGATTTATATGATGAAAGCACTTCATTCTGCTATCCAAACATTGTGTCATCCTTTGTTTACCCCATTGAGTTTAGCTCTATTTTATTTCATATCCCTCTTTTGGAATAAAAAAAGAGTAAAAAATAAAATATCAAGAAAAGAAGAATAAAAGAAAAGCATGAAAAAAATAAAAGCAAAAAAAGAAGAAGAGAAAATTAGACCAAAATAAAGAACAAGCTGATGGAACTACGTGTGACCTGATTCTCCGCTCTTGAGAGTGAGATACGTAGGTTGCCCTATTCAGGACTCGGTCCAACCAAATAAAGATTTTAGAGTCACTAAGTCAACAAAAACTGGGGCATGAGTTAATGTGTTGTTTGAGTCGATTCCAAAAGTTGTAGGTCCCACCCCACTTCAAGTGTCGTGTAAGCCTCTTTCCATCCTTTTCTAACCTTATCCAAAAGCCAAGTTACAGCCACAGAAAGTTCTTCAGATCAATCATTGATAATGTTAAGGCTAAGCATGCAATGGATACGATGATACATTGTGGGGTACTACTTGTCTTCCTCAGCATAAGAAATCAGGAAAGAAATAAAAATCAGAGAGTCTTATTGGTGAAAACCCTCGCGGGCACCATAAGGCGATGATGAGTCGAGAGAAATAAAAATGAGAGATTCTTACTGGTGAAAATCCTCACGGGCACCATAAGGCGATGGGGAGTTGAGAGAAATAAAAATGAGAGAGTCTTATTGGTGAAAACCCTTATGGGAACTGTGAGGCGATAGCGAGTTTGAGAGAAAAGTGAAAAGGAAAGAGATTTGTTGGCGAAAGTCTTTTAAGATGTCTTTAATTGAATGAGATATATGAGTCCAATGGATTTGAAGAAGTAGCTCAGTGGCAAAGGCACGAACTCAACAACAAATGGGAAGTTTGGACAGGAAGATCAGGCAGCTCAATCCAAAATGCATGTCATAGTCATTGGAGTTGGTTGTCGTATTCAGATAAGTTTTCTTTTTTGAATAAGGGACATTTTCCTTTTCTTTCGTTTACATGTTCATATTTTTGTCTTTTTATGTCATTTATAAAAATAAAAGTCACCGTCATTTCTTTACACTTTAAGTCAAGTCTGTGTCAAAATAAGCGAGAAAGGATTTCAAAACTTGCTACCAGTCTTTCCAATTGTATGAGGAAAAGCCAAGGACCAGCATATGAAAGAAATATGATCGTAATTCAACACAAAGGAAAGAAAGTCTATCAACCGACAGGATACTGGATTCGTGAGAGTATTCAGATTTGAAAAGGGTGCATCTCAGAGGCATGGTAAAATGGAAATTCATTATTTGAGTCAGAATTCATTTCCCTCAATCTGGATCCAGGTCAATGACGCGACAAGACAGGGAAAAATGTCAACAATCAGAAACAAAGATGAAAGGAACAAGTGTTGCAACAGATGTCTGGAAAGTCAAAGTGCTGCAAACCACCACTAAGTTTTTAACTGACAAAATTGTCTTTGATGAAACAAGGGCAAATTTCTTTTCAGCAAGTTCAGCTACCGTTGGTAAGGCATATCTGGGATTTTACTTTCTATTTAGGACCCTCCTGAAAAATGAGACTTTACTTTATGTTCAGGACTCACCTAAAAAATGGGACTTTACTTTCTGTTCAGGACCCTCCTGAAAAATGGGACTTTACTTTCTGTTCAGGACCCTCCTGAGAAATGGGATTTTACTTTCTGTTCAGGACCCTCCTGGAAAATGAGACTTTACTTTCTGTTCAGGACCCTCCTGAAAAATGGGATTTTACTTTATGTTCAGGACCCTCCTGAAGAATGAGATTTTACTTTCTGTTCAGGACCCTCCTGAAAAATGAGACTTTACTTTCTGTTCAGGACCCTCCTGAAAAATGGGACTTTACTTTATGTTCAGGACCCTCCTGAAGAATGGGATTTTACTTTATGTTCAGGACCCTCCTGAAGAATGAGACTTTACTTTCTGTTTAGGACCCTCCTGAAAAATGAGATTTTACTTTCTGTTCAGGACCCTCCTGAAAAAATGGAATTTTACTTTCTGTTCAGGACCCTCCTGAAAAATGGGACTTTATGTTTAGGATCCTCCTGAAGAATGGGATTTTACTTTCTGTCCAGGACCATCCTGAAAAATGGGACTTTACTTTATGTTCAGGACCCTCCTGAAGAATGAGATTTTACTTTCTGTTCAAGACCCTCCCAAAAAATAGGAATTTACTTTCTGTTCAGGACCCTCCTGAAAAATGGAACTTTACTTTATGTTCAGGACCCTCCTGAAGAATGAGATTTTACTTTATGTTCAGGACCCTCCTGAAGAATGAGACTTTACTTTCTGTTCAGGACCCTCCTGAAAAATGAGATTTTACTTTCTGTCCAGGACCCTCCTGAAAAATGGGATTTTACTTTCTGTTCAAGACCCTCCCAAAAAATGGAAATTTACTTTCTGTTCAGGACCCTCATGAAAAATGAGATTTTACTTTCTGTTCAGGACCCTCCTGAAAAATGGGCATTTACTTTCTGTTCAAGATCCTCCCGAAAAATGGAAATTTACTTTTTGTTCAGGACCCTCCCGAAAAATGGGAATTTACTTTCAATTTAGGACCCTCCGAGAAAATGGGACATTACTTTCAAAAAATGATAAAATCCTTCTTTATTATAATCTTTGTTTGGGATAATTGTCGTTCTAGTTTTGATTCTAGTTTCAGGAGCCCGCCTGAAGAACAGGGTGAGAAAATTGTAAGTCAGGAGACCGCCTGAAGAATAGGGTAATGAAATAAGAAATTGAAGAAATTGCAAGCCAGGAACCCGCCTGAAGAACAGGGTGATGAAATTAAAAGACAAAAATGGCAAGTCAGAATCCCGCCTGAAGAGCAGGGCGAATAAATGAAAGTCGAGCAACAAAGCGAAGCATTTGAAAGCCAAGCAACAAGTCGAAAGAAATTGCAAGTCAGGAGCCCGCCTAAAGAATAGGGTGATAAAACTCGAGCCAAGAGTCAAGGAAAGCTGCATATATAGAATTTTCTAATTTCATCTATATGCTGACATGTAATTTTCATTTTGATGTAATGACAGAGCCGCAGACCGGAACCATGATGGAACCTCACTCGACTCTCCAACTCGGTATAGTCCATCTCCTTTCAATCCTTTGATATACCTGTCACCTGACTCCCTTATAAATTGGGTAGGTAGGGTATCCTAAGTCAAGACTTGGTTGCCCTTCTTTCTTCTATTGCTTTCTTCGAATAATGATCAGGACAAAATTCTGTCTCATTGTCTACTTCTTTGTATGAAAACACTTGGTGTTTACATTCAAAGAGGGCATGATGTAGACACATAATTTTGTCCCATCAAAAATATTTCTTATTCCGATATCACACAATTTAACCTCATTTTAATAATTTTTCCCAAGAAAATAAATAACCACCTCATCTCTTACTTATTTATGTATTTATTATTATTTTTGTTTTGTTTTATCCAAATAACAAGTCATAACAAACTTTGTTTCATTCTAATATTCCAACAACCCACCCAAGCAAAAATGGACACCTAATCTCTACCCCTCAAATTAAAAAACAACACCTCACTTCTCACCTAACCACCCTATACCCCTACCTTCACCCCTACTATGGGTGTCAAGTGGGTCGGGCCGACCCGGCCCGGTTTGACCCGGCCCGGTAAGCCCTGGGGCTTTAGGGTTCCGGGTTCCGGGTTCCGAGCCGGTTATTTTTTTAAAATGGGACCGGCTAACCCGGCCCGGACCAAGCCCGGTCCAGGCCCGCCGATTAACCGGCCCGGCCCGGCCCAACCCGAATACCATTATTTAAAAAGAAAAAAAGTTTTTAGGCCAAACTAGTCGTTGGCCCAACGGCTATATAGCCATTTTTGGGTCCAAACGGCTAGTTTGGGCCCATTTATTAAAAAAAAAAAAAAAACATTAAAAAATATTTTTTAATCCCAAAAAAAATTCTATAAATACCCTACAACTTCAAATCATTTTTCACACAATTTTTCACTCTCTCAAATCTCATTCTCTCTCAAATCTCAATTCTCAAATATTCAATATATTTAATTTCTTAAAGTGTTCACTTTAATTTTTTAATTTTTCGTTTACAAAGTACGAGCGGAAGTTTCTAAAGTCGCAATCTTCGGATACTTCCAAAATTTGGTATTGTCGTTCCATCTCTTACGTTTAATTTTTATTTATTGTATTAATTGTTTAATATTTAATTTTATTATATTTGTGTATTTTAAATATTTTTAGTTTAATTTAATTTATATTATGGATAAATTAAGAAACCTCGCTACTAAAGGTATTAAAAAATTTTGTCCCGGAAGCGGTAGTGGTAGTAAAAAGCGAATTACTAGCGGTAGAGGTAGTTCAAGTAGTAGATATACCCGTGTGCCTTCGCCTCCGGTACCGCTTGGAACACCTTTTGAGGAAGAAATAGGTGTAGGTGCTCACGATATGGATTATGTAGAAGCTCAAGAAAATTACGGTATAGAAGAAGAAAATGAAGTAGATGCGGTTAATTTAGACGAAGATAATGAAAATATTGCTGAGACACCCGCAGTAGGAGATGCTAACGTTAGATCTGAACCGGTTAATCTCCCTTCCCGTCCTCCTAGTGCCCCAAGACCTCGTAAAAGAACTAGTATTGCATGGCAATTTTTTGAACGTATATCGGATATTAAGGTGCAATGCAATATTTGTCAACAAATATATAAGCATAGAAGTGGAGGTAAGCAAAGGGGTACGGGTACGTTAATGAGACATGTAGCTGAAGATCACAAAACAGAGTTAAATATTGCAAAAGGTGGTGGGGATGTTGGTGGTCCAACGCAAACTAGAATGGACCCAGCAACCGGTCACGTAGCGAAGAAGTATAATAAATTAAAGGACCGGGAAGAAATAGCTAAAATGGTAGTTGTGGGTTGTTTGCCTTTTAATTTTCCTTCTTCTGATGCCTTTATTCGTTATATACAAGCAATTTATAATCCTATGTTTAACGGTATTCCTAGAACTACTTGTCGGACTGATATTTTTAGACTTCATTCACAATATTGTTTTTATTTATCAACATTGTTAAAAAATTTCAATGTAGACTGTCCCTAACTTCTGATCTTGATCGTGTTGTAAATAAAAATGATTATTTAACCGTTACTTGTCATTGGATAGATAGTAATTTCGTGATGCAAAAACGTATTCTTGCTTTTTTATATGATGAAGATCGTAAACATACTGGACAATTTATTGCTGATTCTATTGTTAAAATTGCCGGATATTATGGTATCGAAAATAAAATTTTATGTATTGCTTTTGATAATGCTTCTAACAACAACACTGCCATAAAAAAATTAAAATCTACGCTATCTCCGCCCTTGCCTGAAATTTTTCATATTAAGTGTGCATGTCATATATATAATTTAATTGTAAAAGATGGTCTTGAGTTTTTTGAGTTTTATATTGAAAAAATTTGTCTTGCTGTTGGTTTTATTCAAGAAAATAATCGTAGATCGAGAATTAGAGAATTTAAAGTTAAATGTCAACAAAATGGACTTACACCGATTTTGATGATTGAGGAAATTGATACTAGATGGAATTCTACGTATGAATTTTTAAAAACTTGTTATAAATATAAAATTCCTATTACACTAGCTTTTAACCAACATTGCGGTTCATTTGCTGATTCTGCTGATTGCATGCTACATAATTCTGATTGAGTTGTAATTAATGATCTTGTTAAGTTTTTAGAAAAAATTTATGTAGCTACGGTTGAATTTTTCGCAGCTTATTATCCTACTGTTTGTAATATTTTGGCATATATAGCCGATATTTCTGGTTTGCTCAAAGAATATAAAAATAAAGAAGGTTATAAAGAAGCTGTTGGCGCCATGTTTACGAAATTTTAATAATATTTTTTCCCGATTTCCCCTATTTACTTGGTTGGTGCTATGTTAAATCCGTGCATGAAATATAATAATATGTGTCACTTTAGTACTCTTATTTATACTAACTTAGAAATAAATACTAACCATGATTCTGAACAAGTACAACCTGATTTGTGGACGGCTACGGCTGATGCAAAGGATTACATAGAAAAATTATATAATCACTATGTTGATTTATTTGATTTAGCCGTACCTACAAATATCACTCCAACTGTCGCTCCTCATCCTCCCGAGGAGCCATCATCTTCTAAAAGGCCGGCACATAGTGGTTTTTCTGATTCGTTTTATGATTTAAATTGTTGGAACAATGTTGATGAGAGAACTTACACATCAACTTATCGGGAAGAGCTGAAATATTATCTTCAGACGGCACCAGAGGATCGCAGACGACGGATCAACACGTTGGATTGGTAGAGGAGTAATGAAACACAATATCCTGTGCTTTCAAGATTAGCTAGAGATATCTTGAATGTTCCAATGTCAACCGTTGCATCAGAGAGCGCCTTTAGTCAGGGACGACAACAGCTTGGAGACAACCGACACTCATTGGGAAGCAATGCAATGAATGTTCTAGTTTGCCTCAGATATTGGATTAGAGCGGAAAGAAGAAACCAAGGAATGGAACCGGAGCCGAGCGACGAGCTGAAACTTGAAGAAATTATGACTTTACGGGAGAACTCAGCAGAATCAAGTCCAATGCATGGTTTTGCCCCCGTTGACTTCGACTATCTATGCAAGTTCCCTTTAATATTAACATGAATGAGTTGGAAAAAATGATGCATAATTTATAGATTTTTCATTCATGTAAATTATAAATTTTGGATCATTTTGCAATCAATAAAATTCCCCAAATTCATTCACTCCTTATTCCTTGTTTTTTATATTTTTTCATTTAACGATTTAAAATTTTAAATTGAATTTCTAGCTTTCTACTTTAAATTAAAAACTTACTTCTAATATGTTATTAATTTACTACCAAATATTATTAATTTATTATATTAAGTAGCATATGTTTTCTATATTTGTGTATATATCTTCCATAGAAGTGTATATTTAACGTATACATGTGTATATGTTCTATAAACTAGTATATAAGTATATCTATATATTTTGTAATGTATATATAATGTAGTATATTTTATAAGTAGTAGTATATATACATTGAATGGTGCGTATACACGTGTATATATCTTCTATAGAAGTGTATATTTAACATATACATGTGTATATTATTATAAATTAGTATATAAGTATATCTATATATATTGTAATGTATATATAATGTAGTATATTTTATAAGTAGTAGTATATATACATTGAATGGTGCGTATACACGTGTATATATCTTCTATAGAAGTGTATATTTAACGCATACATGTGTATATGTTTTATAAATTGGATATCTTCTATAGAAGTGTATATATCTTCTACAGATGTATATATTTAATGTATACAAGTGTATATGTTTTACAAATTAGTATATAACTATATATATATATATATACATATTGTAGTATATATATATGTATATTGTAGTATATATTTTATTTAAAATAGTACATATATATTGAATGGTGTGTATATATGTGTATATATCTTCTACAGATGTATATATTTAACATATACAAGTGTATATGTTTTACAAATTAGTATATAACTATATATATATACATATTGTAGTATATATATATGTATATTTTAGTATATGTTTTATTTGAAATAGTACATATATATTGAATGGTGTGTGTATATGTGTATATATCTTCTACAGATGTATTTATTTAACATATACAAGTGTATATGTTTTACAAATTAGTATATAACTATATATATATACATATTGTAGTATATATATATATGTATATTATAGTATATATTTTATTTAAAGTAGTACATATATATTGAATGGTGTGTATATATGTGTATATATCTTCTCTAGACGTATATATTTAACGTGTACAAGTGTATATGTTTTACAAATTAGTATATAACTATATATATATACATATTGTAGTTTATATATATGTATATTGTAGTATATATTTTATTTGAAGTAGTACATATATTTTGAAAGGTGTGTATATATGTGTATATATCTTCTACAGATGTATATATTTAATGTATCCAAGTGTATATGTTTTACAAATAAGTATATAACTATTTATATATACATATTGTAGTATATATATATGTATATTGTAGTATATGTTTTATTTAAAATAGTACATATATATTGAATGGTGTGTATATATGTGTATATATCTTCTATAGACGTATATCTTTAACGTATACATGTGTATATGTTCTATAAATTAGTATGTAACTATATATATATATGTATATCGTAGTATATATTTTATTCAAAGAAGTACATATATATTGAATGGTGCGTATATATGTGTATATATCTTCTAAAGTAGTATACATTTAACGTATACAAGTGTATATGTTTTATAAATTAGTATGTAAGTATATATATATATATATATATATATATATATATTGTAGTATATACTTTAATTAAAGTAGTACATATATATTGAATGGTGCGTATATATGTGTATATATCTTCTATAGACGTATATCTTTAATGTATACAAGTGTATATGTTTTATAAATTAGTATGTAACTATATATATATACATATTGTTGTATATATATATATGTATATTTTAGTATATATTTTATTTAAAGTAGTACATATATATTGAATGGTGCATATATATGTGTATATATCTTCTAAAGTAGTATATATTTAACGTGTACATGTGTATATGTTTTATAAATTAGTATATAAATATATATATATATTGTAGTGTATATATATATATTATACTATTATAGCATATGTTTTATTTAAAGTAGTACGTATAGTCATATATAATTATATATTGAATGGTACGTATATATGTGTAATTGTTTATATATTTAAAAAAATATATATATTGTATATTGGAGTGTATATAGTGTATATTGAATTTTTTATTTATTTTTTAAACGGGTTTGACCGGTTTTTAACCGGGTTGGGTTAAGTGGGCTGGGTTAGGATGAGTTTTAATTTTTTTACTGTTTGGCCCGGCCCGACCCGGCTCGAATAGAGTCCAAACCAGCCCTTGACCGACCCTCAACCCGATTAAAAAGGAAGGGCCGATTCCAGGTTGACCCGGCCTGGCCCGTTTGACACCACTAACCCCTACCCCATGTGACCCCCCTTTTTCTTGGCCACAAAGAAATACGCAATAGACATATACACTAACAGGGACCCAAATTGGGAAAGAATTTCCATAGATAGAGAATATACAACACACAATTCACAGCCATAGAGAGGAGATAGACTCCATCATTTTTTTTTCTCTTGCTTCTCTTCCTCATGGGAAACATACAAAAATCACTGATCCTGCTCCATTTTTTAAGGAGAACGATACACACATACGCATAGATAAAAAATAGAAGAGACAACATATACCAATCTCCTCCACCGTAACAGGGGGGTCATTTTTTCCATCACCATAGCTGCACGCGCTCTTCACACACACACAGTAGAACTCGAAAAAATAGTGAACGGATAGATAGGAGAAGAAAAATGAGGGAGAATCGGGAGAGGATCGAGAGAGGGGGAGAGAGGATTGAGAGAGAAACGAAGGAGAGAACAAAATCTGGGTTTCTGGTTACTGCTCCGGCTACATAGTCGTCGGATTTCGACAGGGTCCGTCAGTTTTGCCCTTCACAGCTCACCGGAGCTCAGCTTCAATTGGTTTACAGTTCTTCATTCGATCGATTCTGTCTTAAATCTCCAAATCTCATCGTCTCCTTTGATTTCTAGTTTCAATCGGATTATTATTGCAATTTTCAAATACCGAGTTAGAGTTTGGTTCGGAGTCGAGGATTTCTATTTCGGGTTCCAAGTTCGAATTTTCTTAAACATTATTATTATCAACGAAATCTGTTCTGCGAAGGTCCAACTCTTAACTCTACTCTTTTATCTCGAAATTGGTTAATGTCATAATTTTGTGGTGTGGTTTTGAATACTTTGAGCAAATGTTAATTGTTGGTGTGGATGACTTGTATGCCTAGTTCGAATCCTCGTTGGGTGTATGTGGTTGATGTTGGATTAGATAGTTGAAGAATTGGTGAATTAGTTTTGACAATGAAATTGGGGAAGACGGGAATTGAAAGTTGATAAAAATGAATATTATTGTGTTTTGATTCATCAATTGTTGTTAAATTGAAATGGTTATTAATGTCATTGAACTTGATAGTATCATGTGTTATTCCGAGAATTGATAGGCAAATCTTAAGTTTGGGTAGGCAAATTTAGAAATGGTGAATTGTGGAATGTTTGGAATATGTGTTGAATGGTTTTGTTTATCGCATTTGGATTTAATTGTATCATTTGGCCGGGGAATACCCCGAAGTACTTGTATTATTTTATCTGGGGAATGCCTCGAAGTATTTTGTACTCGGAGGACGTCCGTGATGAAGTCCCGAGGCGTCGGGTAGCATGGGAGCGTAGTTAGGATTAGTGTAGGTTAGATATGATTTATTTTCGCATTTTTTCTTTCTTTTTGGGACTGTATAACTCGGATTGGACTTTATTTTGGTCTTTGAACTCTGCTTTGAACTCTGTTTGATTTGTTTGTTGCTTGTTTTACGTGTTTTGTGTGGTTATATATTTGTTATGTCATATTAGACGATACGCTCCACCAAGCGACCGTGGTCAAACCACGGGATCGAGGGATGCCTAACACCTTTCCTTCGGTCAACAAAATTCCTTAGTCGGAATCTCTGTTCGCAGATCAGTTTTAGAGTCAAAACCGTGTTGAAAAAGATTTCCAAAGGTGACTTGACACACCGGATTATGCCAAATGACGACTCTGAGTTTTCAATGTAAAATCATCCTTTTTCGAAATAAAATTTTCGTCTTTTGTCACTTAATAATGAAAACCCTTTCAAACTTAAAACCGAATCTTTTGGGGTTGAAAAAGAGGTGTGACAATAATATTATTACATTGTGTATATACTCAGCTATAAGTACGTTTTAACAAACACAAACCTACAATATTTTCTTAATATATTTCGGCCAACTCCACTGGCACTTGTGATCTCTCATAGAAGTCAAGTTAAATCCATCAAATCCAGACTTTTGAAGAACTTCATTTTATTTGAGAGAGACATTTCCAAAGTGGCTTATTGCTAATATGCTTATAATTTAGATCCGTGGGCTGTGGCCAGCATTTTTAAGTAAACACCAAATTAAATGGAGATGTGGACGTCTCTCCCAACATCCCATATGTCAGAAATTAGTTCCTAAGTAGGGAACCATATGGGGCTACGGGTCGTGGGCCTGGAACTCAGATCTGCTGAATTCAATTGGTGCATAAAGGTGCATCTAATCCCCATGAATCACTTCATGACAAAACAATTGGTACTATCTAATTACTTAAACGTGCTACATAATGTTGGTAAACTAAATAATCAAACCCAAAATTAAATAAAATTATGTTGACTGTTGACTAATAATGTATACAGCCATCAACCTAGATTTCAATAGTGAGTAGTCACTCTCACTAAAAAGCATATGTATAGTCAAGATTCTTGACTGAATACTTTCTTCCTCCATATTAATTTATTTATCTAATTTTAAATTTAAAAAGAGTTTAAAAAAACTTAATTTTATAGTCTTAAAGGAAGACATAAACCAGATTTTACCAAAATAATCTTTAATCCTATAGTATTTAAATATGTACGCAAAAAATTGAAATTATAAAATAACAAAAAAGACATTTAAAAAAAAAGTTAAGATCAAATTAAAACATACGAATTGAAACAGATGAAATTCATTAGATGCTTACTTCATTGCAATGATGCCATCCATGCATACTCACTAATAGAGTAATTGGATTCTTGTAACTATCAGAATCCCTAATTTTTATTCCTTATGTTAAATTTGGAATCATTTGAATTTAGCTGCATAGTCGCTGGAGTCAATAGCAGCCTGGATAATATATCCACCGGGTCGTCTACGTACCTCTGATAGCTGATTGACACATACTATTTTCTTCTGTCTCTCTCTCTCTCTCTCTCTCTCCTTTTTTTTTTTTTTAAAAAAAAGAATTGAGTTCAATTTTTATGCATCGATTTGATGTATTATGTGAAACGGGTGTGATGAAAAAGTGATGTTTTGGTTTATATCTTAAATTTTGTATAACTATACGTAAAGGATTAATTTTTCGATAATTTTATTAGCGATTCAAAAATTTGAATTCCAAAGCCGTATGCATGACTTTTTTTACGTGTTTCAACAAGTGAGATTCTTGTTTAAGTTCTATCTCCACCATAGCAGATGACTAAATATTCATAAGAAATCCTAAAACTGCCCTACCCACCCTAAACATTTTTTCTTTTTTTCTTTTTTGGTTTTACAAGAAAAATTGTGAGGATTGGGTTTATTATGATAAACAGACTCAGTTGGTGTAAGGCCCAAAATAAAGAATCCAATCCATCATGGGCCTGAGATTTTGTATTGGTTCGTTTAATTTGAGTCGGACATTACTAGTTTACATGGTCCAGGAAAAACCATTTTAAGATACAGATAGTATATGCTCCATCCGTTTCATTTTCTGTGGCATACTTTAATCGAACACCGAATTTAAAAAATAAAGAAAAACTTGGTGATGTTTATCGAATTATTCTTTATTAAAAAAATGTATTACTGCTATCATTAATTAAGTGGAACCAATAAGGGTAAAAGTGGAAATGTGTCTTTAAATAATTACCAAATAAGGAAAAATGACATTCTTTTTAGAACGGACCAAAACGAAAATGGCGACACATAAAATGGGACTAAGGGAGTACTTTTTATTTGAAAAATTTCATAACACCACAACTTATCTTTACTAAACTACATAAATTTCTGCCCTTTATACCCTAAATACCTTTTTTTTAAACAGTCGGATACATTCACAAACCCATAAATTTTTGAATACATAATTTTAATTATATATTTTCCTTTGATCTAGAATGTATTATGTATCTCGACCGAATAGTTTTAGAAATAGATGTATCTCAGCAATCAATATTATGCATCTCAACTTCAAAATTGCATATGCGAGCAAAAATGGAGTAATTAACTATTACATTCTTAAATTCAAAATTATGTAATCGAATGGTAATTATGTATCCAAAAATTACAAAATAAGGAATTATTTGTAATTTAACAAAGAATAGTACTAGAAAGTAATTAGGGGCAAACTTGATAATATTTATGCATGTTTTACCTTTTTTTACCTTCTTTATGAGCTCACACCCCTTTTGCTCCATTATCTCATAGTTATAGCATCACAGTATTGTAGTTATTTAAAAAACATACTAATTTCTAAAGATGACAATTAATTTTCATATAATCAGCGGTGGAGTCAGAATTTAAAGTTTGTGAGCTCTGAATTTAAAGCATAAAACATAAAAAAAAAAAAAAAAAAATACACTGCTAATGGAGTTCAAACCCACATCCAAGAGGTAGGAAAGGCCTAAACAGTGAGCCTTCTACCACTGGCCAAGTTATTATCTTTATTAGTGGGTTCGCACTATATATATATTCAGAATTTAGTAGTATAAATATAGGATCTACGTAAAAATTACTGGGTTAAGGTACTGTAGCTCCGCCCTGCATATAACATGCATTCTTAGGTGACAAAATTTTTTCAGACAAAAGACCAAACAAATAAGAAAGTATTGAGTTTAACTGAATTCAATACTCAACATTTGTCTCAGCTTAGCATGTAAGTCAGTGGTGGAGCCGCATGTACTCAAGGAATTTCAATTACATCATATAGCTAGGTACTTAAAAAGTTTTTTTTTTTTATGTATATATTAAATTCTCTTGACTTCTTTAATTTGTGAAAATTATTCTCATTATGAAACGAGCGCTCTTTTTCTAGGAAGTCCTGAAGGAGCTAATTAATATATCCGTTGCCTTGTTGGACTGTTATAAAAGATTATAGCATCACATGGAATTAAGATATATGGATCCACCATCATATTTTAAGCTAAATTAAGAACGAAACTCAAAATGATGAAACTGAAGCAAAAAGGACAGTCCAACCATCATTTTATAAGTTACATTACTTTTTCTATGTTGCTCCAACTTTTCTAAACTGCTTTCATACTTGTGTAGGGTTCACCAAAAACACACTAATTTACAAATTTATAGCCAACGACAAACGTCTCTTCGAAAAATTAGATGTTTCTTTTTTGAAAAGGTTTGTGCATTTTCAGAAAATAATTGCCTATAAGAGAAAAGAGGATTGTTTAAAACCTTCATTTGTCATTATACTTAAAATACACTTTGAATTTTTCTATTTCTAAAGATATCTCTCCTACTTTGGCAAATTTCAAAGCTTGCCTACTACAGCATCTTCCATGATGCAGATGCTTATTGATAGAAAAGAACGTTGTTTCCAATAAATTTTATTTATGGAAAATAAACTTTAACCACAAATAAAAATATAAGGAAATAGAAATATTTTTGATAAATGATGCGAGTACAAATTTGTTTTTTGTTTGATTCTTCTCTCTTGATTTTCTCCGTAATTCGAGGGTCGTCAGTAGAGTATTTCTCGAACGTAAAATATTTGAATTTGATCTCCATGAAAGGAGTGTTTGTAGATCTTTTGAATTTGATATCCATGAAAGAAGTGTTTGTAGATTATTTGATTATCATCAAGAAGAGAGGTTTTGATTTTTTGCACTTTCGTGAAAGACCTTATTAGGCTCTCTTATGTATATAAAAATTTGGTTAATGACAAATTATTATTAGAAAAGAAATTAGAAAAATTCTTTTAGAGAAAGAGTTACGTTGCTTGGTGTCAAACTAGGATATGCGGTAGAAAAATGGAGGATCTATTCTTTTTTTTTTTTTCAAAATAAAATCATCTTGGAGATTGTGTAATGCTTACTCTAAAACTCTTCGGTTACACAGTAGTGATATTTTTTGTTTATTTATGAACATATCCATGAATTTTTGAGATGTTGGAGACTACTTATGAATATCCATGAATTTATAGAATATTAGAGATCTTGATCTCTTTATGAAAGGGACTTTGGAGATGACTCTTCAAGGATATTTGCCCCTATGCATAATTTGGGGTTTAGGGTAGAGTAGCCTCCAAGAATTCTAACACAAATTGGATATAGGCATAACTCTAACACAAATTGGATATAGGCATAATTCAGGGTTTAGGGTAGAGTAGCCTCCAAGAACTCTAACACGAATTGAATTCTTCTTGTAGAGCCCCCACAAAATTTAAATGTTTGTCAGAGTGTTGTAAATTTGATGACGAGTCTTGAAGTACCCATAGAGTTTTCATCTTTACGGTCTTGCGGCTATGGATTTACATATTTGATTATTTATGAGAGAAGAGATGAAGACAGATTTGGTCCCATTGGATGTGTCCGAATTTGTTTTCAATAAATTTTATTCATGGAAAATAAACGAATATTTTTGATAAACAATGTGGGTACAAATCTGTTCTTCCCTTGATTCTTCTCTCTTGATTTTCTCCTCGAATTTGTTTTCAATAAATTTTATTTATGGAAAATAAATGAATATTTTTGATAAACAATATGGGTACAAATTTGTTCTTCCCTTAATTCTTCTCTCTTGATATTCTCTTCTCTTGATTTTCTCCGTAATCGAGGCCATCAGCAGCGAATTTCTCGAATGTAGAATATTTGAATTTGATCTCCATGAAAGAAGTGTTTGTAGATTTTTGAATTTGATCTCCATGAAAGAAGTGTTTGTAGATTTTTGAATTTGATCTTCATGAAAGAAGTATTTGTAGATCTTCTTGATGTATTTGATCATCAAAAAAGAGGTTTTGATCTCTTTATGAATATATACATGAATTTAGAATTTTTAAGATGTTGGAGATTTATGAATATCCCATAAATTTATAGAATATTAGGACTTTGGAGATGCCTTATGAATTTATGGAATATGCCTCTTCAAGGGATATTTGTCTCCGTATAGACATAATTCAAGTTTAAGGGAAAGTAGTCTCCAAGAACTCTACCATAAATTGAGTTCTTGACCCACAAAATTTAGATGTGTTTGTAACTTAAAAAGGGTATATCAACAACCCATTTCCATCGTATTTCCAAGTAGAGAAAAGAATCACAATTAAAAGAGAGAGGAGAATTAAGCTATACAGATGTTGAATACGTACGTCAAATGTAAAGCAAGTGTCAATAACTAATAAGCCGCAGTGTATGAAAGAATATTGCACTGTGGTTGTGTAGGAGATTTGACGACAAACACGGATAATTAAAGGAAAAATTGTTGAGTCCTAATAATTCAAATTGGAGAATCACATCACGATTCACATGTCTCAATTTTCATTTCACGTGTGCCAACATTGTTTACAAAGAGAGGCGGCTATACTATTTTATCTTATCGTAAATAAGTATATATACCAAGGAGGCTTAACACCGGCTATATAAATCATGCCAAGAAATGATCGTTCTATCTCAAATTCAAACGCTAGCTGACGAGGCGAGAAAAATGTCAAATCATATGATGAGATCAAATCCCTCATGAACCCTATTTTACAATAAACGTGGGACTAACTCAACAGCTACGTATGTCCGGGCCTGCCAAATAATATAAGGTCTAAATCAACTCTTATAAGGCTTGTTTTTTCTTAAATACTATACAAGGAACTGTTATATATCTTACCCATAGCCGATATATGACTCTTTTAAAGTCTTAATAATATTATTATTAGTTTTTAATTTGTTGAAGGATGACTGAAATGAGCGAAACCGTTTATGTCAAGTCTAAACTTTTATTGTTATTGTTTTCTTTTTTGTTTTGTTTTTTGGTCATTATTTAACAGTAGTGGTTACCATCTCTTTAAAAACCAGAGAAAAGCATCACCTTTTTGCCTGTGGCTTTATGGAGCATTTATATTCAAACAATATTATTGTGGACTAAAATCATCATTCATATAGTCATAGTATGTAGTTATGTACTCTAGAATGAAAGATATACTTAAAAAGAACACTATATAGACACAAATTGACGTGCACAATTTTTTTTTTTTAATTATATCAATATTTAAAGAAGCAAACAATACTATAACATCGTACAACAACAACATATCCACTGTATTTCTATAAAGTGAGGTCCGGAGAGGATAAAGTGTACACAGTCTATACCACTACCTCTAATAAAATGGAGAAGCTATTTCTGATAGACCCCCGACTCAGGATATATAACAGTATAACAAATAAATAATATAAAAGCACACAACAAGATGGATAACACACTGCTAGATAATAAAGAAAATAAAACACCAACAAGGTACTATAATAAACTATGTATCCAAAATTATAGATATCACCGAAACACCACGAATAATAAATTGCAGGCACAGATACAAACAAAGCATTCTTCTCTACAATAACGGCTGAACTCCAACCCACTAACCCTATACCCTAATTCAAGTTATCCACACTTTACTATCACGGGTCATGTCGTCCTCCGTAGCAGTAACTGCTTTATATCATGTCTAATCACCTTCCTCCAATATTTCTTCGACCTACCTCTACCCCGCCTAAAATTACTCATAGTCAGCCTCTTAATATGTTTTTTGGAAGGAAAAAAAACAATACAAAATAAAATCTGAATGAAAAACTTTCTCATATAAATTTTATTAATCATGAGTCACATGAAGAACATTGTTAACTCTTCCTACAAATAAAGTAGTAGACTTTTATTAAAATTAAAAAACTGAATGTCCTACTAACTTGTTAGTGGACTCCTCCTATAACTAAATAACTAAGGACTCCCCTATAACTAAATAACTAATAATTCTAGAATACTGTTGCAGTAACAGATACTGTTGCAGTAACAGATGCAATATCCAACACTCCTCCTTTCTTATGTTGCTGCAATCTAGTAAAGTTGGTCCTCGCTTTCTTCTTCCACAAGTAGTGCTTCTGAATTATCTTGAGTGTCTTTGAACTTGTAGACTTTTGTGATATGATCCTTTTGTTTGCAATTTTCACATAATGCATCAGATCTCCACTAGCAAAAATTTTCTCTGTGTTTTTTTTTTTTTTTTGCAATATTTGCAAGGAGGTTAATCAACTTTTTTTTGGTGGTTTACATAAAAAATGCCTTCAACACTTTTTTGTTCCTTGTTAGCTCTCTTCTTTGCTCTTGTGCTTGAAGAGTGCTTATCAATTCAGCAGGAGAGATGATAGAGAGATCTTTTACACTCTTCCAATGCAGAGATTTTGGACTCAAATCTCTTAAGAATAGTCACCAGAATTTTTTCAATTATTCTATTGTCTTTAAAATCTTCACTAAGCAACCTGATTCTATTGACAATCAAAAAAATTCTGTCAGAATACATAGTGATTGTTTCACTTTCTCATGCATCCTAAGAGGTTCAAAATCTCTTTTCAAATTCAGCATTCAAGAAGCCCGATTTTATTGACAATCAAAGAAATTATGTCAGAATACATAGTGATTGTCTCACCTTCTTGCATCCTAAGAGATTCAAAATTTCTTTTCAAATTCAACATTTAATTTTGTCTGCCCCGTTCACTTCCGTGGTACTCCTTTTCACCTTTTTCCCAAATTTCTTTTATTGTTACACATGTTATGATTTTAGAGATAATTGAATTTTGAATTATAGTTTTTGCTTTATATTTTTTGGATTCCTCTTCTGAGTGAAGTTTGATTTTGACAGCTGAAGGATTTGCAGGAAATGGTTGTATAGGTTTGTCTTCCTTTACAATTTTTCACAAATAAGTTTCAAGATAAGATTTCATCTTAGCTGCCCAAATTTGATAGTTTTCACCGGTGAAGGTTTGTGGGGCATTGAAAGAGAGAGTACTGCTTGTCATAGTCTGAAAAATAAGATTTAAAATAATATGAGTTGAAAATCGAATAAAAAGTAGCCTTAAATTAAAAATAAAAATGAGGGTTAAAAATAATCCTACAATAAAAATTAAAGTAGGGATTAAAAATAGGTTGAAAATAAGCATGAATTAAAAATTGGTTGAAAGCTTATCTTCAATGAATTCACAGATCCATGGTACCACTTTTGGGGTTCAAAATCGAGAGGGCGTCATGCTGAAGCTTAAAGTTTGCTAACCAAGACGGTGATAATTCAGATGACCAATAAAAATATACTAAACGAACATATTATTGATATTATTGGCCAATTGGCTACACATGAAAATTACTATTAAAGAAAACATAAAAATTATTGGGAGAAAATCTCCCCCTAAACAAAACTCTTAAACGACTAAATTGTGGATGTTATTGTGTTATGATTTGAGAAGAGAGATATTCTATTTATACAGTTACAAAACTCTGTCTAATAAACTTAATAGAATCTAATAGAAAAGAGATCTTTTCATACTAGTAAACCTTTACTACTAAGAAATCTTTTCCGAGTAAAACACAATTATGGTAGAATCCAAGTAAGCTAGGAAATTCACGACAAATTCTAACAAATCTCCCTTTGGCCCGACTTTTTTAGCAAAATTGATCATCATTTTTTTCTTCATGTAATCTTTATCACTGCTGCCATGGTAAAAAAATAAAATTTAAAATATTATGAATTAAAAATGGTTTAAAAAATATTTTATTTTTATTTTTAAAGATGAAGCAGCAGGAATGTTAAAACTATGCTTTAAACTCCTTCTCCACATGTAGCTAGACAAAGATCTTCATTATCATCAAATTAGTTGTAACTTTGATCTGAACATGTCTTCAATAGGGAACCATCTGATCATTGAACCAAAAGCTCTGATACCACTGTTATGTTTTTAAGAACAGAAAAACAAACAATACAAAATAAAATTTGAATGAAAAACTTTCTCATATAAATTTTATTAATCATGAGTCATTAGATCATTGGGTAGGTTTTATAATTGTGTCTCTATTATTTCGCCAAAGTCAATTCGTATTTGCAAGCTGCAACTTGATGCCTAGATCCTGATAATTATATTAAAAAGTTATCACCAACATAATTCATTATTCAATGAATAATTTAAACACCTATTGTTTAATGAGAAAATAGAAAAGGTTATAAAATTTATTATGAGGTTAAGAGCATGCGTTTCGATTTCATTCACTAAGAGGTTGTTTGGTTACACATAAATAAAATTGTTAACTTCTCCTATAAGTAAAGTAATAGACTTTTATTAAAATTAAAAAACTGAATGTTCTACTAACTTAATTATTGGACTCCTCCTAAAACTAAATAACTAATGACTCCCCTATAACTAAAGAACTATTTATTCTAGAATATTGTTGCAGTAACAGATGCAATATCCAACACCTCTCACACCTTCATACTAGAGCATCTGTGCATCTCCTCATCACTTGATAACATTAACGAAAATTGATCAAGCAGAGCTTAAACTGACTATAACATCATATTATAAGTAAATTTAGGACACCAGCAGCATTTGTAATCTCAAATGGACCCTTGATGCATCTACCCCTAATCTCGTAATTTTCACCTGCAAACATTAGATAAAAGGAAAAGCATTGTTAATTTAGTTGTCAAAATTAACTAGCTATGTACATTATTTTCCTATCATCTTTCATACTACTAGAACTTACATTCCATCTCTTTTATTTTATGTAGATAAATAGTCTCATTAACGAAAAATAGAAGGTTTAATTGTTACTAAATATAAAATGATGTCATTTTCTATGTGCCTGATTAAACAAAAGTGTCACATAAATTGGGACAGAGAAAGCATGAATTATCACCTGAGCATGGATCGTATAATAAATTGTATCGCCAATTGTTGAATAATTAGCGGTAACAACTTGAGCTCCTTCTTCCTCTATGATTTTTATAACCTCTTGCAATGTAAAGTTCTTTTGTAAACCACAAGTTAAAATCACCTCTAGAGTTGAACCCAAGTCTCTAACTTCAACCATAGGTGTTTTTATAGAAGTATAATCTGTTGTAGGCATGAATTTCTTTGAATGATCACCCTTCCCTTGTGCTAGCTTTTCCTTCCTTTTCTTTAATACAGCTACTCTTTCTTTTAATTCCTCAATGTAACTAATGGTTTGATCAATTTTGTCTTCTTGTGTCAGTACCTCCTGAAATTGTTAAACTAGCAAGTCATGGTAAAGTAACAAACCATATATAGTTAAGGCTGAAAAAGATTAACTAAATATATAAGATTATATTCTATGTTGTTGGTAATATGAAACTACTAATTAATTTTTTTGTCCATTATGCTTCACGATACTAGTATCCCCACCAAATAGTCCAAATTATTAAACCAAAAACTGAGTGCTCAACTTCTAAGTGCGATGTATAAAAAGTAGTATAAGATCAAGCATATATACGATATAGTCCAACAACGACATACTTTGTGTAGTTTCACATGTAGGGTTTGAGTAGGCTAGAGTGTACATAGTACACATACCTTACGGGCTTACCCCTACCTCATGGAGACAGAAGAGGCTGTTTTCAAAAGACTCCCGGCTCAAGTGCAACAAATCAAAGTAATCATATAAGGGATTTAAGTTATATACACCATCAGTGTAGGGTGAGTTTTACTCTATTAAGTCACCGAACTACTTAGGTAAGCCTCCTTACAATGTAAGATTTGTAATCATGAAAATAAGACTGGATATCTATTCCAACAAATAAAGATAACCTGATGGCTGATGATGAAGTATAAAAATAATACTAGTAAAGTATATAACTTAAAACTTATATGCATGACATGATATGTATGTCAAAACTCAAAGCGCTATTCAAGATGAAGAATCATCTGATAATAAATTTGATATTCAAAATAGTATTATTTTACTAGTTTCAGTTTTGGTTGGCCGAACAATTCTGTTCAACAACAAACAGTAGTAGGGTTTGATAGCCAAAATGACGATTTGCCTTAACTAAATCAACACAATGTACATTAAAGTTCTCAAAATTATGAGTTTGGAAAATCGAGCAATCAAGAATCGACTAATTTATACTGTCACACTCCAATTGAGTTAATGGATAGGTAAAGAGATTATATATTTTTTTCTATTCTTTAAGGATTGTTATAGAATTATAAAAATTATAATTCTATTATTTTTTAGGTGTTACGTCCTCCCAGACAATCCTACATTAACTCAATTCACAGAAATTGTGAACAACAATGAGCTAGCTAATAACATAGTTGATCATGAGTCGGATAAATAATGACGGTGTCACTCATTATTTTTTTCCTTATAAGAAATTTAAACGAACAACTATTTGTGAAAAAAAAAGTGTTCCGAGAATAGTGAATGTTGCTCTTGATGAATAAGATAAAATGGAGTGAACAACAACACAAATTTTATAAGTGAAAAAGTTGTACCATTTCTCAAAAATTGAAGTGACAAAACATTCATGAATATTAATAGTGTGATGTATAATCAGTTATCAGTCGAATCTTTTAGTGGAAAAATCATGTTTGCCCAAATAAAAATAGTTTGCCCATAAAAAAGATTTATGAAGATGTAGTTTGCCCCACATTTTTGGGCAAACCCTAAGAACATTTTTTTTTCCTCCGCAAACGTTCACAAACGGTGTTAATTGTAGTTTGCCCATTTTTGGACAAACTGTCCGTTTTGACACATAAAGAAAAGGACTGTCCATTTTGACTCCTAAGATTGAGAAAGTGCCCCTTTTAACTCCGAACTCATTAATAACGCATATTAATCATGTCCTATGTATGATGTCAAATCTATAGTAGATGTCTCATAGTACTAATTAATTAATAAAATGTTTATTTTTTTAGCTAAGAAAAAATCAATGTCTATGGAATCATTCAGGTTAATTTGCTATTGTTAGAGGGACTGGAGGATTCGAAGTTCAATTGCATATATACTAGTAGGGCAGAGAACCTTTTAAGGTCATTTAAAATGTTAAAAATAACAAAAATGATTCTTAAAATTCGACAGATTGTTGAAAGTGAGAAGGTAAATGAAGTTGCTAAAAGCAATATATGTAGCACTGTGGTTTTCCTGCTTATCCCTCTCTTTCTTTCTCCATCCTAATTCTTAGAGCATTTTACATCTATTAAAACAAAAAAGACCTAGACTTTCTAAAATTAGGGTAGAGTAGAAGATGGTAAAACCAAGTAACTTTGGTCCAAACCTTTTATCTCAAAATATTCATTTATGGTGTACAAACTATTAACCTAAAACTCAATAACCTAAAAGATGCATAAACTTTAAATTTTGGATTTGCATCTGTCTACGCGTGATGCTAACTTGATCCTAGGGACTACTCCAGTACATATTCATCTATTGTGTACAAACTATTAACCTAGAACTTAATAACTTAAAAACACTAGGACCCAGAATTTACAAACATCGAATCTTAGATTAATCGCCTCGATCTCTCGATAAGTGATCGATGCTAGCTTGAATCTATGGTCTATTTCTTATGTTTATTATAACCTTATGAGATTAATATTTGGACAGATCAAAAGGTGGATCTATATATTTGAGCAAGTCCGATCCAACACGTCTAACTTGCATTTGAACTTGAAAGATCGCCAAATTGGGTGGCAACTGTCAAGTAAATTATAATTAGAAAGCCGGAGAAATTTTCTCCTCTCCATCACTTAACCTAGAAAATAGAATTTGATTGAGATAATATTGATTAAATTACGTACCATGCATGTTGTAAGATGAAAATAAGATCTTGTGTGTGTGTAAGAGATCTAAACCACGACAACAACAACAACAACATACCCAGTGCATGTAGTCCCACAAAATGCGGTCTAGTGACTGGAGAGGGTATGTAGACTGTACATAGATCTTACCTTTATCGCGGAAAGATCCACTGTGAGAGAAATAGGGAAAGGGTGAAATTATAGGGTTTATATTTATAATACCTTAGAATGGTGTGGAGGAATGAGAGAAAAAAGTTTAGAAGAAAGATACTTCATTTGCATTCTTCTATTTTTTTCCTGTGTTTTCCTGTCTAGCCTTTCTGAAGTAGTAGCAACAATATTGTTGTATTCCATTTTTAGTTGTAAGGGTTTTGATGGACAAGGGATTGTAGCAAAAGCGTTGTGGTTGCTGCCTATGTGGGGATTTCCTAAAGTTTGGAAAAGAGAAGAATTATGTATGTTAGTTAGTCAATATATATACTCACATCATGAAGAGTAATGAGATGGATATATTGACTTTTTCAACATTTACACCGCCCAATCTTAGAAATCAAATGTCTAATCAATATAATTACTCTCTTCCCTCAATTAATGCTTAATTTTATGTACTATATATAGTCCTAGCTCTTGTTTGAATTTCTTTCTTCTGCACTTCTACTCTTCCCTTAGTGAGAAGGTTAATAAATTTGCCCAATACAATTAGCCCTTCTAAAAGTTTATTAATATATAGTTCAAATTTATCCATGAAAATAAGGAAAATTATTAGGTACTTAAACAAATTAAAAAATAAAATTTAGTAAAACTTGCACGAGTTGAATTATGAACCATTTGTTATAACCCTATGATGTCTAGTTTTGTTTAGGCTCTAGTCTTACTTTGTATGGGGAGAGTCTTTCTTATTTATGCTTTCCTAGAATAATGTAATGAAAGAAATCCTCTCTTTTTAAGTGCGTAGTTTTACGTTTATCTTTCTAGTATTTGGGAAGAGTTAGCAGACTAGTTGGCTTGTGAACTGCCATAGGATCGGTAAGGTTTATGTCTCACTTCTCTTGTACTTTGTACATTGTTTTGGTTATGATAAAGCCTGGGGGTGTTGTTTAGCCCCTCCCCTCAAGGAGCATTTTTAAAAAAAAAATAGCCCAAGTGAGATCGTGATTTGAATAACAAAAAAAATATTGTCATGTCAATTAAGTGGGAGTCCGCAGCCTAAAAGGCAAGTTTTTTTAGTCAAAATTCAAAAGGGCACCCCAATACTGAAAAATTCCAAAAGGAAGTTAACGCCGTCAATGCAAATGTTAGAATGTAAGGTAAAATGGTGAGTTTACCTTATCTATTATCTATATGTAAGTGTCTGCAAAGGGTAAGGCTACAAGGTAAATGGAGTCGTTAACCTTATAAGGTAGGATCCCATGTTTACCTTGTAACAACTTTAAAATTCTCGCTGCTATATAAAGAGTGTGAGCAGAGGTTCATTTCTTGCATCAACTCAAAAAAATTGTTAAACTTCATAACTCAAAAAATTGTTGAATCTTATTCATTTCTTACTTTAAAATCGATAAGATAAGAATAAATTTATCGGGAAATATTGTTCCGCTGCACAACCAAAAAAGGTACAATCTAACTCTTCGTTCCACCCCTCCCTCCTCTGTTTCATCAGTTATTTCATTTAGATTTTTCATATATTCCTCTAATCTCATTAAAAAAATTATATTTCCTTGAAAAGAGTCTAGGTCAGGTATCCATCCTGTTAATTCGGCAAACATTTGTTGTCTGTTAATAGGCAACATCTGAGCAGCACCTGGATGAAGAATGGGAGTTCCATCTACGACCATTGCAAACATGAGTTTCATATCTTGTAAGGTTATAGTCGCTTCACCTGTTCTCAGGTGAAAGGTATGCGTTTCTGGTCGCCACCTTTCAACAAGTGCAGTAATAAGGGAAAAATCGCAGGGAACGAATCCAACATCTATAACGCTTCTAAAACCACAAATATTAAAATAATTAAGAAAACGAGGATGGAACGGATGATTTCTAACATGTTGCCAAAAACCATTATCATCACGCCGCACTACCAAACATGCCTTTTCTCCTTTTAATGTGCCTTTTCAAATAGCCTCAGACCGATGCTTATTTTACATGGCATATACGTCATACTGTGATGGTCCTGGATGCACAAAGTGTTGATATTCCATATTTATACAGAAAGAAGATTAAAATTAGTTTTGAGCCTACAACTAAAGGAAAAACTTTTTACACATGCATGACAATACTAACTTAACGTAGGTTTAGGCTTAATAAGTTGATATGATAACAACAATATTTGACAAATTAGTAAGCTACAAAAATGATTAATAATATTATACTGCATACTTGTTTGTTAGGTATTGAAAAATGTTAAATAAAAAGGTGATTAAAGTAGTATACCTTAAAGTGAAATTTTTTTGATAAAGTAGACATTTTTGCAAAAAATAAACACAATTAATATAGTAAAGTGAAGTGAAAAAATAAATGAAATGAATGGGTGGTATATAAAAGAAAATTAATAAGGTAAGGAATTAATAAGGTAAGGGACACAATTTACCTTGTAAGGTAAGGGACACAGCTTACCTTGTAATGTAGTGCATTTGAAATAAATCCACCTTATAAGGTAAACTCATCATTTTACCTTATAAGGTCAACTCACTATTTTACCTTACATTCTAATATTTGCACTGGCGGTGTTAACTTTTTAATAGACAAGGTAAAAACCTCTGTGCTTACCTTGTCCCTTTTGAAATTTTCCAGTATTGAGGTGCCCTTTTGAAATTTTGACTGAAAAAACTTGTTTTTTAGGCTCCGAACTTAATTAAGTGGACAGAACTAGTTTAAAGAGAGTGACTTGTATGTAAAATGGAAGATGCAATTTTTGTTACAACTTTTTTTTTAAAAAAAAAACATCACTTTGGGGGTGAAATTATAAACATATAGTAATGTTATGTACAAAATAGAGAAAAATATGAAAAAGTATTATTGTTCATATAATTTTATTAATTAAGAGATGTTACGAGCGATCAACTCTGTAAACTAATGTGTAAATACAAGTATATGTTGCTACTACTAGTTCTTGGTGTTGCTATGATTCCTTTTTATCTTTTCTCTAGTAATTGAGCGTTTAAACATGAAAATTGTGAATATTTAAAAAAAACAATTCAAGATAAAAAGGATATTTGAATATTATAGTTGAGTTTGACTATGAATACAAATTGAAGCTGTTATTTGAGTTTTTGTAACTTAGAATGAAAAAGTGAAACCAGTTTTGTATTTTGTAAATTTCTGAACTTTTTCATAATTATATAATTATATGTTCAACGTGTTTATTAGAATTCAACTTAAAAAGAAAAAAAGTAAAAAGATTCATTGTCAAGCCGCAAAGCGCCGTCTAAATAGCCTCTCCTTTCCATCTTCACTATTTAATTTCGAATTAGTTCTCTAATATAACTTGGTTGTTACCATGTACATTTTGATCAGTACTAAACGTTCACATTATTAGATGGCATGACCCATGATAATGCGAACATATTTGGAGAAAATATCATTAATTATTACTACCTCATTTCGTAATCATCAACTGTTACTATATAGTAGATCTACTGTTTATATGTTGACCGTTGATTAGTCTTTAAGTCTTTTCAATTACGACAACGAGTAACAAGTGCACCTGCTAAGTTGTTACCTCCTTTCGTGATCAATGAATAATACATGTCACATGTTAAATTTTTATTTTTTCTTTACGTAACAATGATAAAACAATCCGATTTGGGGTGTGTTTGGTATGATGGAAAATATTTTCTTATTTTTCTTTGTTTGGTTGTATTAAAATATTGGGAAAATATTTTTCAAAATGACTTATTTTTCTGTATTTGAGGAAAAATGACTTTCCTCATGGGCCAAGGAAAGTCATTTTCCAGAAAATGACAGATGTGACTTTTATGCCCTCACCCCCACCTCCACCCCTACCCCAACAACATTCAAATTCACATTACTCAAAAAATAAACATGACTCAGAAATATTTTTCACTGTGCTTTACTCCAATTTTTCACTGCTTGAAATAAAAAAATATTGAAATCCGAATTTTTCCTTGTTTTCAATGTTCGTTGAATGTATTGTTATTTCTAAGTGCATAGAAGAAGACTTACCTATGTTACTTTTGCTAATTGCATATTGTATTTTGTCATCGTTGTAGCTTGTTTCATAAGGTTGAATAAGCTCGTTGTTCAGTTGTATTTCTATTGATTATGGTATCTTGAGATTGTCCTGATAAAATGTTGAAAAGTGCCTCCTATGTTTGCTAATTAGTAATTGTTTAAAATTTAGTGACTTGTAATATCTTAAAACTTGATATTGATATTATTTGTTATGCTTAAATTTGTTCAGGCAGTGATATATTAATTAATAGTTAGTAGTATTTTCTAAAAAATATTTTTTCACTCATCAACCAAATACTAGAAAATATTTTCTACTCACCAATCAAATACCATAAAATATTTTCCGAAAAATATTTTCCACTCACCAACCAAACATGAGAAGATAAGTAGAAACCCAATTTATTTTCTAGGAAAACTTTTTCCAGAAAAACTTTTTCCATGAAAAATATTTTCCATCATACCAAGCACACCCTTGGTGTAAATATCGGTTCTCAAGGCGTTATCTAAAAAGCTTGACCTAAAATTACATTATATGCAAAGTCATTTTTTTTAATATATATGTATTTTCTTGACTTCTTCATGTATTTACATTTCTTTATATATATATTTTAAATTATTCCTTGTGAAAATACTTGATTCGTCACAAAATTATTTTTTAAATAAACTTTCGATCTAACTCATCTCAAAAGTTAGTTCAATAAGGATAAGAGTTCAAATCACTTCATCCACCTCACTGTGGAAGTCTTCTTTCATCCTCATGGGCAGATGCGTGCATGACCAGACAATATCTGGCACTTATTTAAAACCACTACTTCCTCCATTCACTTTTACTTGCAACATTGTGACTTGACGAACTTATTAAGAAAAATGATTATTGAAAAGGGTATTTTACTAGAGTACCCCTATTATATGATATTTTTTATTATGTCTTTCAATTAATTTAAAGAAAAAAATATTAATACTAAAGGTAAAATAGAAAAATAAAATTTGCTCTTTCTTGATATGTCAATAATGATAAATAAAAATGTAAATTCAATTTAAAAATAAATGACAAGTAAAAATAAACGGAAGGAGTGTCTTTGTTTCTCGATCTAGTCATCGAAAGAATAATAGGAAAATGGACAGATTAAATCCTTTTTCCAATGAAGCATGGCCCCGAAAATAGACATTGCAACGTGTGAATTTGATTTAAAATTTAAATTTTAAATTTTAAATTTTAAAGTCAGGAATCTAATACGATATCGAATATTAAATGGGAACTAAAAAAATCAATCATATACATTAATACATATACTATTGGAATTGAGGGCGTTATGATTTGGTAGTCTATACGATAGTTTTGGGAGTTTCCACAATTGACTCACAACATACGACTGCATGCATGCATCAATATCCATATTGTCTTGATTCTCTGTTGGAACAATCTTGCATACTACATGGCAGTTAATTTGTCTATTTGGACCATTTAATTTGAAATGTGTTACTACTGCTTCCTTTTTATGCATCAACCACCAAAGGGAAACACAAGAAGATTCTTTAAACTAAAAATTATCTATATACACAAATTAAAGTTACATAATTACATTAAATCATAAATTGGTAAAGTATTTACACAAATTTCAAAATAATTATAAAAATCCCCTTATTTGATAATTTTCTCTCCTTAATATTATACATCCAAAAAAGACCGCATTTTCCTCCCTCTTTTTCTCTCCCATTACAAATCAGTTTATCCTCAATTATTCAATCCCTTTTTTCACACCTAAAATCAAGCAGTCATAATTAGAGTTTACCATTGTAAGTTTTCAAACATTAATTGAACTTATTGATTTCATTCATTAATTTTTGATTTTTTTTTTTGGAAATTCACCAAATCAGAAAGTTATGGACTTGTTTGAGAAAATAAAGACAAAAAAAAAAAGAATTATTTGGGTCATCAAATCAGAAGCTTTGAAAAATCTCGATTGGGTCATCACCATCAGCAACAGAGCACAACGGGGTGGAACATGCCACAGAAAATGAATCTTGTGAACAGAGCACAACGACATTTATTCAAACAATTGAATCAACGAAATCACTTACTCAATCTTCCGTAAGAATCTAAATCCTAATTATTTGATTATTTAATGTTTGTTTATATTATTCTATTTCTGAAAAGGAATGATCTTGCTCCGTTTTATATTTTTTAAAAACTATTTCAAAAATTTTATTTTGTAATATCAAATTCTTCCAATATTCTTGGATTTAACTTTAGGTTTCAAAGATTCTATTTTATATGTTTCAGTATTTTGTCTAACTTTATGTTTGTTTTTTGTTGAAACGGGCTAGCTTTGTGGTTGCAAAGATAACTGCAATTTGTACACCAAGGCTACTCAAAAGAATAAATGATTTGCTACGATGGGAAAAAATTACTTGTCATCGCGACCAAAGATGAAGATTTTATACATTATACATTACTTTATTTAACACACTTATTTATAATGTAAGTTTTTGTATATATAGAAGAGGCTGTTTTTGTATTTAGTCGAATTATACAATTATAATCTATGAATTTTGTATAAGGTTACATTATATATTCTGACAAGTTTATAGACAAATAATGTATAATGTTAATATTTTATATGTATGGTGTAACATTATACATTCTTGAAGTTCTTATTTGAAAGTATAAGAAATAATATATCAGTCATTATACATTAGTTATTTTGGAAGACTAATGTATAATATAAGTCTAATGATATATATTTTCAATATGTTATACATTAGAAGTTCTTATTACATTAGTTGTGTTTTATGTTGTATTTTACAGTTAAAAATTTTAATTTTTGTAAAAATTTTCATTATACCTTCTGTCAAACTTTATAGGTCATACATGTTTAAAGTGAAAAAATTATATGTGTAATATGATATTATACATTACTGCAGTTTATTTTTAAAATGTATAAGTTGCCCTTATACTTATTCTAATGTATAATATAAGCCTGAAGATATATATTTTGATATGTTATACATTAAAAGTCCTTATAAGATGCATTTTATGCTTTATGTGGTATTATACTATTAGAAAGTCTTATTTTTGTATAAATTTTCATTATACCTTCTGTCAAGATATATAGGTCATACATGTTTAAGGTGAAAATTTTAGATGTATAGTATGACATTATACATTACTGCAGTTTATTTTTTAAATGTATAAGTTGCCCTCGTACATGTAAAATTGTTATGTATTTTACTTCGATTTTTTTACGAACTTCGTCAATAGTCAATTTCATCGCGACTGTAGCAATCAATTTCAAAAAGTTAATACTTTCCTAAATAATAATTGCATCACTTTTATAGAATTGATAAATGATTTTAAACTCCCAAATTCCGAAATGACGCAAAAGTACGGGGATGTTCATATTTTTTCCCGAGAATTGAAGAAAGACGAAGACGATTTTTTTTTTCAAAAATGTCTTTAAAAATGAGGAAAACTAACAGTGATATTTAAGAGTTTTTTTGAATTTATATTTCAGTTATTTTATTTATTCATACAAAACATAATCATAGGTAATTAATGACTTTATTTAAGGAAATGAAAATTTTTATCTGATTATTCTTTTCATGAATGTAGAAGATTATGTTTTATCTTCTTACCTTAAATATAAGATTAATTATTTTATCATACATTCAAGCTATATATGATGGGCAGCTGAATGTATGAGTATATTTACAAAATTTGGGAGAGAGAAAACTAGAAAGAATTTTATGTAATTAGTTTCAATAGATAGGGGATTTATGTTGTTTACACTTCTTTAAAATTGTAAGCATTCTTAATCTTTAACCCGGTATGTTGAAACGGTGTCATCCTTGTGTTGGATTAGAAATTGGTAGGGGGTCGTGCAGAAGCTAATGGTTGTAAATTAAGGCGACGATAAGTCAAATGACAGAAAAAATTAAATTAAAAATATATTATTGAATATGGTTTGATCAAATGTCCTATATATTAAAAACTAATATTTAAAAAACATAAACCTATTAAGAGAAATCTCTTCGTAAATAAATTTTTTTGAAAGGACTATACTGTGAATGTTGTATTATGATATCAGGAGAGGGTTCTTTTAGTTCTATTAATAGAGGTACAAATCTTTCTTTCAATAAAAAGGTTAGCAAAATATGAAGAAAATTAAATTTTCCTTTCAGAAAAAATAAAATTAGTTATGGTAATACCTTGACTTTTCTTCAATAGAAAATAAAATAAAAATTTGATTAAAAAAATCAGGACAAAAACTCTAACACTTTGTTCAAGTGATGCCAAATGAAATTTCTACGTAGAAAAAAAATCACACTTCATAGATAGGTATAATTTCTATTTTTATGTATATAGTATTATACAATATTAAATTCCACTTAATATATTGTACTCCCTCCATTTTATAATTGTTGGCCTTGTTGACTTGACACTTTCTTTAAGAAAATATTTATTAGGGATTTATTTTACCTATTTTGCCTTATTAACTATGTCTTAAAAATATAAATTTGAGTTTATATATGTATTTTGTGCAATCATTTGATAAAGGGTAGTATTGAAAGAACATATTCCGTCGTTGAGTGACAAGAGGGAAATTTATGAAAAGTTACAATCCCTACCATGAAATAGTGCACCTACAAGCCTTTATCGACGTTGTTTTTTGACCGGAAGGCCGAGAGCTAACTATCGAGATTTTAGACTATCCGGAGTACAAATAAAATTCTCTTAATTTGAGGGTGTGCTCCCGATTTGATAGCGTAGAGTACTACGTTGTGGGTGTGTTTTCTCTTATTACTTCATCTTGTTTCATGTTTTCTTTCGACTTTGTTTACTGTCTTTTGTCCTAAGCCGGGGGCCTATTGAAAACAGTCTCTCTACTTCTTCGAAGATAGTAGTATGGACTGCGTACATTTTATCCTTCCGAGACTCCACTGTGTGGAAATATACTGAGTGTGTTGTTGTTGTTATATAGTGTTATGGATGTATACAACTTTTGATACATATATAGTAACTAGACATTGAAGGGCCCATTTTTTTTATCTCAATTTATGTGACACAAATATAATTTAGATAATTATTTATTAAACTAATTTTTATTTTTAATTATTGTGATTTATAATACTTTTTCTTCTATTCCAAATTAAGTGACACCGATATAATTTTGAAAGCCAACCTATGTGACACTAATAAAATTTTGATAGTCAATCAATTGTTTTATTATGATTTATAATATTTTTTCTTTTATTTCAATTTAAGTAACACTGATATAATTTCGAAAGTCAACCTATATGGCACTCTATAATTTCGATAGTCAATCAAATATTTTATTATGATTTATAATACTTTTTCTTATATTCCAATTTAAGTGACACTGGTATAATTTCAAAAGTCAACACATATCATTTTGTGTCCATTTATGAAATATTATTAATTTTTTAATGTGACCATAATAATTAATTAGGGATCATATAATAAAATCACGATTGAAGAAGCGAAGAAGACATGTCTTAAATGACTTATAACAACTAATTAGAAGTGATATAATAAAATTACTATAAAAAATACTTGTGGAAAAAAACATAGAGCCTCATATAAGACATCAAGTTAATATAAAAAATTAAATATTAATTTATTATTTTATGTCTATTTTATATTTTTTATTAAATATTATAAATTTTTAATACTTAAATAACCTGTAGTAATTAATTCGAGTTGATATAATAAAATCACGATTGAAATAGTGAAGAAGACATGTCTTAAATGACTTATAACAATTAATTAGAAGTGATATAATAAAATTACTATAAAAAATACTTGTGAAAAAAACATAATTGGGTCTCATATAAGACATCAACTTAATTTTAAAAATTAAATATTAATATATTATTTTATGTTTATTCTATATTTTTTATTAAATATTATAAATTTTAACACTTAAATAACCTATACTAATTAATTAGGGGTAATATAGTAAAATTACGATTGAAGCAGCTGAAGCAGGCAGCACAAGCAGGTATGTCGAAGACGTGCCTGCTTATCCCCACTTATTATAGATAGTAATATTCTATATTTTTTATTAAATATTATAAATTTTAACACTTAAATAACCTATACTAGTTAATTAGGAATAATATAGTAAAATTACGATTGAAGCAACTAAAGCAGACATGTTGAAGATGTGTCTGCTTATCCCCACTTATATTAAAGAAAGATAGTAATATACTATATATACACTATTATACATTATAGAAATAGAAAAATATTGTTGTACACGATTTTCTATTAGTTAAGTGACATCACGAGCAATCTGACTATAATTACTTTACTATGAAGAGTCAGTGAACGGGGTGTCAACATGGGCGTGTTTACTTGTTATTATTGAATATTTTATGATATTTTAGTCATTTCATTAGTTTATTTTTAGGCTCTTTTTATTCCTTTTTTATATATAAGCAATTCTTTATTTTAATTAATTTATTTAGGATGGCATACATGTTTGGACACTATATAAAAAGAAGTATAAATTAAAATAATTAATAATTATAAAACATTTAAAAGGTATTGTTTCAACTGACATTTAAGGATGTATTTTTTTCAAAAAAGTGATATATGTGAGAAATATTGTAATAATAATACTTTTCAAATATCAAATTTTTAGTTTAAAATATAAATTAATTTAATTTGATTTAGTTTCAAAATTTGTTAAATTAACTCACAAGAATAGAAAGATCACAAGAATTTGAAATGGGGAAGTACTTTATTACCAACACATTACGTGACTATTTTTCTAAAATTGTGTAAAATAATTTTAAAAATTCTATTGGATCTAATTATATCACTTTAATTTATAATTAACCTGCTTATTTTTTAATTTGTAATATAAGAGATATATCAGACACAATTACAAATAATTAATGGCATTAAACTATGATAAAATTTTATGATACTTTTAATTTTATTTTCTTAAATCCGCAGAGAGGCAGGAAATAAGACAAAACGCTATCAAAAGAATTTGAATCCTTCATTTCAACGGTGGAAGATAGGCTCAATCTATTAATTTGTACTTGAAATTTGGGACCGTAATAAATGATAGTTAAATTAATAAAATTATATATATATTTTTTAAATTAGCTTATTTTTTCGTATTGAACCGTTTTTGCATGGACTTGCCATCATCTAGTATTAATGTATGGATTCAAGTATAATTCGTGAGTATTAGGTAGTTTATGTTGCATGCGATGGTTCCTTTTATTTAATGATGTGTCATTTGGTTTGAAAATGATTATTTCAGGATAACTAATATTGGGATTAGTTATTTCGGGATAGCTTATTACATGATGTATATGAGATAAGTTATCCTTGAACTAAGAGGAAAATGATGGAATAAATTATTCCGGATTGGATTAATCCGTTCAACCAAACAAAGAAAAATATATTTTTTTATTTTATTCCAGGATAATTAACTTTTTCAAACCAAACGACCCGGAATAGCCTTTCTTTTCCCTCTTCACTATTCGGTGGACCCCACGTTGGACATGCAAATCGTTGTCAATTGTCGTGCTTACTGTTTTATTTTTTATTTATATTATATACTCATAATTGATGTGTTTGTAATTTTAAAAAATAATTACTATTAAAAATATAAAAAAAATATTAATTTTATTTTAATATTTTAAAATGATAAATAATTCGAATTGATTATTTTTAAAAGTTGTGATAGATAATTTGACACGAATGAATAGAGTCAGTAGATTTGAGGATTTACTAGTATGGTTTTGTGCCAAACTTATTGAACATTTGAGGATTTCATTGGATTTAAGGTTTCTTTTCAAGTAGGGAATGGAATGCAATGTGTTATTGGGACAAGCAACATCTTTGGTTGTACAATTCCGTACTAACTTGTTTGGTTGCTAATTGGACAACGGATTCTATCAACAAATTAATTAGGAAAAAATGTAGTTCGATCGAAATATATACTTACTAAAATATTATAGTATTCTATGAGTATATCTATAATCTATATCTATATTTATAATTTATAATTTATATCTATGTCTATAATATATATTTATATTTATTTTTAAATTTATATCTATATCTATAATCTATAAACAATAATCTATAATTTATATTTGTATTTATAATATATTAAAAGTGTGAAGACCTTAGAATTGTTGTTTGTACTTTTTATTCTTTATTAAAAATCTTCGCTTTAGATAAAATCGTTTTTTCACCTTATTTCTATTATTTTAGTGATATTAAATATTGACTATATTAAAAAAAGAAAAAGAATTTTCCTTATAAAAATAGAATGTCTTTTCCACCATCTAAAATAACTAATCATTTCTAATTAGATGAGGACAGCCTAAAAAATTTCAAAATCGTAAAATAGGCTTTAACGTAATATTGACGTATATTATCAAAAAAAATAAAAATCTTTCCAAAATAGAATGCCTTTTTCACTATCTAAAAAACTAATTGTGGCTAATTAGAATAGGACAATCCAAAAATCAACAAAAAATAATTCTTATTCCATGTTAAATAGGTTTTAACGTACCTTTTGCCAACTTCGATTCTATAAAAGTCATGCTTGTTTCATTTTTACGTTCTCACCATACTGTTTATAATATTTCATTTCTGCAATTTGAATTTAAAGCAGTTGTAAAGTCCAATTCGTTGTCTATGTGAGAAACTCAGAGAAAGAGTATGACTATATTTGGAGCGGTGGAAAAGATATATTGACTATTTGATCAAGAAGAGGGATTAAGTGACATGAAATTTGCAGGATAAATTTTACACTTTTATGATGGAACCAAGTCAAGTTGCACAACTTAAAAGATCAACAAGTACTAATTATCGACTTACTAAACACATTAAGACAATTTAAGGGGTTGTGAATTTATTCCACCTACTTTATTTGTATCTTAGATATCTACAAATACTATATAACTAATTAAATAAATTCTCCATCTTTATATATTCAAAAAATGTTAAATTTAATTATTGTATTTATATTTATTATTCAAACAATAAAAATATTTGGTTTAACGTTTGAATTTATTAAAATAAGGTACAACACAAGACGCATACACCAAAACTAGTACAAGATCAAAGTATATTCTATGCTTTATTTCTTTATCTTGATTGTTTTGGATTATTTCCTTTGAGACAGGGTTTATTAAAAATGATTTTTTTATTTTTGAGATAAAAGTAAGGGCACTCTTTTTGTGGTGTGGGATAATATCGGGTACGTTGGTTAATTGTTTATATTTCCTTATTTTAATTAAGTGACACATGCTGATCTGGTACTCTCTTAAAAAAATTATTAGAGGTTTACTTTATGTTAAATTAACCTTATTAATTATGTTTTGAAAATCTAAATTTGACTACTACTTTCTCCGTTTCAAAAAGAATAACCAACTTTTCTTTTTAGTCCGTTTTAAAAAGAATGATCCCTTTCCTTTTTTAGCAACTTTTAAATTTTAACTTTCTACGTGATATGTTTAAGACCACAAGATTGAAGGGTATTTAGGTACATTTCACATATCTTTAATTTAAGATCAAAAGATTCAAAAGTCATCTTATTTTATTAAACTTCGTGTCAAGTCAAATTAGATCATTCTTTTTGAAACGGAGGGAGTAATATTTTTATAGTCAATAATGATAAACGTAATATTAAAAAAAATGATAAACTTCTATTAATTTTATAAATTAATCAAATATTTAAATAAAAGCTCAAGTAAGGTGAAACGGAGGGGTAGAACTTAAAGTAGAATTCTCGTGACTTGTTCGATCATGTATGTCCATGAACAAGATATTAACGCTGATATATTGATATATACTGTTGGAATTGAGGGCGCTTAATGTAAATGTGTCTTAATTACTCTTATTATTATGATTTGAAAAGGTATTTATTACGCAAGTAATACGTCCAACAACTTTGGTTCAAAATATGCATATTGTTTGGATTGACTTCTCCTCCTACTTGTTATTCATTGAAGCAATAATGCATTATGACAGTTCACTATTCTTTTGGACATTTAATTGACACGTGTGACTACAATGTATGTATCAACGACGAAAGTGATAATCCATCTTTCTATGGTGAGAAGGGTCAACTTGGCAGGAAAACAAATCGTAGTTCACTACTAAAAAAAAAAAAAAAAAAGGCAAAAATCGATCAAAGAAAATCAATCATAAATTGTGATCAGAAAAAACCAACCATTAATGGTCGGATTATTTTTAAAAAATAATTTAATTTTCTTTTAAAAAGCGACCACAAGTGGTAGCTTTTTTATTTTAAAAAATTAAAATAATTGTTAAAATAATTTTAATATTAATAATTATTTATTTTACAAATGAAAAAAATAAAAAAAATAAAAAAACCGATCACTGGTGGTCGGTTTATTTGAAAAATAAAAAATTAAAAAATATTTCGAAAACCGGCCACCTGTGGTCAATTTTTTGATTATTTCTTTCAAAAAGACCGTCCACTGGTGGTCGGTTTTTTGAAAAAAAATAATAATTAAAATATATATAAAAAATCGATCACAAGTGGTCGATTTTTTGATTATTTTTTAATTATTTTTTTTAGAAAACCGACCACTTGTGTTCGATTTTTTATATATTTTTAATTTTTTATTTTTCAAAAAAATCGACCACCAGTGGTCGTTTTTTTTTAATTTCTTTTTTCATTTGCAAAATAAATAATAATTAATACTAAAATTATTTTAATAATTATTTTAATTTTTTAAAATAAAAAAGCTACCACGGGCTCAGTATATGTTATTTTTTGATCTCAAATAATGTGATCCAGATAGAATTTAGATAATCAATCATACTTTTAATACGTTTTTAGATATTTTAAGTTGTTAACTATTTTAGTTTATAATATTTTTTTTGTTTTCAAATAATATATGTTACTCTCCTTGCCCAAACTTTTGTGGTGTTGATAGTCAATTATATTTTAAAAATATTTTAAGTTTTTAAATATTGTGATTTATTATACTATTCTTCTATTCCAATTTAAATGCCATTGATATAATTTTGAGAGTCAATCGAATATTTCATATCTTTTAAAAATTTTCAAGTTGTTAATTATTGTGATTTATAATATTTTTACGTACTTTTTGAAATATATAACACATTATTTTTACTTTTAGATATTTTAAGTTGTTAACTATTGTAATTTATAATAATTTTTATGTAATTTTTAAATATTATATGTTACTCCCCTTGTCCAAAATTTTATGGCATTGATAGTCTATTGCATATTTTAAATAATCTAAGTTTTTAATTATTGTGGTTTATAAAACTTTTCCTTATATTCCAATTTAAGTGGCACAATGATTAGACTATAATAATTAATTAGAGGTGATATAGTAAAACTACGATTGAAGGAAAAAAACAAACATATGTCTTAAATTATTCACAATAACTAATAAGAAGTGATATAACAAAATTACTACAAAAAGTACGTGTGATTTTTTTTTTTAAATGGGCCTCATATAAGACGTGAAGTTAATTTAAAACATCAAAAGTTAACTTCTTATTTTATATCTATTTTATTTTATTATTAAATATATATTTTTGTAATATTTAGATGACTTATAATAATTAATTAGGATGATATTTAGTAAAATTACGATTGAAATAGTTGAAGCAGACATGTCATATATGTGTGTGTATGTATAGATATATATATATGTATATATATATATATATATATATATAATATAGTGAACGTATATTAATGACATAAGATAAACCAACCGATAATTCAACTGAGTATTTGTGAATTACGTTACGTTGTATATTATTATGGGTAGTAAAATCGGGTATGTAATGTATATAGTATGTATTTGAACGGTGATAGTCAATTGAATATATATATATATATATATATATATATATATATATATATATATATATACGTATATCTCGTGTAGTGATGAAATGGATATACTATTTTGTGTCAATACAATATTGAGACACATATATTGTTGAAGTTGTAATAATATAAGACAAGTATTACGAGGTATATATACATATATCTCGTATAGTGACATATGCAGTAATCGAAAGCTCGATAATTGAATCTATATATCAAAATATTTTGAATAATGCACTGGTATCATACTATTGAGGAAATAGATATACTATTTTGTGTGAATATAGATATTATGCGTATATTGTTGAAGTTGTAATAACGTAAGACAAGTAATCGATAATTTATCTGATTAACACGTCGTATTATGAGGTATAATATCGTAATTAAAATTTAATTAACAAAAAATTTATCGTAATTTGTAAAATTCATTGATATTATCATACGATTGAGGAAATATACTACTCGTGTTAATGTGATGATAAAATAACTAAATATCTGATTTATATATATATATATATATATTTATATATGCATTGTATTAAATTAATTGGATATTATTATAAATATTATAAAATTTATTAAAAAATTATTTTTATATACGTAATCTATTTTAATATCGACATTTTTATTACATTTCCTAAAATAACAACCCTAATTCAATTAAATTTTTCCAATTCATTTACTTTCTAGCCACATTTTATATATGTCTATGTCAATTTTAGCCTAAATTCATTTCCAATTTGACCTCAAATTAAAATTCTCAATTTCAATTTTATTAGACTCCTCTCAATTTTAATCATAACCATTGATTTCATCCGATCAATAGCTGAGATTAAATCCACATTTATCACACTTTAAAACAAAATAAGTGAAACCCTAATTCTTTTAACAAAAAATAGCCGCACCTCTCTCGGACCTCCCTCTTCCTCTCTCTTCGAGCTCCTCTCTCGAACCTCCCTCTTCCTCTCTAGCTCGAACCTCTCTCTTCGATCTCGTCTTCCTCTCTCGAACCTCTCTTCGATCTCCCTAGATATCAACGATGATGGAACCCAGCGCCGCCAGCTGTCGACTGAATCAAAGCGCCGCCAATAGCGATCTCCACCAACGTCGGTAGCACCACTCGACACTCTCTTAGGCTCTTAGCGCTGAAATCTCAACATTGAAGCTCAATTTTTGCTTTTTCTCGCAACAGGTAAGAATTTATGTCTTTGCTCGAAGCCTCGTCGTCATTATTAGAAGTCTTCTTCTTCATTTTCATTTTCTGTTTTATTTTCGATTAAAAAAAGATGATATGGAATTTGCCCACTGAATTTCATTCGGTTTCTAACATCATTTTAGATTTTAGCTACTCATACAGAAAGTAAAAGAACAAAAACAAAAGTAAAGATATTGTATTAACTTAATTTGAAGATTAAAGATCTTTGATCAAGAAGTAGAAAAAGTAAGATTATGAACTAGATGAAATAATAAACCATAACTAAATGTGCACAAATTACTGGCATAGGACTAATATTTTGAGCCTATTTAGTTTCCCTGCAAAACTGCTTTGGACTGTAACTTTGTTGTTTGAAGCGTGGCTGCAAAATTATTTCTCCACTGATAATTCTATGCTAAATATAAGGTCAAAGAGATTGTGGTTAGATAAACAGATATAGATACTATTCGAGTCTAACACATCAGATCATTGTTAAGTTCACTTCCAGTATTTGTAGTCATGTACTCCGTTCACAGTTTCCAACAAAGAGTGTATCATGATCCACTTTTGATTGTTGAATGCACATTATGCCATCATTTTTATCCCTTTTAGTAAGCGTAATCATATTTAGCTATAGTGTTTGGGTAAAAGGTGCATCCCTTTTACAATTTTGCTAAGCTCATTATTTTTTATATTGTAGTTTCCCGTGAGAGAAACTATAAGCAAATTGAAGTTGTCATTTTGAAATATCAAGAAATTAAGAAAAATATCAAAGGTATGTGGACATAGTGAAGCCGTGTGGGGACTTGTGCGATTCACTATTGTTGTTATCTTTCTTTGATTGTTCATATTGAAGTCTAGTGAAGTCGTGTGTGGCCTTGTGCGATTCACTAGCATTGTTCTTGACATCTTGTTGGTATTGTTGTTGTTTGAAAATTGTATTGTAAACTTGATCTTGAATGTTTAGGGACTTGGTAGGTTGAAAATGATTAAGTGTAGGGACTTTAAGGGTGACACTGTAGGTTGAAAGTGGTTAAGAGTAGGAAGTTTGAAGGGGATTTTGTGTTTTGAATGTGACTTGTTTGACGCCTTAGTAACTTGAAAATGGTTAAGTGTAGGGACATTGAAGGGGATTTTTTTTGTTTTGAATGTGGTTTGTTAGGTCACTTACTTGCTTGAAAATGGTTAAGTCTAGGGACTTTGAAGGGTATTTTTTGTTTTGAATTTGTTTTTGTTTTGATACTTAGTTGCTTGAAAAAGCTTAAGTTTTGGTGACTTTTAATAGTGAACTAGTGTTTAGGAGGTGATGTTGTTGGTGACTTTATTTGTTGAAAATGCTTAACCTTTGGTGACTTTAAAAGTGAACTTTTGTTTAGAAGGTGATGTTGTTGGTTACTTTATTTGTTGAAAATACTTAAGTGCCGGTGACTTTAATAGTGAATTAGTGTTTAGAAGGTGATGTTGTTGGTGACTTTATTTGTTGAAAATGCTTAAGTGCCGGTGACTTTAATAGTAAATTAGTGTTTAGAAGGTGATGTTGTTGGTTACTTTATTTGTTGAAAATGCTTAAATGCCGGTGACTTTAATTGTGAATTAGTGTTTAGAAGGTGATGTTGTTGGATACTTTATTTGTTGAAAATGCTTAAGTTTTGGTGACTTTAATAGTGAATTAGTTTCGTTGGTTCCTTTGTTAGTAGAAAAAGCTTAAGTTTTGGTGACTTTTAATAGTGAACTAGTGTATAGGAGGTGATGTTGTTGGTGACTTTATTTGTTGAAAATGCTTAACTTTTGGTGACTTTAAAAGTGAACTTTTGTTTAGAAGGTGATGTTGTTGGTTACTTTATTTGTTGAAAATGCTTAACTGCCGGTGACTTTAATAGTGAATTGTAGGCTGCTAGTCATCCTTTTTTTTTATGGGTGTTCGCACTCTCGTTTGTCTGTTGATGTTAGATTATTAAGTATTAAATCTAACTGGAATATTACGAAAGGAGGAATGGACTCAATTATAGACTTTATTACAGAGTTAGTTCACCCCGACTTGGAGGTTCCTGATTCTTTCTATAAGGCAAAAAGATTGGTGTCAAAGTTAGGTCTCTCCTCGGTTAAAATTGATTGTTGTGACAATGGCTGCATGTTATACTTTAAAGGAGATGCTAACCTAGAGTTCTGTATGTTTTGTCAGCACCCTAGATATAAGCGTGGTTCTACTGGGAAGCAAATTGCTATTAAGTCAATGCATTATTTACCTCTTATACCAAGGTTGAAGAGGTTGTATGCTTCCTACAGCTCAGCTCCTCATATGAGATGGCATAGTGAAAATAGAAGGGCCCCTGTTGTTATGTGTCATCCATCTGATGGGGAAGCTTGGAAGAATTTTAATGCAACTTATCCAGATTTTGCAGCTGAGCCACGAAACATTCGATTGGGATTATGTGCAGATGGGTTCTCTCCTTTTTCAGTTGGTGGTGCGCCATATTCATGTTGGCCTGTATTTATCACTCCTTATAATCTTCCTCCTGAAATGTTGATGACTAGTCCCTATATATTTCTGAATTGTGTTATTCCTGGCCCGCATAATCCAAAAAATAGAATAGATGTGTACTTGCAACCTTTGATTGATAAACTTCAGGGCAATTGGCCCGCATAACCTTAAGATTGTACAGGGCAATTGGAAAATTGAAAAAAGGTCCTAAAAATAAATATAGGGTGGAAGACTCTATAGTTGAGGCTTATCTTGCAAGAGAAACCTCTCAATTTTGTTCATACTACTTTTGTGATGAAGTTGCTTGTTCAAGAAACCGACCGAATCGTCATCAGGACGATGTGAATGAGCCTCATTTGCAACCGATATCAATTTTCAATCAATCTGGCTATAAGTCTAAAAAAATCATACCTCGCCGGCTCACTCCCATGGAGCGGAAATCAGCAACTTTGTAGATCTTGCTGAATTGCCCCGAAATTGAGCCCTTTCTGAAGTAAGGAGATTCAAATTTTAACATATCTTGTTTGTTTACTCATTCCCTTAAAGAAATTAATTTTGTATCCCATGTTGGATATTCAGTTCATTTAAGACTCAATTCCACGAAAATCAAGTGTATGCATCATTTGCATCATGGTTTAAAAATGAGGTTCGTCAGTGTATTAATGTTTCTACAAAGTTTAAACATCTACACATTCGTCAACTAAAATATATATATGTATGATACTTTTAGGTACACCATTCACCAAATGCAGCCGCATACGATAATCTCTTGAGAGATATTTCTTTGGGTCCAGTCGAAGATAATGCAATGTACCAATACAAAGTAAATGGATTTAATTTTTCCACCGAACAACACTCCAGGTCAAGGAAAACAAACAATAGTGGTGTTTGGGTTAAGGGTGATAATGATGTTGATTACTTTGACATCATACACGAGATCTTAGAACTGGACTATGCTGGTTTCCCAATAAAAAAATTTATCCTATTTCGATGTAAGGAGTTTGATCCAAGCACAACAGGCACAAGAGTACATAAGGAGCATAATATCATTATTTACGATCCATTTGTTCTAGCGCAAAATGCTAAACAAATGTTTTATGCTCCTTATTCGTTGTGCAATGACAAATCTGATTGGTGGGTTGTGATTAAAACAAAGCCCTATAGGGCGGGTGAAAGTTGAGAATGTGTTGGATACTGCGTATCAAAATGAAATGCAGATTGATCACCAGCTAGTGGATGTTGAATTAGTGGATGGTTTGAATCACCCGAAAAATATTTTTGAAGAAGTTAATATTGCGGAAGAAGAGTCCGAGTGAGTAGGAGATGAGGAAACCTCCGAAGAGGGTGAATGGTTTAGTGGAGAGTCTTCAGACGAAGAAGATTAGTTGTATAGGTTAAATTTATTATGTATTGATATGTAATATACTGTTTAAGTTTGTTGTTTCCACTTTTCCATGATTTATACAGTAATAAAAATATTCTTGTTTATATCTCGTGTTGTTGGAGAGATTTGAAGTGTGAATGAGTAACTTGACATTAGTTACTTGGAATGTTTTCTTATATATTCATTTTGTAGGAACTAACAACTTGTTAAATTCACATAATTTAGATGTCAGGCAAAGGTGACAAAGGTAAGAAAAAAATAATTGAAACTACGAAACCAAAAAAGAAAATAGAACCTCCGCCTTATAGAAGACCGACAGGTATTCATATATCTGAGGGTCGGTTTGCTGACGCACCAGCACGAGTCTTATATTCTAGGTCGTCCAAAAATTCGATACCGACTCCTACGCATGTGGGGCCACTACATAGGTCTACACCGACCCATTCTCCTCCTATGACCGTGCCACCTCCAGCACAGTACTATCGGATGGCTGTTGGCCTCTCCAGACATCTACAATCATCGATACCCTCCTGCAGCAGTCACGAGCTTCGCACAGTGATTCTGCTGGATCTATTAGGTTGTTGGATCTTCAGCTTGGAGGCATTCCATCTGGTTCTTTCGATCCGCCCACACCAGTGTATCCACCAACGCTTACTAGGCAACCAAGAGACATAGATGATTCTGCGAGGATTTATATGGTTCCAGTTGCGAAAGGTTAAAATTTCCAAATATAATAACGTTACTCATTTTTTCCATTACTATTTTAATGTTCCCGATGAAATTACCATTTCATGTTGTGTTGTACGTTTAAGACGGATGCTGGAGTTGGAAATACGGCGCGAATATGCATTAGTCGGCACTTCAACGGCTACTGGATCAGCAGACAAAAGGTTTCAGAACTTGACAGAGATAGAATGTTTGAAGAATTTAAGGTAAGGATTTAACTTATCGCCTACTTATTAACAATTTGTTAGAACACAAGATTGAATATTATATTTTGGCTGTAGAAATTTTTCTGGTGGGATGCTGCAAATGAATTTCTTATAAAGAGAAACTTTTTCCAAAGATGTAGAGGCAGATTTAAAGATCTATTGGATTATGCTCGAAAGAAATCGGTAAAACTTAAGTGGATTCCTGAACCCTTATGGCCACTGTATCAGCGCCACTGGAATAACCCAGTATACCAATTGTTGAGGGAAAAAGGAAAGAGAGCCCGAGCATCATCCAAGGGTGGCTCCCTACATACTGCGGGTGCTTGAAGTACTCTTGCAGTGAAAGAAAAATTGGTATGTAACTTTTGCAGTTTTAATTCTTTGTTTCTATTTAAATTTTTTTATTATTTGAACATTGAAAATTTTTTCATATACAGGAAAAAGAAATGGGTAGGGAACTACCAACTGATGAGGTTTTCGAGGTGACTCATCTGAGAAAGAAATTGAACCCGAACGATGAAGGTGTCTGGGTTGAACCTCGTGCAAAAGTTGTCCACGTAAGAAATAAATTTTGAATATATGAATCTTTTTCTCAAATTTGATATTATTCAACTATAACAACTTTAGTATTTTTTGACTGTTAGTATTTAATTTACCTTGACTATATATAGGACGAATTTAGGCGTCTTCTTGGTGAGTATCGTAGTAGTCTGCCTCTTGAAAGTCAGGATGACCCAATACCCCAGCATGTACCAAATGAGTTATGGACAAAAGCTTCGAGTCCTGCAAATAGAGGTCATTTCTACGGATGCAGCACTGAATATTTTGGCGATAGTATTAGGAGTTCGTCCGACTCTGCATACTCTAGCTCTTCGGTTGATGCAGAAACCATTGAAAGACTACAAAATACGATTTCTCAACTCACCGAAGAGCTTGTTGAACAGAGACTGAGGTATATTGAACAGAGTGCGAGGCAGAAGAAGACGGAGGAGGCAACGACACCACAAATCAGGATCCTGCAGCAGCAGTTCTGTTCTTTCATTCAGACTGGGGGGTTATTCCTCTATGTCCTGGTGATGCAGTTTGGGCTGCAAAAGGTCTAGGCCCCCCGGATGATTTCAGCACGGATGATGATATAGAAGATGAGGACGAATATAATGATGATGACTATTAGTTTTGTGATTTTTGTATGTCTTGTACTTTAAATTTAGTCATTTTATTGTTTAAAACTATTGTTGTAGTATTTTTGTACTCACTTTTGTTGGATATTTTGTATATGTTGTACACTTTTGAAAATTTTCATTTGGTTTTTTTTGTTGTTGTATTTTCATTTTGGTTACTAGTGCTCTATATATTACTTTTGGTTGCATGCAGTATTTGTGTTTTCAATTTTTTTTTTAATTCCCAGAAAAATCGACCACAACTGGTTGGATTTTCTATATATTTTTTATTTTTTTTCTAAAAAACCAACCACATGTGGTCGGTTTTTCTAATTTTTTATTTTTTTTTGTAAAAAAACCGATCACTTGTGGTCGGTTTTGTCTATATATTTTTTGCAAAAAACGTTTTTATAAAATTAATACATTAATTTAATAAAAATTGACCACAGGTGGTTGATTTTTAGTTAAATTAATAAAATTAATTTTATAAAAAATCGACCACTTGTGGTCGGTTTATTTTTCCCTAAAATTAATTTTTTTATTTAAATAAAATAATAATAAATTTTAAAAATGAATATATATTTTTAAAAAATCGACCACTTGTGGTAGGTTTTTAAAAAGCTACCACTACTTTTCCGACCAAAAATTTTGATCGGATTTGTGGTCGAAAAATGGGAAAAACCGACTCGGTTTTCCTCTTTTTTTTTTTTAGTAGTGGTTATAGCTAAGTATAAAAGAATTTTATGGTACACATTATACATTTATACTATTTTTAAAATATACGTACGCGTGTGATGCACGAATAATATTAAAATATTATTTCTAATTATTTTATATTGAAATGTCTCGTTTGAACATGTTAAATCATATTATCTTAAAGAAAAGTTCAACTATCATATTATTTTTAAATAAAATGTAAAAAAAAATAAAAATTTACCCCATCCACCTCCTACCCCTACCTTGCCTATTTCAAGATCAGATGGTCCACTTCTTTATCTGCTTGGGAAGACTAACTCGGATTAAAAATATAAAAAATTTACCCTTTCCCTCCTTTCCATCCACACCTAACCCAATCTTTCTATCTCTAATCAAATCAATACGAAAAAAAATAATCATGTCATTGTAAAAAAATTATGCTTTAGACCTTTTTTATCATATTATTCACAATTTAAAGGTAATAGATTGCTAATATCCCCTCACCCCACCTCTAACGAAATTTATATTTTAAAAACAATCATGTAATTCAAAAAGTTTTTGTATTTTATGTTTTTCTTTGTTTATTATTTACAATCCAAAGATTTCTGATTATAAAAAATAATGTAAAATTTTATTCTACTATAAAATTTATAAATAGTAACATGCATATGATATTATCTAATTACTTCATTATATTCTAAATATTAGTTTAAATATCCCCCCCCCCCTTTCCAAATTCTTAATGTGCATTTTTTCTATTATATTAATTACTTTACTTTTTTTTTATAATTTGATTTTAAATTAAATTACTTTTTTGTGTTACACGTATAAGCAATTGAGTTTTTTCCTCTTATCACAAAATATAGAAATTAGAATAGATAAATTTTGTTATGCATAACAAAATAAATGATATAGAGATTAAAAAAAGACTTCAAAATAATTTAATTTGTTGAAAGTGATTATAATTTAAAATTCAAGTTAAATACTTTCACACCTAGCGAAAATAATCTTATCTCATATTCTATAATTCAACTTTATGCTCTTAATTTTCTTTCTTTTATTATGAAATTAAGTGACGCCTAAAATCACTAAAAAAGAGTTTATAAATAAATGTAAATTTGCAAGTAAACTTAAAAGAGTATAAATAAATTAAACTATCGAAATGCCTATAATTTGTTTTATAATCCTCCTAAAGAGTAAAAATTTAAATGTGATATTAAATTCATAAATCAGACAGTTATCAATTGCATATAACTGTATTAAATACATAAAAATAATGAAATAAAATAATATTAAAAAAAACAATAATATCAATACATATTCTAAAAAATTCATGATTTTTATTAATATAAAATAAGTATTTCTGTTTTATTTACTAGTGTTTTTTAAAAAAATTTATTCTGTATCTTTTGAATTTTTAATTAATGGATAGCAATATGTGTATTATCTAATTACTTTTAAAAAATTAATTAAAAAAACCCCCAACACCCCATTTTCCTAACTTTGTGGTTTATCATTATGTTTTTTTTTTTTTTTTTTTTTTTAAATTTTCTTTGTCTATACTAAGGAACTACTCAAGAAGTCACAACTTTATGCCAAGTCGAATTTTGTTTAATTTTAAATTTGAATTTAAATATCATATCAATTTATTAAAAGAAGATCAATTTATTGTTCTTTCTTATTGTTGCTTTTTTAAATATAATATATAATTTGTTTCTTCAAATTGAGATAGATATTTGAAATTAAAAAAATTTATTCCATTGACAAAAATGAATAAAAGAAGACCGTTTTGCTATTCTTCATTGTCCTTGCAATTTTACATTTTTCTTAGTTATTTAAAATTAATAAATTTATAAAATATTAAAAATAATCAATATGTTCTTTAAAAATATAAATATCAATATTGTTTGAGTATTTATTTTAAATTATGATTTCATACTACTATAGTATAAATTGAAATATTGGTTGACTATTTTATATATTTATATTTTACAATAATAAGTTTTGTATCACGTATAATTAGAATTATAAGTTTTATTATGCGTAACAAAAATGATAAAATGAAATATAAAGTGAGATTTTATCAAAACAAATATAGAGTATAAGAAGATTCCAATATAATTTAATTTAATTTGGTAGAACTACTTATTGTTTAAAATTCAATCTCAACACTTATTTAAGCTAAGCACTTTCACCTCTGTTGAAGATAATTTTATCTCTTATTCAATTCATTTTTTTTTAATTCAAATTAAAAATTTATTAACCTTGTCCTTATGATTAAAAAAATTCAATAATGCATGAAATTAGTTAAGAAGAAACGCATAAAATCAATAACAAAATTTTATTCATAAATGAAAATCTGCAAGTAACCATGAAAAAAATAGATCAATATTATCTAAATGCCTACAAAATTATTTTATAAGTTCCTAGAATAAAATAGATTTAATTTTTTTTACATTCATTCTTTACACAAATAATCTGTTAAAATCTCCTCTATATATTTCTAGTCTCAATTTTAATTATCGATTTCTCAAAATTTCATTTTTCATTTTGAATTATTTGCATACATCACATTTGTGGAGACTTCACCTTCGTTAAATACATCTGTGATAAAAGATAAATATGATGTTAATCACAAGAACAAGAAACTAAGCATGAAAAAACATACCTTTGTATTTATTCAAAAAAATTTGAGGATGAGCATTACCTATAATATTTTTATCCATGGTAGATATGACTATGATCTATGATATAAGTATAATAGTAAATCACAAATGATAATAATAAAAATAATAATAACTACAATAAAAATATCTTGATAGATACTCAGAGAAATTTAATGAACATCACCTATAATCTATTTATCTTTGGTAGAAATACTCTATGACAAAAAAAAAAATACATTGTAGATTAACAAAATCAAAACCTGCAAATAAATAAATGTGTATATATAAGAGATAAGAGTTAACTACCTATCTGCAATATGCCTACTCAATTAGAAATAAAAAGAAATAGAAGATACAAATAGCAAAGAAAAGATTTGTCCGGAATGATAATGTTAATGACTTATATAGATAACATACTCAATTTGAAATTTTAAAGAAAAAATGATTTAACTTCTGGATAAACTTAAATTCAAATTCAAATAAAACTGTAATTATCCTATTAGATAGAATGTGAATATAAATTATTAAAAAGTGACTATATATAATAATAATATTATATTCATAATTAACTCCTAGTCTTGTGGTAATTCAATTGTGATAGAATTGTGATAGCAAAATGAAGCAAAACGTGTTTAGTCAAAAAAAGAAGAAGAAGTTATCATTAACATTAAATTCAAAAACTGATTAGGATATTAATTAGATAAATATAAATTTTAAATTCTAACAATAAAATAAAAAGGAGAGAAAGAATTTTGTATTAGTTGCTAAAAAGTAGAACTTGTTATGAAATAAGAAAGAATAAAGAAGAAGAGTAGAGAGAATAGATAGAGTAATTCTTATTTCTTCTCTTGAGGGATGATTTACAATAAAAGAAGTCCTTCTATGTATAGGGGCAATTTGTCCCTAGTTTCACACTAAAAGACAAATACATCAAATCCTGATAGACATCAAATAAATCTTGATAGACATTCACTATAATTGATATATATCATAACACTCCCCCTTGAATGTCTAACAATGCGCATATAGGCTGCCTCATTAAAAATCTTACAAGAAAAACCCAGTGGGATAAAACCTCATAAGGAAAAAAGAGTACAACGCGTATTAGCTCCCCCTAATAAGAACTTCCTTGAACCTTTTCATTCCGATCTTGTGCACCATCTTCTTGAAAGTTGCAGTTGGAAGAGACTTGGTGAATAAGTCAGCCACATTGTCACTTGAACGAATCTACTGTACGTCAATATCACCATTCTTTTGGAGCTCATGTGTATAGAAGAGCTTTGGCGAAATGTGCTTCGTTCTATCTTGTTTTATGAATCCTCCTTTAAGTTGTGTTATGCATGCTGCATTATCTTCATATAAAATTGTGGGTACTTTGTCACATTTCAAGCCATATTTTTCTCGAATAAGATGTATTATGGACCTCAACCACACACACTCTCGGCTCGCTTCATGAATAACTATAATCTCAACGTGATTTGATGAAGTGGCTACGATAGACTGCTTTGTTGATCTCCAAGATATGGCAGTACCTCCACATATGAATACATAGCCTGTTTGAGACCGAGCTTTATGCGGGTCGTATAATTACCCAACATTAGCATAACCAACAAGATCGGAACTGCAATCTTTAGAATAAAATAAACCCATATCGATAGTGCCCTTTAGATACCGTAATATGTGTTTGATCCCATTCCAACGTCTCCTAGTAGGAGCAGAACTATACCTTGCTAGAAAATTTACTGAAAAGGAAATATCAGGCCTTGTAGTATTTGCAAGATACATTAGTGCACCAATTGCACTAAAATATAGTATTTCAGGACCAAGGAGTTCCTCATTCTTTTCTTGAGGTCGGAATGGATCCTTATTCACATCAAGTGATCAAACAACCATCGTAGTACTTAATGGATGTGCTCCATCCATAAAGAATCGTTTCAACACCTTTTTTGTGTAGGCAGATTGATGAACAAAGATGCCGTTTGTCAAATGCTCAATTTGCAAACCAAGGCATAACTTTGTCTTTCCGAGATCTTTCATCTCAAATTCTTTCTTTAGGTAATAAATTGCCTTTTGAAGCTCTATTAGCATTCCAATAAGATTTATGTCATCGACATAGATATCAAGTATAATAAACTCCGACGTTGTTTTCTTTATAAAAACACATGGGTAAATTTCATCATTCGTATAACCTTCTTTAGATAAATATTCACTAAGACGGTTATACCACATGCGTCCAGATTGCTTCAAGCCATACAATGATCTTTGTAATCTAATGGAATACATTTCCCGAGGCTTTGAGCTATATGCTTTCGACATTTTAAATCCTTCAGAAGTTTTCATGTATATCTCATTATCAAGTGATCCATATAGATAGGCTGTTACCATATCCATCAAATGCATTTCAAGACTCTCATGGACAGTGAAACTAATAAGATAACGCAATGTTATTGCGTCCATAACTGGTAATATATGTCTCATCATAATCGACACCAGGCCGTTGTGAAAATCCTTGTGCAACAACGCGTGCTTTATACCTTTGTATTTTATTTTTCTCTTTTTTTTCCGCACAAAGACCCATTTATAGCCAACGGGCTTAACACCATCAGGTGTTTGAGTTATAGGTCCAAAAACTTCACGCTTGGCAAGTGAATTCAATTCAGATTGAATTGTTTCGTGCCATCGAGGTTCAAGATGCTCACTGTCTTGCATGATTTTCGTTGCAACATTATATGCAAATACATAATCCACTATTATTTCAGATCAATTCAAATTAGTTTCAATATCACTTGAATTTATGGATAGTTCATTATTTGCTTGAGTCTCAGGCTTATTGATTCCTTCAGAGATATCAACATTGCTCAAATCTTGAACTTCCATATGTGAATCTTTCGTAGTGTCATCTTGATCATTTATTTTTTCTAGGATTTCGATCCTTAGAACCTAATGGTCTGCCACGCTTCAAGCATACTTTAGATTCATTAGCTATGACACTAGTGGATGGTCATTTAGGAACATCAATTTGAATTGGGACATTCTCTGCAGAAATATGTGATTTAGTGATCCTTTTCAAATCTGTAAATGCGTTCGGTATTTGATTTGCAATTCTCTGCAGATGAATAATCTTTTGTACTTTTGCTTAAAAATAGAAGCACGTGGATCAAGATAAGATAGTGATGAATTTTTCCATAAAATTTCTCTTTTGATATCACTATTTTCTCCCCCTAATTTTGGGAAGAGTATCTCATCAAACCGACAATCTGCAAATCGAGCAGTGAACATATCTCCCGTTAATGGTTTAAGATAGCGAATAATAGAGGGTGATTCAAACCAAACATAAATTCCTAACCTTCTTTGGGGGCCCATATTGGTGCGGTTTGGCGGTGCTACAGGCACATATACACCACACCCAAAAGTTCTCAAGTGAGATATATTAGACTCTTGACCCAAAACCAATTGCAACGGAGAAAATTTATGATAATTTATCGGTCTAAGACGAACAAGTGTTGCAACATGCAATTTGCATGACCCCAAATAGAAGTAGACAACTTAGTTTTCATCAGTAATGGTCTTGCTATCAACTGCAGACATTTTGAGTGTGAACATGGGGTACAGGATGTTCCACTCTTATTCCAATCGATAAGCAATAGTCATTAAATACTTGGGATTAAAATTCTGCAGCATTATCAAGGCGAATAGATTTAATTTGATTATCAGGAAATTGAACCCATAATCGTATTATTTGTGCCAATAATTTTGCAAATGCCAAGTTGCAAGATGACAAAAGGCACACATGAGACCATCTAGAAGAAGCATCTATTAGGACCATGAAGTATCTAAACGACCTACTTGGTGGGTGAATTGGTCCACAAATGTCCCCATATATGTGTTCCAAGAATGCGGGGGACTCAATCTCAACTTTTTTTGGCGATGGTCTCACAAACAGCTTGCCTTGATAACAAGCATTACATGAAAATTCACCATTCGAAAGAACCTTCAAGTTCTTTAATCGATGCCCATTTGAATTTTCTATTATTCGTCTCATCATTATTGATCCTGGATGTTCCAAATGATCATGCCAAAGTACGAAAGTATTGGAATTAGTAAACTTCCGATTTACTATAGAATATCCTCAATTGCACAAATCTTTATCCAATACAGGCCAGAAGATAAAACAAGAAACTTTTCAACAACACATGTCTACCCATAGATATTCTTGGTGATACCAAGATATTCAAGATTCATCTCATCAAATGTCTTGATATGATAACTATTTTCACGGATATCTTTAAAACTCATCAAGTTTCTCCGAGACTTTGGAGAAAATATGACATTATTTATGATGAGTTTAGTTTCCTTGGGCAAGATTATAATGGTTTTTCCAAAGCCTTCAATCAAATTAGCACTACCAGAAATTGTAGTAACAATAATCTTGCCAATGTTTAGATGAGAGAAATATTTCTTATCTTTGAATATCGTATGTGTAGTGCCAGAATCAATAAAACAAATATCTTCTTGAAAATTATCCATATCTTCAACCAAATAAAATATATATTAAGTATTTGTACAAAGTGAAGCTTATAAGAAATTGTTAATCACAAAAAAATAAAATGTCCAAATTAAAAACTATTGAATATAATATTTGATAAAGAATGTAATATATTATTATTATTATAATTAATAATATGGAACATTAACATACAATAATATAATATTGTTATATTATATTTGTTCAGGACGTGAATATGCAATAACAATATAATATTACTATATTATACTTGATAAAGAATATGATAATATTATTGTATTATATAATATGGATAATTAATGACAATATGTATGTTGACATTATAAAAACAAAATCGGCAAACAATATGTTGATCAATAGTACTATCGTAGCGGTCGTTTTAACATGCAAACAATTTCTCCTTTTTTTTTTCCAGAAACGTGTAATACAGGAAAAGCAATAGTATTGTCATTTTTTTTTCTTTCAAAAGAAAAATGGAAAAGTTAAAACTCAATTTAATAATAAATTACAATAATGTAATTGATCTAATCAATAATAATCAAAAACTGATAATAATGCAAACAACTACTTTTACATGATTCTTTATTCACTAACTCTTATCAATAAAAATAAAATAAAATTAAAAATCATCATTCTTCCATGTTTACGGAACCATCACCAATCAAGTGATCAATCTTTCCTTCAAGGTGCTCGTAAAAGTCTGCTACATCCAAGCATGTGATGTCAACATTATTTTTAGAGAGAAAGTTAGCCTCGGGATTTCTCTCTTTCTTCTTTAATGATGCTTGATAAATATCAACCAAGTGCTTGAGAGCACGACAATCACATGAATAAAGTCCTTTTCCGCCACATCGAAAACAAGTAACTGCTTCACGTTTCTCACTTTTCTCTTTTTATTTGATGAATGATTAACACCAGGAACAGGGTTTCTTTCTTGATCATTGTGACCACAACCATGACCACGTCCACGACCAGGGCCGCGACCTTTTCCACGCCTAGCATGGTGAGCGTGCACATCATTCACTACAGGGAATGGTGCAGATCCAGTTGGTCGGTTCTCGTGATTTTTCATCAACAAATCATTATTTTGTTCGGCCATGAGAAGATGAGAACTCAGTTCAGTATACTTCTTGAAACCTTTTTCTCGATATTGTTGCTGTAAGAGCACATTCGAGGCATGAAAAATGAAGAGCGTCTTTTTCATCATAGCATTATCATTGACCGTCTCTCCATAAAGTTTCAATTGAGAAAAAATTCTGAACATGGCAGAATTGTATTCATGAACAGACTTGTAGTCTTGAAATCTTAGATGCATCCACTCATATCGTGCTTTTGGAAGGATGACCATCTTTAAGTGGTCAAACCTTTCTTTTAGGCTATTCCACAATACGAGTGGATCCTTAGTAGTAAGGTATTCAATTTTCAGAACTTCGTCAAGATGATGACGTAAGAAAATCATAGCCTTAGCACGATTTTGACTAGATGTTGTATTTTCATTCTTTATGGCGTCTCCAAGACCCATAGGATCTAGGTGGATTTCAGCATCCAACACCCATGAAATATAGTTCTTGCCCGAACTTTGAAGGGCAACGAACTCACACTTCGTAAGATTGTTAGCCATACGGAAAAAGGGAAGAAAAATAATAATACCTTAGCCTTAGCCTTCAAATTTGAGACGGTAGAGTCTCGTGCTGATAACGTGTTATGAAATAAGAAAGAATAAAGAAGAAGAGTAGAGAGAATAGAGAGAGTAATTCTTATTTCTTCTCTTGAGAGATGATTTACAATGAAGGAACGCCTTCTATTTATAGGGGGAATTTGACCCTAGTTTCACACTAAAAGATAAATACATCAAATCCCGATAGACATCAAATAGATCTTGATAGACATTCGCTATAATTGATATATATCATAACAGGATTATATATGTGCTAAATTATGTAAGCATAATATTCTATTAATAGAAGACCTAACAGTTTTATTTTGAAAACTTTAAGTTTATTTAAATGATAACTAAAGAGTAGATAAAAAAAAAAAACTATTTAGAACACTCACAACCAAATAACTAGCTTTTAAATGAAGTCAAATAGAGATTAAAACCGTGTATTGCTAAAAATAAGGAAGCTAGCTATCTTCTTTTTTTCTTTTTGCAAAATCGTATGGAGTCTAGCTATTTTTTCTTTTTCAACTTATTGTTCTTGTGTTTTTGTCTTTTTTTTTTCTTTTTCCTTTTCTATTTAAGATAAAAATAAAAAAGACCAAAGATAAAACAAAGTTTATTCTTCTTTTTTGTTAAATTTGTTATTTTTCATAATTTATTTTATAGTTTTATATTTTTTGTGAAGTTATCTTATTGTTTACCTAATTTTGAATGCATAATTTTTTTTTATATTCTCCTATTTATTCATAGCAAAAGATAGTTTGAAAATTTGATTATTATTCTTTCTTATCCTTAATTTTTTTAAAAGATACAATGTAAATTTTTCTTATAATATTATATTTGAATTGAGAGGTATTTTTGAATTCAATGAAATTAATAAAATATATTCCTTAAATTTAAAAACATTTTTCTTCATCTTTCCTATTTCACGAAAACTCTATGCCCCCCTCTCCTGTTTTATCATTTTTCTTCTTTCTTGTTTGAGGAAATCATTATCTACATATATATATTATTGGTACTACTGATGAATTTTCTCTCTCTCTCCCCCTTGGGTTTTTCTAACGGTAGTTTTGACGTGACTCAGGCTTCTCTGACGCCGGCGTCGGATCAGTAGGGCCGGCGACAGGTAAGTAGACGCTACTACCCCTCTCTCTCTCTCTCCCCCTTGGGTTTTTCTCTCTCTTACCCTTTGCCCTTGATACAAGCATAAAGAGTACAAGGTTTACAAGGTCTTGTAGAAAGTTCAAGCTTCGAATTGTCAAAGGATCAAGTCTCGGATTTGCAAGTGCTTGAAGACCTTTTGGAACCATTACAAAGCCCTGTCCAAGTGAAGAAAGGAGGATGTTCCTTACACTCAAGTGGCGCCTTTTACTAAGGGCATGATGGACTTTTTGTACTCCAAAATAACACTTCATAGGAGCCCTTTTCTAAGCCCCTCATTAAGGGCATTTTTGTCATTTGGTTGTAATGAGTATAAATAGACCCTTTAGCTTGTATTTTTCTTATATTTTGATGAATTGAAATTGAGTATTACTCATATTTTGTAGCTTTAGTCTTGTAGTTATAGCTCTTAGAACCAAAACTTGGTCCATGAACATTTGAAAGTTAGGATTTTCACTTGTCTTGGATGATTTGGCAAGAAAGGTGTGCTTGAGGAAGTGTGAGTCCTTTGGGTCACCTAAGAGGAAGGTTTGAACTTTCATTTGTGAGGTGTGTTTGAAGATTTGATACATCTTCTAGTGCTAATCATATAGTGGAAGTAAGGGTCTTCTACCTATCTTTACTTTTTATGCAATCTTCCTCTTCATCCCTTTTCTTTGTATTGTTTTCTCTTTGATTGGTTGCAGGAATTTGCATCTTGTGAGTCCATTTCATGTGTTTCATATTCTTTAGGCTATCGGCCCTCTCCCCATCGTGCGTACCTTCCACTGCTTTCATCGGCGGGTTAGGGTCACCATCGGCTCGACTCCGGCGACATAGCCTGCGTATAGCTTCGATCACAGGTGACTGGTTTCGGCTGGTCCAGGTATCAGGTTTCGCTGGTCCCGACCAGATCTGATTCTGATAATACCAAACCTGATTCCGAAAGTACTCCGGTAAAGCTCCAACGATAATATTTCGGCGACCAGTTTCTGCATCAATTTTTCGGAATCCAACATACCACACAAGAGAAGAGGACTTGGTTTACAAGCATAACCCGGTGACTTCTAACCTTTGCTATTTACTTTCTCGTATTATTTCTTGTATCTTGACTTGCGTTTAATTTGTTGGAATTGTCTGTTGTCTTATATTGGTGACTTGCACTATTTTTTATTATTTGTTTTGTTGTTCTTGGTGTTAGTCCATTAGGGTGCTCTATATTTCCTACTATTAGTTTTGTTTCTATCTTAGTTTAGTTTTGTTTCTATCTTTGTTTGTTTGTTTTTTGAGTAGTGTCTTTGGGCTTCAATGATAGGGTAGGGTCATGTCTGAGGGGGGTTGGGGTTGGGGGCTATTGTTAGAATAGGGGAAGAGGGAAGGGCTGGTTTGGAGGTAGGGGAAGAGGGGGGGGTTGGTTTGGGACTAGGGGAAAAGTCTGGTGTTATTACGGGGTTGGGGTATAGAGTGAGGGGGGTAGAGGTAAAAGTGTGTTACAAGAGTGGATAGGTTGAGGGTGGGGTCTTGGAACATAGGGACCCTTCAGTGTAAGTCCATAGGGCTTGTGTAGATTCTTAGAAAGAGGAAGATTAATATTGTGTGTGTCAAGGAGACCAAGTGGGTAGCTCTAAGGCTAGGGATGTGGATAGTTACAAGCTATGGTACTTGGGGAGTGAGAGACGTAGGAATGAAGTAGGCATCTTAGTAGATGAAGAACTTATAGGGCAAGTAGTGGAGGTTAAGAGGGTCAGCGATAGATTGATGACTATTAAGTTGGTCATTGGGAGGTTTACCCTGAACGTGTGTAATGTTTATGTGCCGCAGGTGGGCTTGGACGGTGAAGAGAAGAAGAAGTTTTGGGAGGATTTGTATGAGGTGGTGAGAAGCATGCCTAGCTCTGAGAAGATTGTTGTAGCAGGAGATTTTAATGGATACATCAGGGTGTTATTGAGAGGCTATGGCGATATGCATGGTGGTTATGGGTTTGAGGAAAAGAATGAAGAGGGAGTTGCTCTGTTAGATTTTGTGAGGGCCTTTGGTATGGTGGTAGTGAATTCGATCTTTCCAAAGAAGGAGGATCACCTTGTCACCTTCCGAAGCACAATAGCCAAGACTCAGATTAACTTTCTGCTACTTAGGAAAGGGGATAAGGTGTTATGTAAGGATTGTAAGGTCATTTCGAGTGAGAACCTTTCGACCAAACACAGGCTTCTGGTGATAGACTTGGGCTTAAAGAAGGATAAGAAGAGAAGGGGTGGGGAGGGTCGACCTAAAATAAAGTGGGGTGGCTTGACGCCAGTGAGTGCGCTGGAGATAGGGGAGAAACTGGTGAAAATGGGGGTATGGAAGGGTAGGAGGGACGTGGATGGTATGAGGGATAGGGCGACTAGGTACATCAAGGAGACAGCTAGAGAGGTGTTGGATATATCGAGGGGCCGGGCTGGTCAACGTCAGAGGATTGGTGGTGGAATGAAAAAGTAAAGAAGAAAGTGGAGACACAGAAGGAAGCATATGCTAAGTTGGTTGAGAGTAAGAATAAAGAGGATAAGTGGGTAAATTAGGGAGGAGTACAAGTTAGCTAGGAAAGAGGCTAAGTTAGTAGTTTCAGCTGCTAAGACGGCAGCGTTTGAGTGCTAGTATGCGGGGTCAGAGAAGAAAGATGGGGAAAAAAGGTTGAATAGGCTTGCTAAGGTTAGGGAGAGGAAGGGTCTTAACCTTAATCAAGTGGAGTGCATTAAGAGGGAGGATGGTAGTGTGCTGGTGGAGGACGTTCTTATTAAGTGAAGATGGTATTCGTATTTTTATAGACTCTTGAATGATGGAGGGGATAGAGAAATTGTGTTAGAGAGCTGGATCACTCTGAGGGGTGTCGTGATTTCAGCTATTGTAGGCATTTTAAGGTGGAGGAGGTCAGCGAGGCTATTCACAGGATGCGAAGGGGTAGGGCGGCAGGGACAGACGAGATTTCTGTGGATTTTTAGAAGTTTACCGGCGGGGCTGTTTTAAGGTGGTTGACCAATTATTTAACGGCATTTTCAAGACTGCAAAAATGCCTGAGGCTTGGAGATGGAGTACCATGATTCCTTTATATAAGAACAAGGGTGACATCCAGAGTTGTAACAACATAGGGGTATTAAGTTGTTGAGTCACACTATGAAGATTTGAGAGAGAGTGGTCGAGCAGAGGTTGAGGAGGATAGTGTCTATTTCGGAGAATCAGTTTGGCTTTATGACCAGTCGCTCGACGACGGAGGTAATTCACCTGGTGCGGAGACTGGTGGAGTAGTATAGGGAAAGGAAGAAAGATCTTCACATGGTGTTTATCGACTTGGAAAAGGCTTACGACAAAATACCTAAGGATGTTCTTTGGAGATGCTTGGAGTTGAGTGGGGTTCTGTTGGCATACATCATATCGATTAAGGACATGTATAATGGATCTAAGACTCTGGTTAGGATGGTGGAAGAAGATTCAGAGCATTTCCCTGTCTTGACAAGGTTTCTTCAGGGATCGACTCTTAGCTCATTTTTGGTTACATTGGTGATGGATGTGTTGTCGCGGTGTATTCAAGGAGAGGTGTCTTAGTGTATGTTTTTGTGAATTATATAGTATTGATTGATGAGGTGCGGGGAGGTAGGAAAGATAAATTGGAGGTTTGGAGATAAACCCTTGATTCTAAAGGGTTCAGGTTGAGTAGGAGCAAGAAAGAGTATATGGAATACAAGTTTAATGACTTGAGGCAGGAGGACGAGGTGTTAGTTAGGTTGGATTCCCAGATTATTTGTATGAGAGATAGTTTTAAGTATCTCGGGTCCATGATTCAAGGGAATGAAGAGATTGATGAGGATATCTCCCACCGTATTGGGGTAGGCTGGATAAAGTGGAGGCTTGTCTTGGGAGTGTTGTGTGAGACCAAATGCCATAGCATAGGCGGCGCATAGTCAAAAGCATACCTAGGAATAGGCGGCGCATAGTGTATAGCACACTGGATTCCGAGACCTTAGGCTATAGGATAGGTTGTGCATCGTTCGTGGCCTAGTTTTACCAAGGCCTAGCCTTCCTCGATGCCTATTTTGGCGTGAGAAATGCTCAATCCATAGCCTTATGCATCACCATTCCTAACTTACCAACTTTACCATACAATGCGTCCAAATCGTCAATCTCTTCGTTGAATACCTTTTGCACCTATATTTGCTCAAAACAATAAAAATGATTAGTACGATGGGTTGCCTCCCACCAAGCGCCTTAGTTTTGGTCGTGGCACGACTCTTATTTTTGGATTTTCATTAATTAAAAACAAATCAAGTACTAGAATGAAAGAAAACGATAAACGATAAATGAAAAATGATAAACGATGGGTTGCCTCCCATCTAGCGCCTTATTTATTGTCATGGCACGACATGGTTACCTCTAGTACTCAGACTTCGTCGAGATAGATGGTGGATCGTTTTCTGAATGGATTCAGACGACAATGAGGCTTACTTGTAGGAGGGGTACCAATTATATCATCAATAGTCCAACCCATAGCTCTCATGTATCTCTTCAGAGTAGAGATGAGAGCTTCTACGTGCTGTTCACTTAAATCATTTGCACTCTCCGGAAGTATATTTCTACTTTCCAAGAACACATACCTTAGATAATCAGGGAGCTCTTGCGATTCTAGCATTGGTGTCTCGTCAATGGGAGTCTTCGTTGTTGGTTGATTCTTGAGATCACAATCCGGTTGCTTAGGAGTATAAGACTCTATTTCTGTTAGAGCACCCATAAGTTCTTCATAATCTTCATTATCCTCATGCTCAACTTTCAGTGGCGCAGCAGACAATGGCTCAACAGTAGGTTGTTTCTCTATAGAAAATGCTTTCATATCCTCATGATGAACATCAGCTACAGATAACTCATTCATGTCGCTGGGCTGCTTCATGGCTTTGCATATATCAAAGCGGACCACTTCGTCATTAATTCGAAACAAAAGCTCATTATCTTTCATGTCAATAAGCACACTTCCAGTTGCGAGGAAGGGGCGTCCCAAGATTATGGGAACCTCTGAATCTGCTTCACAATCCAAGATGACAAAGTCTGCTGGAAAGATAAATGAAGAAACCTTTACCAAGACATCGCATAGAATACCAACCGGTCGTTTTACCGACCTATCCGCCATAACAAGCCTCATGTTAGTTGGTGTAGGATCTCCTAACCCCAACTTCTTGTAGATCGATAATGGCATCAAGTTGATGTTGGCTCCTAGGTCACATAATGCTTTGGCAAAGTTCAAAGATCCGACGGTGCAAGGAATAGTGAAAGCTCCGGGGTCTGCCTTCTTCTGTACTAAGGACCTTGTGGCAATTGCACTGCAATGATGAATATTATCTGCCGGCTCATAACTTGCTGCCCGCTTCTTTGTCAACAGGTCCTTCATAAATTTCGCATACCCAGGCATTTTTTCAAGTGCCTCCACTAATGGAACATTAATGGTCAGCTGCTTTAACATATTCATAAATTTGTTGAACTTTGTATCATCCGCCACCTTCTTCAATCTTTGGGGAAAAGGTGGTGGTGGGTATGAAAGTATTCTCTCCACAGTTTTCTTCTCCTCTTGCTTCCGTTTTCCAGCTTTTTCAGGCTGCACGTCGTTAGGAGTGACGTTAAGGACATTAGGATCGGTTGCTGCGGCATCTTCCCCTTTCGCCTTATCATCAATTTCCGCCTCTTCGTCAGCCACTTGCTTGCCTTTTTCTGAAGTTTCCAGCACCTTACCACTTCTAGTAGTGATGGCCATGCATGACCCATCATTCCTTGGGTTTTGCACAGTATCGCTAGGTAAAGTGCCAGCCTTCCTTTGATTGAGTGTTGCTGAAAGTTTGCTCAATTGCTGCTCTATTTGCTTGATTGAAGTGGAATGAGAATCAACTAGTTGTTTCATGGAGGACAAATCATTAATTACCTCAGTAACTCCCGCACTTGTTGCTTCCACTCCTTTCAATAATTTAGCCATCATGTCTTCCATACTTCCAGAACTAGATGTGGTGGTGTCACGTCTTCCAGGGGGAACGTACAAACCACTCTTTTCATTCTTGTTCTTCCAACTACCTTGGTCAATGTTTCCAGATTTACCATAATAGTTTCGACCTTGGTTTCCTTGGGTATTGCCTCGGAAACCCCCCTGATTATTCAAGTAGTTGGCTTTTTCTTCCGAATCAGATTCGTCTCTTCCTTTTAGCGCCACAGCTTTCACTTTTTCGGTCTTCCCTGATAATAAATGCTTTGTAAGAAGATCCATCTGTGTTTTCATGTGAGCCATATCTTGATCACGTTCTTCTTGTCTTCTTCTTTGGTCTGCAGTCATGCCTATAGATAAAGTGGGGCTTGCTACCTCAGAATCCCTGGTATGCCAAGCTCTACTTTTTTTCGTCATACGATCTAACATATTGCTTGCTTGACCAAAGGTAAGGTCCATAAAAGATCCTCCAGCTACGTTATCCACCACTGGCTTAGTTATTGAATTCAAGGCTCTATACAATATCTCCATGAGGTGAACATTAGTCATGTGATGGTTTGGGCATCTCGCTAGCTTTGTCTTGAACCTCTCCCATGTTTCATGAAGAGCTTCAGTGGGAAGCTGACGAAAGTTGCTGATTTCATCTCTCAATTGTGCCCTTTTGAACGGCGGAAAGAATCTTTCTAGGAAAGCGTCTCTCAATTGCCTCCAATTTGTAATTGAATCAGGAGTCAGCCCATTCAACCATAGTGTTGCCTCCCCAGACAGAGACAATGGGAATAGACGTAATCGAATTGCATTCTGACCAACACCAGGATTGTCAAAAGACTTGCATGTAGAAATAAAGTTGATGAGATGCATATTCGGATCATCGCCTGCTAGTCCACCAAATAATCCCTTGAGTTGCAATAACTGAATCATGGTGCTTGTGATGTTGAACTTGGCTCCGGGCGCTAATGGTGGAGGAATAATGGCTCCTGTGGCTCCGGCTCCATCAAGATCATCATCATCATCATCGAACGGTATTTCACGTTGTGCATCCATTGATGCACTGAACAAAAACCTGCAGTAAACAAAAACAAAAACTAAAAGTAAAAGTACGAAAGTCTTCGACCAAAGGGTCTAGTAATTATTACGAACTTGATTGACACTTGTATTCCCCGGCAGCGGCGCCAATTTTTGATAACGCTCAATCTACAGCTCTCGTTTGAGTGTAAAGCGGTCGTTAGCAAATATAGAACCCAACCTGGGTTGGGTGTCGATCCCACAGGGAATAGCTTGGCCAACAAGTAAGTAAAATTACTAAACTTTTGGTGCAAGTCTCGTATGAAGGGGGGATTCTTGTTTTACAAGTAATGTAAACACAAGCTGAAAATAATAAAGTAAAAAGAGAGAGATTGTTACGTTGGTTGTAAACAATGAGAATTGAAGCGTTGGGGTTATGTCCACCTTCTGAGGTATACGTCTCTATTGGCTATGAGTGTGTAGAATTCTTTCATGCAATTGCTTATAGAGGATTGTAGTCGATGGTAAATCCAAGCGTCTCTCGACCTAAACAAGGACTATTTCACTTTAACTCTCTCGAGCTTAAAGCGTGTCTAACGGTACGAATTCTCCAAGAGGTTAGTTCAGTTACGGCACTAGCTTTTTAATAGGAAAGGGTGTCCTACTACCTTGACATTATCTCTTTTCCAGACAAATAACTTTTCTCTCGAACAAGTTAAATGTTAGACTGGCGTATTCTTGCGTTTGCAACCGCAAAGAATGTAGATTAAGATGAAGAGAATAATGATATAAGCAATATACATGCCTCAAACTCACAAACTCACAGCAATAGATAGTATCTCATACGGCTTCCATAACCCCAACAGAGAAGTTTAGTTACCCATGAATGCGAAGGAAATCACGATTGACATTGTTATTATATCACGATATTGAGTAATGGCGTGTAGATCAAGTGATAGGCGTGAGGCGTGATTCCTTAGCAAGTAACGATTCTCTTGTTGTGGAATTTAAGAATAGAAGAGTAGAAGAAGAAAAATAGAATTGAATTGTAAGACGAGAAATTAAGAAGATGTTAGAAGATGTAAAAAGATGATAGAAGATGAGAGGGATGGAAGGAAGTATTGTGTTCTCCCTCCTTCCTCCCTCCTTATTTTTTTTTTAAATCTCTAGCATGATAGGGTATTTATAATACCCATATCCTAATCCTACTAAGCTAATGAAATAAATAACCAAATCCTATTAGACTAATGAAATCCTTAACCCAAATGTACTAGGTTAAGGTAACATTATCATAATCCACTTAAAATAATGAAATACATAACCTAATTGTACTAGGTTAATGTATCATTGTCAAAATACAGCTTTGTGTCTGTAAGTCCCCAAAGTCTTCAGAATTATTGTTTTAGCCCGGGACAGATTTTCCATGCAGCAGTTTTGGTCCTTAGGCGTGTAAACTTTCTTCCCTTCCTTTGTGAGCTTTCTTTTGCGTCAAGTAAGCCATAAAATGCTGATTTTTGCATCATTTATACCTGAAACTTTACTAATCATGTTCGTTAGCTCTCTTACAGGAAAAAGGACTAAAAGTGCATGAAATATATAATTTGTTCTCAAAACTAGGCTAAAATATGGGCAAAATATATTGATATAGGCGTGTAAATCCGCCTATCATCGGCCAGTAAAGAACCCCATATCCAAAAATTAAAGGTGGCGAAAATACATATGTTGCTTTGAATGTGTAGGCTTACTAGGAGTGATAGGGTTAGGAATGAGACTATCCAGAAGAAGGTTGGAGTGGTTTTGGTGGAGGACAAGATACGAAAAGTTCGGTTGAGATGGTTTGGGCATGTGATGAAGAGGGGCATGGATGCCCCAGTTCGTAGGTATGTGAGGCTTGCTTCGGATGGTTTTAGACGGGATAGGGGTAGGCCGAAGAAATATTGGAGAGAGGTGATTAGACGTGACATGGAGCAGTTATAACTTATTGAGGACATGACCCTATATAGGAAGGTTTGGAGGACACGAATTAGGATAGAAGGCTAGTGCCTGTGGGTGGGTCGTAGTTAGTAGTTAGGAGAGCTTTGGGGTGGAGGTATGAGGGTGGGGTGCCTTTGGTTCGTTAGTATAGGATATTACTTTGTGGGTGTCTTATTTTTGCTATTCCATCTTATTTCATGTTTTATTATGAATTTATTTATTATTCTTTGTCTTGAGCCGAGGTTCAATTGGAAACAACCTTTCTACCTCTCTGGTGGTAGTGGTATGGACTGCGTACACTTTACCCACCCCATACCCCACTGTGTGGGAATACACTGGGTTTGTTGTTATTGTTGTTGTTATTATTGGTACTACTACCACTGCTTCTACTCTATACGTATGTACTACTACTATCTATGTTATTTTTAATTATTATTATTGTTGTATCTTTTATTTAATAGTTAAATATATTTTAATTTGAAATGATAAGTTTATGAAGTAGTTAGAACTTATTTAAGACTCTTCAATTATGAATTCCTAGATTTAAGCTAATATATTTTTTTCTCTTATAAAAGCTTAATTTTCAAATTCAATATCTGTAATCCTTTAAATCTACTATTACAATATTATTATTATTAATAATAATACTATTATTATATATTTGTCTTTTATTTGATATTTAATAAATTATATTCAGATGTGATTTTTATAACATTCAAATTTTAAAAGAAGTAAGTTTATGAAAGAGTAAAAGTGTAATGCCCCGAGAGTACACCCTGGGCGCCAGACGGTGCTTACAGTCCCGAGGGACTACAAGCTAATCCATGAGCTGGTACCTGCTACAAGAACTGAATAACATGATCATAAATGCGGAAGAATAACTATTATGCCATAAGGTTTTAATAATTGAAACAACTGAAATCTGAGATCAACTGAAATAACTATCTGACATGTAACTTGAAATCTGAATGTACTGAATAACTGACTGTAGTGTCTGAAAGCCTCTAAAATGACTGAATAAGAGTTGATGGGACAGACCCCAACTAATTCCACTAACTACCGAACTAGAGACATGGAATAAAATAATCTGTCCTCAAAATATGAGGACTCACCACTGCTACTGCTGAGAGTCTGAGAAGTCTAAGTGCAATTCAGGAACTGGGCGTCAGAACCTATGATATAATCCATCATAGCTCAAGAGAAAAGTATGTAATCAGTACTTTGAATGTACTGGTATGCTAAATGAGGTAGGATGATATGCATGATTTCCTGAACAGAATAATAATTATCTTATTATGCATGTAAAACATGGAATATTGAACAGAAACATGGAATCTGTAGATACTGAAAATATAGAGAATCTGTAAATACTGAGAATGTATGAAAGTCTGTAAATAATGAAGGTACGTGAAATCTGTAGATACTGAGGATGCATGACCAAGCATATAACATAAACTGAATAAAATCTGTAAACTAAAATACTAAAATAACTGGTATCTGTATGCTTTGGTCAAACAACTGAATAACTGAATTAAGACTGTATTTGAGACTATGGCTGAAACTGTGGGAGGTTTCATCTAACCGACATGCCCCAATCTGAGTTAATCGGGGTCCAACCTGTAACCCCAGTTGGAAGGATGTCAATACCGTGCCACGGGTACCAACACTGGATGTGTGAATCCACTAAACTGATATATTGTCCAAAGGACTAAGGGTGTCAAGCCTGAACTGACGGGTGACCCTTGCAAGATAGTCAATCCTAATCTGACGGGTGACTTTTCAATACCCTACGCTGGCTACGTAGTTCTGGAGTATAGGGACTGCTACTAGTGACGTTGCCTGTCTAACGGGGAAGCCATCATCCCTACATTCGCTTGGTGCTAAATCCTACTCCCAACTGAAAGACACTAAAATACTAGACTATTCTGAGTTTAACTGGCTGATATCTGACTGTTCTGATAATGCTCATAGTATGTTCTGAAGAATATTCTATAATGCATTGAGACTAGACTAAATAAACAGCTATGGTTTTGGGGTATTCAATACCCCCAGGACTCAAAACTATAATAGCAAACTGGCACTAAAGCTTGTAGGACAAAGCATGAAGGCTTTTATTAAATCAATCACTCTTGTAGGCATTTTATCAAACACTTGTAGTTCATGCTTTAATCAAATCATAGAAATATCATGGAACTTATAAAAATAGCATGAATTCAACCTAATAGCACTAAATCATGGTTTAATTCAATGAATGATATCATTAAGACATGAAGAATTGAATATCAACAATAATTTCATTGAAACATGGTATAAAATCAATATTCATGATTGTTCATAGAAACTCATAATTTAAAATCACAATTTAATATCATAATTCTTGAAAAGATGATAGCTTTTGTAATTAAAGTGGGTACTTGGACTCCATGAGTGAAATGAATATCTAACATACCTTAGAAGATGAATTTCTTGAAGTTCTTGGGAAATTCTTGAAGATTGGTCCTGAATTTGAGAGTTAGGGTTTCTTGTTCTTGGAGAGAGTTGATTTTAATTTGAGAAAATAATGCAAAAGTGAGCAAATAATGTTCTCTTAGGGTTAAATTTCGTGTTTAGGCGGATTTGAGGTCATGGGAGAATACCAAACAACCCTTGAAATTTAAAATCGCAAAGCTAAAAAAAATTCCGATTTTCACCCTTGGCGCGATGCGCCAAGCCACTGGAATTTGGATAATTGGGAATCTGCATTGTGGCGTGACGCGGTGTAATCGCGTTGCCATCTTGTTTGTGACCTGGAAGCTCACCGCGATTCGGTGGAATCGCAGAGAGACACTGGAAACTGCCAAATGTCAATTTTGCCTTTGGCGCGACGCGCCACAATCGCGCACCTTCACTGGAAATTGCCAATCATCATTTAGACTTGCTCCGCGACGCGCTAAGGGTCAAAATGACTGTGTTTAACGACTGAAACTTAAGAATTAAAATTACCATAACTTCTTACCCGGTTATCGAATTTGGGCGAATTTTATATCGTCGGAAAGCTGATTGAATTTCATATGCAATGGTAGGCTCTAAATTAAAAAATACTGAGTGATTCAAAATTTTTATATATGAATACCCATGCATTGGGACTTAAATAATGCTAGAGAAATACGGGGTATTATAAAAAGTCCATTAAGAATTCTTCATTCGTGAGTTTTTATTTTTAAGCTAATAAAAATATTTTTTTCATAACAAAGGATAGCGGTTTTAAATAATCCACCACTCTTTTTTTTTTAAAGAAAAACTAAAGCTGCTGCTACTATTAATTAAAACAACTACTACTACTATTATTATTATTGTTAATATTATTATTAATATTAATGTTATTATCTTTTATATAATATTTAAATATATTTTATAACATTGAAAAAAATTAATTTATAAATTGTAAGAGTTTATTTAGAACTCTTCACTGTTAGGTTCCTAGTTTCAAGTTAATGATCATCTTTTTTTAATATTTTCAAAATTCAAATATCTCTAGATTTTAATTCAAAAAAATTATTACAATACTGTATTAATCTTGTCTTAAAATTGCCAAGTGGCATATTATTACGTTACCACTTGACTTTTTCTGGTGCTTCATCCTTTGCTTTATAATATATATAGATTCTATAAATGCATCTAACTTTTTCAGGGCGCAAGAAGTATATCTTGTACTGTAAGAATGAAGACGTTGGCTCCAATCCGAAAATTGAGGAAAAGGCTAATTTTAATTTATTGTTTGATCAAAAGTAAAATTATGAGAATGAATATTTTAACATTTTCAAATTTAGCAAATGTCCATGAAACCACGATCCTTATCAGCACATGTATATAGCGTCTTTATGCAAGAGCAAAAACAATATTTGTTGACTGGGTGGATGTTTGAAAACAAAATATTATTCCTAAAGATTATTGGCATAATTAACTTAAATATGTATATGACTAGGGGTGGACGTTCGGTATTTGGTTTGGTATTTTTATAATTTGGGTTCGGTAATTCGATAATCGGTAAATGAAAGTAGATATCAAATACCATACCCTTAAACTTCGGTTCGGTAATTCGGTAATCGGTAAATTAAATTTTGGTTCGATATGAAATTCGATATTACCATATTAAAGTTGGACATGCTTATAGTGATCCTATTTGGTGATAATAGTGGTGATTTCCAACCAACATTTTGAGAAAAAATCAATTTTGTTTGATAGTTTTACACCTCTGAATACACAGTTTTACATCAGAAAAAATTAATTATGTTTGGTCTTGTTACACGTTGATATGTGGGGCTCAATTAATGAAACACCTTAAAACCTATGTTATTGTAGTTTGATCAGCTCCAAGAAGGGGAGAACTGGATGTAACACGAATAACATTCACATCAAACTGGATATAACACAAACTGGATGTAAATATGATGTAAAGTCATAATATTACTTCTTATAAATGTGATGGAGAGCAATATATGTTATGTTGTCTTCCAAGTGCTGAGTTTTTCTATAATTTCCACCTGTTGTTGACATGTGAACACAAGGATTAAGAAGGCTTGACCAAGTCCCCTTGGTTAAAGTATATTCTGACCTATGTTAGGAATATTAGAGTTGGGCAAGTGCAGCCAACAATGGTGTTATGTATCATGTCATGAAGACTTCTTTTCTGTTGTTCCCTTCCACGCCCTAATTTTCAGTCTTAGCGTGATATTTTTATCAAAAGTTGTCATATGTTGGTTGCAAGGAAGTCTGTTGTGTAAAGTTAAGAGTCTACTTTATGTCTATGTTTAATAGTTCAAAGTTTGTTTGAGCAATATTCACACAAGTATGTGGCCTTTGGAGTGTGGACTAGGTATGTGGCCTATGGATCACTTAACTATTATTGGATATTCGGGAAATACCAAATACCAAATGGTAGTAATAATTTTTAGCAATTCCGAACTCAAATACCGTAATTTTAAAATTTTACTCTCAAATACCAAATTACCAAATACCAATTATCAAATTTTTCAATTCGATTCGATAATTCAATTTTTGATATTTTATGCCCACCTGTATATGACTGCCCAAGATTTAAGGATATTTAACTATATTCAATCAAATTGTATGGGTTAATATGAGAGCAGACATATAAATCGGTTAATAACGTATAAATCGGGTAAATAGCTTGGACCTAGTCAAATTACATAGGAAATGACAATTTTAAATCATTTAGGAAAATAATCATAACTGAACCATTTTATTACGCTCAATAGATAACAACTTGATCCGAAAATGTTGATATTTTCTCTTTTAACTGAGTCTCTCAACCTTATCTGGTTCATTTGTGTTCCAGTTTGATTCAACCTTTCCACAGTGAGGTACTTCCCATTTCCATCTTCTTTGAGCACTTTAATTCGATGACATGTAATATCTTTTTTTATTTATAAGCATATATCTTATTGAATTTATTCATATATATGCTTTTTTTATGGAACATAAATACTATAACATCAATTTTTAATCCTCCCTTTTCAGACTTTTTAAGGGGCATGATTCACTGGTGAAATGTTGTTCAAGTAGTTTGTATCAGGGCGTGATAACAATTACTCTAACATGTTTGGTTTTGAGAGAATTTATTTTAGGTTTATTGTTTTCAAACAATACACTTGAATTTTTAACAGAAGATTTGACTTTAAAATAAAAGTTGAGTGGCAGAAAAAAGTAGTGGAGTCTGGCCGAATAATATTTGTCTAGTTATTAGCTTCACTCGTCATCTTTTGGTACATCAACATGCTACACGTTTCTCTACAAATTCCTTAATACTTATGCTACAATAAAGGTACTGGATGATTGATGGGGCCAGTCACAGCATAGGCAGTTAAGCCATCTAGTGCTTCTCACTAGCTAGGAACTACTGATTTGCAATAGCTATTTTTCTTTTTTTTCTGACAAGTAAACCATTTGGAATATATGTCCATAATGAAGCCACATTATGATCAAATGTGTCTAAAGATGTTATAAGATTCACTGCATTCTTTTAATGACCGAAAAAGGTCATTGATGATACGTCAAAACATCCTAACTAATTTATATGGAAAAAGTTTTAAATTCCACTGTTCTTTATATATATCACAAGTTTAAAAGATTTCAAATGAAAAATCATTCACCTTTTCAATTTTAAACTTGTATGTGATGTCTTATCTTTATAAATCAAACTTATCAATATTTACTTAAATATTTTCCTCCAATAGTCACCACTAAATAAATTATATTATAGTATATAACATTTTAATCGTAGCGTTTACTCAAATACCATCAAATAAAATGAAATGAATGATTAACTTATAATTATAATATATTCTTTTGATAATGGTGCAGAATTCCAAAATGGGGGGAAGAGTTCAACATATCCAGCTGGGAGGTCCAATGTTGATCAAGGAAATAGTTATAGGATCTGTATGTGCATTTGCGGCAGGTGGTGCTTTTAAGATGTGGCATTGGGATATGCAGAAAAGGGCTAAGAACTTCTATGAGCAACTTGACAAAGGCGAGGCCACTGTTGTCGCACAAGACTGACTATTAGTCCCTCGGCCCTCTTACATGTCTCAATTCCTGAATCGAACAAAAACATGTCAATTTGGTCATTCTTTTTTTTTCTTTTTTCTCAGTTATGAATAATCCTTGAGACAATTGCTAGGATTGATGTGCTTATCTTTTTTATTTCTTTTATGAAATCATATCTAATTCGTACGTGTTTTGCTGTTTCGTTATGGAACTGACTTCGCATGCATTGAAGAAGAAATATGTGCTGCATTGCATATGGTCGTTCAATGATCTTTCTTCCCCCTCTTTCACCCATGCACATGGTTATGTAGGGGCTCTTCTTTTTTTTTTTTCTTAATTTTATTTGTTTAGTGTCATCTGTATCCGAAATTCATCGACTAATCAGTTCAGATTCACATGCTACTAAAGGTTCATTCAAGGGGAAAACATTTACTTTTAGAAATTTACAATTTACCAGACTTAAATTCGAGATCTCTAATTAATAATGAAGCAATTCCATCAATCCCATCATACCTTGATTTTCCAGACAACACATCTTGTTTCTATATTTTGACAAGGTGAGTCAGTTCAATTTGTTCTTATATAGTCACTAATCTTAGTTAGACCCATCAAGATAAATAAGTATAAAGAAAATGATGTATAATCTTTTGGTTGATCTTAATTTGTTGAGTTTGTTACGATCCTTTTTTTTTCCTCTATAACAAAGAATTAGAGGTAAGACAGATGAGAAGAAGAGCAACTAAATACAGAAAGAGGAGTATGAGCAACGACTCATAGATAAGAAGTCAAAAATTTGTTAGAAATCAAATACAGAATTTCGGAAAGAAATAAACCGGCTTCGACAATGTATTTACTACTCCCCATATTAGTCCAGAAATCATAAATAAGAAAATAATTTTACTAATTCACTCCTTAAGAAATTTATTCAGAACTTTATAATTAAATGTGAACACTTTTAAAAAGAATAATTATAAAGGCAACATGGAGAAAATTAAATTAATGCTTTTTTGATTTAGTAAGATGTGCAATAACATAATTTTAAATATATTAGTCTAAATATTGCGGATAAATATAATTGGATCAATTATTTAAATTCAATAAATATGAATTTAATTAAGGGTAACTTACATAAATCTCGAATTTTTTAATGGGTTGTGACACTTTTTACCATAACTTTGTTAAATTAAAAGATATCCAAGATCTTGATTTTTTGTGATAAATATCTTTAACCTTAATACATAATAATACATATGCATTGTGATACATTTGTAACGAGTAGTTAGTTAAATATGAAAGTAACTGATTTTTAATTAATAAGGGAAGTAAATCACGCGCAAATTGTGGCATAAATACATCTTGTTTCAGATGTATCATAATGATATAAATGATAAAATTATTCAATACCCATTCAAAATTCAATCTCACACAAAAATAAATATTTTACATATGTAAAAATATTTTAAATGTATCAAACATTTATAAATGAATCAAAAATATGAATTACTATAAAAAAAGTATCTATCATATATATCATCGGTATTATGACAACAAATGTATCACTCATATCTATCATCAATATACTGACAACAAATGTATCAGTCATCTGTATCATCGTTTATAGTACAAAAATGTATTGAGAAATTAACAACATTATACATTATATATGTATCAAGCATATTAACCAAAAATATATGTATCAACGTTGAATTTGATATCTAATTATACGGACCATTGCAGTGGTCATCATTATTGCCATGATTTCGCCGGAAATTATGAGTTTTTTAGTTTATACAGTATGAAGATTCTTCAAAAGAATATAAATGCTTGTCAACATGAAGCACACAGTAAAACTTTTAAAATTTTAAGAAAAAAAAGATTAATAGAGATGGGAAAAATTGAATAAAATTGAAAATTGCAGATGATAAGATCTGATGAATTTTTTTTTATTTGATTTTTTTTTTAGATATTTAAGAGATTCTCTCTCATTATTTACTCTACTAAAATAAATACAAATATGTTACTTCCTTATTTAATATATACAAATATATATATATATATATATATATATATATATATATATATATATATATATACAACATAAATCTCTATTACAAAAATTAAAGGACAACTATATACATATACATATACATAGTCAAAAGTAATAAATAAATATCTTAAACAGTAAAAATATAAATAAATACATATGTTATGTTCGAAAAAGACATAGAACAGTTCAAATACAAACCTAACACAGTACAAAAATACATATAAAAATTAAATCGCAGTAACAACAATGAACAAAAAAAGAAATTAAAAAATAAAAAATTTATAAATTTTGTGGAAGAGAAAACATGAAATAACTGTAAATTAATAGTTATCTTAATTAGTGAAGCACGATCGTTATCTACAAGGTGAGAGAAATGTTAGAAAATGAAATGAAAATTTAAAAATAGGAGGTAGTTGAGAAAAAAAAATTAAACGGTAGAGTAAGAAAGGAAAAAGATAAATTATTGGGGTGAAAATAGGAGAAGTTACCCTACTAACTTTAAACACCGATAGTGAAGTAGTTCAACAAAAAAAATATTATTATTTTTATAAAACATAATATTGTGAAAATGTTGCTATTTATCAGGTTTTATCACTTGTTGTTTTTCCATATAAATATATCTTTCCTGCACACAATATTATCAGATACAACTAAGTAAAGTGAGCATTGGGTAATTTTCGTTTATTTAAAATAACCCAACTATTAGTTTATTTCGAGATATAGACGTGAAGTCTTATTTTCTCATTGTCCTTAATTCTGTCTTTTTTCTCCTTCATCTTCCTCTGTTTAAATTAACAATGCAAAATTTTCTTCTTTTCTTTTCGTTGTTGTTGACCCATCAAAAACGAAAGAACCAAATAAAATACTAACCCTTGATCACCGTAAACACTGATAATGGAATGGTCCAACAAAAAAAATGCTATTTTTTTTTAAATGTATTTACATTATAGTGAATGTCTGTCAAGATCTAGTTGATATCTATCATGATTTGAAGTATCTGTCTTTTAGTCAGAAACTAGGAGTATTTTCCCCTATAAATAGAGTGGTTTTATTCATTGTATTCCCAATCGAAATATTTCTCATCCTCAAGAGAAATAAAGAAGTCTCCCTCTTCTATCTATATTTATTCTTATTCTTCCTTATTTTTAGTTATTTCATAACACGTTATCAGCACGACTCTCCAATCTCTTAATTAGTTGACGGAGTTGCTAAAGGTAAGTATACCATTGTCTATCATTATGAGAAGTGATTGTCCTTTAAGAATGGATACAACAAAGAAAAAGCTGGTCCATCGTCCCTACACGTAAAGGAAGTCAAATTCTCCATATATGATCAAAGGTTTGTTTACTTCAAGAATTTCAATAAGTTAAATCTGTGTCGAGGAAAAAGAAAAAACAACTAGAAACTTTTCCATATGAAATCTTTTTTTGTAATATAGTAGAAAACTTTATATTCGTGATTAGGGATGTATTAATTGAGGATAATATTTTGACTTATTGTATTATTTGTTGGGGGTAAGATGATGGATTCAAGTCTCATCATTTAAAAGAGTAAGACATTGGGTTATTAAAGTCCTAATGCACCATGATGATAAGATGTTGGGTTCAAGTCCCATCGGTTTATGCGTAAGACGCCTTTATATGAATAAGACATTGAGTTTGAATCTCAATGCATATCATATTGATGATATAATGATGGCTAAGGTAAACCAATATGTTTTTGGTGAAAGACATGAAATTTGTCTCATTGAATATGCTCCATTCCCCGAAGTGAATGTGGTATCAATAATCATATGTATGCCTCGATTTGCTCTTGTAGTAGCAATATCTTGAAAGAGGTTATAAACTATCATAATTTGATAGGCTTAAGACACGATTATATTCCAATCCTGGAGAATGGGAATTTCCTCACCTCCGAAAGAGTAGAATAATTGAGAAGAGTTATTTTGAAATGTACTTCTAAAGTAGTAAATCTGAAATTCATGTAATAGTAAATTTGAAATTTACCAAAGTAAAAGGTACATGTCATGGTAAACTTGGAGTTTGCTAGAACAAAAATTCATAAGTTGATATGAACGATTATGACATCTCGAAGATGTGCATAGTGAGTACTAGACATATATTGAAGAACTAGAAGATTCTTCAAAAATTGTTGATATTGCTTGTTCTCATGATAAGTTGGTTGAACCAACTAATTTTGTAATTGGATCCCTTAAAATCTGAAAAGTATAAAAGGTGAAAAAGGGTTCATTCACCTATCATGTGATATCTTGAAAAGATGCATCAATAAGATGATCACATGTACATTCACTGTCAACCTGTAGTTTGACATTCATAAAATTGCTTGCTCAATAAAATTGAGTTGAGAGCATAACTTTCAGATTGTGTAATCAAGATAATTCATCTTGATGATGATGGTTTAGCATTGAATGCCTTCAATAAATAGCTGAACCATTGCTAATGGGAACAAAAGCTTCGTGTGTTGATTTGAATATTATATACAAAAGTAATTGTATGCATCAAATCAATTAATTATGATTAGTTTTCCCTCAAAGCTGGTTCTGAGTAGGAACCACACGTTGTCCATCTAATAGTTTTGATGTGCGGTATACGATTAATGAATATCTCATAATGCACAAAGATGGATTTAACAAAGAAGATGGAGGATGTATGTTAGTTTTTCTAACATAAGGGGGAGATTATAAGCAGCTATGAAGTATGTGAGGATTGTCATCAGATCCTCATTCGAAAGATAATTCAATTCAAATGCCAAAAATATCTCATATTTAAGCTGCAAGTGCTCCTATTTTGCGTTCTTAAAGGATAAAGTCTACGTATGCATAAAGCGTGGTAGACTAGTCAGTTCCAAATAAAATAATTCTTGAAAAGAATAAGGAGCAAATAATCATAATAAAAAGGCAATGTGCTCTAGAAGAGCCTACGACATAACACTTCATGAAACCTTATGAGAGGTTTAGGTACCTGAAAATAATGAAGTGATGAGATCTCCAAATGTTATGTCACATTGCAAATCGAAACAAAATGAGAAACCGTCGACGATACCTTTGGTACAATATTGGTGCAATATTATAAAAAAATTATGAGGGTCCAAATTCTACGTATATTTAAGTATGCTGACGTAGAAACATTTATCAAGTAACCTGAAAGGATGCATTTTGGTAAGCATAAAACTTATTTGATTTACAGTCCAGACACTTGAAGATGTCTCACTTGACATGTTGCATATTGTTACTTGAAAAAAATCCATATGAAAATTCCTAAAGGATTCAAAATGTCTGAAGCATATAAAGTTTCTGGAAAACTTTTTATCATCCTCATAAGAGATAATTTGATGATTTGAGTATCATTGGAACTCTTGGAGAGTTATCAAAAGCAATAAAATATTTTCTTAAATGAGAAACGTGCAAAATTGAATAAGGATCCATTCCGACCTCAAGAAAAGAATGAGGAACTCCTTGGTTATGAAGTACTATATCTTAGTGTAATTGATGCACTAATGTATCTTGCAAATACTACAAGGCCTGATATAGCCTTTTTTTAGTTAATTTGTTAGAAAGTTTTCAGTCCCCATCATTTTGGTCATGTTGATATTGGGTACTTATCTGACCTGCATATAGCTCGTTCTCAAATAGGCTATGTGTTCATATGTGGTGGTACTGTAATATCGTGGAGATATACAAAGCAGTCTATCGTAGTCACTTCATCAAATCATGCTGAGATAATAGTTATTCATGAAGAAAGCCGAAAATGTGTATGATTGAGGTCCATGATACATCTCATTCAAGAAAAATATGGTGTGAAATATGACAATCTGACTACAATTTTATACAGAGATAATGCAACATACATAGCACATCTTAAGGGAGGATTCATAAAAGGAGATAAAACGAAGCATATTTCGCCAAAGCTTTTCTACATACACGAGATACAAAAGAATGGTGATATTAACGTACAACAGATTTGTTCAAGTGATAATGTGACAGATTTATTCACCAAATCTTCTCCAATTGCAACTTTCAAGAAGATTGTAATACCCCGAAGTTTTCTAACTAATTTTGTCTCAAGAATGTCAAGTATTAGCTTCTAAATTGAATGATGTTTATTCCATGGAGAATTTTTAAGATTTTTACTTTTTGTCATGTGAAAAATTCAATAAGCTTTCCATCGATATAAAATTCGCCTAAATCCGATAACCGGGTAAGAAGTTATGACTATTTCAAGTTCCCGTTGTAAAACAACACCATATTAGTCAGTGGCGCGCCGCGCCACAGGAGAAAATGACAATTGTCAAATTCCAGTAGGGGTCCGCGATAGTGGCTGGTCACACCAAACTTCCAGGACGCAAATGAAGTGGCAACGCGATGGCTCCGCGTCGCGACACCCCTCAATTTCTCAGTTGTCAAATTCCATTGACACGGCGCGATAGCGCCGCGTCGCGCCAGGGGTCCAATTCAGAAAAAATTCACTGAAATTAAAAGATGCGTCCAGGGTTAAAAGGATCAATTTTCCACCCTATTTAAGCTCTTTAATACGAGATTCAGCTATTTGGAACCCAAAATATACTAGTTTCTCTCAATTTTCTCTCAAGAACAAGGTAGGGTTTCAATTGGGGATTCAATTTTAAGAAAGTCTCTCTGTCAATCTTTGCTAAATCAAGAACTAATGTATGTCATGCATTGATTCATGTGTCTCTTTCACACATGAAGCTCAAGAATCTCTTTCTAAAATTCATGATTTGTATATTTATGAATGTTCATGATTGGATTAAATTGAAATTAATGCTCATGATGCTGTGTGGTGTTGATTCATGTTTTAGATTTTATATTTCAATGCTTGACCCTAGTATATGAAGAATTGCATAAAAATCATCATAAACCCCTTTCAAATTATAAGTTGATTGATGTATTCATGATTATTAGATGTGTTGATGATGGTATAACCAAAGCATGCTCACCATGTGTTTGATTAAATGCCTATGTGAAAGAAAAGTGTCATACTAGTATGATAATATGAAATCCCCCTTTATGTACAATTTTATGCATGTCACATGTTTGATGAAATGCCTCAATAATTGAATTATGAATTTGATGTGGGTCATGTATTCAAGAAAGTCATGCTTTGTCAGTTTCTTTCCATCGAGTCCTGGGGGTACTTGTACCCGACAATTTAGTTGTGTGCCTAGAGCCAGTGTTATGTTTTCACGATGCCCTCAGTCAAGCCATGATCCATAGAACTTAGTCAGTCGTGTGACTTAGGAAATCTCAAAAATTCACTAATATCAGTACTATTCCGTCAATCAACGAAACTCAGTAATTCAATCCAGTTCAGTTCAGTAATCCATGTTCAGTGCCTATTAAGATGGGAGTAGAAATTAGCACCAAGTGAACCCAAGGATGGGAACACACACTGTCAGATGAGGGTGTGATTCTTAGAAGTCATGCTTGCGTTCTAGAATTATGTAGCCAGCATTGGTTGAGACATCAACACTGTCAGATGAGGGTTGATGAGGTGGATAAGCACTGTCAAATGAGGGCCCCACCATTCTTTTTTGGGGACACTGTCAGATAAGGGTCACTCACAACTTGTCCTTACCGGTGGCGCGGTGTTGACACCCCTCCAATTGAGGTTACAAATTGGACCCCAACTCAGCCATAATGGCATATTAGGGGCATGTCGGTTAGATAACTACTTCCCACAGTTTCAGTTATAGAATTAGGACTGTCAGATACAATCATTCAGTCATCAATAATAGAACTCAGATAGTTCTATAGAATTTAGGACTGTCAGATATAGTCAACTCAGATACAGCACGAAACTCAGCTAGTTCCATCAAATTCAGGACTGTCAGATACAGTCACTCATGTCATTAGTTATATCAGTCATCAGAGTTCAGTTATCGGTCATGTTAGTTATCAGTAAACTCATGTTATCACGATCTCAGATATAGTTACTACGTATTCATGCATGTATTCTCATGTTCATATTAGTCAGTTAGCCAGTATTGTTCATGCATATGAACCCCATGCATTCAGCCTACCTTCCATGCATACCAGTATATTCAAAGTACTGACGCATTTGCGTTATGGTGTCTTATACCATAAGTTCAGAAGCATGAGCTCCAGAGCATCAGTAGCATTCCAATCTTAGCAGTCACAATTAGCAGTGAGTCCTCATCTCTCGAGGAGATGATCATTTATTTATTATCTCGTTAAGAAATTTATTAGTTGGAGTTAGTTGGGGACATGTCCCATCAACTCCTCATTCGGACAGTTCAGTCAGTTAGAGGCTTTCCAAACTATCATGTTATTTCAGTTTTGTTCTGGGTATTTCATACCCCATTCAGATGTTATATCTTTATCAGTTATGTTACAGTCTTGAACCTTATGGACTTTTAGTTCATGTTTTCAAAATCATACAGTATATTATGTAGTATACAGGTACAGATATCAGTCATGGATTAGCTTATGGTCCTTCGGGGTCATGAGCACCGTGTAGCATTCTGGGTACCAAATTCGGGGCGTTACAAAGATGTTGCACAAGATTGGGATGCAAAGGTTCAAGGATGTTCTTATCAGGGGAGTCGATACGTATTATACTCTTTTTTCCTTACGAGGCTTTGTTCCACTGGTTTTCATTGCAAGGTTTTTAATGAGGCAGCCTATATGCATATTGTTAGAGATGTGTACTCTTTTTCCTTCACTAGATTTTTTTTCCATTAAATTTTTTCTAATAAGATTTTAACGAGGCACATTATCTATCAGTACAAGAAATCTGATTTTTAGTGGCGAAAAAAGTCGTCACTAAATAACGAAATGTCACCACTAAATATCTTTGGCAGCGACAACTATGGCGTTGGTAGTACTTCCGAAACTAAAAGTTATTTGCGACGACAAATCTAGGTCGCCACAATAAAAAGGTAATTGTGACGAGTTTTATCGCCACAAAAGGTAGATAATTTCGCTGCAAATTGTATTTTGACAAAACACATATGAGTTAGGTCGTCACTGATATAGTAGCATTAGCAGCCACTTTGCCACTGCAAAATCATTATAATTTGTGAGGACTTATTTCTTGCCTAAAAAAACATGCTATTAGCTGTGACGACTTACGGATCGCCACAAAAACACCATTATCTGTGACGATTTATTTCTCGCCACAAAAACCTTCCTATTATCTGTGACGACTTAAGTGTTGTCACAAAATCACTATCATCTGTGACAATTGTTTCCTCGCCACAAAAACCTTTATATTAGTAGCAACCTTTATCGCCGCAAAATTAGTATCACTAGTGACCACACATTTATATTAGTAGCAATCAATGTCGCGCCTATACCTTTAAATATTAGTGGCGACTCTTATATCTTGTTGCTAAAAATAAACTTATAATAGCAAAATTCATTGCCTCATATCTACTTAATCATTAGTGGCAAGTCTCAATTAGCCACTAGATTAAATTTTGTGCTCAAATAAAAATATTGTTTTCATCAACCAAAGCATTGAATTTATTCAATACCTATATTAGACAAAATTGACAACAAATTTAAGAACTACATATAATATTCGCGATTAAAAGCATCCCATAGTATTTAACAAAATCATTCTCCGACTAACTATTACAAGTACTTCACTTACTAAGAAGTCAACTATACATACATTAATAATATAATGATATATAGTACTTCAGTTTTACCATATTCATACATATGATAAAATATCAAACATGCATTCTACGCGTTCATGCTCCTCCTTGGTCAACCCATTGTTTAAGAACGCCCCTGCCATTAAAACACACCAAGTCACTTTATGATTGTAGAAAAAAAAGTTCATATTTATACTGAATGAACTAAAAGGCAGTGGTGGAGATTTCGTTAATGAGGTGGCAAGTTCACCCTTAAAATGTTTAATTCGAACTTCACCCCTTAAAAGATTTAAAGTGTACGTAAATCTTGTCGTACCTTGTAGAGGTAGAGATGTTGTTTCTAAATCTACTATATATATACATATATTATAGTTTGGACCATGTATAAATAATGTATTTTTCGTCGAGGGAGATTCGGGTGAACCCCCTTGTCCCTCCTAGCTCAACCCCTGCTCTGTAGCCTATGTCAATTCACTATCGAAGCTCAAAGCCTCAAACTAACCATATGTAAAGTGAGAATAACATAAAGGTTGTGAAAACTGGTCCCATTGTGTTGATATAAGAACCACATTCATTCAAATATATGTCAATTTCCAATCTAATATCTCAATAGATTGTAAATATTTTATACCAGAAAATGATCCTTCCAAATTCAAACAAACCTGCTGCAATTATTCAGTACATTCCAACTTTTGAAGATATAGTAGCAAGAAAAGGTGTCACCCCTAAATGTGACCCAAGAAAAGGTGGTCAATGCATTGAAGCCAGCGGCTAGCGGCCAACGGCTAGCGACCAGCGGCCAGCGGCTAGTGACCAGGAAAATTACACTGACAAACAATCATTCTTTGTTTTCTTTCTTTGGTAATATTTCCAGAATTTCGTCCATTGTCCTTAGCCTTTTTTCACATTTTCATTTGCAAATAATAAATTTGTATTTGTGACTTGCAGATAAAAGAAAGTCAAAGTGCTTATGGTTCTTTTCTGGATAATGAGTTGGACAAGAAAGTACCTGTTGCATTCCAGCCATGAGAGCAGCCATTTTTTCTTGAAACATTTTTTATACTTCTCCTTTCATGTGTTCATGCTCCTCTTCCAGTTTTTTTTACAAATCCTGATCCATATCTCTTTTCAAATCGGCAGCCATTTGTTCACGCTCTTCTTGCAACTTTCTTTCCATGTCAAGTTGCATCTCTTGACGCATACTTTCTACCGCTGAAGACACGCTAGCCTCTATGTTTGCCTATTGTGTTTGATTCTTTTTAGAAGGCTTCTTACCATATCCTTTTCCCCGAACATATCCCGATTTCTCACCAAGAATAGAAGTTAAAATCTCATTTTCGGTCATGCGAAGCTTGATCTCTTCGAACTGTTGTTCAACAACAAGTTGCTGGAGTTGTCCCTATAATAATACATAACCATTTACAACCATTGGTTAATATATTGAGCGTAACTTATAGTACATCAAAAAGGTAATATGACAGTGATTTCAGAAAATTACATGAATTTGTTCAGATTGTGGATCCAGCCATACACGTTCTCCATTAACATTCTTACATGTGTGTTGGATCTCCCAGATTTTATCTGGTGTCTCTTTTTCTCCTGTTAGAGGATTTCTCTAAAATATCAAAAGGAAAAATATGTTTATATAACCATAAGATTATATTGAATGATATAAATAAGTATATGTAATAATAAGGGAACGAATATGATGTATCTTAATCGTAGATTCCTCTACTTCTGCAAATGATCTTGTACCACAACAATGTTTAGTTATTTATTCTTCTCTATTTCTTTTGTTTCTCTCGCTGACGACCTGCACTTAACTGAACAGATTAGGAAATCTCGAATCAATTAAACAATCAATCAATCATACACGTCGCGATCCTAATACAAATAACTTCAATTTCCAACAAAGTAGACTTCTATTTCCAACAAACCAGAATTCCACAATCCATATTTCAAAGAAAATGTGTAGATAGAAGTCAGGCTATAAGATAGAAACATCAAGTTGCAGGTTCACCATTCTGCATTTGAAATACGCTAGTCTAAGAAACTGCAACAGAGGTGCTATTACTTGGCTTGCCGATGACCAAAAATACTTGATCTGATAAGAAAAACATCCAGGCCTGAGGGTGTATGGCAGTTATATTTAAATGTACAGAAATATATTTTCTCAAAACAAATTTCAATTATGTGTTCGTTACCTTGAATTTATCACTGCCAAAATGTTCCACTAGGTGCTTTCAGTCATCCAACTCAACATCCTTCGAACGATGCGACAATCTATCTTTATCACTGTTATAGCTTGAGTAGATAATATGTAGTCGAGCTTTCCATGATCAAAAAAGTCGTTGCATAGTGCTTATCACAAAACCTTGCAACTTATGCTCTGGCAGCCCATTTCGAACTTCAAATTTATCCTGCACATTTGTTAAACAAACAGAAACTGAGAAATACTGTTTGGTCTTAAAAAATAATATTAAAATACTATTTGGTCTGCAAGATTCACATCCAAAGAACACAACCTGAGAAGTCAACTTCCAATAATACAACCTGAGAACACAACATGTCATGGCTGCAGATAATTAAGGTTTGTAAATGCTATACCAGGTCACCCCCGCAAGATACGGGTAAGATTTATCCACACAGTAATGTTGATTAACCGAAAAGAAGCATTCATCATCACAACCAATTTTTTGGCGATTTGTGAAGATCTCGTCACTTGTTATCCTCATTGATAACTAAACAGAGATTTTATCCAGAAAAAATATTTTTAATAATACAAAGACACGTTAACTAGTCAATCGAACACACAACACAGTTTACTAAAGCTCACAGACCATGCAAGCTGCTTTCCACATAGAATGTGATACAGTAATAGCCAAGTAAGATGCTTTCCAAGTTCAGATTTTGCTTTTTTATGAACATAAAAGAGAAAGAAACTAACATGTCATGGCTGCAAAAAAAGTATTTTCAATAATACAAAGACACCATAACTAGTCAACCAAACACATAACACTATTTACTGAAGCTCACAGAACATGCAAGATGCTTTCCATAGAGAATATGATACAGTAATAGCCAAACAAGAGAATGAAACCAATACAATATTAAGAGTCATTACCTTGACCCTATACCACATTGCTTCTCTATGTTTTAGAACTATGTTCTATCAACTTCCATCTCTAAATGAGACAGTGGTTCTCATTATCCAACCACAGTAATTGATAATGTCTCTAGCTCCAGAACCCACGACACTATCAATGTAATCTGGGATCATTATTTTAATTTTTCCTCCACGTTTAAACTTAAAATCCACGATTTTGGATTTGTATTTCCCCCTTCCTTTCTTTTTATTGATGTGGGAAATTGCAAACCAAAAAAATATATTATTATAAAATGAAACGTATATTTAGATTGATCTAGCAAAGTGAAATAACCAGCACCAGTTTCAGCCTCTACACTAAGGCGTACACTTTCATCTAGATTTCTTGATGATTGTGTCTCTGGGGATGTCCTTTGAATAGGTCCTCTTTGCATTTGTTGTATTTGCAGAGGTCCTTCGCTTGGATTAGATGATTGTGTTGTCTCTAAAGAAGTCCCAACAACTCCTATTGGTTGTATTTGTGGCTGAGATGTTGTATCAGAACTTAAACATTCTCGAAAACTGCCACGGGCGCGTCCACGTCCCACACCTCCTCTTTCACTTCTACCTCGTCCAGTTCCTCTCATTTTCTGTAATATTAGGTTAAAAAGGAGATGTGTATCAGAACCACAAATTAAACATGCCAAAATATATATCTACTGTCGAGGAAATTATCAATTTATAAAATGTGAAGTCAACTCCCAACAGTACCTATGTTTTTCTTCTATTAATTAATTTTCTAATTGAACATCGGCCTTCTTCTCCATAATATTTTTTAATCATATGTATGAAATTCTTGAAGTTATAAATGTGGATCTATCATCCTTAGAAAATAAGGAGGCATGTTTATCATTCTTGGAAAATTCAAGGCTCAGATTTAGCTTTTTTATGAACATGAAAGAGAAAGAAACCAACATGTCATGCCTGCAGACATGGTTTGCAAATGAATGCTATACCAGGTCGCCCTCCAAGACACGAGTAAGTTTTCCACACAGTTATGTAGATTTTCCAGAAACCAGCATTCATCATCACAGCCTATTTTAAGGTGATTTATGAAGATCACATCATTTGTTATCCGCATTGATTACTTAATATAGATTTTATCTAGAAAAAGTATTTTCAACCATATAAAGACACCGTATCTAGTCAACCGAACACACATCACAATTTAGTGAAGCTCACAGACCATGCAAGATGATTTTCATTGAGAAAATAATAAAGTTATAACAAACAGAAACTAATCACAAATTTAATGTTCTGGACAAACTAAAAAATAAAGTATACAATTTGAATTTAAATTATTATAGTTTCCTACACGCAGGTGTAGGGGAAAAAGAATCAAGCATGCACTCATTAACATTTTGAAGAGTACGAGCAAGTTAGTATAGTGATTAGTCTAGAAGTACAGGGATGATGAGAAAAAATACTGGTGTGACAATTATAGTGCAGTGACTGTGGATATCAGTGGTGTAGTTAGAGTTGCACTAGAAGCTATAGAAATTCTAGTCTCAGGGATCGTGCCTCCAACCTTTGAACCAAAGGCAACTGCCTACCCCTCCACCAATCCTAGAGTCATGATCTATAGACTTCCTAAAAAATGATCAGCAAGTTTGAGGGGCCGTCAATGTATTCGGTCATAGCAAAAAGACTTGAGGCTCAGATAAGTGATTAACCCAGGCAATGAATTCTGACACTGCCATGACTGAAAACCCTATAAAATAGGTTGCCCCGCCAAGATACAGGACTGAAACATCAATGTCAGGTTCTATATTCTCAATAACAATCAATCATCACAACCCTATTATTTTCATTCCATTCTATTGTTATATGGTTCTGTTGTTGCTTTGCCAACGCAGCCTCTGAGAAATAGATTATAACAGCCAACACATCGTCAAGACTCTAAACGTGATAATTAACTATAAAAGAATATTATTAAAATACTGTTTGGTCAGCAAGATTCACTTCCAAGCACACAACCTGTGAAGTCAACTCCCAACAGTAACTATGATTTCTTCTGTTAATTAATTTTCTAATTGAACACTGACCTTCTTCTCCGTAATATATTTTAGTCATATGCCACGGGTAAGATTTCTACATACGGTAATGTAGATTGCCCGGAAAGAAGCATTCTTCGTGATAACCCATTTTCAGGTGATTTGTGAAGATCTCGTCACTTCTTATGACTTATCCTCATTGATAAATAAATACAGATTTTATTCAAAAAAGTATTTTCAACTATACAAAGACACCGTAACTAGTCAACCGAACACACATCACACTTTAGTAAAGCTCACAGACCATACAAGATGACTTCAACAGAGCATATGATACAGTAATAGTCAAACAAACAGAAACTAATCACAAATGTAATGTTCTGTACAAACTAAAAAATGAAGTATACAATGTGATTTTAAATTATTATAGTTTTCCATACGCAGGTGCAGTGAAAGAAGAATCAAACATGTACTCATTAACATTTTGACGAGTACGGGCAAATTAGTGTAGTGATTAGGCTAGCAGTACAGGGATGATGAAAAATAATACTAGTGTGACAATTATAGTGCAGTGAATGAGGATATCAGTGTTGTAGTTAGAGTTGCACCGGAAGCCATAAAAGTTCTAGTCTTAGGGATCGTGCCTCCAACCTTAGAACCAAAGGCAACTGCCTAATCCTCCACCAAACCTAGAGTCATGATCTATAGACCTCCTAAAAAATGATCAACAAGTTTGAGGGGCCATCAATGTATTCGGTCATAGCAAAAAGACTTGAGGCTCAGATAAGTGATTAACCCAGGTAATGAGTTTTTCTGACACTGCCATGACTGCAAACCCGATAATACGGGTTGCCCCGCCAAGATACAGGCCTGAAACAATAATGCCAGGTTCTATATTTTCAATAACAATAAATCATCACAGCCCTATCTTTTTCTTTCCATTCCATTGTTATATGGTTCTGTTGTTGCATTGCCAGCGCAGCTTCTGAGAAATAGAGTATAACGGCCAACACATCGTCAGGACTCTTAATGCGATCATTAACTCTTAAAGAATATTATTAAAATACTGTTTGGTCTGGAAGATTCACTTCCAAGCGCATAACCTGTGAAGTCAACTCCCAACAGTACCTATGTTTTCTTCTATTAATTAATTTTCTAATTGAACATCGGCCTTCTTCTCCATAATATTTTTTAGTCATATGTCTGAAATTCTTGAAGTTATTAATTAATGTGGATCTATCATCCTTAGAGAATAAGGAGGCATGTTTATCATTCTTGAAAAATTCAAGGCTCGGGTTTAGCTTTTTTATGAACATGAAAGAGAAAGAAATCAACATGTCATGGCTGCAGACATGGTTTGCAAATGAATGCTATACCAGGTCTCCCCCCAAGACACGAGTAAGTTTTTCACACAGTTATGTAGATTTTCCATAAAGCAGCATTCATCATCACAACCTATTTTAAGGTGATTTATGAAGATCACGTCACTTGTTATCCTCATTGATTACTTAATACAAATTTTATCCAGAAAAAGTATTTTCAACCATACAAAGACATTGTAACTGGTCAATCAAATACATAACACAACCTTCTGATCTGGAGTTAGATGTGCTACCATTACGCTATGGACGACAAAAGAAAGAATTTGAGACTCAGGTAAAATGAGAGAATGAACACAGTACCATGGCTGCAAATCATATCGATGTTGTAAGACAAACTACAAGAAGAAGAGCAATTGTATCTTGACTCCTTTGTACGTACAGTCAAGATTACTCGTCTATAACAAAGACTACGAAATTGGGTGGCCAAGGATAACACAAATCCCATGTTGGGGGCACGATCCCTGAGACAAGAACTTCTATGGCTTTCGGTGTAACTCTAACTACAACACTGATATCCTCATTCACTACACTAATTGTCACACCAGTTTTTGCCTCCTCATCTGTGTACTGCAAGCCTAGTAACCTATTAAACATTAAACAATAAACTTTTTTCTGCAATAATTGTTGAATCAACATTTCCAATCTACATACATGCAATCACAATAATAATACCAAAAGGTCTACAAATTCAAAAATGAACTTTCAGCTTACCCAAATAAAGATAATGATAACTCACTGACAATTTTTAAAATCGAAAATTAATAAAATACAAAAAATAAATTAGTGAGAAACATAAATTGTACCTTCGGCTCTAACTCAAGAATTTTGAACTCGATTCCTTTGTCCTTCGACCATACAAAATTCTGTTCCTACAGATTTTCAAATAGATTAAAAAAATTGCACATGCAATCTAAAAAATTACATATATACCCAAAAGGGTTTTGACCACATACCTTGGAGCACAAACTTTGATAACCTTATTTGAGAAAAAATAAAAATTTCTAGGAAAGAGATATCCAGTTCCTGCAAAAAATTGAGTAAATGGAATTGCATGTGAAAATAAAAAATGCATATACACAAAGAAATCAATTTGAGAAATAACTTTAGAAAATATTATTTCAGTAAAGAGGAAATTTTTTAGGCATTTCATCTAACAAATTAACCTAACCCATTTAAGAAATTTGAGATTTGAGCAAAATTTTAACCAACAAACCTAAAAAATTTCAGCTAACCCATGTAGAAAATTTTGTTTCTTCAATGGGTTTGAGATCTTGCTTGAGAAAAATGATGAAATGGTTCAACAGAGAGACGATGAAGGTTAGCAAAGACGATGAAGGTTAGCTTGAGCTTCAGAAGAGAGAGAGATGCTGAAAGAGAAAAGAAATTTTCATTCTTTTTTAATTGACTAAAAAGTATATGCATACTAGAAGTTTCCAATTCTTAAATTTTTAAAAAATAAAATAAATTACCTTTAATGGCGACGTTGTCACCACAACATTAATTCAGAGACGACATTTTAGTAGTCGTCCCAATAAAAATTGGAGCGAAAAAATTTATTATTAGCGAGAACAGAAATTTTTATTATAGTGACAACTATTAGAGGCGACAAAAATTAGCCGACGCTAAAATATGATGTATTGCAGCGATAATAAATGTCGCCACTAAATGATATGTTTTTGCAGCAACAATTTGAGTCGTCACTAATTGTCGCCACTAGAAATCAGATTTCTTGTAGTGTATCTAGACATTCAAGGGGGAGTGTTATAAATATATTTACATTTATAGTGAATGTTTATCAAGATCTAATAAGATCTAGTTGATATCTATCAGGATTTGAAGTATCTGTCTTTTAGTCAGAAATTAAGAGTATTTTTTCCTATAAATAGCGGATTTTATTCATTATATTCTCAATCAAGATAATCTCTCATCCTCAGGAGAAATAAAGAAGCCTCCCTCTTCTTTCTCTATTTATTCTTATTCTTCTTTGTTTTTAGTTATTTCATAACAATAATTATGATTTAGTCACTTCATGTAGTTTTTTCATATAAATATATCTTCCCTGCACACAATATTATCAGACACAATTAAGTAAAGTGAGCATTGGGTAATTTTTGTTTATTTAAAATAACCCAACTATTAATTTATTACGAGATACAGACATGAAGTCTTATTTTCACAGTGTTCTTAATTCTTTGTTTTTTCTCCATCATCTTCTTCTGTCTGTTTGAATTTACAATGCATAATTTTCTTTCATTTATTTTCGTTGTCGTTGACCCATCAAAAACGAAAGAATCAAATAAAATACCCGCCATTGAAAGTATTCAAAACTCAAAATTTTAAAATTAGATAAGTCACAAACGTGAATCATTTCGAGTAAATAATATATCAAAAAATCAAAACATCGATAGAAACTCATATCTAAAATGTGAGTTGTTTAAAGAAAGATTTGAGTTGATATACATTTAAATCCACTATAGAGTTTCAAAGCTCAAATTTTTAATATTTAAACTGCTGCAGACGTGAACTATTTTGAGTAAATCTATATCAAAAGATACAAAATATCAAAATCTGCTCATATCTATAATCTGAAATTATTTAGAGGATATTTGAGCTGATCGGAATTGAAAAAAAATTCAACTTATAGAGAAAGATGAATTGCTGCAATTAAATATTGTACAACAGTGTTATTGATGGATGGAGTGAAGACTCAGGTGAGGACGGTAGGAGGAGATTCAAAGCACTTTCCTGTTTTGACGGGGTTGCACCATTGATCCACTCTTAGCCCGTTTTTATTCGCATTGATGATGAATATTATGATGCGGCGTATTCAAGGAGAGGTGCCTTGGTGTATGTTATTTGCGAATGATGTAGTTTTGATTGATGAGACCCGGGGGGGTTAATGGTAAGTTAGATGTTTCGAGATGAACCCTGGAGTCTAAAGGGTTCAGATTGATTAGAACCAAAATGAAGTACTAGGAATGCAAGTTTAGTGAGTTGACGTTTGTGGACGGGGTGGTAGTGAAGATGGATTCCCAGGTTTTCTATAAGTAAGTACATTTTTTTTAATCCGAACCATATTTATTTCAATACTTTTGTAGAGTAATGAGGAGGGGGGTATAAGACCTGACCTCCGAGAAAACACCAAAAAACATGCGTAAGCTTCTTAAGTGGTAAAATAGTAATGGAATCAAGAACCCGTCACTTTTTCTCACTTTTTAAACTAGTCTATAACTTACACAGCCTGAAAAACTTCTTGCTAACATAAAGTAGCTATTAAATTTTTGGTCCTGCCTTTGCGCAATGAACAGAACCTTCTGATGATAACTATATTTCTATTCAAGGTGGTTGAAAAATCCAAGAGGAGTGTTTCGCCACTTTAGTTCTGAAAGCTGGCAGATTCAGCTTGTCCATTTCCAGCGCTCCCCTTGCTTCCTTAGGTAGGAGATTTTCTTGAAGATATATTGTGTTCTGAGAGAGAGTAGTGGCATGCTTTGCAAGCATATCTGCAACAGTATTACTTTCTCTATAACAATGAGAAATCTTAATTCCTCTTTCCCTGACTTTGTTTCTGATTTCATCAATACTATGAATAAGTTTTCAGTGAGTGTTGCAGGAACCTTGAATCATTTGGATAATTATTAAGGAGTTCAATTCAACTTTGAAATTATACATTTCTTGCCCACAACACCATTAAATACCATCAAGCACAGCTTTAGCTTCACTGAAATTGTTAGTTGAGAATTGGATAGGATTGGCAAAGGCCATTATCATGTCACCATTTATTCTTCTAATAATTCCTCCTGCCCCGGCCTTAACTGAGCTTCTTTTGTAGCTTCCATCAGTGTTGAGAATAATTTGAACTCCACAGCTATTCCATTTCACTATCTGCCTAGAAATTCTAGGTCTATATGACATGGCAATATTGCAAACATTAGACCAGTTCCAGTGATCTTCCATTTTGCTGAACTTTTTGGATATTGCAATCTTAGTATGATATAAAATAAGGTGAATGATTCTAGCTTTGGAAAAAGGATTATTCCCAAACTTTTTTAAGCATTTTGTTTTCCACAACACCCAGCACACTATACTAGGAGTGATTCTAGTAAGCATACCATGGACAGCATTGTTCGATTTGATTTTCCACCACTTGACGGCAATATGGATGATGCTGTTGCTACTAGAATCAATTCCTAATGGCCTTGAGATCCATCCCCAAGTCTATTTTGCCATCTCCCCTGCTGCAAATAGATGGTTGTATGTCTCTCTAATAGGTTCCCTGCAGCAAACACAATCAACATTAATATTATTTCCAAATTTTGCTAGTGAGTTCCCAATTGGGAGCTTCCTGTCAAAGATTCTCCAAATTATGAAAGAAATTTTAAAAGGAACATAATTATTCCAGATAAAATCATAATGATTAAAATTTCACCCTTTTGTCGAAGCTCTTGGAATGCAGATGCTAAAGTAAAGTGGCCACTGGAGTTAAGCTTCCAGATTGCTTTATCTTTGTTGCCTCCATGGCTTGCATTCATTGTTCTGATTTCCTCCACGATATGTCTAGGAATAACTTCTTGAAGAGCTTCATAGTTCCATAAATTATGCTCCCAAAATTCGTTCACCTTTGTGTTTTTTGGCTTAGGAGATTGCACATGTTGGGTATAAATAGGACCACTGAGTAACCACTGATCCCACCAGAACATAATGTTTCCTTCCTCAATCTTCCAGTAGATATGTTGTTCCATGTTAGATCTAACGTCAAACAAACTTCTCCAATTGGATGTGTCCTTCGGATTCTTGACTATAGATATGGGGTTGGATCTCGGACAATACTTCGCATCAAGGAACTTTGAAAGTAATGAATTATCACTTCTATACCTCCACCACCTCTTCACGCAAAAAGCATTACTGATGTCTTGTAATTTTTTAAAACCCAGACCTCTTTCATTTAAAGGTAAACACATGTTATCCCAAGAGCTGCAATGATATTTGTTTTTTCCATCCTTGACACCCCAAAAGAAGTTGGTAAAATATATCTCCATTTGATCTAAAATGGTTTTAGGGGGGGCAAAGGGCAGCCATAATATAAAGAGTTTGGGACTGAAGAATATGCTTGATAAGAATAGCCCTTCCTCCTGCAGACAACATATTTCCTTGCCACCCTCCTATTTTATTCAAGACTTTGATAGCCATATCAGCAAAATAGGATATCTTTTTCCTTCCTATATACATTGGGCAACCCAAGTATGTGAAAGGAAATGTCGCATCATTGAACCATGTCCACCTTCTTAATCTTCTCTTACCTCTCCTGTCAGAACATCTATAAGTGAAGTTTGTCTTATCCCTATTAATCAATTTCCCAGAAGCCAGTTGATATTTGTTGAGCTCATTCATCACCATCTTAACAGATAATTTGTCTCCAGAGGTGAATAATATCAGGTCATCAGCATAACACAAGTGATTGATCTGTGGGCCTTTCTTATTCATGGAGAAGCCTTTGTAATTTGGATCACTATTGAGATTTTTAAAGTTTCTAGAAAGCACCTCAGAAGCAACGATAAAAAGGACTGGAGATAACGGATCCCCTTGTTTCACTCCTCTTGAAGAGCCAAAGAAACCATATCTGATACCATTAATAATCACTGAGTACCAGTTGTTGGATATGATTCGAGATATGATATCAATTACTTTGTTCGAGAAGCCAAAATTTCTCATAATATCCATAAGGAACGACCAGGATAGTCTATCATAAGCTTTGGACATATCAAGCTTAATGAGAAGATTCCCTGAGTCCCCATGATGTTTAATACCATGGATTAATTCTTGTGAAAGAGTAACATTCTCTGTGATGAGTCTACCTTTAATAAAGCCCGCTTGATTTTCTGATATGATCTTAGGCAGAAGATCAGCAATTCTTTTGGCCATAATTTTGGAGATAATCTTATTCGTCACATTGGCCAAACTGATAGGTCTAAATTGGGAAAAATCTAAAGGCGTCTTTACTTTAGGAATCAAAGTTAGACAAGAATGAGTAAAATATCTACTCAACTCTGCCCCCATTAAAAATGGAATAGACGTAATTATAGATATCTGGTTTTATGATCTCCCATGCATTTTGAAAAAAAGGCCATTATATCCATCCGGACCAGCAGCACTGTCGGGATTGATGGAAAAGACTGTATATTTTATCTCTTCTTCTGTAGGAATCTCGTGAACCTATATGTTGTCTTCAACTGTGATAGTGGCTTTCATATTTATGAAAATACTATGATAATTCTGTGTATCCTCCCTAGTGAAAATATCAGAAAAATATTCTATTGCTACCTCAAAGATATCCGCATTGCCTTCAACCCATTGGCCGTCATTATTTTTAATCTTGTGAATTTGGGTTCTTCTCCTTTTTTGTCTGATCACACAATGAAAATATTTTGAATTTGTGTCGCCCTCCTCTGTCCATTTTATCCTAGCCCTTTGTTTCAGAATAGAATCTTCCTTCATAAGCCAGTATATATACTCCGCTTAAGTTTTGTGCACGTTTTCCTTATTTATATCATAATCATCCCGATCATACCTCTCTTCCATGTCTTTGGTATATTGTTCCATTTGTTGAACCTTGTAAAACACATTTTCAATGACATTCTTTGACCAGTAACTTAGTTTCCTGGAAAGAGCTTTCAGTTTTTGTTGTAACACCCACTGTACGTTACACATTACTTATTGGCACCAAACTTCCTCAACTAATTCCCTGTGATCAGGTTGATAAATTCAAAAGTTCAGAAATTTAAAATATTTGATGATATGTTGATTGTTGTTGAAATTCCTCATAAGAAGAACTCTGTAATCTGATCATGTTCTTGATTTATGATCAATAATAGTGTTCTGATAATTGTCCAGCCAATTGTCATTAACCAGTACCCTGTAGAGTCACTTGCTAATTCTCTTCCTTCTTCTGCTACCATTGCACCAGGTAAAACAGTTCCCAGTGTAACCTGCGTCCTACAAATTGCACTTCTCAAGACAATTGAGGAAATCAAGGCTTTTACTCAATCTATGAGGTTTGCCGCCTCTTTTTTCCTCTGGAGCTAGAATAGTGTTAAAATCGCCTAACGCTGTCCAGGGACCACTAACAATGTTACTCGTACTCTCCAAGCTTCTCCACAACTTCTTCCTTTTTACTTGAGTAGATTTGGCGTAAACTATTGAAATCCAAAAGCAACTACTCTCTCCCGACTCCTTACACTTCAAGGTAACTTGTTGCTTTTTGTTAGAAATTACTTTACACTCATAGGTATCTTTCCAAAAAATCCAAATCTTCCCATTTTTATTGTTATTTGTTGAATCCATTCCAAGAATAACCCTGAACTTTTCTATTTGATCACTTTCAAGAAATGGTTCTTGAATGGCCACAATCTCTACTTTGTGATTGCTAATGAGATTCTTTAATCTTTCCGTGGCCCCTTTGGACTTCATACCTCTTATGTTCCATATTATGATATTCATCATAACTAACATAAAGGTTTGGAAGCTAATTTTGCTTGATATCAGGAAGTCTAGATTGACTTCCCTCTAACTTCTTCTGTTTGTATTTATTTCCTCGAGGAGATAAACCTTGATGATTTATCATCTCATTGGCTTCTTTTACAATAGGATCCACCTCCTCTTGTTTCCTAGGAGAAAATGTCTCTATAAGGCTCTCTGCTATTTCATAATCTGATGAGTTGGACCCTTCTTCTTTGCTTTCTTCATCCTCATAAGATGAGTCCACTTCTTCCTCTTTTTTGTTAGTATTGCTGATACTTTGGGTCTGGTTTTCTTCATTTTGATCCTTTAATTCCTCCACTATTCCTAGGTCTACTACCAACTGGCCACTCAGGTCTGGCACATTCTCGGGGTCCACTGTTATAGGAGACATAACTTCATTCTCTCCTCTATTGATAATGTATCCCACCTTGCTACTCTGATCATCCTGGTGTTGTTGGTTATTGATGTTGTGCCTCTTCTCACTGGTATATTCTTAAGGAGCAATATCCATGCTTCATTTCTTATGTTTTCCCTTCTCTTCGACACCATCATCTTTTTTATTGTCTTTCCTTATGTTTATTTTTATTTTCTCTTCAGGAGTTTGCCTCAATCTTTGTTTTGCCCACGTGATTTGTTTCAGCTAATTGTTTGCTAGAACTTTATTCACGCCTACTTTACCTGTTTTTTCACCTTTTTTGTCTAAGTTACCATGTTCTGCATCCTTTGTTTTGATGTTGATGTTCTTCAACTCTGTGGATCCTCCAGCATGATCTTTGTTTTGATCTCTTCCTTTCATCTCGTTATTGTTCTCTGTGAACTTGACTTGGGATTGGTTGGTTGCAGTTTTTGTTTGCTTTTGTTCTTAACCTCTATGAAACCATCTTTGTCCTTTTGTTCAATTTCCTGATCCTGCAGAATCATCACTTTTTCTTCTCATATATTATTACTCTGCAGATATTTCTTTGCATTTTGTTTCTCTTTCTCTTGTTTCTCTGCATTCTGTTTCTCTTTTCGTCTTGATTCCACTTTACCATGTTCTGCATTCTCTGTTTTGTTGTTGATGTTCTCATGCTCTGCGGATGTTCCAATATGGTCTTTGTTTTGATTTCTTCTTTTCCTCTCGTTGTTGTTCTCTGTGAGCTTGACTTGGGGTTGTTTGGTTGCAGTTTTTCTTTTCTTCTTGTTCTTAACCTCTATGAAACCATCTTTATCCTCTTGGTCAATTTCCTGATCTTGCGTAATCCACTCTTCTTTATTACTCTGCAGATCTTTCTATTTCTCATCTTTCTCTGCATCCTGTTTTGCTTTTCTCCTTGCTTCTACTTTACAACTAGCCTGATCATGTCTCTGCATTTTGCAAGTTCTACAGAAAGCTGGCACCCTTTCATGCTCTAATTTTTTTATCACAACCCTTTCTGCCTGCTTCATCTCCTTCTAATCCAACCCAAATGAAATCCAATAAAGGTTTCATAAGATCGACTTCCACTCTTACTTTAGCTAAATTAGGTCTGGACTTACCTATGGTGGCTAAGTCCTCCTTCAGGGGGGTTCCAACAGTAGCCAAAATTTGCTTAAGGTATTCCCATTTGAATAAATAAAATTTTAATTCTGGAAACAAAACCCAAATCGGTGCTAACGAGGATTCTTCATTCGGGTCGAAATCCGGGGAACATTTGAACATGCTCATAAGAGAGCCTGCAGTATCCATAAATCTTTTGAAGTAAAGAGCATTAAAATCCAATTCACTACTGAAATCTATGAAAACATGGCGAAAGTCATAGGCACCTATTCGAACTTTCCCTTTTAGCGAAGTTTGTTCGAAGAATTTTGACCCTATAGTCTCAATTCTCGGCCTCCCCATTGTGAATTTGCCAACTAGAGTAAGTTTACATTCATCCGCCATTACCCCATAGTAATCAGAAGCATTAAAAATGATTGTTGGCTTTCCGTTATGTGTCGTGTGCTTTGCTATTACTGGAGCCAAGAAATGTGTCATCTTCATGCTTGGGGCTCCAATAAATGCCTCTTTATATGAGGGTATCTGTGCACCAATTTCCTCTGACGTCGTTGGAACCTTAGCGGGATCCTTTGGCTGAGTGATACGTCCCGATGGACCGACATCTAGCGACTCCATAGAGAGGGAGCGCTGACCCACGCTTCAGTTTGAGAGAAAAAGATATTGTTGGTAAGATAATTTCAGAAAGTCAAGAGTATCTGTGTAGGCATAAATTCAAACAAGTGATGGACAAGGTTAATTATACACAGAGATACCAGCTATGGAGTGTCAATTTTCCCCCATCACTGGATTTCAGCCATAAAAGGTTATCCTTTCCCAGGTAGCAGGTTATGATTGCCAAAAATCCATCCAATCAATAAGAGAATTTTTGTATCTACGGTATTGTTACTGTTATAGATCTGCAATGGTTTGAAATTGATCCCCGTTGATATTCTAAAGGTATTAGCTGGGCACTAGATCTCCCGTCGACGACGATAGCCAGCGGACGAAGTGATGCCAGAAAATAGCCGTTAGATTAAGTTGCCGGAGTGTTGCTTTATTCCGGGAAATAGAGAGATTGACGATGATGACTCACCGTATTGGGGAAGGATGGATGAAATGGAGGCTCGCCTCGGGAGTTTTGTTTCATAAGAAGGTATCTCCCAAGCTTAAAGGTAAATTCTATAGAGTTGCAGTCCGTTCGGTCATGCCGTATGGAGTAGAATGTTGGCTAGCCAAGAAATTTTATATCCAAAAATTAAAGGTGGCGGAAATGAGGATATTGTGTTGGATGTGTGGACTTAATAGGGGAGATAGGATTAGGCTATCCATGAGAAGGTGAGTATGGCTTCAGTGGAGGACAAGTTTCGAGAAGTAAGGATGAAATGGTTTAGGCATGTGATGAGGAGGGACACTGATGCCCTAGTTCATAGGTGTGAGATATAGCTTTGAATGGTTTCAGGCGAATAGAGGCAGGTCAAAGAAATACTGGAGGAAGGTGACTAAACGTGATATAAATCAGTTACATCTTACTGAGGACATGATCCTAGATCAGTGGCGGGTCCAAAATTTTATACAAGTGGGTTCAATTAGTAAATAGGAATGATCTTGTATAAATTATAAATTCTCCGACGAAGTGGGTTCAGTTGAACACACTTGACACCATATGGATTTGCCCCTGCCCTAGATAGGAAGTTGTGGAAGACTCGATTTACGTTTGAAGGGCTAGTGCGGGTGAGTGAGGCGTAGCTAGTAGATATGAATGCTTTGGTGTAGCCTTGCTAGTAGTCGTAGGAGGGTTGGGTGAGGGGTGTGCTCCCGATTTTGATAGGGTAGCTTACTACTTTGGGTGAAGGGTGTGCTCCCGGTTTTGATAGGGTAGCTTACTACTTTGTGCGTATTTTTTCTGTTATTTCATCTTGTTTCTTGTTTTCTTTCGACTTTGTTTACCGTCTTTTGTCCTAAGCCAGGGGTGTATCGGAAACAACCTCTCTACTTTTTCGTAGGTAGAGTGGTATGGACTGCCTACATTTTATCCTTCCTACACCCCACTATGTGGGAATACACTAGGTATGTTGTTGTTGTGTGTTACGGATGTATACAATTTCTGATACATATAGAGTTATATACCATATATACACTATTATACATTATATACACTATAGAAATAGAAAAATATTGTTGTACACGAGCAATCTGACTCTATAATTACTTTACTATGAAGAGTGAGTGAACGAGGTATCAATATGGGCGTGTTTACTTGTCGTTATTTAATTTTTGATGGTATTTTAGTCATTTCATTAATTTATTATTTAGGCTCTCTTTTTTTTTTATATTAGTTTAACCACACGTGTCTTCACATGTAATATTTGATTATTTAAAATTAAAATTTTTTATCTATTGCAAAGATTTTTAATGAAGTGAAAAAATCTTAAATTTTTCTTATTCTAACGTTTTTATATTTATTTCTAGATTTTTCAAATCTTCTTAAAATCGAATTCAGTTGATTTAGAATTCTTAAACTAATGAAAAAAATATTAGTTGTCAATTCTGATGACTTATAATAAGAAAAGATTTTACCATAAATTTATTTAATTAACTTTCAACTCTTAAATATTAGGAAAAATAGTCAAAAGACGATTTTATCTAAAACAAAAACTTTTAATGAAGGGCAAAAAGTTCAAACAATATTTCTAAAGTCCCTCACGCTTTTAATATACTATAGATATAGATATCGATATAGACCATAGATATAGATTTAGATTATAGATTATAGCTATAGATATAGATATATAGATTATACATAGAGATATAGTTATAAGATTATAAACTAAGCAATTCTTTATTTTAATTAATTTATTTTGGATAGTATACGTGTTTGGACATTATATAAAAAGTAGTTTAAATTAAAATAATTGATAACTATAAAATATTTAAAAGGTACTGTTTTAACTGACATTTAAGGATGTATTTTTTCAAAAAAGTGATGTGAGAAAAATTGTAATTATAATACTTTTCAAATATTTAATTTTTAGTTTAAAATATAAAGTAGTCTAATTTGATTTATTTCCAAAATTTGTCAAATTAACTCAAAAGAATCGAAAGATCACAAGAATTGAAATGGGGGAATAGTTTATTACCATTATATTACGTGACTATTTTTCTAAAATTATATAAAATAATTTTAAAAATTCTATTGGATCTAATCATATCACTTTAATTTCTAACTAATCTGCTTACTTTTTAATTTGTAATATAAAAGATATATCAGATACAATTACAAATAATTAAGGACACTAAACTATGATAAAATTTTATGATATTTTTTAATTTTTATTTTATTAAATTCGGAGAGAGGCAGGAAATGAGACAAAACGCTATTAAAGGAATTTGAATCCTTCATTTCAACGATACACGATAGGCTAAATCTATTAATTTTTACTTGAAATTTAGGGTCATAACAAATGCTAATATTTTAAATTAATAATATTATAATTATTTTTATTATTTAATTAACTTATTTTTCCGTGTTGAACCGTGCTCGTACGGACTTGCCATCATATAGTAATATAATGTATAGATTAAAGTATAATTCGTGAGTATTTGGGTTGTTTATGTTGCATGCGATTGTTCCATTCGGTGGACCCCATGCTGGACATGCAAATCGTTGTCAATTGTCGTCCTGATTGTTTTATTTTTATTTTAAAAAATATAATTACTTTTCCTTCAACATTTTAATTTATTAATATTATCTACTCATAATTGAGGTGTTTCTAATTTTTAAAAATAATTATTATTAAAGATAAAATTAAAAATATTAATTTTTTAAAAAAAAATTAAAACGATAAATAATTTGAAATAATTACTTTTAAAAATTGCGGTAGATAATTTGACACGAATGAATAGAGTAAGTAGATTTGAGGATTTACTCCATATTTATTGTGGTTTTGTGCCAAACTTATTGAACATTTGAGGATTTCATTGGATTTAAGGTTTCTTTTCAAGTAGGGAATGGAATGCAATGTGTTATTGGGACAAGCAACATCTTTGGTTGTACAATTCCGTACTAACTTGTTTGGTTGCTAATTGGACAACGGATTCTATCAACAAATTAATTAGGAAAAAATGGTTAGATTACTTCGATCGATATATACACTTATTAAAATATTATATTGTATTATGTATATACAAGATCAAAAATATGTTCTATGCTTTGTTTCTTTATCTGAATTGTTTTGGATTATTTTCTTTGAGATGAGGGGTTATTAGAAATTATTTTTAGTGTTTTTGAAATAAAAGTAAGGTCTGTCTACATATTCTCGTTGTGTGGGATGATACCGGGTGCGTTGCTAGTTGTTTATATTCCCTTATTTTAATTAAGTGACACATATTGATATGATACTCCCTTTAGAAAAATTATTAGAGATTTATTTTAGGGGCGGATTTAGGGGTCCGGGTAGAGTTTCCGGGAACTCAGTAACTTTCGTGCGAATCTAATATTTATAATTTTATATAGAGAAATATAGTAAATATATAAGAATTATAAGATGAAAATATATAAACAAGGTGTATTATTGGTCTAATTGAGTAGAGGGACTTTTAAAAGTTTTATTGACCTCATGGTTGTAGGACGTAGGTTCAAGTCCCTTTAGTTATTATTTGGTTTATTTTTATCTAACAAGGGAAACCCACAAACTTTAAATGTTAAATTCGTCTCTGGTTTATTTTTATATTAAACTAACCTTATTAGTTATGCTTTGAAAATCTAAATTTGAATACTAATATTTTTGTAGTCATTTAATTTAATGATAGGTGTGGTATTGAAAGAAAATGACAAACTTCTATTAATTTTATAAATTGAATGATTATTTTTAAATAAGAGGCCAAGCAAGCTAAAACGGAGGGTAGAACTCAAAGTAGAATTCTCTTGTGACTTCTTCTTGTCCATGAACGAGATATTAACGATGATACGTACTATTGGAATTGAGGGCGCTTAATGTAAATGTGTCTTAATTACTCTTATTACTATGATTTGAAAAGGTATTTATTGCGCAAGTAATAAGTCCAACAAGTTTGGTTCAAAATATGCATATTGTTTGGATTGACTTCTCCTCCTACTTGTTATTCATTGAAGCAATAACGCATTATGCATATATATACCGACAGTTAACTTGTCTTTTGGACATTTAGTTGACTCGTGTTACTACTATACGTATCAACGACGAAAGTGACTGAGATGTGATCTCATTCCATCACTAGATCGATGAGTCATCTTTGATCAAGGAGTGTCAAATTAAATTTTCTCCATCGAAAAAAATCGTACTTATAGATAGGTATAAGTGAATTTTATTGTATAGACTATGCATTGAATTTAAAAGAAGTTGTGAGGTCTCTAAATTTCTATCCAGTTTGGCTTTTCTTTAATATGATAGTATGGTATAGGATGAAGTTAATGTGGTTGAAAATGGAGAGAGTTGTTCTTCATTCTTTCGTTTTTAGGTGCTGTAATTTTGATACTGATGTCTTACCAACAATCAAATAATTAAAAATCAACAGTAAATTTGGATAAATTCTTAAACTCAAAGTCAAGGTCAAAATTTATGTGGGCAAGACTATTCGGGGTTCAAATGATGAGTGATGATCTCATTAAAATTCTACGTCACATGTCAAATTATGTAGGAATAAGTCAAATGAAATCAAATGATAGTGTAATAAACACAAGATAAATGAGATGAGTTTGTAATTCTAAAGACCAAATCAAAGTAAAGCAAAGGATCAAAACTCCTTTATTTCATCACTATAAACGAACCAATCAAATTATCACAAATGTTTAAATTCAGATCCTGATTCATGATGATCAAATCTTATGTGCAACTTTTCTTTTGACTGATTGATATATACATGCTGGGGTCTGCCTAACCCCACGCCACGATGACGGCTATTTTTCTATATATGACACTATTTGACATTAAATTTAAAATTAGGGGCATTAAGATATTTAAAGAAAATTATAAGCTTAGATTAGAAATTTTTTTGTGCATTTTTTGATGAACCTATTAAAGATTTTAAAATAAAGTCCTTTATTTTATCATTAATTACACAATATGCCATTCAAAAATTTACCATAAATGTCATTGCATTCCTTTCCACAGGTGGATCCCTCTATCATCTATTGTTTATTTTTATTTTTTTTATTTTTTTAAAAAAGATATAATTATTCTATAAAAATTATATTTCTCAGTGCATTTAGAATTATTTTTTCTCATTGTATTTAGAAAAAAAATTTCTCAGTGTATTTAGGATTATTTTTTTTTTTTCAAATCATTGTATTTAGGATGAAGGTGAGTATCTCCATGTTACTTTTGTTTAGGTTATATAAATTTTTTTGAAATATATTATATTTAAGTAAATTGATTAGTAAGATAATAATTTATTGTAATAATTAATATGATAAATATAACTAAATACATTTTATTCTTTATTTACATTTCATGTCAAACATATAAGTTGCTTTCTTCCTTATTTGTTTCATGAAATACAAGTTTGCCTAATTTAAATTTGTAATGTAAAATTAATAAAGCTAATTTAGTAAAATAAATTTTTAATAAATATTTTTTAAAAATTTGTGTCAAGTCAATATATACCAACAAAAGAAACTAATGAAAAATACCTAACAAGATTTTACTTATATAAGGTTAAACATAATTCATTACGAAATAATAATAATTGGTTATTTTTGTATATGCAAATCATATTATCCATATTGAATTAAGCATACTATTCGTACAAGTTAATTTATTTTTTAATTAAAACTTTGAGCATTAATTATTTTTTGAATTGTAGTTATTTTAATCACCTCAAACTCAAAGCAAAAATTTGTAATATTTCATTTTAAAATAACTTAATATATAAAATATATTTTACTCATATAACTTATTTGATCAATTTGATATTTTTCTCGATTAATCTAAAACCTATTGAATTATGATTTTAACTAAATAAACCTAATAATTAGTATTTCTTGATTTTTCAAAATTCACCAACATTCCTATATCACTTCTGATTAATTATTATAAGCAATTTATATATTAAAAAATTAATATTAAAAAATAAAATAAATATTTATGACATATATGTCTCAATCATAATTTTACTATATCGCCTCTAATTAATTATTATAAGTCATTTATATATTGAAAAGTTAATAATACTCAATTCTTGATTTAATTATATCATCCTTAATTAATTATTATAAGTCATTTATGTATTAACAATTAATAATATTTAATTAAAAAAGTTAAAATAAATATTTATAACATGTTTGTTTCAGCTGCTTCAATCGTGATTTTGTTATATCACCCCTAAATAATTATTATAAGTCATTTATGTATTAAAATATTAATAATATTTAATAAAAAAATAAACAGTTATGACATATCTGTTTCAATTGCTTCAATCAGATTTTTACTAAATATTACTCATAATTAATTATTATTATAAATCATTTAAATATTAAAAATTAATAATATTTAATAAAAAGGGTAAAATAGATATAAAAATGACAAATTGACTCTTGATGTTTTAAATTAATCTGACGTCTTATATGAGATCGACTTAAAAATTTTATACGGGGATTTTTGTAGTAATTTTACTATGTTACTTCTAACTAGTCGTTGTAAGTCATTTAAGACATTTATGCGTTGCTACACAATCGCAATTTTACTATATTACCCCTATTAATTATTATGACCATATAAGCTTTGTGTCACTTAAATTTGAACAAAAAAATATTATAAAGCACAACAATTAAAAATTTAAATTATCTAAAAAACATAATTGGCTATCAACGACACAAAATTTCGGATAAGAAGAGTAACATTTATTATTCAAAAATTACATAAAAAGTATTATAAATTACAATAGTTAACAGCTTAAAATATCTAAAAATAATTTAATTTGTTATATATTTCAAAAAAAACATGTAAAAAAAACTATAAATCACAATAATTAACAACTTAAAATTTTTCAAAAAATTTAAAATATTCGACTAACTCTCAAAATTATATTAGTATCATTTAATTATAATAGAAGAAAAGTATTATAACTCACAAAAATTTAAAACTTAAATTATTTTACAAATATAATTGGTTATCAATACCACAAAATTTTGGACAAGAAAAATAATGTATATTATTTAAAAATTAAATAAAAATTATTATAAATTATAGTAGTTAACAACATAAATTATCTAAATACATATTAAAAGTATGATTGATTATCTATATTCTATTTGTGTCATATAAATTCAGAAAAAAATAACATATATTAAACTCGTGCTAAATCTCGGATGAATTTTAGAATGTATATGCAATTTTCTTTTCAAAAAAATTTTGTTTAAATATATCAAGATTGAAAAGACAAGTTCAAATACAGCACATCAAATAGTGTATAAGAAATAATATTAGTATGAATAATACCAGCTATCATACCTCTTTTTTAACCGAAAAGATTGATTTTAACGTTCAAAAGGATTTTTATTATCAAAGTGACAAAAAATTGAAAATTATATTTCAAAAAGAATTATTTAGCCTTTTTAACTCAGAGTCGCCACTTGACATAAATCGAGTGTGCCAAGTCGTCACCTTTGGGAATCCTTTTCAAAAACAGTTTGACTCTAGAAACTGATCTGCGAACAGAAATTCCAAGTAAGGAATTCTGTTGACCGAGGGGAAGGTGTTAGACACCCCTCAGTCCTGTGGTTTGACCACGATCGCTTGGTGGAGCGTATCGGCTAATTTGACACTACGAATGTATAAACCACACAAAGCACGCAAAACAATCAATCAAGCAAAACAAAACAAAACAAAACAATCCAATCCAATTATACAGTCCAAAATAAAAATGTGAAAATATAAACCTACGCTACCCTACACTAATCCTAAACTACGCTCCAATGCTCTACCCGATGCCTCGATCCTTCATCACGAATGTCTTCCGCCAACATAATACTACAGGGCATTCCCCGATGAATAAATACATGAAACCTCGGGGCATCCTCGGCCAAATAAATACACCCGAATCCGATGCGATAAACTAGGAAGAAACATTCGCACGCACATTCCAACATTTAACCAAATATTCCATATTCAAACATTCAACGAAATCATCTATTCCTAAATTTATCTATCCGAACCTAAATATCTGCCTATCCAAATCGACCTATCATGATACTATCGAATTCACAAACTTAAAATTGATTGCGAATTAAGCAAAAAACAACAAACCAACATTGACAAAATTCTCCCTTTTTATCAATCTCATAATTCCACACCAAGTCCCCTTTTCATGCTTTAACAATCAATTCAATTATTCAACTCGGGATCCAATATCAACAACATAGACATAATGAAAATTAAAGCATGGTGACCATAAGAATTCCACATAAATGACATCAAACATCAACCAAATCATCCAATCTCAAACATAGCCCATTCAACAAATTAATCGCATAAAAATTAGAAGAAGAAAAGATAGAAATGGACCTCAAGAGCTTTCGATTGACTTAGTAAGAGAATAAGAGCCGTTCTGAAACCTCGAACAATACCAATGAAATCTTGACTCTCCAAATCAATCAAAAAGCAGTCCACAAACACGATAACCCGAATTCCAATCTACTAAAACACAGATGAATACCCGGGACCAAAATGATGAGAAAATAGAAGAAATACGTGATCGAAATTTCAGCGAACACAAACAGTAGCACGAACAGCTGGAAAAAGGATCGAATTTCGGCAATCCTTAGCGTTTTTCCATCCGAATCTACCCGGAAATTGAAGGAAACTGACGGGATCTCGGAATTTTTGGGACTGAACCGAACAGACGATGACCTGTAAACTACTTCCGGCGAAAGGTTCGCCGGAAAAACTCAAGAACGATGACAGATCTGCGCTGGCTTCGCGGTTTCTCGCCGGAATCTCAAGCTCCCTCTATTTTTCCGATTTCGCCCGCACTATGTGTGTGTGTGTGTATTTCTGGTGATAGAGTGCGTTTGTGTGTGCGTCTCAGTGTGTGTATATGTGTTTGTGTGTTGCGAACCAACAGAAAAGATGAGAAAAAAAATGGTGTTTTCTGTTTCTGTTTCTGTATCCTCCCTCTCTCTCTCTTCGTTTCCCGTGGGTGTGTGTGCGTGAATCTGTGTAGAAGGGGATGGTGGTCAGTGTGTGCGTGATGTGTGCTCTTTGGTGAGGATCAGTGAGTGTGTGAGGTTTGTGCGTGAGTCTCCTAAGGGAAAGAATGGAATCCCCTGTGTATTGCTCCCCCTTTTTCTCCCTCTGTATGTGTGTACCCCCTTTCTGGTCTGGTGTGGAAATCGTGAGGTGGGGTATATGGGTACGAGGGGTAGGGTGTGTTGAGGTGTCCGCTTTTAATTGGAAAAGTTGTTAGGATGAGATTAAAATAAGATAAAATTTATTAGGAATTTTGTTAAAGATTGTTATTTTTTTTGTATTCTTGTGGATATAATCATATGATGAGGGTGTGTGGTAATGTGAGCTAAAAATGAATAAAATTAAATTTGGGAGGAATAAAATTAGGTGTCTACACCAACATTACTAATACAAGCATTAATAATGCAAATATTACTAATATATTCTATTTCAAAATTATTTCTATACACTCTAACAAATGACTCCTACATTTCAATAAAAAAACATATACAAAAGCAAATTTCGATAAAAATATTTACAGAAATATGTTTTATTGTGTTCTCAAAGTCAAATAACTCAAATTAAAAACTTATAGTTTTTTTATATATATAATTTTAAAAACACTTAAAATTTAAATTTAAAATATTAATTTAATTGTAACTTCAAAGAATAAGTTGACAAATAAAAAAGAAGGAGAAATGAAAGCAAAGAATATTTATGTCGGCTTAGTGGGGAATACAATGCAATTTTAACCTATTTGTTACAACCCACATGTAATATAATATGCAATGACTAGATAATCATTTATTTTTTTCAATAATTATTCTCTATTTTATATAACAGGTGTCAAGTTTTATGTATCAATTTTAATCTCATATTTTATACTTTATGTAACAAATTTCAGTCATATGATTAAAGATCTAAACTTCAAAATGCATAAAATTATGTTATTTATATAAGTAAGTTATACATGATTATCTTGTGGAATAATTTAGCTCATTCAAAAATACTATCAAGTAGTTAATATGTTTTGTGTATCCATGTTTTATAATTCACATTGACATCAATCTAACTTATCGTACATAATTAAAATAACTTAATGTTGGGCCCGTGCTGCCACAGACCATGCTACTCTAATTTTAAAAAAAATTGATTGCTAGCTCATGACAGACGATAAATCCAAGATCAAACTCTTTAGGGTTTACCCCCAAAAAAAAAACTTTTTTTTTTAAATTAAAAAATTAAATCCAAAGTTGATGATCAAGTTCGAAATGATCGGGATCTCAAGCCTTTGAATCAGTGTTAGTGAGAAGAAGAATCAAATTAAAGGAATACATTTTTAGATTTGAGATATTTTAGAAACTATAATCCTCATCATTTGTGTAACAAAGTATTACAATTTGTTGTTATTTTTCTTATCTTAATTTCTCAAGCACGAAATTTGGTTTTACAGTCTTATTTAAAATAGAACTAGTTTAACCGCACGTCCTTTCCACCTATAATTTTTTATTATTTAAAATTAAATAATTTTATTTATTACGAAGATTTTTAATGAAGTGTAAAAAGTTCAAATGACTTTTCAGATCCTTCTCACTTTAATATAATAATGTAAACATACCATATAAGCATATACCATCAGAAATTTCAAATGGTTAATGGATTCATCACTTTTTAGTTTGCCACGCCGTACCTCTTTTCTTTGCTGCTAGGGGTAAAGAGAGACACATCAATTTAAACAATATTTATAGTAAAATTATTTTTTAAAAATTTTATATATTTAAAATCTTTCCTTATTTTTAAAGTTAAATCCTTAAAAAATCTTTGATTACTTCAATAAAAATTTTAAAAAAATTGATATTTCTTATAATTTTACTTATTCTAAAGCTTTCATACTTATTTCGAGATTTTCCATATCTTCTTAAAATAAACTTTAGTTGATTTAGAATTCTTAAACTAATGAAAAATGTATTAGTTGTCATTATTTTTGATGACTTCTAATAAAGAAAGGTGTTACTATAAATATTTAATTAATTTTTAACTTTTAAATATAAAAAAATAGTTAAAAGACCATTTTGTCTAAAGCAGGGATTTTAATGAAGGCCAAAAAGTTCAAACAATATTTCTATCGTCCTTCACACTTTTAATATATGATTATTATTATTATTATTATTATTATTATTATTATAATATTATATTATTATATTATATAAATATAGACTATAGATTATAGATATAAATATAGATATAAATTATTGATTATTAGAAAAAACAACATCACCTTTAGTTTATTTTTAAAAAAATAACATCTTAGAAAATTCTAAAAATAACATTGACCCCACCGTAGTCGTTTTGCAAGAACAAAAGAAGAGGATGGTTTCCCATTTGTACAATGTGCAACCTGTTACAAACTTGTATATTTATTATGTTGCTCTCCTTGGATTATTATGGCTTGTATATACTTAAGATATACACACTTAAGTAACAAACACAACTCTACAATCTACATTATACCTTTACTATACTTGGATATACATATAGTAAAAAACATATACATTTGTTTATTTTGGTGTGTGGCTAGATAGACGATAGTGCATTTTCCCCTTAAATACCAATTCTCTCAATTGAAAGTTCAAGATAGTGTCTTGAATGACCTTTGATTGTTTTGTGTAGTTTTTAGAATACTGTTTTTTTTTTTTCTTTCTTTCTTCGTTATGCTTGTTGAAATACTGAATTTGTTTTGTTGCTATAACTACGTACGTATGGGTTCACCAGAACTTGATGACTAGCTTTTACTTATATATTATGTTTGTATTTTTTTTAAACATACTATTAAAGGATCCATGAGTAATAATGGGATTCTTGTTAAAGTTTTACAAGAGGGATTAAGGGCTCTAGGCAGACAAGAAGGACGGACCAAGTTATACCTACTCAACTTAGATCTATGCCTGCCAACCGGGCCGGGCCAGTTCAAACCGACACCGGCCCAATTATTTTTACCGGAGTTTGGGCCGATTCGGTCTGAGCCCAATAGTAAAAACTGTCCAATCAGCCCGTGACCGGCCCATTTAGCATTAAACCGATTTCGACCGGTCCAAATAGGCCAAAACCGGTCAAACTGTAAAAAAAATTGAATTTATATGTTTTTTTCAATATATATTATATATACACACTTATATACATTTTAAATACGTTAAACAATAAACCTATAACATATATACATTACATATTATACTACTTTAGATTTTCGAAAACATATACACATGTATACATTAAATATATACTACTTTAGAGTATAGAGAAAATATACACCGATATACGTACAATATAATATATATACTACTTAAAATACTACTTGAAACAATATACATACAAAATATATACACTATATATATATACTACTTCAGAAAATATATACAGATGTACACATTAAGTATATACTACTTTAGAGTCTATAGAAAATATATACACATATATACGTACAATATAATATATATACTGCTTAAAATACTACTTGAATACATACAACATATATACACTGTATATATACTACTTTAGAAAACATATACACATGTATATATTAAATATATACTACTTTAGAATCTATAGGAAATATATACACATATATACGTACAATATAATAATATATACTACTTAAAATACCACTTGAAAGTTGAAAGATATATACATTACATGTTATGGTACTTTAGAAAATATACACACATATATACATACAAGATAACAATGTATACTACATAATACAATAATACTTGAAATTTTTGAACACATATTCAAAAAATTTAAACTTTACATACAACACTTAAAAGATAAACTTATAGTATTTTTATTTGTTATTTTTATTACTTAACGTAAATTTTGATAGTAAATTAGTAATATATTAAAAGTATTTAATTTAAACTAAAAATTCAATTTAAATAAAAAAAATAAGTAAGGAGTGAATGAATGTTGTATTTTATTGATTGTAAAATGATCCAAAACTTATAATTTACATGAATAAAAAATCTACAAATTTTGCATCACTTTTTTCAATTCATGCATGTTACTATTAACGGGTACTGTCATAGAAAAATCAAAATCAATGGGGGCAAAGGCTAAACCATGCATTTAACTTAATTGTGCTGAGTTCTCTCTTGAAGTCATAATTTCTGTAAGATTCTGTTCGTTTTTCGACTACTCCTCCATTTCTTGATTTCTTCGTTTCGCTCTAATCCAATCTCTAAGGCAAACTAGAACATTCATAACATTACTTCCCAATGAGTGTCGGTTGTCTCCAAGTTGTTATCGTTCCTGACTAAAAGTGTTCTCTGATGCAACGGTTGACATTGGAACATTCAATATATCTCTAACTAATCTTGAAAGCACCAAATATTGTCTTTCATTATTCTTTCACTAATTCAGTGTGCGAATCCTTGTTCTACGTTCCTCTATCGATTGTCGAAGAAAATACTTAATCTCTTCTCAAGAATTTATTCTGTGTGATGAAGATTACACCCTGTCCTGAACATTTAAATCAAAAAAGTAATCAGGATAACTAATATGTACCTGCCTTTTAGAATATAAGACTCTTCGTGAGCTTGAGGTGCGACAGTTGGAGTGATATTTGTCGGTACGGCTTCATCAAGTAGATCAGCATAATGATTATATAATGCTTTCATGTAACTATTCGCATCACTCATAGCCGTAAACAAAGAAGGTTCTTCTTCAGGTTGTATCTCTAAAGCATTATAAATAATAGATCTAAATTCGACCATAATATTAAATTTCGTACATGAATTTATTATAACACCAATCAAATAACTTGAGGAAAGCAGATAAAAATATTTTTAAAATTTAGTAATCATAGCAATAATAGCTCCTTTGTAACCTTTTTTTATTCCTATATTCTTTAAGCAAACAAAAAATGTCGGCTAAATAAAATAAAATATTACAAACCGTAGGACAATAAGCACTAGTGTATTCAACCATAGCTATATAATTTTTTTTCTAGAATTTAACAAGATCATCAATTGCAGCCCAATCAGAATCATGTAGCAAACATTCAAGAAAAGAACCAGAATATTGACTAAAAGTCATTGTAATAGGAACTTTATAAGCACGACAAATTTTTAAATAAGTATCAGTAACATTCCATCTAGTATTACATTCTTCGGGCATAAATAACGGTCTAATTTAATTTTGTTCACATTTGATTTTAAATTCTCTCACTCTAGCTTTTCGATTTTTTCCTTGAATAAATCCAACAGCAAGCCAGGCCTTTTTAATATAAAGCTGAAAAAATTCAAGACCATTTCTTACGATTAAATTATATATATGACAAGCACACCTGACATAAAATATTTTGAGTAACGACGGAGAAAGTTCAACTTTCAACAACTCAACAGCAGCCTTGTTGTTAGATGCATTATCAAAAGCTATACATGAAACTTTTCTTTCAATACTATTATATTTTGCTACTTTAGAAATAGATCTTCTAGTGTGTCTACGATCTTCATCATACAAAAATGCTATAATATGTTTTTGCATTAATTTTTTTTTATCTCTCCAGTGACAAGTAATTGTTAAATAATCATTTTTGTTAATAACACGATCAAGATTAGAAGTTAGAGCAATTCTACATGATTTTTTTTTAATAACGCAAATAAATAATAAATATATCGTGCATAGAGTCTAAAAATATCGGCCCGACAAGTATTTCTAGGAATAAATGTAAATATAGGATTATAAATTGCCTGAATATAATGAATAAAAACATTCGAAGAAGCAAAAGTGAAAAGTAAACAACCCACAACTATCATTTTCGTTATTTCTTTTCGGTCCTCCATTTTATTATAATTCTTAACTAATTGCCCGGTTATTGGGTTCAATCTAGTTTGTGTTGGCCCACCAACAGTCTCATCACATTGTGCAATACTTAACTCTTTTGCGTGTCTATCTCTTAAATGTCTCATCAACGAACTCGTACCCCCTTTATTGCCTTCGATTTTATGTTTATATATAATTTCACAAATATTGCATTGCACCTTACTTTCTCCTTCTATATCCGAAAAAATTCTCATGCAATACTAGTTTTTCTACGAGATCTTACAGGGACACGACGGGGAAGACGGGAAGAAAGATTAACCGATTTGAATCTAACATTAGCATTTTCGACTTCGGTTGTCTCACCAATATTTTCATCATCAACATCTAAATTAACTGTGTCTACTTCATTCTCTTCTTCTATACCATAATTTTTCTGAACTTCTAAATCATTTATATCGTGAGCACCTACACTTATTTCATCCTCAAAAGTCAAAAGTTGATTGCTATTAATTTGAGTGTGAATGATAAAATATGCGTCATAACATCGACTAAACTAGCATATAAATAACATGATAAGAAATGAACTTTGAGGGCATTCAGCTCCAAAAGTTAGCTCTTGGCTTGGGTATGAATTAGTTGTCCAAGATTATATGAGAAGACCAAACCATCATCCTACCATTGATACGGGTACCATGAATTTAAAAAATACTGCCTATATTTTATTTTAATCATCGCTTTAACGCAAAAAAAATCTCTCAAAATAATTTTCACCATAAGAATTCAGAACTAAAATTGACAATTATTTTCCAGTTGCACCCTCTTATCATTAAAAAAGTGGAGTAGCTCTTTTAATACTACTCAATTTTCAAAATATAGCTATTAAATAAAAACAACTAGTAAATTATATATTACATTTATTATTTTTCTTAATGCGATGAAGAATTAAAACGAAAGTTAAAATAAAATGAAGCAACTATTATATAAGGGAAGTAATCATCTCATCTATACTCTTTGTGGAGACTCCTAAACACCAAGTTAAAAGGGTACCTTCTTATTTCTTTAATTTTGGTCATTATATTATATTGTCAACTCCCTCTCTCTTCTGAAATCGAAGAAAGTAGTAGCCTTTAATTTTACCTTGGGCTTCAGGTAGCTGATATTTTCCACTAATATTTTTTACTGTAATAGTTAATTATAGATGGATAAATACTCTTTAGAAGTATCCCTCGGTATAACAGTAAATTTGAATCCGACATTTGAAAGCTATTAATTTTCGTGACGACATCACGATAATATACAATAATTGAGTTACATTTAAATGTATATATATAAATATTTTGTCAATTTCATTATCATAAAAATAAATATAAATTATGAAGAAAGCTATTGAATTCACATAAATTGGCACTACACGTATCTATAGGCTAGGTCAATGGCCGTCCTTGGTGCTATCTACCCGGTCATTGGCTATCAAATCTCAACATTTTTATATTATATAATTTTATTTACATATTTGCACAGTATCTATATATGCATATTGAAAATTTTTAATGAGATGAGTTTGCATGAAATAATATGTGCCAATGCACATCATATACCAACCTAATTTGAAGTGAAGCATTCCTCACAAAAACCTAATTGAAAATTTTCATTAGGTTTTTGTGTACAGTAAAGGCGTCAGAAAAATTAATTACTCTATTTGTAGCCTTGGGAAGTAATGATTTCTATGTATTATATACACCATAGCCATAAGAATGCCAACTTTGAATAACGAACAAAAGAAACAGTATGATTGTAATACAACATTCTATGTTTTTTGTCATAAAGTATATGAGTAGTATGAATTGTTTCAACCACCAAAGAATGTGGTGCAGCAGATGAGGCTGCTCCTATTTTAATTAGAGGTCTCGGGTTCGAGCTTTGGGTATGAAAAAATCCTTGGTAGGGAGCGCTTCCCCCAAATGGGGCACTACGCGGCGCGAATCCGGATTAGTCGGACACCGGATGAGAACAAAAATAAAAGTATGAATTGTTTCATATACTGCTAAGTAAAAGTAAATTTAGGAAACCAGCATTTGTAATCTCAAATGGACACTTGATGCATCAATCCCTAATCTCGTAATTTTCACCTGCAAACATTAGATAACAAGAAAAGCATTGTTAATTTAGTTGTCAAAATTAACTAGCTAATGTACATTATTTTCCATCATCTTTCATAATACTACTAGAACTTACATTCCATCTATTTTATTTCGCGTAGATAAATAGTCTCATCAATGAAAAATAGAAAGTTTAACAGTTACTAAAAATAGGATGATGTCATTTCTCTGTGTCCTATTAAACAAAGTGTCACATAAATTGGGATTTGGGACAGAGGAAGTATAAATCACCTGAGCATGGATCGTATAATAAATTGTATCTCCAATTGTTGAATAATCAGCGGTAACAACTTGAGCTCCTTCTTGCTCTATGATTTGTATAACCTCTTGCACTGTGAAGTTCTTTTGCAAACCACAAGTTAAAATCACCTCTAGAATTGAACCCAACTCTCTAACTTCAACCATAGGTGTTTTTATAGAAGTATAAGCTGTTGTAGGCATGAATTTCTTTGATTGATCACCTGTGCCTTGTGCTAGCTCTTCCTTCCTTCTCTTTAATACCTCTACTCTTTCTTTTAATTCCTCAATGTAAGTAATTGCTTGATCAACTTGGTCTTGTTGTGTCAGCACCTCCTGAAATTGTTTCACTATAGCAAGTCAGGAAAAGTAACAACCTTTATTTGAATTAAACAACATGCATGATTTACAAAATAATATTAATAAATTCTATATGGATTCAATTAGCTAGGCCAAATATAAAATCTCATCGCAAAACACATGTTTTCGGTACATGTATGTACTAAGACTTTTTTTCTTCTCTTTATTCTTCATGGTACTGGTATTCCCATCAAGTCGTCCAAATTCTTTAAATAAAAAACTAAGGGCTCGCTTAAAATTCAAGTACTAAATGAACAGCACGTTAAAAAAAAATAAAAAAAATTGAAGGAGAATAGGATCATGGTACATCCTATATATATATATATGCGAGGAGTTTAAGTTATATATACTGTTTGTGTAAGGATCTTTTTACACTTTCAGATAAGCCTCCTTAGTTTGTATTTTGCAGTTCCTCCTTTAATTTGTTAGTTTGTTTACTACCCTAAAAGCTTTTAGACGCTGACAAATTAGGAACTTCTTTTGCTAGGGGTGATTAATAATGATGCATGTCGTCCAAGAATTAATGTCTATGGAAATCATGCAGGTTTGGGGTGGAGGATATAAAGTTCAAGTGAATTTTATAGTATGTGGCAGCAACAATTGCAAATTGAATTTGAAGAATTGGCTCACATACTAGCTAGGGCAGAGAACATTTTAAGGTCATTTAAAATACGAAAAATCTAAAAAGGTTCTTATATAAACTTACACAGCTTCACTTGAATGCTATGAAAGATCATGAAGTTGGACGTGTGCGCACACACCCATGTGTGTGCGCGCGAGCGTGAGAGAGAGGGAAGGGGGACTGGTTAAGGTTTATACCTTAGTAGACTGATGGTGGTGGGGAGGACTTAGGAGAGAAAAAAGCTTAGAACAAAGAAGCTTCATTTTGATTCTTCTGTTCTTTTCCAGTGTTTTCCGATCTAGCTTTTCTGCACTAGTGCGAATAACATAGCTGCTTCCCATTTCAGTTGTTGTAGTTACTTGAGGGGATCGATATTATATTATATATGATATGATAGAAGTACAAGCTAAGTGATTGATCGATCGATCGATCTTGTGAAAAATAGAAACGTACGTGTTCATTTATATAAAGAAGATACCCCTATTAAAGGAAAGAGCGAGGAATTTGCAGGGCTCAACTAAAAAGGAAAAAAGAAAAAATGTCTAGGTTGACTTAATGACCTCTCCTGCGTGCCTTCGTTTGGAATTATAATGCGCCGTACCCGACCGTTTTTGACCTTTCTCAACTAAAACAGTTACTACTATAGTCTATACATATATTTCAGCTAAATCCATACGTGCTTTCATTTTTGAGGAGCCGATCAAAATATGTCATAAAATTTAAAAAGTGACGAAAATATGTCATCAAAATTAGAATGTAATCAAAATAGATTTGGTGTACTTTTTTTGTGCATCATATCATATTTTTATATATGGTGCACCTTTTTTGTGCATCATATGAAAAAAAATATATATGGTGTACTTTTTTTGTACATCATATGAAAAAAATATATATAGTGCACTTTTTTTGTGATCATATGAAAAAAATATATGGTGCATTTTTTTTGTGCACCATTCATTTTTTTTTATATGGTGCATTTTTTTTTCATGTATGAACATAATTAGTGTACTATCTATTTTTTTTTATATATATATTGCAAAAAAAATGGTGCACTATTAATTATTTTTGATATAGTGCACTTATTTTGTGCATTATCCATTCTATTTTATTTATTTATTTCATATATTGCATTATTTAAGTGATTTTTTTAATATATAGTGATTTGAGTGTACTTTTTTTATTTTCTTTATTTATTTTATCTAACACTATTTATTGCACTTTTTTTATTTAGTACTTATTTCATTTATTTCATATAGTGCACTATTTTTTTTTGTCATATATTATTCTAAAATTTGAATTTATTTTTTTAATTTTGTCATACATTGCACTATTTTAGTGTACTGTCTATTATTTTTCATTTAGTGCACTATCTAACATTTTGATGTTGTATGAAAAATGTAAATACTACATCAAAATGCTAGATAGTGCACTATTCGATGCACTAAATGAAAAATAAAAGATAGTACATTAAAATAGTGCAACATGTGACAAAATTAAAAAAATAAATTCAAATTTTAAAACAATATATGACCAAAAAAAATAGTGCACTATATGAAATAAATTAAATAAGTACTAAATAAAAAAAGTGCAATAAATAGTGTTATATAAAATAATAAAGAAAATAGAAAAAGTACACTCAAATCACTATATATTTAAAAAAAAGTCCATTTAAATAATGCAATATATGAAATAAATAAATAAAATAGAATGGATAATGCACAAAATAAGTGCACTATATAAAAAATAATTAATAGTGCACTATTTTTTTGCAATATATATATAAAAAAAATAGATAGTACACTAATTATGTTCATATAGGAAAAAAAGATATATGGTGCACTAATTTTATGCATAATGTGAAAAATAAATGAATGGTGCACAAAAATAGTGCACTATATATTTTTTTCATATAGTGCACATAATTGAAAAATAATAGATGGTGCACAAAAAATATGCATCATATAGAAATAAATGAATGGTGCACAAAAATAGTACACCATATATCAGAAAGGATGGTGCACCTTTTTTGCGCACCATATATTTTTTTCATATAGTGCACACAAAAAGTGCACCATATAAAAAAAATGAATGATGCACAAAAAAAGTACACCATATATTTTTTTTTCAAACGATGCACAAAAAAAGTGCACCATATATATTTTTTTCATATGGTGCACAAAAAAAGTGCACCATATATAAAAAAATGCATGGTGCACAAAAAAAATGCACCATTCACTTTTAACTTTGTTAGTTGCAGATGCTAGAAAAAATATGATATGGTGCACAAAAAAAGTACATCAAACCTATTTTGGTTACTTTCTACTTTGATGACATATTTTGGTCACTTTTTAAAATTTATGACATATTTTGGTTGCCTGCTCTTCATTTTTATGCATCATCCACGAAACTGAGATATGAACTCATGATCCATGTATGCTCTGCTGAAGTCACTTTTTCTAGAAAAACTATTTAGTTATTTTAAAATAATTTATATTTGAAGTGTATTGAAAAAAAAATGTCATGTCTTTAAATGTATTTTAGAAGTCACTTAAAGGCTTACTTTGAAAGCTATTAAGAGATATACTTGAGACTTTGAAAATCATTAAAAGATATATTTGAGAAGGCTTACTTTGAAATCCATTAAGAGATATACTTGAGAATTCTTACTTTGGAAGTCATCAAGAGGTGTACTTGTGAAGCTAAGTCTTACTTATAAATACTCCCTCAATTCTTACTGCAATTTTTGACTTTTAAAAATATTAAAGATTTCCTCTGTAGTTTTTCTCTTTCTTATAATCCTGCTTAATGATTGGTTATTATAGTTTAACTTGCTGGTATTTGTATTAATAATTTTGTTGATTCCTGTATCCTCTAATTAATTATGAAAGTGCTTGTTTAATTATGGGGAAACATTTCACACTGCTGAAATAGTTTCTTAGGACAGTACCTAGTATGACTCAAGTATAATTAATATACCAATTAAAATAATATCGTAGTAATATTCATTTAATATTCAGTATTATTAACTGTTATTATTATTGTTCCCCAACAATCTAAGAAACTATATGGCAAATAATTCTACTTCTGATACTTCTGCTACCGAAGCAACTCCTAATACTTCTATTTCGGTTGTTCTACCATATGCTAAGCGATTTTCTGATGTTTCAAATATTGAAATATTTGCTAATGAAAATATTAAAAAATGGCAAGAACGAATTTTTTCACTACTTGATGTTCATGGTGTTGCATATGCTTTGTCAAAAACACAACCTGGTGCAGACGTTGATAGCCAAATTTTGGAGTCATGGCAATACGCCAATAAGATATGTCGCCATACTATTTTACAAACAATTTCTAATGAACTCTTTGATGTGTATTGCAGTTGCAAAGAAGCAAAAGTCATTTGGGAAGCTTTAATCAAGAAATTTACGGTTGAAGATGCAACCAAACAAAAGTTTGTGATTGAAAAATTTTACAATTGGCAAATGAGTGATGTGAAAGAAATAAAAATTCAAATAAATGAATATAAAAAATTGTTAGAAGATTTGAAGGCTAAGGACATCACTTGATCAGAAAAATTTATTGCTGGAGTGCTGATTGAAAAATTGCCCAAATCATGGAATGACTAAAAAAAATAACTTGAAACATAAGCAAACAAATTTTACTATTGAGGAAATAATAACTCATATTCTAATTGAAGATACTAACAGAAAGGTATCATTCAAAGCTAAGCAGGTTGCGCTCAAAGCAAATTTATTACCAGGTCAACATAACAACAACAGAAGGTATGGTAATAATCTCAAGGTTACAAGCCTAATAATTTCAATTTTAAGAAAAGACACTTGTTTTACTTGTGAAAAAACAGGTCACTATGCCGCTCAATGTAGGTACAGAATAAAAGATAACAAGGAAATGAGAAATCCTCCCAAAGCTAATTTAGTTGAAAGAGATGAAATAATTTTAGCTGTTATTTCTCAAGTGAATATGGTGGCACATATAAAAGAATGGGCGGTAGACTCTGGGCTACTCGACAGATTTGTATAAATCGAGAAGCATTTGCCTCTTATACATTAATAGGAGATGACAGTGAAGTAGTCTACCTTGGAGACTCAAGAACTACTAAAGTCTTTGGCAAGGATAAGGTGCTTCTAAAACTCAGTTTGAAATTTTTTTTAGCCCTCATGGATGTGATGCATGTTCCTACAATGCGAACAAATCTGATTTTTGTGGTTTTGCTGGATGAATCTGGAATGAAAGTGTCTTTTGAATCTAATAAGATTATTTTGACAAAAAATAATGTGTTTGTGGGAAAAAGACTATTGTAACCATGGACTTTATATACTTAATATTATTAATGATAATGCATCAACTTCTGCTTATATGATTAAGTCTATTTCTTTATGGCATGCTAGATTAGGACATGATAATATTAAATATATAAAGAATATGCAATCGCTTAGTTCAATATCTGGCTTAGACTCAAGTAATTTCGATAAATGTAAAATATGTGCTGAAGCTAAAATTACTAAAAAGTCATGTTTTTCAGTTAATAGAGAAACTGAACTGTTGTCTTTAATTCATACTGATTTGGGTGATTTAAAACAAACTATGACTAGAGGTGGTAAAAGATATTATGTGACCTTTATTGATGATTTCTCTAGATTTACTAAGTTGTATTTGCTTAGAAATAAAAATGATGCATTTGATGTTTTTGTGTCTTATAAATCTAAAGTTAAAAATCAACTTAGTAGAAAAATCAAGAGAAATAGATCTCATAGAGGTGAAGAATATGTATCTTTAAATGTTTTTTGTGAAAAAGAAGGTATTATTCATGAAGTAACTCCACCTTATTCTCCTGAGTCTAATGGTGTAAATGAAAGGAAAAATAGGACACTGAAAGAAATGATAAATTCTATGTTAATTAGCTCTAATGTACCTGATAATTTATGGAGTGAAGTTATTTTATCTGCATATCATTTACAAAATAGAATTCATCATAAAAGAACTGGCAAAACCCCTTATAAATTATGGAAAGGTTATAAGCCTAATTTAAAATATTTAAAAGTGTGGGGTTGTCTTGCTAAAGTTCTTCTTCCTAAACCTAAAAAGATAAAAATAGGTTCTAAAACTGTTGATTGCATGCTTATTGAATATGTTGAACATAGTGCTGCATACAGATTTCTTGTCTTGAAAAGTGATGTACTTGATATTAATACTATAATTGAGACAAAGAATGCTGAATTCTTTGAACATATTTTTCCACTATGTCATAAAATATCTCATGCACTTGTTGAAAGAGAAAATGAATCTACCTCTAATATTGAGAAACTGAGAAGGAGTAAAAGACCTAAAAAGGAATATTTTTCTTATGGAAATGATTTTCAAACTTTTCTTATTGATAATGAACCATCAAATTATTTTGAAGTTATATCTTCTTCTGATGCTAAATTTTGAAAAGAGGCAATAAAAATTGAACTTGATTCAATTAATGAAAATAATACATGGATTTTAACTGATTTACCTCTTGGTGCAAAATCGATTGGTTGTAAATGTATTTTCAAAAAGAAACTTAATCCGGATGGATCTATAGATAATATAAAGTTCGGTTAGTAGCTAAAGGATTTTCTCAAAAATAAAATATTAATTACTTTGGTACATTTGCACCAGTGACAAGAATTTCTTATATTCGAATTTTAATTGCCTTAGCATCAACTCATAAGTTATTTATCAATCAAATGAATGTAAAAACAACTTTTTTAAATGGGAATTTAGAAGAAGAAATTTATATGGTTCAACCTGGAGGATGTGTAATATCTGAACAAGAAGATAAAGTTTGTAAATTAATTAAATCTCTTTATGGCCTTAAACAAGCTCCTAAACAGTGACATGAAAGATTTGATCAAATCTTAATAAAAGACGATTTTTCTTCTGTTGAGGTGGATAAATTTGTTTATACGAAAGTGGTAGACAATGATTATGTGATAATTTGTTTATATGTTGATGACATGCTTATATTTGGTACATGTTTAATTATTTTGGAATATACCAAATTATTTTTGTCTACTAGCTTTGATATGAAAGATCTGGGTGAAGTGAATATGATATTAGGAATTAAACTTATAAGAAGTGAAGATAGTATAATGTTGTCACGAGAATATTATGTGGAAATACTTCTTAAGAAGTTTGAATGTTGGGAGGTAACTTTTGTAGTCACTACTTATAATACTAATTCTAAATTAAAAAGGAATAATGGTGACCCAGTAGCTCAGTTTAAATATGCACAGATTATTGAAAGTCTGATGCATTTAATGAATTTTACTAGTCCCGATGTAGCCTATGTTGTGTATAGACTGAGTAGATATACTCATAATCCCAATAATGGACATTGGTCTGCATTAATGCTATTGATGAAATATTTGAGAGGAACCATGAATTTTGGTATCTCGTATAGTGGATTTCCTTCAACTTTAGAAGGGTATTGTGATGCAAATTAGATCTCTGATTTAGATGAGACAAAATCCACTAATGATTATGCATTCACCATGGGTGGTGGTGCGATATCTTGGAGATCAACTAAGCAGTCAATCATTACTAGATCAACCGTGAAATAAGAGTTTGTGGCTCTGGAATTAGCTGGTACTGAGGCTAAATGGCTGAGAAATTTCTTAGCAAATATCCTTTTTAAAAAGAATGATCTGTTGCCTCATAGCCCTTTGAAAAAGGATGATCTGTTGTCTAATATCCCTTCAAAGAAAGATGAGTTGATGCCTCCTATATATACACTGTGATTGTCAAGCTGCAATTGCTATTGCAGAGAATAAATCTTACAATTGTAAGAGTAGACATATGAAATTGAGGCAGGATATTGTTAAGCAGCTGCTGAGAGATGAAATAATTTTCATTGATTATGTGAAGTCGGAATTGAATTCAACCGATTCACTGACTAAACCCGTGGAAAAAAAATTAATTCTTCAAACATCAAAAGAGATGGGGTTAAGGCCAATATGATTGTCAATAGAGATAGTAACCCAACCTATGTAATTGGAGATCACATGAAGTAGGTTCATATGGGTAATAACAAGTCGATATTGACTCTGTGCACTTATTAAGAGTGCTTGAACTGCTACTAAAATGGAGGGATGAGTTATTAACTCTTAAGGGAAAAGACATCGTTTCCATCCCAAACTATACCCGAAAAGTCGAAGTTACACCTAAACTATACTAGTGACCTATTACACACCTAAACTATAAAAAAGTGAAACTATTTACACCCTTTCAGGCTACCACCACTTGCATGTGGTGTAGTGTTTTACACGCGCTGCCACGTCAGCACCACATCAGTAAGAAGTATCACTTTTTTATAGTTAAGGTGTGTAATAGGTCACTTTTATAGTTTAGGTGTGGATTTGACTTTTCGGCTATAGTTTGGGGTGGAAACAATGCTTTTTTCCTTAATATTTTTAGCCGTTTACTTTTGTTATTTAATAGGCTGGACGCGCCTAAAATAAGTGTAACACACGCGCCTTAGAATTGGGGTCGCGGGGAGGTAATAATATCATTTTTTTTATAGTTAAGGTGTGTAATATGTCACTAGTATAGTTTAGGTGTGTCTTGGACTTTTCGGGTATAGTTTAAGGTGGAAACGATGTCTTTTCCCTAACTCTTAATGAATTCATAGTCCTTATGGATGGTGTATTTAAAACAGTGTACACTTGATGAATTCACCTATATGAGAAGTGGAATGAGGTCGTTCCTTTGAGACTTTTGGCCTTAGTCTCTAGAGTTCTCATGAATACCAGGCACACGCATGACCTATTGGTGCAAAACTGCGTAAAACAACAAAATTACGGTCAAAATGTGATTGATAAAATCTCTGGCTTACAACAAGAATTATTCGATTCATAGAAATATTATATTTCACCGATAACTCTGTAAGTTAAATTTTATTGGTCTAAGTTTGGTTCATAGTTTAGAAGACACCAAATCTACTGCATTTTCTCAACGCAAATCCAGTAAGTTAAAATTCTTTTTCTATAAATTATTTTGAAATAATATGGGGATTGTAGGAAAATTATTTAGTTATTTCAAAATAATTTATATTTGAAGTGTATTGGAAAAAAAATAATCTTTAAATGTATTTTAGAAGCCACTTAAAGGCTTACTTTGAAAGCTATTAAGAGATATACTTGAAAAGACTTACTTTGGAAGACATTAAAAGATATACTTGAGAAGGCTTACTTTGGAAGTCATTCAGAGATATACTTGAGAAGACTTACTTTGGAAGTCATCAAGAGGTGTACTTGTGAAGCTAAGTCTTACCTATTAATATTCCCTCAATCCTTACTGCAATCTTTAACTTTTAAAAACATTAAAGATTTCCTTTGTAGTTTTTCTCATTCTTATAATCATGCTTGATGATTTAGTTATTATAGTTTAACTTGCTGGTATTGGTATTAATAATTTTGTTGATTCTTGTACATTCTAATTCATTAGAGAAGTGCTTGTTTAATTCTAGGAAAACATTTCATACTGTTAAAATAGTTTCTTAGGACAGTGCTTAGCCTCAAATATAATTAATATATTACTTAAAATAATATCATACTAATATTTAGTTAATATTCTGTATTATTAACTGTCATTAATTATTATTGTTCCCAACACTTTTGTCCTAGGGTATCAAATAAAACTTTTCACCCTCAGTTTATTTAAACAATAACATATTTAACAAGTTTTAAAATAAACAATGACACACTTTAGCCGTTTTGCAAGGACAAAAGTAGAGGACATTTTCCCAAAGTTTGCACGATACTAGTTGGATACTAGTTGAGGTGCCAAAAATGAACAATGTATGTCTAGTTTAGGTGTCAAAGTGAAAAATTATGCAAACTTTAGGTGTCTGTCGATGGATTCTACTAGTTACAAATTGGAATAATAAGTTATATTTGTTGTGTTGTTCTCCTTGGCTTATCAATGCCATGTAAATACTTAAGATATACGCACTTCAAAAAACCAACAGAAATCTACAGGCTACATTATACCTTCTTTATACTTATATACGAGATACTATTGCTATACCAAGTATATACTTAGCTATACACATTTTAAACCTAAAATCTTTTCTTAATATAAAGTATATACAATCAATTATACGCAATATATAAACAAACACTAATATACGATACACCATTAATATGTCATGTATATAATTAACTATACATATTCATTTAACAAACATACACTTGTAATATAGCCTTAATACGAATTCTCTTAATTGAATGTTCAAGGAAATATCTTAGCTTGAGTGACCTTGGATTAATTTTTTTTTCCTTCTTTTGTTTTTTCACTATGTTTGATTGAGAAATAAACATCTTGTATGGAAGGAAATAGCCAGGAAGCTTAATCAGGAGAGAAATTAGAGAGATTTCTTGGGATTTTGATTTAACCTTAAGAAAGGAAATGGTTTGGGGAGGAGGGGAAAGGATGGGGAGTTTAGTTAAGACTAGAAAATTAGTTGATAGGGGTACGCTATACCACGATATTTAAAAGTATTATACTATTATCATATTAAATATCATAATATAAAAAAATAATAATTTTATAGTGATATAATTCGATATTTATTGTACCATCTCGATCCCAAATTTGGAGCAGATGGACCACATGAATGTGACCAGTGGGGTTTGTATGCTATGAATCTGCAAATACCCCAACAACTAAACAGTATGAGATTCAAATAACATTTGTGTGTGTAGTCTTATCAATTTCGAAAATGAAAGGCCACAAGTTTTATTAATTTCGGCTACAGTATGGAAAGCCCAGGATCTTTTATTAATTTCGGCTTTTCTGCAAATGCACTTGTGTTTTCACATGTCAAATCCTCATGACCCAAAATGGCTTATATTTTTTAACTCGGAACTAAAATAAGTCACGGAATTTAAAAAGTGATCAAAATAGGTTATTTATTTAAAAAATTATCAAAATAAGCTAAACGTAATAATTTATTACGTTTTTCACTTTTTCTTAACGGTCAACTAACGGAGTTGATTTTTATAAAAACGTAAGAATTTCTTACGTTTTACACGATGATCGAAGAAAAAAATACAGTAAATTGTCAAATCAATTAAAAGATATTTTTCAGAAAAAATTTCCTTCCACGTAATAAAATGTTACGTGTTTCACTTTTTTCAAAAACTTAATGTGGTCCCTACAATTAAAAAATTGTCCACTTTTTCTAAAAAAAATTGGGTATTTCTTGAATATTGGCATTCTTAAGCTATTGTGAAAGGCTACAGGTAGCTTTCTTGCTCTATAGATTTTTTATAAAGTTAAAATGATTTTGTTTATTATATAAATTTTAGAACATTACTAAGTGCAATAGTCTTTTTAATGGTAGCCGAAAGAAAATTACATTATGTTCTACTCATCTACCATACCAATTTGATAATCTAACTTCATCGACACAATTGTCTATTTAGAGAAACAGATCTTCTGAATATATTGGTATTATTGAGTTATGTAAATGTATGTATAAATGATTAGGGACCACAGTGTAAAAACGTAGTTTGCCGAGAAAATATCAAATAAATAAAAAATAGAATTATAGAGGAAATAATAGCTGTTATCTTTTCAAACAAATCAAGTTCTACTGTATAATGGAAAAGAAAAAGTGGACAATTTTTAATTGTGGGGGACCACATTAAGTTTTTGAAAAAGGTGAAACACGTAACATTTTATCACGTGGAAGGATTTATTTTTTATTTTTAAAAGTGACTTTTAATTGATTTGACAGTTTATTGCATTTTTTTTTCCTCAATCATCATGTAAAATGTAAGAAATTCTTATGTTTTTTTTTTATAAAACGTAAGAATTTTTTACGTTCTACGAAAAACGCTGTAAAATGTAAGAAATTCTTATATTTTTATAAAAGTCAACTTCGTTAGTTGACCGTTAAAATAAATAAATTATTACGTTTAACCTATTTTGATAACTTTTTATATAAATGACTTATTTTTGTCACTTTTAATTCTGTGGCTCATTTTGATTCCGATTTTTGTATTCTCTTTAGGGTTGACCTTTTTAGAAACCTAATTTGTACTGGTATGTGTTACCCATGCTCATTTTTCTTTGAGTTTACACTCTCATTGACCCCAACTTAGACTCCGTTTGAAATTGGAAGTATTTTTATAAAATAATTTTTTAGAAAAATGTTTTTAAAATAATAATGATTTATGTTTAGTAAATCCATTTGAAAAATATTTCTAAAAGAAATAATTTATTTAAAATATTTATTATAATATTTTTAATTAAAATTTTTATTTTTATTTTTATTTAATTAAAAAGTACGTACTATAAAAATTTAATCAATATTTATATTCGTAGATACATTAAAAAATATTAAATAATAATATAATATTACTTAAAAACATCATGCAAAAGTAAATTTAAAAATTATTTAATAAATTAAATCACTACATATGCTAATTAACTAGTAAGGAATTTTACAGTGTGAGCGAGCACTTCTGCTTCTGTTTTTTTTTTTTTTAAAGCAGCAAGGTTGTTTCAACTTTTTTTTAAAAGCATTTTTATAAATTTATCAAATACTTTTATTTTTCAAAAAAACTGTTTTTTTCTCACAGAAGAGCAATTCCAACAAGGCACTTAAACGACTTTAGATTTGCAACTTCCTTATTTTCATTTTAAAAACGAAAAGGCTCAAAAATATCCCTGAATTATTTGAAATAGCTCAAAAATGCCCATCGTTAGATTTTTTGCTCAAAAATACCTCTTCGTTAAATATTTGGCTCAAAAATACCCCTCCCTCTAACGGAATTCGGAAAAGGATCAAATATACCCCTGAACTATCTGAAATGACTCAAAAATACCCCTCTGTTAAATATTTGGGTCAAAAATACCCCTCCCATTAACGAAATTCCACCAAGCATACCACCTAAATAAAAAAAAACTACGTGACTATGCCACATTACCATCTACATATAAAATGTTAGTATTTTTTAATTATATGACATTCCTTCTTCTTTATTTTTATTTTTATTTGTATTTAAAAACGTCAGTGAAACGGACAAAACATACACACCTTTTTAATTTTTAATTAAAGTAGACAAACGGTGGTTACATAATATTTTTTTGAAAAAATTTATTAAATGTAACATCGTTATTATCAAATTCCTTTGATCTTTTAAAAATAAGTTTTTTCCTGTTAATAGATTTAAAAGTATGAAACCCAACAAAAGAATCTTATTAAACTGATAAATCCATTAATTATTAGGCCATTATAAAAGTTAAAATTAAGATTTACTCGTAAAAGTAACAAATTTCAAACTAAACTTCAAATTAGTTACTCAAAAGATGTGTTTGACTTTGCTAGCTTTTACTCAAAATATTTATGTTAAAATGATTTAATAAATACCTCATTTAATCTAAAATTAATGAATCTCTGAATGTGACACAGATCTTCAAAAAGTTAATGAATGACATAATTAAAGAATAATTTATCAATATTAAGTATCATTTTACTCCTTTTTAAACTTGTTCTAAAAATAATAAGACTATTCATCAAAACTGAATTTAGAGAAATGAATTCCTTTCGAATGATTAAACAAGTGTTAAAAGGAATTCATTTATTTTGAAAAAGAATTTGCATGTAGTAAATTCAACTCAATTATTAGTACATTAATATTTGCTAGCTTAAGGGTTAAAATTCTAGCTCCTCCTCCGAGTCAACATCAGATCAAGATCAAGCTGTTCCTCATCCCAAACGACAATAATAAGATGAAATTTAGAACTTTTAAAACACTAATGAAAAGGTGAAATCTAGAACTTTTAAAACACTAATGAAGTAATTAGCAAAAGATTGATTTTTTTGTTTTTCCGTTTCACTGCTTTGCAAAAAAAAAAAAAAAAAAGAAATGAATGTCATATAATTAAAAAATACTAACATTTTACATGTGAATGGTAATGTGGCATAGTCACGTGATTTTTTTTTATCTAGGTGGCATGCTTGGTGGAATTTCGTTAAAGGGGGGATATTTTTGAGCCAAATATTTAACAGAGGGATATTTTTGAGTCATTTCAGATAGTTCAGGGGTATTTTTGATCCTTTTCCGAATTCCGTTAGAGAGATGGGTATTTTTGAGCCAAATATTTAACGGAGGGATATTTTTGAGCCAAAAATCTAACGAGGGACATTTTTGAGCTATTTCAGATAGTTCAGGGGTATTTTTGAGCCTTTTCCGTTTTAAAAAACAAATGGATATATTGACTGACATGCAACCTCCCACGTGTTAATGGTAAAAAATTACACGATACATCAAATTAATATTTTTTATCATGATTAAGTGATTAAATTAAGTAAAATACTTGTTAATCAATCATAGTTAAGTAACATGAATTCTAAATTCAACCACATGTCATGCATATATAGACGTGGTGTATACACCGAGTGCGTGATGCTAATTAGTTGCTAGAGGGGGGACGACATGATACTACGTGTTGGTGAGGTAAAATAATCAAACAACAAAAAAACATAATACTCTAGTTGTATTGATATTGGCCATGTATCTCTGATCAGCCTGGATTTGAATTGTGAGTGGTCAGCCTCACTAAAATACATATTGCAATATACAGTAATTATATACAGGTGACAAAGAAAAGAATTGTGTCGCAGTCTTTCGTTAAATTCGAACTATTTGGTTGTTAAGTCTGTTATTCCTTACTGCTATATGAGTATAAGTTTTCGGTGTGAGAATAAAAGTCTCACGTTTGATAGCAAGAAGAATTGGAAATATCGCTTAATATTATGATATTCTTTTGTGGAAAACTATACGAAATTGGTCCAAAACGAGCAATATCACACCGTATAAAATTATATTTGCGCTGCCTGAGCCGAACAATAAGTGATACGGTAAAGAATTTATAGTTTTTAGTCAGATTCTAACCATATGGTTGTAAAGTTTGCCAACAAAAAGGATTTGTAAAGTACACTTGCAATTTATTAATTTGCAAATCAAAGAATCTTTTCGATAAATCAAAATACTTTCGAACCTTAATACATGGGCCCTTAGAGGTGAAGTACGATTCAACTCATCTATATCTTATTTTTACCCCTATTTTATTCCATTATTTCTTAGGTTCTTAATTTCAGTTTGATAAATATATAGCAAACTATGAACTCCGTTAAAATGCTTTAAAAATTGTGAAGTACTCCTTTTGCCCTTAGTTTTTAATTACCGTCATTGCACAATACATTTCTCAAAGCATTGAATTAATTATATTCAAAATGTGATAAGGTAAAATTATCTTATCAGCTACTATTTCTCCACCTTTTGTACCAAGTCAATAGTTGATAACTATTGATGAACTAAGGGAGTATTATGTTTCAAATACAATTATACAATGGAATTTTTTATTTTAATGGGTTTATATATGACAGACAAGACTCAAATGGTGTAAGGCCCAAAACAAAGAATCCATCATTCAGTGGATTTAGGGCCCGAGATAAATAGCCTATTAGGGAAATTAACTATATAAACTTATTAGATTAGTTATTACAAGTTATAGCAAAACTTTTAAGTTTTCAAGTTATAGCAACTTTCATTTTAAAAAAATATTAAAAAAATATTTAATACAATTAATAAACAATTTACCTTCCTTAAAAATAGTTAACCGTAATTACTGATATTTATCCACCCCAAATCCCTCTAACCGTTTATTTTTGTTCCTATTTTAATGCTTGCATTAAGAATCCCATCTTCATACACTACCTTCCTCTTTTACACGATTTCTCTCTGCCAGTACACAAAAAAATAAGCGATGTTGACTATAATTTGAAAGAAAAGCAAAAACAAGTATTTCTTTAGATTACAAATATGAATTTTGTTAATTTGCGTTCAATCATGATACGTCATGGAGGGAGATGGGATTTGTCAGGTTTGTTAATTTTTTTTTTGCCTTCTAAACCAATCTAAATATTTTTTTTGTGTGCTTCTTCAATTATCTGTTTGTTACATTATTAAATTTTGGATGTTTATCAATTGCATGAATACTAAAATTATTGTATAAACAGGAATACCGAGGGACTTTGGAATTTATGGTATAATGTATGATGCAATAACAAAGTACAAAGGATTAGTAGAAGCAATCGCAACACAACTGATGATAGACACATCTGCAAAAAAACTTGAAATACGATACATAATAAGTGATAGATGCCCAACTATGATCATACACAATGATACAAGTGTGCAGGTGTATCTGAAATAGAAGAAAACGGTTGCTGATTTCTTCTTAAAACATCCATTGTACGTTACAACTTTGGATAAATCGGACGGTGTAATTAACCAAACTGAAGGAGCAATTGTTTGTGTTGGCAACAGTGTTCTAACGAAAAGAATGAACAAAGGAGAAAGCTATTTTCAAAAGATTGTGTTCGTTTGATCGGGATAAGTTCAGATTTCGAAGAATTTGGAGAAGAACGTGTGGATATAATTTGTGATGTAACGAATATCAACATAGTTGTACAACAGATTTACAAGGATAAACAAACACTGGCTAATGTTATGGAGTTACATGCATTTATGAAACAGTTCTCTTATCGAACTGAAAGGTAAGTGGAAGCAGGTAAAAACATTTTTTTTTTGTGTATTAAATTAGATATTTTAACCGTATGTTAATCAGATATATATTTTTTTGTAACAATTTATTTTTAATTGAACAACTACTATTTGGTTTGTGTGGTGGAGGACTGTACTTGGTTTCTTTCTTCTTCCAGAATTAACAAATCAAAGATTTTTAAGATAAGAAAGTATTGTAACATTCATACATGCTCAATAAAGGATCAAGTTTATGCAAGACGTCAAGGGATGACTAAAGTGGTAGACGGATTGATCTTAGGTAATTATGTGGACACCAAAAGAATTTACACTCCTAACAATATTATTTCTGACATGATGAGGGAGCATGGGATTTCACTAGATTATCATCATGCAAGGCATACAAAAATCAAAGCAGTTAAAATATTGCGCGGTGATCCTACCGAGTCATATCAAAAGATACCAGGTTATTCATATATGTTGGAAAAGCATTATCCTGAATCTGTTGTTAGCTGAGAGAAAATCAAAGAAAATAGATTCTTGTATGCGATTGTTGCATTGGATGCTTCAATTTGTGGATAAAAATATTGCAGGTCGATTGTTGTAGTCGATGGAGCAGCTCTAAAATCTCTTTACGGTTGAACTTTGCTGATGGACCCAGGAGGTAAAGCTTATTTTTATTTTTTATTTTTAAAATGAAAATTATATCAGAATGTTAAGGTTTTGTATAATATTGGTATGTCATATGTATGTATTTTGATTGTCTTGCTAAAAAGTAAATAACCAGTAAATTATATGAAGTATGTTATGATTGTAGGTCATATACTACCCCTTGCTTATGCTGTGGTTGATTCAGAAAATATTGCATCTTGAATTAGATTTTATGATAAATTTAAGATTGCATTTGGGAAAAGGGAAGGTATGTGTATAATGTCCAATAGAAACGAGAGTATTTGGAAGGCAACATCCACAGTATATCCAAATCTGTCACATCATGCTTATACTTGGCATTTGTGGTGCAACATAAAGGTAAACTTTCGTAAGAATCTTGAAGAATTGCATAAACTTTTTTTTGCAATGGCAAAGGCATATACTCTACAACAATTTGAACAGTTAATGGAAAGGGAGGACCAAATAGATAAGAGAGTTAGGGGGTATTTATTCGAAATTGGCTACCATAAATGGGCAAGGATTCATTCTATTGTCAAGCGGACTTGGACGATGACATCAAACATAGCGGAATCCATCAACAACACCAACAGAATAGCTGAAAGATTACCCGTCGTTTCAACAATGGATTTTATGAGGTTAATGATTGAATCATGGAATACAAAACAGCATAAAGAGGCAACAAACACGTTAACAGAGTTGACAGTCAAATATAATGATATTTTGACAAATAATCATTTGTTTTCTCAAAGAATGATAGTAAGTCCTTTATCCATTACTTTTTACATGACTTAAATTTTTTGTTAATTGTTTGTGTATTAAAGTTGTTTTTGAATGCAGGTAAAAGCATCAAATGAATTTCTGCATACTATAAGTAACGGAGCAAAAAGATTCATTATTTGTTTGCGAAGTCGAATGTGCAGTTGTGGAGTAGTTGCAAACTAGGACTCCTACCCATGTAAGATAGTGATAGATATTTACCATCCTATTTTGCCTAATAGATTACAATCTGTAGAATCATATTTGGATACATGTAAAGTGCAAAGATAGAGATAAGGAGATATAAGCAGGTAGGTCACTTATGCATTGTATATAAATCATGTTGGAGCAAACGTTTAATACACAAGAAAAGAATCAAGAAAAAAATCTAATAAACTGCTTATTATTTTTTTATTTGAATCATAAATTTTTACTTCTTTTTATTTTATCTAAGTTTGTCTTTGGTTAATATCTGTGGGGTTGCCAAACTTTGATTGTCATTAACACAAAATTTTTGATTTCTTCTACACCTAATGACCTAAAAAATGAATGCTTCTTTTTGACATATACAAATAAAAAATTGCAGAAATTTTATAAATTAACTAAAAGCGGATATTCAGAGCATGATTATGTGTTCCATCTTTTTTAAAAATATTCATCTACATAAGAAAGAGGACTGCTAAAGGATGTTGAATTATCATAATTAATGTCAAGAAATGCAAGACTTAAATGGGAATCTCCACTTGAATGGGACTTTGCACGTCAAAAAATACTGTATAACAGGTGAATGCAACAAATGCAAGTATCAAATTGGGTTGAAAATATATATCCAAAAGAACTAGTACAAGCACAAGAACTTCCCCAATTAAAAACAATGTTGTTTTTTATTTTTTGGTTTCCTGTCCAGTGTTCGGTGCCCGCATTGGAGCCTCGACTAATCCGAATCGCGCATTGCAGGGCCCATTAAGGTGGCAGCGCTCCCAACAGAGTTTTCTCCATACCCAGGGTCGAACTCTCGACCTCTGATTAAGGGTGGAGCAGCCTCATCCACTGCACCACAACCCATGTTGGTAACAATGTTGCTTTACTTCATCACATCAATAAAGTTTAACCAAAAGAAATCAAAATCAATTTAGAGTAACAAAAAAAAATGGGTATCCCTGTAACTATTATAAAAGATACTACTACTTTCTAATATCAAAACATCCGTAAAAAAAAATATGAACTAAATAAGAACAACTACTATTGTAATGTTTTGTGACTGGTATTATCGTTTCCTTGAACTTCCAAACTGCTCCCTAGATCTTTTGAAACCACCATGCTTGCTAGTAACATTTTCAGTTGCCTCACTTTCACTGATTGCTCCATCATTCTGCTTCCGTCTGGCATAATCTCATAGTAGTGCACCATATCTGAGTCGATGGTTAACAACACCAAAAAGTCTACTGGAGATATCAAACGTGCCATGACTAACATACTCAGCGAAGGCACATACAAACATACCACAGTCACTGGAAAAAAAATATATCAGAAAAATCACTTATAAAGCAACATATATATTAATATAAATACATAAAAACATAATTTAAATGTAACTTACTTAGATTGAGGTCCTTGCTGTGGTGTATCCTTCAAAATGACATACTCCAAAGGTTCACTCAGTGATTTATCAATGTATGCAACTTCTGATACGGGAATAATCTCAGATATGAACTTAGGAGAGTGCATGTTGGACCCGAGCCTTGGCATGTGCAATTGAAGTATAAAAGAGGCCCAAAATGTACCCAAATCAGCTCATAAATTATACTAGATGTGTGCCCACTCTTTGAACGGTCTTTTGATCATTTTAACTTATATTTTGTAATAGTTATAAAAGGAACATTGTAGGGTTTTTAGATTTAGTTTTTGATGATATTTGTGAGTCTTGAAAGACCAAAGAACACAAGTCCTCTCTCCTTGAGGCACCAAAACCGAAACTAGGATACAACAATATGGTGGATTCTCTTTTGTTGTTGCTTGCTTGGAAACGTTGATGCTATAGAGGTGCAATTCGATCTTGTGTCACGTAAGAGATAGGTTTATTATTGTGTGTAGTGTTAAGGGTCCAAGAGTGTCTATTCTTAGGTTCTTAAGATTATACCTTCATGTGTTCTATCTATCTATCCCTTTACTTTTTTGTAATCGTGTTTAGTGTTTGTGTTGTAATCTTGTGTTCTTGTTGTTATTGTTAAATCCGAATCTTGTGCCTTTGTGTTCATCTTGTTCTTCACGTATCGTTGTTGTTTTGGTGTGAAATATACCTTGTTCACCTTGTATTCTTATTGTATTTGTGAATCCGAGAGAGGTCTTCAATCGGTCCAAGGATCTTAGTGATTTGTGGACTGTTTTGGAGTGTGTTTGTGGACTATTTTTTGAGTGATTTCGTGTCTTCCATGTTTTATCGTATCAGCTTCTCAATACCAGTCAATATCCGATTGTTTTTTGTAAAAATTAGTGGCAATCAAAAACATAGGTATCATGGTAGAAAGAGATCAAACATGATCTAAAACATTCTTTGAATGGACATCACCTCCCATCATTGAATCATAAACATATAGACACCTATGTCTAATTCGGAAAACAGTCAATATCCAATGAAATGACTCACTAACATTCACAGGAATGATGTTATTATCAACTGAATCCCAGGGAACATTGGCAAGCAGTTTGTTATCCCTAATGTACTGGCTAATACGATGTTCAGGAGTGATACAACTCATTTCTTCATTGAAACTCAACCATTGTTGATAAATTGAACGTATCCGTTTAACAAAGAAGACATTTGTAGTGATGTATGTAATAGGCTTCACGACACTGTACTTTAATTTTGTCCTGAAAAAAAAGACATAAACAATTCACAACACTTTTACCATGATCTAAAAACATATACTTTATTATGGTAACATCTCTATTTTTTGCATACTTAGAAAAAATAATTCACAAAACTTTTGCCATGAATGTAAAAAAATATAATGTACCAACTTGTTTCACAATTACAAGTTATATTTCAACTAACAATCATTAACAGCAACAAAAGTGGCATTTCAACTTTCAACCATAATAACAACAAAATTGAAATTTTCAACTTTCAACCACTAACAACAACAAAAGAGATATTTTAACATAATCCGAATAGTAACAAGATCAAGAATTATATTTCAACCTTAAACCACAAAAACTCAAAAATTAATAAAGGCTAATTTACATGCATGCCATTACAAAAATTAAAATTAATTTAGTATCAATTTAACCAATTTAATACGAAAAAAAAAATCAGATTACACTAACTTTGCACACATTTCTTGATTTCTTTTTGTCAGACTTCTTATCATCCGCTTTGCCAATACTCACATTGACCTTAGACCTTGTAACTCTAGCATTTTCACGAATCACTTTCAACTACTTTTTTGTTGTTCTTTGATTTTGGAGATGGGGTAAAGCACCCCAAATCAAACGATGGTTTTGAAAGATTAATAGGACTATTTTGTTGTATAATTCTAGGGCTTTTCCTACTAGGAGTAGAATCAAACTTGATTTTTTCAAACATTGTCTCAAGAAAAGAAGAAAAAGTTTAAGATATTAATGCAACCTCAATGGTGAATGGATATTAGGAAACCAAAGATCATACTGAAAAGAAAAGAAAATAAGTTGAAAAGAGTAATGAGTTGAAGATGCCGAAAAAAAAGGGAAAACTTTTATTGATATTCGCTAAAAGTTAAAATATATATTGTGTATGAACAGAAGTTTAAAAAGGTACAGAAATAGACTTCTATTGGTAATTAAGTACCATAAAATATAAAAAAAAGTGTATAATCTAGTTAATTGTTCAAGTTAATAAAAATTATGAAATCAGTTCTTAAATTTATAAAATATATTTACCATATATAACTCCTTAAATTGTGAACAAACTTTGATATTTAATTATTAAAAGAAAATATTGATACCTTAACTTGTCATAGTTATCCAAAATCAATAATTAGGAGTGATACATGTTAAATGCTAAATATGAGGAAATAATACAAATAATAAATATTTGAAAATTAATTTTCAGAAATTTAATTAAATTATATTTTTATCAAAAGTTGCTATAGCTTGTAATTATTTCTTAAGTCTAGTAATTAATGTAAATTTATGCTAAAACTTGTAATTAACAATCTAAAAAGTATATTTGAGATAATTTTCACTTTAATTAGACTAGGAAAAAGGACATGGGCTGACCATTTTTAAAAAAAATGACCACAATTTGAAAAGGTGGACATGCTGTAGTCAGTCGGCTAAATTAATTCCTTTTTCAGCCATTTGGCCCAATTGGGCACATGCAGTCTTTATACTCAATTGATACACTTTTGTTCCAAATTGATACACTTTTATATTATATTGATACACTTTTTTAAAAAGAGAAAAGAAATTCTATGCAAGTACATGCAGTCCCTATACCCAGTTCATATTCTTTTATACCACATTAATACATTTTTATACTATATTTATGCACTTGCAGTGTCCATATACTCAATTGATACTCTCGTATACTAGATTGATACATTTTTAGAATGCATATAGAAATTATATAGGGTCGTATAAAATATATATCTAAATAATAATTGTATTTAAAAATTGTATAGAATGTGTATAAAAATTCTATAATTATTATATACAATATATTTATATATATAGAAACTGTTTCATTATTATATATAAATATATATCTTTAACAATTGTATTATATTAAAAGTATAAATAATAGGAATAAAAAATATAATTTACTGATTTTTTTCCTGTTCTATCTATAAATTATTGAGAAAAAAAACTCCATAAAATTATATTTAATTGTTAAAATAAAAAAAAGTTACTTTTTAAAATTTAAAAAAGAATAGCGAGAGTGAGTGAGAAGAGCAGCCAACAAAAGTAAAAAGAAAAAGAGAAAATAATGAATTGGTACATTAAAAAGGAGGCAAAATGGCTAATTGATGGAATTACAATTCTTAAACTACTTTGGGTGGAATTTGTTTGGCCGACAGGCCATTTTCGTCCTTTCCCCGTTAGACTATTTGAGTCAGACATTACTAGTTTTCGTACATGAGATCATAGTCCATGATTTGGAAAATTGGAGATTTGTGTATAGTTATAGCATCACAGTGTAATAATGAGTCTCGAAATTATGTTTCATCATGCGTTAATGCAGTACCCCAAGCATATCGAAAGCTTTAGTACACTAGACTGTCCCATGTATTAATGTAGTTCTTTGACGGAAAAAATAGTTGCATGTATGTTTTCATTGCGATGACTGGGTTTATGAGTAGACAGACTCAAGTAATCAAGTGTATAAGGCCCAAAATGACGAAGAATCCATCATTCAATGAATAAGGGCCTGAGATATATGGTCCAATTATTTTGAGTACTAATTTGAAAAAGTTACGTGACACAACAAATATAACTCCAATATTTATCGGTAATGGTGACACTTAAATATGCAATATATATAGTGAGAGTTTGAGTTTAGTAACAAATACATCCAGTATATGTATCGATTTATTTCAAACTTGAAATGCACATGTATATCATACCGTACAGTGATATACAAGTGATTTTTAGTGGGGAGGCGTCGTTCTTGATAATGATGCAAGTATATTTCATAAAATAAGGTGTCACAGTGAACATGCAATGGCATGGATACAGTGTATTTCGCTTGCTCACGAATATTGTATATTCCGCTACATTTTGAAGCAAACTGTTGTTATAATTTTTTTTGGATACATAAACTATTGCTATGTTTCGTAATTAGGGGTGAAACTATCGGTAAATACTAAAATTCCTCGATTAGTTTTCATACATGAGAGCATGGTCCATGATTTCTCACTATGGCGTAGGGCTAGGAGAAGTCATTTATGGAACGAAGTCGCCATTATTTGGGAACGCTTTATCCCTCCTCCTCCCCCAATGTGGATCCTTTCGGTGCGAATTTGGATGTATTCAGATCTCAATGTGGAATATTGGACATCGCATGTGGAAAAAGAAGGAAAGTATCTAGAAGTTATGTAATTCATCATGCATAGTGTACATACTGCGGTTTCGTTATAAAAAGATCATTACATCACATTATTATGACACATTCCTTTGAGTGTACTCAAAGCTGCAAAATTCACTTGTGTGTGTTTTCAACTTTTTACTGCTAGAACCAACATTTGCCCAAAGGCGTGCCTATATATTCGATCATCAAAGTTATGGCTTCACCATCATTTTCTTTTTTAGCTAAAGGACGATTCCAAAATGATGAAAATAGAAGCAAGAAGGACAGGTAAAGTGCTCTGGTGCACAACAGCCTTTGTTACTTAAAGCCATATGCCATGCCCGACAATCAATTATCTTTTTGGAAAGAAAAAAGAAATTCTATTGCTGTACATTATTTTTATCTTTTTAATTTGTTCCAAGGAAAAAAATAAATTACTGTATAAGCCTATAAGCTATGGTTATTGGCTATTGCTCTACTCCCGAATGCATGTTTTTTTTTTTTCGGGTTCATTCCCAATTGATATTTTCTGAACCGACCGAATATCGTGCACAAAATTTAACTTGCATTTACAAATATTTTAACTTTAAGCTGTTCCTCATACGCTAATGGAGCAGCTTATTATCATATAGCTACAGTAATGTCATGGCAAAGTGTAATATCACAAATATAATTGTCTTTCGTTCATTATTTTAAAATTTCACTTCAAGTCAAACACCGATGTATGAACTGAGCAATAGTCACCTCTTTGAAATTGTCTTGGTCTGGATTACCGATATATCTCTGTTAACTAATATTCCACTAATTGAAATAGAATAAGGGTAATTCTAAAAAACTTACAATAATATTTGAGATGACTAATATTTGAGATGTAAGATAACAACACAACAATAATATACTCAACATTAGGTGTGGAATAGCACTCTTTTAAACCAATTCAACCTCACTCTTTATATGATAAAAAAAAAGAGAAACGCACATTTGTAGGAGAAATTCAATCATTAAATGCTTTCAATACGAAACCTAGTCACAAGGAGTGGAACTAGGAAATGTGATTTGGAGTTGTGGCAACATATAAATCAACACAAAAATAAAATTAATACTGGAGTAGTAAAGAGCCATGTCATTGCAATCAACTGCCTAGTCAGCGATGGCCCAAGTCATATCATTCTCAAATATCCAATGGCACACTTCAATAAGACCCGGACCCGACCCTAATGCCACGAAGGCACCGTGACCTGGACTCCACGATGACGTGTCGACATGACAAATGGCAACACCATGATTAATCTTAGTCTTTGCCACAACGTTAAGAATGTCTGCTTGGTAGACCCTCACTTTTGGGACAGAGTGGCAGTAATAGAGTAGGTAAGGGTAAAGGCTCTGATGGCATGACACTGATTCTGTCACTCTTCCGCCGTTGATTCCCTTGACCTTTCCGATCATTATATCTCCTTTTGACCCGGCTACGTTATCAGTAGTTCTCACTACCACATTGTGCCCTAAAACCGAGACTGCAAAGTCGATCATGTCCTCGATGGACCCCACGCACCGCTTTGTCTCGCCTGGGCTTGGGGCGCGCTCACACTCAGCAAGCGCATTGAGGATCACATGCTCCATGGTGGAATTATCCTGAGCGTGGAAAATCTCCTTGAGCTCGGTTAACTCCTTGGTAGAAAAAGGTAATTTAGACGAAATTGTTCGGGGCAAAAATGACCTTCCAGGCATTTTATCACGAATGTCGGGCATTTTCATCACCGTCCCTTCCTTCAACATGGATTCGCGAAAAAATTTACCCTCTTGTACCCATCTATTCACTGTTTTTCCACTGTTCTTCAAAGAACCGCCCGCTGGGGCGGTTTTTTTAGTGTATCCAGCAAAATTGACACCCTTTGGAGAGTACTCTTTAAACGAATTGTTGACACCATAAACCTTAAACCCAACAGTAGGAAATTTAGCTCCTTGCGTACCATATCCTTTGAAAGTGTCCTTTCCTTCGTTAAATGACTTCCCATAATTCAAGAAATTCACTTTGCTTGAACTAGAACCTCTTGCATAAGATGTAAATGTGTCTGTGCCTGCATTTGCTGAATCCCTGTAACTCTCGAAACTATCAATTCCACTGTTGCCACCAGACCCATAATTCTTGAAATTATTATTAGGGTTGTTAGAATTCAACGAATAAGCCTTAAAAGAATCATTTGCAGCATTGCCCGATTCACCATATCCATTGAACGATGATCCAATAACATTCGAAGTATCACCATACGTTGCAAATTCAGCTGGAACCCCATTTCCATTTTTCGCGTAACTAATGAAGAACTCCCTTCCGGAATTCGTATCACCCACGTAGCTCTTGAACGTAAGTTTATGATTGTTACCATCTGAATCATATGAAGCGAACCTAAGATCCGGAACATTGACACGTGGCATGTAGTTCTGGAAAGTTCCTGCGCCGCCGGTAGCTCCAGCGGCGTAGGATGTGAAGTTTCCAGTAGCTACATTGCCATCCGCTGCATAACTCGCGAATTCCTCGCGGTGGCCTGTGGAGCTCCTGCTGTATTTAGTGAATTCACCTGAAGCGAAGTTAATCCCGTCTGAGTAATTCTTGAAATTGTCTCCTCCGCCAAGGCGCGCTGATCCATAGTTGGCGAACTTTTTGTTGCTGTAAACAGCAAAATCTGCATCTTTGTTCGGGGTTTTGTCAATGTCCGCCTTCGAGTTTGAAAAACAGAGCAATTTGGCGGAGGAGCACAAGGAGGAAATGTGGTCGGAGAGTGATTTTTGGGTGGCGAGATTGGTGAAAAAGGCGGCTTCCACGGCGGAGAGCGGAGAGGCTTTTGAGAACAGGAAATCTGGTTTAGGTAGTTTGTTGGATATTTGTTTGTTCCAGTATCGAACAAGTGAAGCTTTTACCGTAAATGGATTTTCTTTTGGTACTAATGAACTCTTCTTAATTTGTGCATTTGTTTGAGCCAATGAATAAGCCTACAAAAAAAATGTAATGTCATAGCAAGTGACAAATTAGAAAATTAAATGAAGATAATTTTACAATATCGACAAATTAAAAGCTGGGCTGGGTATAGAAGAATCTATGCTACCGGCATGAATTTATCATTAAAAAGTAGCATAAGTTAGCGAAAATGCCAACTTATTAGTACTACTAAATTTGAAGTGAGAATATTAAAAAAGAGAAAAGAGCAAGTACACAAGATAGTTAGTTATACTTACAGTGGAGGAAGAAGACAAGAAGAAGAAGAACAAGAGAAGAGAAATGTTGAGCTTGACACTTCTTCTGTCCATTTTCACCTGCTTGGCTATTGGCCTGTTCTAGTTTACGAGTCATAAACTTATAGAGGATAACGACATAAATAGAGTGTCTCTCTGTACTTTCTTATTTTACTGGCAGTATTTTTTTAACCCATGTTCTTTCTTTCTTTTCTTTTCTTTTTTTTTAAACTTTCGGCGTATAATGTTAATTTGAGTTACTTGTTAAACGAAGAGACAGAGATTCTCATTGTCCATATTCTTTTAACAAAAGAAAAATAAACTCGGTTACAAGGACCTGTCATAAACAGTCGATCCTTTATTTTGTGCAAGAAATTATTTGCACAACTTAAACTTGTGACTTCCTTATCACATTGCACCAACTTTACAAATTACTTCAAGACTCCTTTTTAAATTAAACCACATATATAGCCAAATTATGAACAAAAAGGGAGCTGCTTAAATTTTTTGTAGAAGTTCCTTCTCTCTTAATTTGGTTAAACTAAACCACAGCTACAGCCAAATTATGAGAGAAGGGACTTTACAAAAATTAAAGCAGCTCCCTTTTTGTTCATAATCCCAGCAAATCTAAAATCTTTAAAGGATTTTAGAAGGACCTTCAGTACTCTTCCTAAGCAAATCATTAAAGTTAATTAAGTACCGATCATTTTCTTAAAAGAATGGTTCAATTATTGTAACACAATGGTAGACATAAACAAAGCAAAGATCGATAGTTTGTGAGTTCGGAATAAGTGTAATTTCATTAATCATGTGCATACATTTTGAATTCCTTTGGCATAAATATACATAGTTCAAGGCTTCAAGCTAAAAGTAATTGAGTCAATTGAATCACACAATCCGTCCAAAATTATCTAGTAGTAGTAGTTTACTCCTCAACAAAGAGTCAAAAGACATGCAATTTTTAAGCTTTAAATTTATTTGAGCTCGATATTTTCAATACGATTAATAGTAAGTATCTGAAAGGTCGAACAAAACAAGTTAATTTGGGCATCTATCTTTGCTACACCAATCGAGACAGAAAAGAATTACTCGTACACATAACTTATGTTGTATCCAAATGCAAAGAATATATACCATCTTGGAAAGAAGAAACAAACTCTGTTGATAAAAGCATATTATACTCCAACATCTGCTCAATCCAGCCACTGACAATTCACAATTGTGGACCTGAGAGGGGTTAATTGGGGGACCGTTCACAGCATGCTTTCAATATTTACATTGAACATTTATCTCAGCTATAACTAAACTTAGCAAGTAGCTATGCAAGTTGGAGATATATTGGTGGACCACGTGTTATCAAAGCTTTTGTGTCGTGCGCAGAAAACAAGACAGAGCAGGCATAGCAGTGCACCACTACTAACTGACCACTGAGCAGATTCCGATAGGACGCGAACATCTAGGCTTGATGCTGTACTGTTCAACTAACCGGTAAATGGTTAAGGTAAGAGTTGTTGTTATCTGACCAAGAGGTTATGGACTTAAGCTATGGAAATAGACTCCGAGAGAAATGCTGCATAAGATAGACCCTTGTGGTCCGGCTATTTCCCGAATGCCGCGAAATGTATTTCTACCTTTCCACAAAAATACATTTATTCAAGGAGTAGTCCAGAAGATGTTGATCGTAAATGAGAAGATTAGTTCCATAAAAAGATAAAAGTAGAAACACATAGACATGAATATTGAGTCTGGTCAAGCCGTATAAAGAGAATAAGAGGCTACACATCCCATAATTGACCGATTTTGAGACTTGTTAACGCATGCATACTTCAATTGGTTTGATATAAACACCGAACGAGAGTAAGTTTTTTACCTTGAACTTAGTCTGAATTCATCAAGTAAGAATCTCTAATGAGCAAGTTAGTCTGAATTATAGGGGATCGGAATAGAGCCAGTAAATTGGTCATCAACCCACTCAAAACTTGAACATGTATTGAAATGATCCACTTCTAATGAGCTGATATCATCACCTCTAATTCAAAGGAAAAATTCCTTGAGTCATTACATATTAGATGGTACTTTTAATTAACTTCTTAATTCATGTAGGTGGATCATAAAATAGGATTAATGATCTACAAAAAAAATAAAAATATAGCTATTAACTTACAATGATACGTTAGAATACACAAACAATGTGATAGCTCTTTATAATATAAATTGAAATGAAATTTTTTACATAACAAGAGTACAAGGAACAATCTCAGACATGCTTCATTTTTGACCAATTGTGGAATAGTTTTATTTTTATAATGGGTGTCAGTGACACCACACTGAAACTTGGGAATCTTTGCTGTTGTCGTCGTTTGATGCAGCTATTACTAGAACCTATTCCATCTTACCATATGCTATATCTATCCACTATGGGGGAGCACTATCATTTTTATTTTATTTTTTAAAATTTAATTTCCCTATAACAACAGTGGGTGCCAGTAAATACGACTTCTTTAATCCAGGATCGTTCTTTAAGACCAATCATCGACAAATTATTTTGTCGTCAAGTCAATGTAAAAGAAAAATTACTTAATCTTGTTTTTTCCTAAATATTCTAGCCAGTTTGTGTTTAATAATACAATTAAAATAATTGAACATGGTCTTCTAGATTCAATCTCACTGTCAGTCTTGGTGAAGCTGATGGCCAAATAATGGTGTTTCCTAATTCATGGATCCATTAGGACAATGCAAAAAATTTGAATATTATGAGCTTTTAAAATTTGTATTCAACATTAGATATTAGTAATGAGGTTTAAAATTAATTTTTATAGATGCCTTGTGAATTTCTCAAACAAATATTAATTTAAACTAAAATTATTGAGTTCGATCCAACTTACATGCATTGCATTGATACTAGCTTCGCCCTAGATCCTCGACGACTTCTGATTACTTGACTAATTTAGTAATGGTTAATCGTCTTGATTCTAGTGTTTATTTTAATCCGCAAATCTGGTCAGTTAATGACAACTTGCTCTTTTCATTTACATCATCACACATACAATATAATATAAACACAGACAGGAACACATTCACTGACATGTAATATCTTACTGCTTGCAATTGTTTAAAGTACTATTTCTTTTCACAGGGATTAGTCATGACATGTTTGACCACACTTGAAAAGGAAAAACTTTGGGCCCAAAATAATGTAACGTCTGAACCAACCTTTTAACATTTTGGCCCATTGCAAATAGATAGATAGCTTAGTGAAAAGCCCACGCACTTTTCTGATAAGGTTGCTCTCTTGCAATTTATGAAACTTTTACAGCAAACTGAAAAACTTATAAGAAAATATTACAACAAACATTAGACGGTAAATTTAATGTTTTGTCAGTCTGAAGGGCTATAGTACTTGGAGCAGATGATGTTAATGTTTCAACAAAATTGAAGCTATTGTGCTTGAAATGATTATGGATTGTTCATGAGCATCCAGTTAATGAATTATCTAAGACAACGACGAAAGTAGTTAAAGTCCTTTTTAAATCTCTTTAAACGTGTTAGCATACTTGAAATTTTTTTCACAATGGTTGGGACACAACCAACAATAATTGTGGGAGGGCACCATATAATATTACCTATCCGTCACACAATAGAAAGGACAAGATTCAAGATATATAAATAATAAAAGGGGGGGGACAAATTATCAAATTGGACAATGCAAATGAAATGCATAGAATCAGAATGGCATAAAAATGATAATAGACAGTTGTTTCCTCAAACAAATATCCACAGTATTCTTCGAAAATAAACAGTTGTTTCCTGAGAAAAAAAAATTATTTGAAGTTGAAACTAAAATGGAGGATGGGAAATTTTAGTAATTCGGTCTGTTGGTTATAAACTGTCACCTTATAGGTGGGTTCAGTTCTCTATTTTGAATTTCCCTTGCCCTACACCCCCTTTTTTTTTTGTTAAAAAAAGAAGTAATTCAAAGTTTGTGTTCCATACTATTTGTAAATAATGATGTCCAAATCAGTAGTATTTGTTGAAGTATTGAACTTCAGTATTTATATAGTAATATAGATATGGATAAATGGGGCCAAAAAGAAGTAGAGAAACAGATGGAGGAATTTGAAGAGTATAGTAGAGATATTTTGGTGTGTGTGGGTATTAGCATCCTAAAAATTTGATCTTTCCATCACCCTCACAGTCCCCATTTACACATTTTCTATTGCCATTTCTTTCCCAACTTGTGTTATGAAATCATAAATGACCAACCAATAAACACACAACAAAAATGTCAAAAGTTTTTGCCTCCAACACTACTAGTCTTCCGCCATGGAGTCCCTCTGAACCTCCACCAATCCCTTGTCATTCCCAATTCCACTTGAAACCCACCACTCGTCGTCACCTTATCACCTCTCTCTCCATCCTAATTGCTCCATTTTTATCTTCTCCAAACCTCAATGACACACTTAGTCCCTTTTCTGTACCAGTATCAAATGCTCGTGGCCTCTTTCAAATGCCACCTTTTCGCCTCGCTAACCGGTAATTCTTTGATGTTTTTCCTTACTCTTTCTTTACGTCTAGTTGTATCACCTTACTATAAAAGTTGTCTCGAATTACTTTCTCAATTTATAAAACCAAGATTTTCACATTTCACCCTTACAATTAAGGTATTTGTTGAGTTCCAAAAATGTTCCTATCATAGTGGAGAACTAATGTGGGACGGAGGGAGGGAGTTTTTTTTTTTCCTTCTTTTTGATGTGCAGGAAAGTTGTGATGAGCGATTGCGTAATTGTTTGTTGAGGTGAGGTGATTGGCAGGTACTTTTTGGTGAGAGCAGGGGAATCAGAATATGAGAGTCTAGGGGTGATTAATACTAATCCAGTTACAAAAACATCAGTGGATAATGGTCTGTCTGAGAAAGGGAAGAAACAGACGGTGAGGGCGGCGTTTGATTTGAAGGAAATGGGTGCTTGTGAAGGGAATTGCTGGATTTGGCCTTCCATTACTCAGAGAGCTTATCAGGCTGCTGAGATTATCGCTGCCGTTAATGGTGTTAATCGAAGGTATTCAACTCCCCCTAGTGGTAGTTGATTCAATTGGGACGCTGACTTGGTTTATTTTCTTGAAATTCAGTGCTTTTTCTAGGACATAATCTTGATTTTTGCATATGATTTTGAGTGCTAGTATCCTTCACAAGGTAGCGGTAAGGTTGCATATACAGGACCCTTCCCAGACCCCACTGCGGGACTACACTGATTACGTTGTTATTGTATTTTGAGCGCTGATATTACATGGAAATGCAATACACAGTTGTTGTAATTCAAGTCTTGTTTCTACCAGGTATAATAGTTTGCTTGATGCAACTACTTCATTAGTTGATAGTCCATTTGATTATGTCTGACTGCAGCCATATAGTCCCTGAATATAGCTTTTTGGATGCTCGTGGATTGGGAGCATATGAAGGGAAAAGTTTGGATACTTTATCTGAAGTAAGATACTTTTTTGTACTCTCATTCATGTGTTAAATTAACCAGATAAAAATATATGTGCATGCAATGTATTATGTGGCTCTATGGTGATAGGGAAGGATTAATTATCTGCAACCGATGTGAATTACTACTAATCCTACTAAGAATCATATGAGGGGGCTACTGACAAGTAGAAATTTTTAAATATTTGGGGATCCATATTCTTCTTTTTCCTCACAAGAAACAATGGTCGTTTCTCTTGCCTCGGAGTTCTTGAACCATTGCAACACTCTCAACTTCCCTTCGCGTTGCCAACATTTGGACATGAAAAGTAAAAGGAAAGAGGGAGCGAATAATACGTGACCTCGTTGAATAAGTTCCTGATATAATGCTGCAGGTTTATGAATCAGATAGCCTTTCTCCGAACATAAAGCCGCCCCCTATTGATGATGGAACACCTAATGAGAGTGTTTCGGATGTCTTTGTTCGTGTAACACAACTTATGTCGATTCTTGAAACTCAATACTCAGAGGACACAGTCATCATAGTCTCGCCAGATTCTGACAACTTGACAGTTCTGCAAGCTGGTTTAACAGGCCTCGATCTTCGAAGGCAAGTGGTTTTGACAGCACTACTCTTGCTTGCAGTTTAGATCACTCCAACATTCAAGTGGCTTTGCTTTCTTATAAAATTTCCGTTGACATGTCTGTCCGATTTATTTTACAGGCACAGGGATCTTTCTTTTGGGCCCGGTGAAGTTAGATTTGTTGACCCTAGCAGCATACCTACCTATAAGCAACCTGCATCCACAGTCTATAAATGCTTAAACCCCCCTAGCTGTACATGACACTATACTCCTAAGCTTGGATTTCACCAACAAGAGTGCAGGTGAGATGCATGAACTTTATCAACTATATGCTATTGGATTCAGACTCAAGTTAATTTATATCATTGCTTAACAAAGTCTTTGACATTCGTCTTCTGACATTTTCATGCTCTGAACTCTAACTGGATCTTTAGTTGAAAAGTTCCTCACAGAGCTGCTGCTATAGTAGAATTTTCCAATGAAACTTTTATTCAGTGCTTCATGTAAACGTGAGTCGATGATTTACTTCTTTATAAATCATTGTCATGTTCAATCACAAATGCTTAATACGTGACATTCAGCAGGATCATTTCTTATACATTGTTGGTGAAGATGGGCTCAGGCAGCTGTATAGCTTTTCTTCATTCTCAAAGTATGCAGAGGATTTGGTCAGCACATCTAATCCATCTCCTGTTTCCTGAATATCAGTTCTGTCACAAATTCCAATCCTTTGCTGTTGATGTATAATCAAGAAAAGGAAAAAATGAGACAGAATTGTGTACCATACTGGAAAATTAACTAAACTCTTTTATCTATTGTCACTCACGCTCGTTGGAAACTACATATGTTGGGAAAAATGCCACTTGACCTTCTGTTTCAAGTTATGAGAGATGTATCTGTTTCAAGTTATTCAGTCTCAATGAATTAACAATGGTAGCTACTGGGCACTGGCTAGTGAATATTATTGCCTATCTTGACTCTGAATTATGAAAATTTCCTCAGCAACCATATAAGCAAGGTTTCGGGATCTTAAGTATGAGTGTTGTTATTTGTTAAAGTCCTCAACACTTCACTCACCAAGCTTAAAAGCTTTGTGGGATCATAAATTTTTTCTGGGCTCAACATGATCATAATATATAACTTAAAACTTTGAAATTCCTAACAGTTCGTTTAAATGTTCACTGGGCACAAAAAATCACTTAACATGCTCGACCCTCAGTATATTGACGAAACTAATGCTTTAACATAAGTCATAACATAACAAGTAGAGTAACAAAGCAAAGACAAGTACAAGCAAAAGGTTCCAAGTTGGAAGAGGAAAGCAAAAGGGGAAACCTGGAAGTTTTTGGATTTGGTGCATCTAAACCAAAACCTAGTAGACTTGGGGCTTTGGATTTCGGCTATAAATAATGGTTTGGTTTTCTCTTGCCTTCCCTACCCAGTTATTTCGATGGCAACTGATTGTATATCATCTAGAAGATCTCCTTGGTTGATGCTGCCGCCGGAGAGCAGTGATTCTACAGACTGGCAGAAGGCAATGTCATAGATGTTGAGCGCACAGAAGCAACAGGAGGAAGAGCCTGACAAGCAAGACTCCCTTTGTTTGGGATCATTATTTCAGGGGTGGCTTGTTTATATACAGTAAAAAGACTGTCCAAGTTTTTCTATTGAACCCAATCTCTGGTAAACACACCTACCTTCCATCTGTTGAAACTATTCCTTCTGTTAAGGGCCACTAAATCTGGTTCCATCCCAAGCTTTCTTAACTACCAATCCCTTCCCTTTACCCCACAACAGCTTTCTCCCACAACAGCTTTCTAAATACATCATCGAAAAGATGGTTCTTTCCTCCCCCTCTCCTATGGACGATGACTGCATAGCTATGCCATGGTCATTTGCGGCCACTTTCAACAACTCGCCTTCTGCAGGAGGCCTGGAGTCGGATTCGGACATGATGATGATGATCCCAATCTCTGGATTCCCCTGGATGGACCCTGAAAACAATTAACTCAAATTGTTTTCCACAGTCAAAAGAAACTATTTTTCGGTCTCACCACTTTAGGGACCTTGAAGCTTGGGATCTCCATAACGATCCAATTAAGAGGTTTCTCATTCACAATGATGAATTGAGCCCCTCTAATGATTGGTCTCTTTCTCAGGTTGATGATGATACCGATTACTTGGTGTACGACCATCAAAGCCACGAGCTTTTTATTGTTACACGTTACAGTGCTGCTGGCATTGACCCTGAAGATGGGACTCTTGTATTGTCCGAGGACAATGTGGATCATCAATTTCCTTACAAGACTCTAACTTTTGATGTTTTCAGGGTTGATTTCACAAACGATGATCATATTGAGCTGCAATACATAGACGGTACCCTTGGCAATCGTGCATTCTTCATCGGCTCCAACACAGGTTTTGCTCTCTCAACTACCCAATTCCCTGAATTGAGGCCGAATTCTATTTACTTTACAGACAACCAGACCCCACTTTACAGGTATAGGAAGACACTGAATTGTGGAGGTCATGATTAAGGCATCTGTAACTATAAAGAAAGAAGCATTTTATCGTGTTACTATCCCACTGATCTCGACAAGATACAGAGGATTCTACCAACTCCTCTTTGGTTCACCCCCGATGTTGATGTGGAGAATGTTTAGCCTAGTGGTTTCTATTTACAGTAGAAGTTTAGTTCCTTTCTACTATGCTGTTGTCACAGACAAAGTTATGATATGCAGTCTCAATGAATTAACAGTGATGGTTAGTGCTTACAGTGGAGAAATATCATCCTATATAATAAAAGTGAAACTCACAAAGCAAAGGGGCTAGTGCTTAGCTGCATAGCGAATATTATATCGTCAAATTGACTGTGAACTATGAAAAATTTCCTCAGCAATCATATGAGCAAGCTTTCTGGACCTTAAGTATGAGTGTTGTTAGTATTTGTTAAAGTCCTCAACACTTCATCCACCAAAAGCTTAAAAGCTTCATGGGATCATAATATTTTTTGTTCGTAAGGTTGATCTGATGTACAGTTTATTTTTTACACCGATCGTATATATAACTTAAAACTATTTGAAATACCTGTTTAACTGTTAACTAGGCACAAAAAATCACTTAAAATCCATCGACCCTGAGTTGATTGATGATAAAACTGATGCTTTAATGCATCTGAATAATTCTGATGTAATATCACTTAAAATATGTTGACGCTCAACGCCTTAATAATTCTATTCTATTGGGGTGTGAGTTAGGTGGTCCAAGATTGTTACCGAATGACTTTCCCATGACCTGATGCTCTCGACAAACCATATATACTAGAACAAATATAGGATTTGCGAATTTTCAGTTGAGAACATTTCATGATTAGAAATTAATTTAGCTGCATTGTCTATTTAAATATTAAGTTAAATCGCCTTTTGGGGCCCTCTTAAGTGTTGTTATAATTAGATATCTGTCTAAGATTGTGATTAATCATACATACACATGGCATGGTACTACAGCTAAGTTTGGCAAAAGCTTACATAAGCAAAACCCAAAGTATGATTATGTCTCCAGCAGTTCCTTCTGGAACTATAAACCTTTTCTTTTTTTGTATGTATTTCATCAACTTTGTAGATAATGACCTTTTTTTAATCATGTATTATTATGGGTGATTAATTCTTTGATTTGATCAACTATATAATAGATGTCTTTAAAGTTAGGCTAACCACACATTTAACTCAAACTGGTAAATCGTAAGTGGATAAAACAACTTGTCAAATTGAAATAACCAACTATCAGAATAAAACAAAATTAAAACGAAGACATTAAACCATTCTCTATTCTTTTTCATAGCAATAAATAAAATAAGTATACCAAAATTGGATCAGCAAAGTAGGTGGAAAATGAAAGCGATGAGAGAACTAATTAGGATCTCAATTTTAAACTTTAGCTACATAATTTCATTTCACATTGAAAGAGAGTAATATTCAACCACACATATTTTTATTCCTATTTTATAATTTGTGAAGATAGAAATATTATTATCGATAAGTTTTCAACTCGTAAATGACTAAATATAATACTCAACTCTAGCACGTCCTTTTCTTGAACATCATTTGTTTCTTTTTTATGTTTTTCATTTCGATATTAAAAAAATCTTCAATTTTGATATTCTTTTAATGACAGTTGTATAAAATAAAATAGCATGGAACGAGTCTGTTTTTTTCTAAAATATAAAAAGAGTTGTGCAGAAAGGAAAATGGGGATTATATTTAACAAGCACAATTTTATTATTCGTTGAGTATAATACTTTTCCGAATAAATTTATTTAAGAGACCTCGGAATTGGCGATCCAAATTGAAACACGCCATCACATAAGATTCCTACGTGGCAGCCACTTGCATCGGGCCCCTCCCATCCCCACCCCTTTTGAAACACTCTTTATAGACATCGAAAAATAATTTAAAAAATAACTAATCAATATTAAGAAAAATTATGAAAAATTATTTGGTTCGTAAAAATAAGAATTAAATTAAGGAAAACGACAAAAACACATAGACCTGGTAGATTTAGAGGTCGTTTGGTGTGGGCATACATTATAGTAATAGTTTTCAAATAAAATGTAGCATTATGTTATTTCATGTTTGATTGAAGGTATTTTCTTTATTTTGAAATAAATAAATTATTAAATTTTGATACATAATTTAAAAAAAAATATTAAAAACATAAATTTTCATGTTTATCCTTGAAGTCTTTTTTACTCAAAAGAGGAAAAAGCTACGGTCTCTTTTGCTTGTCAAATCATAAGGATAATTTTAGAAAAAAATTCAACGATTCACTTATTTTGAAACACCAATAAATACTCCAACAATTCATTTATTCCAAAACGGAGGGAGTATTAGTTAGTCAAAGGATTATTTATCTCATTATTTACATCTTAGTGATGAGATAAGTTATCCCATATAAATATAATGAAATAACTAATTCTGAAATTAATTATTTCAAAATAACTTATTTCCAACCAAATAACACCCCTCCCAAATTAAACGTCGCGTTGAAAGATTATAATATGAAAAATCAAACTCTCATCAATTACATAAGAATTTAAATAATGAATCATCTGAGCTAATAATACTCTCTATTATCTTTCATCATCATCCCTCAATTCTTCTTTTTATTTGATAGAGTTCTATTTAGGCATGGAAACGTTACAATTTTACTAATACTGCTAATTAGAACTTAGGAGTATTACATAATCACACAAGGCCAAATTAAGGTATGTTTGATTTGAGGGTGAAATTTTCAATGCAAAAATACCCACACTTTAAAAGTTCTTGAATTATTTTTATTTCTTACGTTTTGTTCTACTTTTCTATTTAATATAAAATAAATGTAATGCGACAATGTCTGAGAATGCAATTATAAAGCTATTCAACAAATATTTATTTTTACTTTATTAGGGAAATACTTTTTTCCCATATTGTAAACAAACTTAAAAGAATACATATTTTAATGACTATTTATTTAGTATTTTAGTATTAGTAGTAATAATAATCATATTTATTTTGAAGAAATTGCATAATTATCCTCTGTTATATTTTAAAAATTAGATTAGATTATAATTTTTTTTTAAAATAAAATTTAGATATTCAAAAACTATATAAAAATTATTATAAATTATAATTTTATTTTAAATTTAATTAAGAAATAATCTTATAAGGAAATGGAAGAATTATTAAATTAGCCTTATTACTTATACTTTAAAAGATATAATTTGAATATTAGTTTATAAAATTATTTAATAACAAAATAATATTTTAGAATAGGTTAAACTTTTGGATAAACATATTAAAACAACTATTGTTAGTAACAAAATAAGTATAACTATGTGGACCAACATGAGTTATGGTGCAGTGGATGGGGCTGCTCTATCCTTAACTAGAGGTCGAAGGTTCGACTCTGAGTATGAAAAAAACCTCTGTTGAGAGCGTCACCACCCTAATGGATCCTGCAACGCGTGACCCGAATGACACCCGGATGGGAAAGAAAAAAAAACGTATTTATATTTATATGTTTACAAGGGAGCAAAAGTGGAAAGCGTGCCAAACGCCACCTAATTAGATAATAGTCATATTTCTTCCTTCACTTCACCACTTCTGTTCTGTTCTGTTGTGTCTGTACACTCATCAGAGAGAGGGAAAAAACGTTACTTACGTTTTCCTTCAAATCCCTATACACTACTACTTACATCATTCCTCTATTTTTTTTCTACTTATATTATTACTCTTACAATATTCTGGAAATTCTGGGTGTACAGCAAAATCACCAATTAGAAAAACTTGAATTCAAGAATGAAAATTGAATTCTTGATTTTCAACTAGGGTTCTTGTAAATTCTTCAGAATGGCTATGAGAGGAGTTGATTTTAAATGGTAACTTTAACAAATGTTTTATCTCTTTTTTTAAAAATAAAAAATAAAAAAATTCCAATATAACATTCCAATTTTAACTCTTTTGAGTTTTTTTTTTTTTTTTTTAGGTATGATGGGTTCTTCCTATCAATGCTAGCTACCAGTATGTATCCTTTAAATGGGTTAATTTTTCATATTGGGATTTGGGTTTAATTTATTATTTTTTGCTACAAATTATTGTGTTGAAGTGTTGTATGGTGTAGTTGGGTTGTTTCTTTTAATTGCTTGTGTATCAGAATCATTGTGGCTATCAACTGGAAGCGTTACCATCTTTGTATATATCCATTGCATATCTGGATCGTGGTGGGTATCAAGGTTTTTTTTTTTTCTTTGTTTTCGGGTTCTTTGTCTTTGTTTATCTTGATTTATGCTTTTCTGGATACAGGTTGACTATACAGCAGTGTTTGTGTTTAGGCTGTTGATGTTTGTAGATAATGGACTTGCTGCTGGAATGGGATTGTAAGGCCTCTTTCTTGTTCCTTTTTTTTAACATTTTAATGTGTAAGAGAAGCAATGTCGATAAGTGTTCGTTCTAGATTAATTGTGCTAGCTTTATTACATAGCATGATGGTGATATAGTACTATTTGAAGAACTAAGTAAATGCCAGGAGCAATGCATGGATTGGATTAGTTAGCAACATTAGTGATATCATTCTTTTGGTGGTTATTTGGATTTTATGGTCATTTCGTCGCCTCATATGGATTGTGTGCTCTTAGATGACTAGACTGAAGTTTAGTTGTTATTGCAATTTAGGGATTTTGGTTGGCAGCAGAGATATGGTCGTTTTTGTGGAAGAATAGCTGTTCTTTCAGTTCTTGCCTTGCTTCTCTACCCCTTTCTTTGGGCTTGGACCATCATCGGGACTTTATGGTTCACTAGTGCAAGAGACTGCGTAAGTTTTTTTAGTCATTTGCTGCTTCCATTGTTTTGGTTTAAAAGCGTAGAATTGATATAATGCGGAAACTCTTTCAGCTTCCAGAAGACGGACAAAAGTGGGGCTTCCTAATTTGGTTGCTGTTCAGCTACTGTGGACTAGTGTGCATAGCTTGCATATCGACAGGGAAGGTTATTTTCTAAACCTTTCCAATAATTGAACTACTTACCACTTAGTTCAACTCGGACAGCTTTGTTTCCCACTTACCCTGTGTCCACCTCTTGAAAGAAAAAAGAGAGTAAAAGTAATGAAATCCGGAAAAGAGGAACTTAAAAGAAGGATACCTATCTGTAACGGACAGAAAATAGAATGTCGGTCTCCTGATTCTTTTCGTGGCCGGTGTGATGGTTTCTTATCTATTTTGGAGGGTGGGAGAACATCCCCAATACCGATGTTGTTTTGGCGTTTCATTTTCTGTAGCGGCTTTATATAATCCAATAAACGACAAATTGACAATTATGCAATTTTATTGACTTCAGTGTTACAACTTTCCTTAAGTTTTTCAATTTCTTATTGCAGTGGTTAGCTAGAAGGCAAGCCCATTTATTACGCGCTCAACAAGGAATTCCTATTTCAGAATTTGGGGTAAGCGTTACAACCCAAAATATACTTGATTTAATGTATTTTGACTTTCACATATGACATATATATATATGTATGTATATATTTCCTTTGCCCGTTGACTTTGTTTCCTTTATTGTATAATAACATTAAATTGATGGTATCTTTGCTATCTCTCCATGCTAAAGTAGTCATGCTTTCAAACTGCTAGTCAGAAAGTTGCTATTTCTTTTGATTAAGTAAAGTGTAACTTTACTAATAATCGGACATTTCCGTATTCAAGAAGTATATCAAAAGGTAGAGATCCTACAAAAAGATACAATTCTCTGTGCAGTGTGGAGGATACTCAATCCATTTATATAAGTAGGAATGTCATAGATGCGTCAAGAGAACATTAAAAGAAGAGGCTACTCCACAAATGTACAAATAATGCTCTTTTTCATCAGAAGCTCTCTTATTTCTCATCCTACATACAACTCACATTAGTGCTAATGGATAGTGGCGTCGCAGGATTTTTTGTAAGCGGTGTCGACATTTAGAAAAATAAGCAAATGAATAATTGATACAATAACATTATATTAATAAAAAACTATTTAAAGCATATTCGTAAATTAAAACATAAATCAAGTAAACTACTATAACTCCTTGATGAGTTTTCATATTTGAAATGTATTCATAATAGCCTCTTGTGGGATTTTACTGGGTATGTTGTTGTTGTTGTGTTCATTATAGCCTCATTGGATGTAGTATTAGATACTTCTTTTTCTATAAAAGGCACCAACAACTACTTAAAAGCTTATCATCCATTCGATTCCGTAAATCGTCTTAACTTCATCACCTGGAAAGCTCTCTTAACAAGCCAAAACACAAGAGGATAAGTTCCATACTTATTTGTCTCTACGAGTATATTCAGTTTCTTTTTATCTCTCTTTTTCAGTGGTATTTTGAGGTTTTGTTGATCTTGTTAATCATGATGGACAAGATTTTTCTTGATTAATATGTCATGTACAAGTTCAACTAATAGTCTGGTTTAAGGTTTAAATGACCACTTCATTAAGTATCCAGGGCTCTCCAATAATTTCTAAAGTGAATTTATAAGGAATACTCTAGCTCTTGTTGTTCCGTTTTTGAAAAATAAAACAATAATGCACAACTTGATCTGTAACAATTTTTGCACCAAAAGGGTGGCATAGTTGTCTATGAAGTGCGTTGAGAACAATGAGGTCTCGGGTGTAATCCCAGTGGCGGGCAAAACACTAGGTGATTTTTTCTAATATGCCCAAGCCTTAGTGGACAGAGTTACTTTGTACCTGTGTTGGTGGAAGATACCAGGCAACCCGTGGAGTTAGTCGAGGTGCGCGCAAGCCAACCTAAACACAAAGGTTAAAAGAAAAATCAATTTGTAAGTATAGTTAAAGTGTGTTAAATGCAATGTTTTTCTGTGTTATAGTGCCACATATATTGCTATTGGCGTCAAGCAATGAACCAATCAACTTTGCTTCAATTCCTAGGTGGTTGGAGTTGCTGCATGTATCCTCTCTGTCAAACAATCTAATTTTGTTTTGTCGTCTTTTAGGAAGTAAGAGTTGTGTAACAGTTTCTCTCTGGGTGATCTCCGTCGATAATTTGGTTCGACTAATCTGCTGCTCCTTGTTTTCTGAATGCTATATAATACTTTATCTATTCTTTGCTATGTCCTCCTTACTTCTATACTTTTCTTTTTCATACTGCGTTGATGTTGCGTTACTTGAACTGAGACTATTCCGGAAGCAACCTCTCTACCTCCACGAGGTAGGGGTAAGATCTGCGGGTAGAGTACACTCTACCCTTGCCAGAGCCCACCTATTTGACTACACTGGGTATGTTGTTGTTACTAATCTGCTCTGTGTCATCAGAAGTGGATGTCAAACAACTATAATTGAATAATCATGATGGTTAATGTGTTGTCCTTTATTGGGCCACTAGTGTGAAAACACTCTATGACTTCTAGTTTTTATGAAGTTTTTAGAGTCCTGTGCTTCATGTTATGATGTAATTTGGTTTTGATGGTATAAGCTATTTTGGTTTACTCCACAAGCTTACAATTTTTCTTATTACAGGTGTTAGTTGACATGATCAGAGTGCCAGATTGGGCATTTGAAGCTGCTGGGCAGGAGATGAGAGGGATGGGCCAAGATGCTACATCATACCATCCAGGACTTTATTTGAGCCATGCTCAGGTAATGACTGAAAACTTATTGTCAACAGCTCAAGGCACACCTCAATATGAATCCCTTGCTACACCTGGTGAATTAAAAGAGTCTTAACTGATGAATTTTCTTTTTGGCACATAGAGAGAAGCAGTGGAGGCACTCATTCAAGAACTTCCAATGTTCAGGATGAAGGCTGTTCCAACTGACTGCAGTGAGTGCCCTATCTGTTTGGAAGAGTTTGTTGTGGGAAATGAGGTATCTGCTCTTTTGTTAACTTTACTTCTCATTGTTATTGAAGAAAATTTAGGATTCCCCTTTTGTGCTTAAATACTGAGAAAGAGAAAGAAATGAGAAAGACTTATTCTTGTGTTGTTTTAAGGTTATAGCTGCTATTTATAGACTTCAGGTTTCTGCAGCTTAGCGAAGCGGATAATTTTATATCTCGGAATCCTTTCAAGATACTTAACTTAAAGATAGCTCGAGAGATCAAATTCATACTAATTCTAGTTAAGCGTGATTGGGTCTAGTTAAGCGGAATTAGGACATTGTTCCTGTTTTGTAACTTGTTCTCTCTATTTTCCCTCTTTTTCTTATGTTGTCAGAGGAGGTTGGTTAGCTAGAAGCCAACACCACTGTCACACTGGCTATGTCCGTGCTGTCCTTATTCAGACCCTGCTGCCATTTTTCTTATTAGAAAATGTTTTATGCAGGTCCGTGGTCTGCCTTGTGCTCACAACTTCCATGTTGCATGTATTGATGAATGGCTTCGCCTAAACGTGAAATGCCCTAGATGCCGTTGTTCTGTTTTTCCAAATCTTGATCTCAGTGCTTTATCAAATATCCGAGCTGATCCAGAGAGGCCATCAACCAACGTTGTGACAGCAGCCCGGTATGTAAGATCCCAACCTTCTAGCCAGAGCTATCTGCTAAGATTGCAAGGTTTTCTCCATCCTGTGCGTACAGAGGATGCTGGTCCAAGCACTGAGGTAACTGCAGCTGCTCAACCGACAGTTGAGAACGGAGCCCTAACATCAGCACCTGACAGTCATGGAAATGTAGAGCGTGTGGAAGTACTTGTGGAACATTCTCCAAGACAGCTGTAACTACTTGTTCTAGGCAGGTTCTTTCCTGGTCCAAAAGTTCTAACTTTGCGGGCACTGATAATTTTTGTCGATCTCTAGCCAATGTCCAGTGTTCTAGTGGCTTCTAACTGTAATTAGATTGCTAAAACTAGTGTGTGCCCGATGGAAGACAACAATATCTGTTTTGGGCCTGATTGTTTCGATGTAAATCTGGCATTGTATCTCTTCAACCCTTCTATTAGATGCATAGGTGTTAATGTTTTGGAGTCCTTAAATCTCCTAAAGAATCTTGCATAGGATAGAATTTGCTATTTAGGCAATGCTCCACTTGTAGAACTACACTGGTGGGTATGTTTTCTGTCTGGGCAATGCAATGGGATCAGAGCCGAAGCCCAGTACCACAAGTGATCTTTGCATGGCACAGGTTGATTACCGTGTTCGGAACCAGTAACCAAACAGAATCTATGTATAAAAAGTGTGTAAACTGTAATGAACAGATAGAAAGAAATTGAGTCACATACTTCGTTGTGTGTTCTTGAAACAATGCAGAGAAAAGAAAAAGAAAAAAACAAAAATCTGTGTTAAGAAACTGAAGAAGACCTATGAATTTATAGACATCATATACGTTAACATGGTCCACCAATTATTTGAATAGTCAAATAATTAATATATTAAGAGTAAATAAATGAGTTCTTCACAAGCAATATTATAATGTAGAAAAGGAGTCATACATGGCACATCTCCAAGACATTATGAACAGAGGTAATAATGTTTGTGAAGGCAGATCAACGGCACACCTTTTAATTTGGTCGTCGGCCTGTGTTCAAAGTTAATAAAGGCACTCTACTAATTTGTTTTTGATTTAGTGCATTCTCTTTTTGTTGTACGTCCCACTACTCAGAATAGGGAAGCTTTTGGAGTTTCTTTTTGTTATTGAATTTTGAAAGCAAAACGAACAAAGTTGGTATTTCTTAAGTGATAATTAAACTTTACTATCGAAAAAGAGTCATTTGAGGAATATGGTAAGCCACAAAAATATTCTAGAATTTGTTGAATTTTGTCTTCATCGACTGACATAAGCTAAAAAATCTTAAGGGGCACTGGGCTATATTGATAAATATAGAATAAGAGTGTGTCAAGATATTTTTTCATTTTCGGTTGATTAAAATAGTTAAAAAATATTCTCTTTAACAAAATAAATTTGTTAGAATTGAGCAGGTCCTAACGAAAGTAGGAAAATAAATTTCACGGGTTGCATTTCGCATTATTGTGTCTTTTCTACCTTTCGACAAACTTTGTCTTTACCCCTACTCCCGAACACGTAGCCCCCGCACCCACCACTTTCATCTCCCTTAGTATTATATACAAATATCTTTTCTGCGTACTTAGTCATGTCAACTAAGACAAGTTACTGAGCACCTTACTACTCATAAAAATTAAAACAGCACACGTATTACTTATTATATTAAAAAACCACTTTTAATCAATTGAATTGACGAAAGGGACTAGTGTGTTTGATATATTTGACTTAAAGCAAGTAGAGGATATGAACACAACTTTTACTTTTTTTTCTTTTTGGACCCTCAAAAAAGATTTAGAGGTTTGGACTTTATATAAATAGTACTATAAAGTAAAGCCTCTCACTTTATACTTAATGAGGCAAAATATACCTACTCACCACTATCCTCCATCTCTTTTGCTCTAGTAAACAAAGTGGGATCTTTGTTTCTTAACCAAGTAGTTTTCTTTATGTAGTACAGCTTTACCACACGTGCTCCTTAAAAAACATGATTAGCTGCTTAATTTGTTGTTCCAAGATACATATCACTGCTAGCAATCAAATAGAACTATATTGTATTAATTTTCCAAATCAAGATCAAATAAGAAAACTAACATTCCATGGTTAAACTTCAACCAAGTATATATGACCAAATAGTCGATTAGATTAAACTATTCATTTTTAGTTAAATGATTGGATAGACAGACTATTTGGTTAGAGTTAATATGAGTTGCAATCAAACGGCATTGTGATTTAACCAAAGCATTCGCAACACTTGCTAAAAGCAAAAATGGAATAGTTGATCATGAATTTTATGTCGTTTTAAGGACCTTACTGCTAATTTCAGGTACTATATGCTTTAGCTTGTCGAAGATATGACCATGTGAAATTATATTAGATATGTCATTGTTGTTATACGTAATTTAAGTGTCAGATATATTCATACGGACCATGGCTAGTTTTACATGCTGACCATTGCTAGCCACCTCAGCAAATTTTTAACATATACCGTGTGGTTGTATCCTATTTACCTTTACTAGTAAATACTCTTTTCGTCGAATTTTATGTGGCATTCTTTAACTCAATTTCATATTTAAAAAGAAAAAGACGTAAAAAAAATTAAAAGCTAAAATATCTTTAATTATAATAAAGTAATATTCATTTTGACACGAACTAAAAAAAGAAAAAAAAAAGAAAGGGTGTCATGTAAATAAGATGAAGGGAATTCTATTTATAAATCAGTAGATTCATTATATTAAAAAAGTACTATAATAAAAAATTATTTTTATTATTTGTTGTTTCTTTTATAAGTGTTAGTCAATAGCAAACAAGAGAGTTGGAGAGGGGCAGAACAATGGAAAGAAATAAACTTTTGCAAACGTAACCGCGCTAAAAGCACTTCCATTATCTTCCCACCTTTTTTTCTCCTCTCAATAAAGCCCCAAACTTTTCCCGGGGAAAGGAAACTCAAAATAGAAAAAAATAAATGGAGAAATCAAATTCCAAATCCAATTCAACTCTCAACTCCAACTCCAACTCCAATCACAACAACAACCACCGGAATTTACACAAACAGAACAACAGCAACATATCAGTAATCTCCGACACTGACTCCTTCCACTCCCCTCTCCGTTCCGACTCACCCTTACGCTCCGATGACCCTAACAAATCCCTTTCCTCAAGAGCCCTCGTTTCAGTAGAAAAGTACTACTCCCCTCTCCGATCGCCGCGTAAGCCTTCATGGGAGAATTTAAGCTTAACTCCGACGCCGGAAGTCGGAGACAGGGATCGGAATTCTTCGCCGCGGAATAGGGATCGTACGAAAGTGGGGCCGGTTTCTGGTGGTGGCGGTGACGTGGAAGGTGGAGGAGAGGTAGGAAGGGAGGGAGGAGAGGGGGCGGGGAGTACGAAGAGGGGATTGAAGGTGGCGTTAGGGTTTAGAGTTTGTGAGTTTGTTTTGTGCTTGATTTCGTTTTCGGTTATGGCTTCTGATAAAACTGAAGGTTGGAGTGGTGACTCTTTTGATCGATACAAGGAGTACAGGTTTTTCAATTTTCTATCAATTCTACCTTCTGCAGTTCTAATTATTTTACTGATTTCAATATTGATCACTCAATGAATCTTGTGGACTAGAATTTCATCCCAATGCCTATTTAGTAGCTGCAGCTATAGAAGGGGAGCCTTGGGGTAACGGGTTCAAGAAGTGGAAGCAAACTCTGCAGGGTAAGACTGTGTACAATGTTCCCAAATTCCGCGCATAGTGGGGGCTTTAGTACACAGGACTGCCTTTTTTTTTTAATAAGAAAAAAAGTAGTTATAACTTAACTTCAATTCATGAACTTCAGACTTCAGCTGCTTTTTATTGTACCAAAAGTGCAAGTTGATAGGGGGGAGGGTCAGGACCAGTATAGGATGCATATGTCGTTTTTATCGTTCTCCAATTTATTAGTAGATGAAGCAAGAGGCAATAGTATTGTATTACAATGCATTTCATTAGTTCTGAAACAGAAGAAAGTGTAGTGAGTCCAGGTTTACTTTTATCAAATTAAATCCTTGGCCGTCTGATTTATTACTACTCCCTTCGTTTAAAAAAGAATGACTTACTTTGACTTGACACAGTTTAAGAAAATAAAGATTACTTTTGAATCTTGTGGCCTTAAATTAAAGTTGTGTCAAATATACCAAAATGTTCTTTAATCTTGTGTTTCTAAACATGCCATGTGGAAAGTTGAAATTAAAGTATTGCAAAAAAAGGAAGGGTTCATTCTTTTTGAAACGGATTAAAAAGTAAAGTAGGTCATTCTTTTTTAAACGGACTAAAAAGTAAAGTAGGTCATTCTTTTTTAAACGGACTAAAAAGTAAATTAGGTCATTCTTTTTTAAACGGAGGGAGTATATTTTTTGCATTTTTTCAAAAGAGAGCCACTGCGCTTGAATTTTGCTTCACCAATACGATTATCCAATATAAATTAGAGAATCGATTTCTATCATGCAAGTATCCATGGAACCACTGTACTCTGCATTAGTTATTTGGACATGTTTTGTGTAACAACTCGAATTCTTAACACAAACACAGAATGTGGCTATTTATAATCACTGAACACAAATTACAAATTAGGATGCGAACAACAAAGTAATAGCAACACAAACTAAGGAGAAAACGACAAAGTAAGAATGTAATAAGAAGGGGATGAGATACTAGAACTTAGAAGGGAGACGAGAGACAACATAAAGCAAAGGCTTCGACATAATTTTCATAACCTATTTTGCTCTCACAAGTTGCTTTTTGTCAACCCGGATCCCAAACATAACCTCTTAATTTTGTATTGAGCTGTTTTGTCAATATTGGTTCAGGCCCATTTATAACATTTTTTCTTGTCCTGTAGCATAATACTATATGATTTTTCCAATGATAAGAACTAGCTGAGAGCAACTTATTCATTATTAAATGCTAAACCTTGTGGGGCTGATGATTTTAACGGTAGACAATTTGTTTGTTTTTCTGTCTGCCGAAAGAAGTTATACTATAAAACTTGTGGATGATGCACGGGGTTTGCTGTTCTTTCTTTCACTCTTCAGTTGGCATTGCCTGTTTGTCGTCTATTGTCTTCCTAGAACTACTTCCCATGGCTTTTGGTGATGGTTAGACCTTTCATATCATGTCACAGGTATTGCGTTGCTGTTAATGCCATTGGATTTGCATATTCTGGATTTCAAACGTTTGATCTAATTTACAATTTGGCAAGTCGGAAACACTTTCTCTCTCACTACACGCGATATCATTTTGATTTCTTTATGGATCAGGCAAGTAAAGTTTTTTGAAATTGTCGACTTGGGTAACACATATTTCTAGTTTTATATTGGTTTTAATACTTGGGTCGGATGTTACTTTTTTCATACTGGCTGTTACTATGCTGCCACACTTGAGGGTTAAACTGGTTGTTTAGAGAAGTATGACATTCCTTGACCCTTTCAAATATTCTAGGTTTTAGGAACATCTTAGTACATATAGATTGTCCGCCAAAGTTCTTGTCTGTGGTTTGTGCTGAAGAAAAACTTCTGATATTAGGAACTAGCAGATAACATTCAGCTCTTACTTCTGACAAAATTTTCAGTGCCTCATTTAGGCATAAAGCTACCTCATTCAGCACTTAAAAAACCAAGACCTTGTGCAGTCTCCTGTTCCAACTGGGAGAAACCTTGTTAGGAAATGTTGGCTTGCAACATGTTTTGGTTTTGAGAGACGAATGAGTATTGTTTTTGAACAATTTTAGATTTACTGGAAAAACTGGCTAGGTATTGCCTACATGTATGAAGGAAAATGGAGATACATGTGCTAACCCTCCTACAAAAGTAAAATATGCACTTAGCCTTAAGAATTGTTTACTCAGTTCATAATGGTAGTTCTGAAAACTGTTTAACCATGTCAGAACTCTGCTTCGGTCTGTTCCTGTGTTTTTTTATGTGTGATTTGCTCTTAAATTTTTTGCTTTTGCATGTATGTACGCAGATATTGGCTTATCTGATTATGTCAGCATCTTCTTCAGCTGCAACGAGGGCATATGACTGGATATCAAATTGGGGAAAAGATGAGTTCACAGAGATGGCATCTGCATCTATTGGGGTGTCCTTCCTGGCTTTTATAGCCTTTGCCTTTAGCTCTCTCATTTCTGGTTACAACTTCTTCAACCGAAATGCCTCATGACCCGGCAATTAGTTTGTATCCACTTATTCGTACAGTATATTTGAGATTCCCTGCTCAAACTCATATTTCTAGCTTGAGAATCTGTACAAAAATAGCAAATAGATTCAACTACATAACTTCTCGTCCCTACTACAGATAAATAAGATGTGCAAATGTAGTTCCCCGTGCTCTCTTGGAGTATGTATAAAATGCGAGGGAACCCAAGAAATGAACCGGATCGCTATTAGGTCATATTCTCAATGTTCTTCTGGTGTTACTAAAATTAGATTCATAGTTAACGTCAATCACAGAGAATGAGAAGCAGATCACATCTTTGTATTCAGTGTTCAAAGTTGTGAAAGGAACAAACAGATAGATATTTGCTTGTTGTGTCTCGATTAGGTAATGTTCCTAGAATATACAGTTTAAAGACACCCCACTACGTAGATACAAACCTTTCTTCTTGGTTGTAGTTGGACCTATTATCACATATGAAATAATGAAGAATAATTTAGCAATTTTTTCTTCCATCGAATCTAACATTAGTTCAATGAATTAGTGCAATCTATAGATTGATGTTCGCATTCTCAGGTTCCAATTGAATAATGTTTCATTTTTTATCATTTTCAAAGGATACGATTTATAAAATATATACGTGAATCCGAAATATGCGACATTTTCACAATATTATTCTGATCAATTGATGTGACTTAGCTGGAAAGTATTCCCTCCTTTGCCATTTGGTTCCGGTAAACGAGTGAAAAATAATTTGTATATCTCATCCTTCTTTGTTTCAATGTAAGGAGACTTAAAGATCTTTATTCATCCATCAAAATTAATGATTTCAAGCTAAGAATATCTTTATTTTCGAGTGAATGAATGAATTCGTAAACACGTTGTGTCATTCAAGTCATAGGTTGATTTTTACCTCATAATTTTAAATGCCATCTTACTATAATATTGATATAAAAAATAATATTGAACTGATTCAATTATAAAATTATAAATAATTATTAATCGGGATTATTGATTGCATTTTATACATTGCTAGTGTAATGATTTTTATATACCAAATTAATCTCACAAATTAAGGTCCGTATGAAAAATTAAGAAATAAAATTGATCATTGGAAACAATCTTAAGTAACTAAAAATTCTCTTCGTGTTTCACAAAATCGACACTAGTCTATATGGAGCTTCTATTTATCTCACGGTCGGTGATTTAAATCTTTTAATTACTACTCGTACTTTTTATTTCACAAAAATGTACTCCCGCTCCATTTTATTCGTTCCAAATTTTTTAATTTAATTTCTCATTTTACTTGTGATTTTTTATTAATGACAAAACATTTTTTTTATATTCTTAATATTAATTATTTTTTCTCTAAATTAAAAAGATACTATGATAAAGTATTCATATTATTAATTATTATTTTTAATTAATATGTAATTGGGACGAATAAAATGAGATATTAATTGGGACGAATAAAATGGGACTGTGGGACTACTTTTTTTAAAACTCTATTTTTATACCAAGAAATATGAATTTCGCCCCTTCCAAATAATTACCGGACGCCGTCTATTTAGTCTGAGTTGGTTGAAATTCCCTCCCTTGTGCCATCTCAATTCCTCAAAAAATGGCACTGTATCGCCGGCTTTCTCAAACTCGCCACGTGTACCGTCGGCGCTGTATCGCTGCTCTTTACCCCTCCGGCGACCTAACAAACCCTAGCCACACCGTTCCTTATTCTCCCTCAATAAACCTCTTTCAATTTTCTTCTTCTGGAAAATCCTTCACATTTTACACTTCACATCCTTCAAAAATTGAACTTTCTGGGTTCCGGCAACTTCTTCACTTTTCAACTTTAGCTAATTCAGAAGAAAATAAGAAGAATGAGCAACAAACGCCTTCGGCCTCGCCGTCGCCATCATGGATTGATACTTATTTGCCCCGAATAGTTAGGCCCTATGCACATCTGGCCCGACTTGATAAACCTATTGGAACTTGGTTACTCGCTTGGCCTTGCATGTGGTAACTACCTAATTTCCCTTCTATTTCATGTGCTACTGATTTTTTTTCAATCATTGTGTTTGTTATCATTATTATTATATATGTAGGTCGATTGCTTTGGCTGCTCCGCCTGGGAGCTTACCTGATGTGAAGATGATGACATTATTTGGTTGTGGGGCTTTGCTTTTGCGAGGTGCTGGATGTACAATTAACGATCTTCTTGATCGAGATATTGATACTAAGGTGATTCGGCTTTCCCTTTCAGTTCTAGTACTGTGTCTGCACCAATTTATATGATGCACTTTCCTTTTTAGTCGGTCCCAAAAAGAATGAAACGTTTCCTTTTAAGTCGTCCGGTCAAACTACATCACGTGAATTGGAACGGAGGGAGTAGGATTTTCTAAATTTCCTTAAGTCGAGTTACATACTTATATATCCCCAAAGATGAAGTGATTTCTTGATCTTCTTCCATTTTCGTGTTGGCTAGTTTTGTGTGGTAAACCCCAAGTGATTGCTTTAAGTATTTGTTAGTTCCATTAAAAAGGAAAATCACCAACTCATTATGACTCGTCTCTCAACACAGTCAGAAAAGTTTGCTCTTTACTCAACCGTCTTGGATGAAAGAATAAGAAAAAATAATAGAGAGTGATTGTGCTGTATGGATATCTAGAATGTTTGTACAGGCAAGTGGTTTTCTATAGATATTTGATTAATTAGTTAAAAGCTGGACTCAGAGTCAGAATGAGGATTTTGGTTACTGAATGAAGTTGATGCCTCATGCTAATTCCTTGTGCACTGTCTCATTCATGGACAAGAGAGAGAGACAGAACTAATTGGAGAGCAAAGTGGTGTGTTTCCCTGCATATTATGGTGTTCCATTGCAAGAGGAGCTGCTTTTATTAGTTTCATTGTTTCTTTTAGGATCTTTACTGCACAATTGGGGAGCAATGTGATTTTATTTTTGATGCCCTTGAAAATTGAAACTTAAAGTTAATACCTTATGTCTGTTTTGTTTTCTAGCTGTTGTTATCATCAATAATCTTTTCTAAATTTATACTAGTTAAATAGTTCTAGACTGCTGACACTGATATCTTATATTGGTTTAATTTAATTCCTGACTATTCTCATCCCCAATGTAGTCCTTTCCTCCCGACTTTCCGAAAGCTGGTTTACATTTTAGATTTTGCATAACAAGTTTGTCTTTTATTCTAATTTTGGTGAATTTGAGAGCTTTCGTGCAGTGCAGGTAGAAAGAACAAGGTCGAGGCCAGTCGCTAGTGGTGTCTTGACACCCTTTCAGGGGCTCACTTTTCTTGGGTTCCAATTGCTACTAGGCCTTGGGATTCTTTTGCAATTAAACAATTATAGGTTTGTCTTCTTTCCTTCTTGATATAATTTGTTTTTTCTCAGATTTTCCCCTTGCAGAGAAAGCTTTTGCTTAATCTATTGATTGATCGGTTCATTCTATTTGATTAGCTGATCTAGGGAATGTCTATCTGTTCTAACTGAAGAAATTTATATGATTTCCTTTCATCTTCTGGTTTATAGAGAGGTTAGCATAGTTTCCTTAATAAGCATGAAGTCAGAAAATTGTATTTGATATTATGATGCTGTATCGATCTGGTGAATGTCATCTTGCTGGACAGATGTTTCTTAATCACACTAGTCATTTTGCTAGGCAAGTCAAAAAAAGCTTATTGAAATTTAAAGAGTACTAGTCGTATATATTTGTTGTCTCTGATAATGTTAATGCGGTAACCCATTTCCCCCTTAGAACAAGGATCAGTTTATCTATTGAAAATATCTCCAATGAACACATAGATTGTGGACATTTCTCTTCTTTTTCCACTTTGTCATTTATGGCACATTCCCAAATTCCCCTTCCCAACCTGAATAATTCTGCTCCTTGTTAAATTCTCTTACTTCAAACTTGAACTTTTACTTAAATCCATAATGAGAGCGATATCACAGTTTTGTTCTGGTAAAATCTAGGTATCAGACGTGTAGTAATTTTCACAAGTTGCAGACATATGGGGCTAAAACAGCGTTTTGTTGGAATCCTCATTTGGATTACATATGGGACTAGAGCAGTGTTTTGTTGGAGTTCCCATTTGGATTACATATGGGACTAAAGACTGCACATTTATTGGAATCCCTATTTGAATTACATATGATTTGTCACTTTGTCTCGTACTATGCTTAAATTTTCACGGACGGTTTATTTTAAATCTACCAATATCTAGATATTCGGGAGTGTCTATGATCCTTTTCTTGCATTTTAATGAAGAAAAAGTTTTTTTTCATGTGTCAATTTTACGTTATTAGTGATTCCTCTCTTTCCCTGCAGTCGCATTTTGGGAGCTTCGTCCCTGTTGCTGGTCTTCTCATACCCCCTCATGAAGAGATTTACATTTTGGGTAATGTATCCGAATCTTCATGCTGCATCTCTCAAATCAGTGTATTGTACTCTCTCTCGCTCTCCCTGCCCTCAACTCCAAAGGATACAACCTTTCTCAGCTACATCTCTTGCCAACTGTTTGGTTGGGATGGGTGATATGTATATCTGTTGGTGCAGCCTCAAGCCTTTCTTGGTCTAACTTTCAACTGGGGAGCTTTGTTAGGTTGGGCTGCTATCAAAGGAAGTATTGATCCTTCAGTTGTGCTTCCGCTATATGCCTCCGGTGTGTTTTGGACGCTTGTATATGACACAATTTATGCACATCAGGTACATCTTAATCATTCGAAATAGCTGCCATCTCTTATACTATATTGAGTTTGAGACTTACTAGCAGAACAAATACTAACATAAATATGACATATTGGGCTAACAATATATTAAAGAAGTTCTACTCTAGTAGTATTATAGGAACCTGCACCTTCAAGACATGCTTTCTGGTGATATGCACAGCATTTCACCGAACTTGAATATATTACTTGACGTGTATATTATATTAATAATAGTGCAAGGAAGTTTAAAGCAATGGTTCAAAATATATTTTTCTTAGAGAAATATCTCTACGAAGTTTGAATTATGAATAGTTAAATGAATTTGAATTCTTGAAAATTGTCAATTGGTATAGAATAATGTTACTGTTGGAAATTGGGTGTCTTGTACAAAATCACTTTCTTGTGAAAGTTCTCTACTTTTGGGTAGATTGCTTGTGTATGTGAATGTGTCCCAAATCAATAAAGAATCAATAAAATTATTACTTCTATCAAAAATAAATAAATGTTACTAATGTAGATTGCTTGTATATGTTGCAAATGGAGAAAGTGTATGATATATTGGAGTAGAGGGATTGGTTGTTTCCTTGTTTGTATTTTCTTTAAGTACCTTAAAATGGTGTTATTTAGGAAAAATCCTAGTGGTTTCAGGCTATGCTTTATATTTGTTGGAAAATCCCAAGCATTATTAGGTAATAGTAACATCAACACCTGATGTTGCCATAAAATATAGACTTCACAAAAATGTTCAAATAAGAAAAAGACCCATGTTGATTAGGCCTTTAGACTCAGGTTCTCAGTATCATAATTAGCTATGTGCCGCAATGATTGCAGCCGTTATAGCATGTCAACATGTCTCTGAATGTTTACTTATATATCTGATGCACCAGTCTGGATTTCTGTTCCCTATTAAACTAGTATGAAATAGTTGTAATTTCTGTGAAAGCAGATCTTGTCAATATGTTAGTAACTGTTCATCCAGGATAAAGAAGATGATCTCAAAGTGGGTGTCAAATCTACCGCCTTGAGATTTGGAGATTCCACAAAAGAATGGATCAGTGGGTTTGGATTAGCATGCATCAGCAGTCTTGCTCTTTCCGGAGTTTATGCTGATATTGGTATCTGTTTTCCTTCTCTAATTTATTTTAGCTACAATGGACTTGGGGCAATCATTTCTCTTGTTACTTATTTGCCATAGTTCCTTTTGGTTTAATTTTGTTTATCTCTTCTTTGTCTGGAGCAGGATGGCCATACTACGCCTTTTTGACAGCTGCTTCTGGCCAATTGGCTTGGCAAATTTGGACTGTTGACCTATCATCTCGTGCAGATTGCAATAGAAAGTATGTATCAATAAGTAATTAGAGACATGATGACGTTCATTTACTGAATGAATTTACACTTAACTGGCTTACTGCTACTTGTCCTCTACCATGAACGTGAAACACCTGACATACTGACTATTAGTCATTTAGTCATCTGTGGCAGAGTGAGTTTTAGCAAGTATCTCAAGCAATTCACACTTAGCATGACACTGTTATAGCACCCAAACCAGTTCAAATGCACCTATGAGTTGATTCATATGACTGATAATGTTTAGTCTTCTAAACCCTTACTATTTGATTCTATTGTGCTTTGTATGTAGATTTGTTTCCAACAAATGGTTTGGTGCGTTTATCTTTGGTGGGGTTCTATTTGGAAGACTATTGTGACAATAATATCCGGTAGGGTGCTTTTTTCTTCTCTAACCTTTTTTTTCATTGTTGGATCTCAATGCGATTGATTGCTTAGTGTTTGTAGTTCTTTCCCAAAGAAGTACTTAGAGTTAAAATGCTAAGTCATTTGGTTACAATTCTACTGCAGAGGAAGAACAAGTCTTGCCAATTCAACTGGCGGGAGATGGTAAGTTATATTCCTTTTTTTTTTTTTTGGTTATATATTGGGGCATTTTGCCTTTTGTTTTGGTATTATTTTGTAATAATAGACTAAATGGACATGATCACATCTGATTTGTATTACTAGTAGCATAAAGAGGAGGAAATAAAAGAAGGTTGCATGAAGATAGTTTGGTCATGTTAGACATGTACTATGTAGACCTCTATTAGTATTACATAAAAAGGATGAAATAAAAGAAGGTTGCATGAGGTTGGTTTGATCATGTATGCATAGACAACAAGCGCCTTTGGTTTGCAATTGTGACACTATAATGATTGGAAGTGTTAAAAGTGGATGAGGTAAACCTAAACTAATATGGGGGGAAGTTGTCCCAAACTACAATCTCATGTAATCTATAACAAAGAACGTGCCACAACTAAAGGTAAAAGATACATTTAAGTGATATCAACTAATTGGGACTAAGACTTTGCCATGTTGCTACACTTATTAGGTCCATGTTTAGGTGTCTTTTTAGTTGGTTCAAATGATTTGTTGATGAGTAGAATATGCATACGACCTCAGTGTTGGAGAGCCCTTAATTTTGTCTTGAGAGACAAATTTTTGAGATTGGAATAAAATGAGTTCAGTGAATACTTTAGAGGGTTCAAATCCCAAGGGAGACAAAAAGCTAGGTGATTTCTCCCAATCTCCCCAAGCTTTGGTGGGGATAGTTTACCCCATACATGTATTGGGCAAGAGGTAGTTGGTTCCCAGTGGAATAGTGAATATCCATGTAGTTTGCTCAGACATCCTAAAAATAAAGAGAGTAGGAAAGAACAAAACAGAATGTATTTTGAAGATCCATGTATCTCACCCTACTAGTTTGGGATTCAGCTGTGTTGATATGATATCATAACTTACACGGTGTGGACCTTATATCCTTTGCTCTTTGTTCCAATCTGTGAAACAACATGCATTGTAATTTTGCTCTTTTTTCTTTTTGGGATTCATAGATGCAGTAATCTTTAGGTAATGCATGTCAAACTAACTGGATTCATAGTAGTCTTTGTTATGGATGGATATCATGTCTCTGTCTACAATGAAATCCTCCTGACTGATGCCATCATGTACTTGTGTTGTTTTAACACCTCTATACTTCTTATGATCACTGTGAAGACCTGTACCCCCCACCCCAAAAAAACCAAGTGCACAACTCTAATTCAAGTATTCTTTAACTAGTGTACCAAGGGAGCTCAATCTTGGTGCTTGCAACAATTTTCAAGCTGGGTGCTCAAAACAATTTGTTCCTTACAGCATCCAAAGCTGTATTTGGGTATGTATGAGAAACAAATGCAGAATTTGTGTCCGGTCCTTTTTCCAGATATTTCAAAATCATTAGTTTGGAGATATGGGAAAAAGTTTTCCCTAGGGAATGGCAGATATACAACTCTCCTTTTTTCCTTTCACATTAATAGTCTTACTGGGTATTTCCCCGTGCCATCAACAATAGGTGTATGTTAAAGGTAGTAGATTATAGTTTTCTATGGAAGAATTAACCAGACAGTTCTCTCAAGCAATCTCTGTATGCAGTGATATCAACTTACATTTGTTGTCCATTGTTGTTGTAGGTTCCCGTTACCATTCTTTTTTGGCAGAAATGTTCGTTAGATGTTCTCCTCGCTCTTTTTGCCCTTTTCCAGTCCAATTTCTTACTTATCATCAATTAAAGTATCGTCTTAGAAAGTATATCAAACTAACACTTCATACGTAGAAATATTCAAAAGAAAGTACAAGTAATTTTCTTCAGCAATCAATGTAATCAATTACCCAAAAAGGACATTTCAATTGAGATTTGGTAGTCAAAGTTTTTGAAGTCTTAATAACATTAGTCAATCCTCTATTAGATGCAAAAGGACATTGAATGGGATGTGATTTGTAGTTTCGGTGCTAATATTTATTTATATATTTGTTAGTAACATATAATAAGGGTCTTCCATCTGTGTTATTGGCAAAAGTTTGGTAAGCTAGTGGAGTTAGCTTTTAACATGTAACTGGAACTCATATTTTTACCTAGATCTGATGATTAAAACTCAAAAGTATTGAGGTAAAATTGAAGGGGAATGGTACTTCATTCTTGTAAGCAAGGAGGACTAACCAAGTCTTAAGGATTCATTCAATTATTAGATTCATTCATTCTATTCTGTCGTCTTGTACTTGGTGACATCTAACATTGTACAGACTCCTTATTTTTCAAATGTTTAAAACCGCGAAACAACATTTTGTTACATTCTACATGCATCTTTTAATGTAAGACGATCAAAATTCGTGGGAGTGTTGAAGTAATTCGCGAAACAAAATTCTTTATTTCTTAAATTTCGGTCAAATAAAAAAGTAGACAAATAATTCGTGGGAGTGTTGAAGTAATTCGTTGCACCTACGCGGCCAATGCAATTAAACACACAAACTTTGCAGGCTACCAATGATATCCTCATACTTGTTTGAAATGAAACAATTATCATCCTGTTGCATGCATGAATATTTTATATGCATTGCTATGTGTATATCCCATTCTATTTTTTTGACAGAAATTTAAAAAATTTCCCCTTTAGATTTTCACATGCTCAGAGGAAAGTGACAACACTTTCATCCACCACGTGGGGAACTAAGGTGATAATAGTTCAACTTTTAACAGAGTTAGTGTCGCTCATATTAAATGTCGATTTCATTCTTCTAAAAAGAGGCAAATCTATAATTTGAAGATTATAAGTTTTCATCGCAACTTTAAATTGATATACTAGTAAATAAATTTATATTAATATGTAACAACTCGTAGATTTCAAAAATCATATCACAACTGTATGAAGCGCTTGGACAAGTTTCTTAAATCATTTTTTTTTTCTCGATATGGCAAACATATGTCGTGCTGTTAATTTGTCTAAAAGATATTGTGTAATATAAAATCCCGATAATAAATATTAAAAAGATGCAGTACTTAATCTAATTTAATTCAAAGATTTTTGAAATGATGTTTAATTAAGAATAACCACTGAAGGAATACAACATAATTAAGGAACCGATATTTGTAAGAACATAAATATAACAAACACACATGTGATGTCCATCGTCAGCCATGTTACTTCATCATTCACATTTATTTGAGCTACATAAGTGACAACAACATTAATTATTCTACTACCTAACAACTAATTAGTAGGTATTTATATAATTAATCATCTTTTTTTAGCTTACTAATTTAATTAATTTGCCAAATGTTATTGGTATTGTACCAATTTGTTAAGTCTAAACCTATGTTAAGTCATTATCGCCTACCTAATTCCTTTTGGATGTCTTAGCAAGACTTCAATGAACCAATTATTTCGACTTAATTACTTTCTAAGAATATCTCCCCTTAATTATGACATGTCCTTATTCATAGAATTTGTTTAAGCAAGAATAGCTTAGTGGTTTAGAATATAATACACGTTAGAGGCTAATTATGGACAACTTTGAATATTTAGTGGATTTGCTGTTTGCATTTGCACAGCAAAGATGTGAAATTTGAGTTTTATGAAACATAAATTAGGGATGAATTAATAGTAGAACACTTAAAACTACAGAAAGAAAAAAAAAAAAACTAAAACTGAGCAAGAAGAAAAAACAGTATTTAACCAACTTCCAGTTAAGCAAAACTTGTTTGGACAGCGTTACTTTTTTGGGAATTTGTAAGTATTACTGAGTGGCTCAAGTGTTATTGAATGAAGGTAGCCTTGGTACAACGGTAAAATTATCTCTAAAAATTTGGTAAAGTTAATGATTTTTCCCTTCATATTCTCTAATATAGTAAGCTATTGATTTTCTAACGGTTTCGGTGCATGTGATACTGTCCTATTTTGTGCGCCAGTGTTTGGCTATATCAGCTCAAGCAGTGTGATAGTACTACTGTTGGATTTGAATAAACTTTATACGATTTATTTCAAAGATTTAATTGAGACTACTTTTTTCTTTACGTATAGCTTCCTAGCTGCTAAAATAACAAGCTTGAGTGCTTGTTTCTCCAAAGCTATTATTGGCAATAGGCATGATCATAAAGCTAGATAGTACTATCTCTTTTCCCTTGAATCATTGACTGTTTTTCGAGCCTGCAAGCAACAAGCAACAAGCAACAAGCAACAAGTTGTTGCGTGGGCTAGCCTGTAGTTTAGGGGAATGAAAATAGAATCTTTATTTTCAAGCGAGTTTTCTTCTCCACCAACAGTCAAGGCGCATGAATTCCGATACTTGCCGTGAAGAAAGATATGATAGATTACGTATCTTGATTGTAAATTCGTCCACTTCAAGCGCTCAAAACAGATCATTTTTTTCTGCGAAATGACAAGGATGTTTGAGGGGAATCGAACTGCATCTGTTGGTGGTGGACATATGTATTATGTATACTATTTCAATCCAACAACTTGTTAGGAGTGGGTTTTGTTAAAATTCATGAGAAAACCTCACGTACGTCGAGCATTTCTACACCTTTATCATGACTTTCTAATTTTCTTTAACTATCAATATATATTACTCCATGGCTATAGTAACATATAATATACTAGTAATATAAAATCACATGCACCAACTTTATGTCATAAATTCATCACCGTGAAAGCTAGGCTAGTAATAGGAAAAGGATGGAGGGCCATACTGAGAACACATGGACATTAATGCACGTGACATTCTATCATCAAGCCATGTTGCTGCATCCTTCAAAAACTTGGAACTACGTCCACGTATTTTTTAAACGCACAACACTAATTTATAAAAAAAAAATTAATGGAAATAGTAAAAAAAATTTACTTGAATTTGCAATTCTAAAAATATACTCATAAACTTGAAATTTATAAAATTTAAATCATGAATCCAATCTCGCTCACCATCGCCATAGCCAACCCCCACCCTATCCCCAAAAGACTACCCTATACTAGCTAGTCACAACCACCAATATTTATTTCATCGATCTCTTATTTCACATAAATTTAATGCATTATACTCCCTATGTAACTAATCACTTATCCCCAAGATATAATCCTAATTAATACTAATCAAGATTAGCCAAATCTTCATTAGACAAGACAAATAAATATTCTAAATAAGCACTGTGGCAGTTGCATAACCAGACAAAACCACCAGGCCGTACCTTTACCGTATTCATCCAACCCACATGGCTTGTCCCAACTGTTTTTTCTCTGCAAATTGTTGTGTGTGTGGGACTGGGGTTCTTAATTAATCAGCACTTGCTTTATACAAAACCATTAATTAAATTAATTAATCCCACCTTCTTTGTTAAGTATCAAATGACTCTTATCCCCGTGCCAAATTTATTTAATATCGACAGTTAAATTAAACTCTACGGTACGAAATCAGTACCATGAAGAGGATCTGGCCGTACGATTCCTCTAATAAATGGAATTAATTAATTATTGATTATACAGATAATTATATATGCACATGAATTAGGAAATCAGATATGACACTTGGTCCAGCTTCGCTGGGCAACAGATCATTGATGAAAAACTTTATATGATGTTGAACTATATAAATTGTAAACAATAATACTGTTAAATAATTTAAAAATATAAATTGCTATATTCATGAGTTATTAATAAATTGTCTTCAATCAAATCAAAGATATCATTATTGATCCTCTTTATGTGGAAGTGGCATCTAAACCAAGAAAGAAAAATATATTTACAACATCAAATATAACCTAGTAAAATCTTGAAGCAAGTACAATTTGTTCTAGTATTAATTAAAAAAAGTTTTTTCTAATGTTTTTAGTTACTATTGTTGGATTCGAAATCGAGAGAGAGTCATGTAGAAGCTTTTAGTTTGCAAACTATAAGACGATAAATGAAAAATTAAACTAAAAATATATTATTGGATATGGTTTGGCCAAACGCCTACATATTAAAAATAAAATTGAAAAATTCTAAAATTTATTGGGAGAAATTTCTCCTAAACAAAGACACTTTAAAGACTGATGTTATTATGTTATGGTATGAGAAGGTTGTTTTCTATTTATAGATGTCCAAAACCTTTCCTTCAAAAAAAAAGTTAGCCAAATATGGAAAAGAATTATATTTTTTCTTTCAGGAAAAGTAAAAGTAATTATGGTAACTTTTATTTTCCTTCTAAGAAAAAGTAAAAAACTTAAATATAGTAAGAAAATTAGGGCAAAAACCCTAACAAATCTCCCATTTTTGGCTTGATTTTCTTCAAAACATTCTTGATCCTCCTTCTTCTTGTGTATGATCTTCGTTCTTCATATATATTCTTCATATATCACTGTTGTTTGGCATGTTTAAAAATGGAGCTTTTGGGGTTAAAAAATATATTAGCCATTTTTGAGTTAAAAATATTGGAGCCCTTTTGCAGGGTTAAAAGTGAGCTTTATTTTCAAATATGTGTCAGCAGGATTGTTGAAAATATGATTGACAATTATCTCCACATGTAGCTTTTGGACATATATCTTCATTATCATCAAATTTGTTGCAACTTTGTTCTCAACATGTCCTCAATCTGAACCATCAGATCATTGAATCATAGTAACCATAGTCTCAGATACCACTTGTTGGGTTCGAAATCGAGAGGGCGTCATGCGAAAGTTTTTAGTTTGCAAACTATGAGACGATAAATCAGACGACACATGAAAACTTAAAAAAAATATATATTATTGGGTATGGTTTGGCAAACGCCTACATATTAAAAATAAAATTGAAAAATCCTAAAATTTATTGGGAGAAATCTCCCCCTAAACAAAGACACTTTAAAGACTACATTGTGGATGATATTGCGTTATGGTATGAGAAGGTTGTTTTCTATTTATAGATGTCCAAAACCTTTCCTTCAAAAAAAAAGTTAGCCAAATATGGAAAAGAATTATATTTTTTCTTTCAGGAAAAGTAAAATGATTATGGTAACTTTTATTTTCCTTCTAAGAAAAAGTAAAAACTTAAATATAGTAAAAAAATTAGGGCAAAAACCCAAACAAATCTCCCATTTTTGGCTTGATTTTCTTCAAAATATTCTTGATCCTCCTTCTTCTTGTGTATGATCTTCGTTCTTCATATATATTCTTCATATATCACTGTTGTTTGACATGTTTAAAAATGGAGCTTTTGGGGTTAAAAAATATATTAGTCATTTTTGAGTTAAAAATATTGGAGCCCTTTTGCAGGGTTAAAAGTAAGCTTTATTTTCAAATATGTGTCAGCAGGATTGTTGAAAATATGATTGACAATTATCTCCACATGTAGTTTTTGGACATATATCTTCATTATCATCAAATTTGTTGCAACTTTGTTCTCAACATGTCCTCAATCTGAACCATCAGATCATTGAACCATAGTAACCATAGTCTCAGATACCACTTATTGGGTTCGAAATCGAGAGGGCGTCATGCGGAAGTTTTTAGTTTGCAAACTATGAGACGATAAATCAGACGACACATGAAAAATTAAACAAAAAATATATTATTGGGTATGGTTTGGCCAAACGCCTACATATTAAAAATAAAATTGAAAAATTCTAAAATTTATTGGGAGAAATCTCCCCCTAAACAAAGACACTTTAAAGACTACATTGTGGATGATATTGCGTTATGGTATGAGAAGGTTGTTTTCTATTTATAGATGTCCAAAACCTTTCCTTCAAAAAAAAAGTTAGCCAAATATGGAAAAGAATTATATTTTTTCTTTCAGGAAAAGTAAAAGTAATTATGGTAACTTTTATTTTCCTTCTAAGAAAAAGTAAAAACTTAAATATAGTAAGAAAATTATGGCAAAAACCCAAACAAATCTCCCATTTTTGGCTTGATTTTCTTCAAAATATTCTTGATCCTCCTTCTTCTTGTGTATGATCTTCGTTCTTCATATATATTCTTCATATATCACTGTTGTTTGGCATGTTTAAAAATGGAGCTTTTGGGGTTAAAAAATATATTAGCCATTTTTGAGTTAAAAATATTGGAGCCCTTTTGCAGGGTTAAAAGTGAGCTTTATTTTCAAATATGTGTCAGCAGGATTGTTGAAAATATGATTGACAATTATCTCCACATGTAGCTTTTGGACATATATCTTCATTATCATCAAATTTGTTGCAACTTTGTTCTCAACATGTCCTCAATCTGAACCATCAGATCATTGAATCATAGTAACCATAGTCTCAGATACCACTTGTTGGGTTCGAAATCGAGAGGGCGTCATGCGAAAGTTTTTAGTTTGCAAACTATGAGACGATAAATCAGACGACACATGAAAACTTAAAAAAAATATATATTATTGGGTATGGTTTGGCAAACGCCTACATATTAAAAATAAAATTGAAAAATCCTAAAATTTATTGGGAGAAATCTCCCCCTAAACAAAGACACTTTAAAGACTACATTGTGGATGATATTGCGTTATGGTATGAGAAGGTTGTTTTCTATTTATAGATGTCCAAAACCTTTCCTTCAAAAAAAAAGTTAGCCAAATATGGAAAAGAATTATATTTTTTCTTTCAGGAAAAGTAAAATGATTATGGTAACTTTTATTTTCCTTCTAAGAAAAAGTAAAAACTTAAATATAGTAAAAAAATTAGGGCAAAAACCCAAACAAATCTCCCATTTTTGGCTTGATTTTCTTCAAAATATTCTTGATCCTCCTTCTTCTTGTGTATGATCTTCGTTCTTCATATATATTCTTCATATATCACTGTTGTTTGACATGTTTAAAAATGGAGCTTTTGGGGTTAAAAAATATATTAGTCATTTTTGAGTTAAAAATATTGGAGCCCTTTTGCAGGGTTAAAAGTAAGCTTTATTTTCAAATATGTGTCAGCAGGATTGTTGAAAATATGATTGACAATTATCTCCACATGTAGTTTTTGGACATATATCTTCATTATCATCAAATTTGTTGCAACTTTGTTCTCAACATGTCCTCAATCTGAACCATCAGATCATTGAACCATAGTAACCATAGTCTCAGATACCACTTGTTGGGTTCGAAATCGAGAGGGCGTCATGCGGAAGTTTTTAGTTTGCAAACTATGAGACGATAAATCAGACGACACATGAAAAATTAAACAAAAAATATATTATTGGGTATGGTTTGGCCAAACGCCTACATATTAAAAATAAAATTGAAAAATCCTAAAATTTATTGGGAGAAATCTCCCCTAAACAAAGACACTTTAAAAACTACATTGTGGATGATATTCCGTTATGGTATGAGAAGGATGTTTTCTATTTATAGATGTCCAAATCCTTTCCTTCAAAAAAAAGTTAGCCAAATATGGAAAATAATTATATTTTTTCTTTCAGGAAAAGTAAAAGTAATTATGGTAACTTTTATTTTCATTCTAAAAAAAAGTAAAAAACTTAAATATAGTAAGAAAATTAGGGCAAAACCCCTAACAAATCTCCCATTTTTGGCTTGATTTTCTTCAAAATATTCTTGATCCTCCTTCTTCTTGTGTATGATCTTCGCTCTTCATATATATTCTTCATATATCACTGTTATTTGGCATGTTTAAAAGTGGAGCTTTTGGGGTTAAAAAATATATTAGCCATTTTTAAGTTAAAAATATTGGAGCCCTTTTGCAGGGTTAAAAGTGAGCTTTATTTTCAAATATGTGTCAGCAGGATTGTTGAAAATATGATTGACAATTATCTCCACATGTAGCTTTTGGACATATATCTTCATTATCATCAAATTTGTTGCAACTTTGTTCTCAACATGTCCTCAATCTGAACCATTAGATCATTGAACCATAGTAACCATAGTCTCATATACCACTTGTTGGATTCGAAATCGAGAGGGCGTTATGCGGAAGTTTTTAGTTTGCAAACTATGAGACGATAAATCAGACGACACAAGAAAAATTAATCAAAAAATATATTATTGGGTATGGTTTGACAAACGCCTACATATTAAAAATAAAATTGAAAAATCCTAAAATTTATTGGGAGAAATCTCTCCCTAAACAAAGACACTTTAAAGACTACATTGTGGATGATATTGCGTTATGGTATGAGAAGGTTGTTTTCTATTTATAGATGTCCAAAACCTTTCCTTCAAAAAAAAAGTTAGCCAAATATGGAAAAGAATTATATTTTTTCTTTCAGGAAAAGAAAAAGTAATTATGGTAACTTTTATTTTCCTTCTAAGAAAAAGTAAAAACTTAAATATAGTAAGAAAATTAGGGCAAAAACCCAAACAAATCTCCCATTTTTGGCTTGATTTTCTTCAAAATATTCTTGATCCTCCTTCTTCTTGTGTATGATCTTCGTTCTTCATATATATTCTTCATATATCACTGTTGTTTGGCATGTTTAAAAATGGAACTTTTGGGGTTAAAAAATATATTAGCCATTTTTGAGTTAAAAATATTGGAGCCCTTTTGCAGGGTTAAAAGTGAGCTTTATTTTCAAATATGTGTCAGCAGGATTGTTGAAAATATGATTGACAATTATCTCCACATGTAGCTTTTGGACATATATCTTCATTATCATCAAATTTGTTGCAACTTTGTTCTCAACATGTCCTCAATCTGAACCATTAGATCATTGAACCATAGTAACCATAGTCTCAGATACCACTTGTTGGGTTCGAAATCGAGAGGGCGTCATGCGAAAGTTTTTAGTTTGCAAACTATGAGACGATAAATCAGACGACACATGAAAAATTAAACAAAAAATATATTATTGGGTATGGTTTGGCCAAACGCCTACATATTAAAAATAAAATTGAAAAATCCTAAAATTTATTGGGAGAAATCTCCCCCTAAACAAAGACACTTTAAAAACTACATTGTGGATGATATTCCGTTATGGTATGAGAAGGATGTTTTCTATTTATAGATGTCCAAAACCTTTCCTTCAAAAAAAAAAGTTAGCCAAATATGGAAAATAATTATATTTTTTCTTTCAGGAAAAGTAAAAGTAATTATGGTAACTTTTATTTTCATTCTAAGAAAAAGTAAAAACTTAAATATAGTAAGAAAATTAGGGCAAAACCCCTAACAAATCTCCCATTTTTGGCTTGATTTTCTTCAAAATATTCTTGATCCTCCTTCTTCTTGTGTATGATCTTCGCTCTTCATATATATTCTTCATATATCACTGTTGTTTGGCATGTTTAAAAGTGGAGCTTTTGGGGTTAAAAAATATATTAGCCATTTTTGAGTTAAAAATATTGGAGCCCTTTTGCAGGGTTAAAAGTGAGCTTTATTTTCAAATATGTGTCAGCAGGATTGTTGAAAATATGATTGACAATTATCTCCACATGTAGATTTTGGACATATATCTTCATTATCATCAAATTTGTTGCAACTTTGTTCTCAACATGTCCTCAATCTGAACCATCAGATCATTAAACCATAGTAACCATAGTCTCAGATACCACTTGTTGGGTTCGAAATCGAGAGGGCGTTATGCGGAAGTTTTTAGTTTGCAAACTATGAGACGATAAATCAGACGACACAAGAAAAATTAAACAAAAAATATATTATTGGGTATGGTTTGGCCAAACGCCTACATAGTAAAAATAAAATTGAAAAATCCTAAAATTTATTGGGAGAAATCTCCTCCTAAACAAAGACACTTTAAAGACTACATTGTGGATGATATTGCGTTATGGTATGAGAAGGTTGTTTTCTATTTATAGATGTCCAAAACCTTTCCTTCAAAAAAAAAGTTAGTCAAATATGGAAAAGAATTATATTTTTTCTTTTAGGAAAAGTAAAAGTAATTATGGTAACTTTTATTTTCCTTCTAAGAAAAAGTAAAAACTTAAATATACTAAGAAAATTAGGGCAAAAACCCTAACAAATCTCCCATTTTTGGCTTGATTTTCTTCAAAATATTCTTGATTCTCCTTCTTCTTGTGTATGATCTTCGTTCTTCATATATCACTGTTGTTTGGTATGTTTAAAAATGGAGCTTTTGGGGTTAAAAAATATATTAGCCATTTTTGAGTTAAAAATATTGGAGCCCTTTTGCAGGGTTAAAAGTGAGCTTTATTTTCAAATATGTGTCAGCAGGATTGTTGAAAATATGATTGACAATTATCTCCACATGTAGCTTTTGGACATATATCTTCATTATCATCAAATTTGTTGCAACTTTGTTCTCAACATGTCCTCAATCTGAACCATCAGATCATTGAACCATAGTAACCATAGTCTCAGATACCACTTGTTGGGTTCGAAATCGAGAGGGCGTCATGCGGAAGTTTTTTGTTTGCAAACTATGAGACGATAAATCAGACGACACATGAAAAATTAAACAAAAAATATATTATTGGGTATGGTTTGGCAAACGCCTACATATTAAAAATAAAATTGAGAAATCCTAAAATTTATTGGGAGAAATCTCCCTCTAAACAAAGACACTTTAAAGACTACATTGTGGATGATATTCCGTTATGGTATGAGAAGGTTGTTTTCTATTTATAGATGTCCAAAACCTTTCCTTCAAAAAAAAAGTTAGCCAAATATGGAAAAGAATTATATTTTTTCTTTCAGGAAAAGTAAAAGTAATTATGGTAACTTTTATTTTCATTCTAAGAAAAAGTAAAAACTTAAATATAGTAAGAAAATTAGGGCAAAAACCCTAACAAATCTCCAATTTTTGGCTTGATTTTCTTCAAAATATTCTTGATCCTCCTTCTTGTGTATGATCTTCGCTCTTCATATATATTCTTCATATATCACTGTTGTTTGACATGTTTAAAAATGGAGCTTTTGGGGTTAAAAAATATATTAGCCATTTTTGAGTTAAAAATATTGGAGCCCTTTTGCAGGGTTAAAAGTAAGCTTTATTTTCAAATATGTGTCAGCAGGATTGTTGAAAATATGATTGATAATTATCTCCACATGTAGCTTTTGGACATATATCTTCATTATCATCAAATTTGTTGCAACTTTGTTCTCAACATGTCCTCAATCTGAACCATCAGATCATTGAACCATAGTAACCATAGTCTCATATACCACTTGTTGGGTTCGAAATCGAGAGGGCGTCATGCGGAAGTTTTTAGTTTGCAAACTATGAGACGATAAATCAGACGACACATAAAAAATTAAACAAAAAATATATTATTGGGTATGGTTTGGCCAAACGCCTACATATTAAAAATAAAATTGAAAAATCTTAAAATTTATTGGGAGAAATCTCCCCCTAAACAAAGACACTTTAAAGACTACATTGTGGATGATATTGTGTTATGGTATGAGAAGGTTATTTTCTATTTATAGATGTCCAAAACCTTTCCTTCAAAAAAAAAGTTAGCCAAATATGAAAAAGAATTATATTTTTTTCTTTCAGGAAAAAGTAAAAGTAATTATGAGGTTAGTCAAATATGAAAAAGAATTATATTTTTTCTTTCAGGAAAAGTAAAAGTAATTAAGATAACTTTTATTTTTCTCCTAAAAAAAAGTAAAACTTAAATATAGTAAGAAAATCAGGGCAAAAACCCCAACAACTATCACTTATATAAGCAAACTCTTAGAAAGTTCAAGTTAACGGAAAAATTAAACGTGTGTGATAAAATTAAGGAAAAACATAATATTGTAGAAGGCGTAAAAATAGAGAATGATCAATGTTATCAATATTAAAAAAAAAAAAAAAAAAGGCTGTGCATACATTCAGCAAGCTGTTCTGTGTAGTAATTAGTTTAGTGTACGAAACAAAATCGTGAAACTAATCACCAATTTGATTATAACAAATCAATCATTAAGTGCTTGACAAATTCTTTAATCTCCTTAACTTTCTACAAGCCAATAATCTTAAATAAGAATGTTTTAGGCATTAAATCAATTTTAATCTCCTTAGTGCCTTTTTACTATAGTAGATAAGTTTCACAAGCAAATTATTCAAACCACAAAAAAAATAATCACCCAATATCCCATTTAAGCATTATGGAGATTTAAGTGGCTATTATGAATCGTTTTTTTTTTTTCTTATTTTGATAATGCGAAATAATGTTCTAAGTAAAAATTTAACTAATTACATTGTCGGTGGTGTTGGCTATATTATTATTTATAGATGGTTAATTATATACTAATGTCGATTATTTCGTGTGGCAGTATGTTTTTGTGTTTTAAGTACTTTTTACTATGAATTAAGTATGTCATCTTATGCTCAAATTTTAATATAATTCCACAAGTTATAGTTCAAAAAGTATCTGCTCTTTTTCCTGTAATTTCAAGTAATTATCTAATTATAAGCTAATCTTGCCTTCTAATTCTTTTCCAAACTTGTTTCGTTTTGAATATTCAACTAGTACTACTTGTCATCAAGCTGACATATATACGAAATTATTAGTGATGCTATATTCTTTCTAGTCGAAATCAAACATAGATATCTTTTTCTCTTGGCTCCTAATTTTTTTTTTTTTAAAAAAATAACTATAAGTCGAGCTAAAACAGCTTAAAGACTTAACACGATAAGAATTATCTATTTTGAGCTAAGTTCACAGTTTGTTTTAAATAACCTCACACCGATCATTAAGAATATATTTAATACTACCTCATATTGTATCGTATTTAATATGATAAATTTTATACATAACAGTTAAAGTGCAAGCAAATGTGATACTAACTAGGAAAATTTTTAATAAACACTTCAAACAATTTAGTAATATTAACTAGAATTAGATGTAGGAAATTAATCCGTGGAAACATAATATCTACTCATGTTAGAATGGGTATTAATCTTTATCAGCTCAATCTATTTTTAGTCAAAATAATCTTTAGATGAGTTAATGATGTACTTACCTACTGAGTCAAATCACTTAAACTCACTTAAACTCAATCTAACTTAGCTTATTTAACACCTTTCACTAAAATCTCTCACACCATATATATATTGATTCAATATTCAATATTTAGGGTCCGTTTGCAAGTGTCTTTAGACGTAATGATTTGTTCTTTTCGTTCAGATTTATTTGTCATTTTTTTTATTTATTATTTTTCATAAATTAAGAAAAGATAGTTTTTTATATTTTATTTTTAATATTAATTAATTACTCTTAAAATCATTTTTTAATATCTATTAATAAACATCAATTAAAGAATAATATGATAAAGTCATTATATCAATTATTTTTTTTCTTAATAAATATTACTAGTAATAATCATCAATAAGGGTGATATGTTAAAGTCACTATATCATTTATTATTTTTTTAACCATTAATAAGAGTAATATATTAAAGTCGTTATATTAAAGCCTCGTTTAGTCATGAAAATCATAATTTTTGAAAATTGAAGTTGGAATTGGAGTTGTGTTTGATCATGAACAAAAATTAAAGTTGTTTTTTAAATTTGATGAGAGAAGTATAAATAAAAAAATAAGTAAAATTTATTTTTATTTTTTCAAATATAATTTATTTATGATCAAATACAGTTTATTTTTACTAAAATATAATAATTTTTTTTTTAAAAAAAATAATTTCATCGACAAACGACTAAATTTGAGGGTGGAGGGGGGGTGGGGTGGCGGGGATTGAGGAATCATGTGATTCTAAAAAACAGTGAGAGTAGTGAGATATGAAGAAGAGAAAGTGGACCGTATACGGAAAAAGCATACGGCACTGTCCGACACTACCGGTGTCTCCTTATAACTATACCCCCCACCCCCACCCACACTCCCCACCCCACCCCACCCCACTCTGTAATAGGTGCTGGGTGTGGGTCCCACTTGCTTTTATAACGTACGTACAACGAGATCCGCCCTCCCTTCCTCCGGTTTCTGTTGCTATCCTTAACCCTTTCTTCTCTCCTCTTTTTACCATTTTACCCCCGCTCCCCCTATTACTTAAAAGTACTTTCTTCGTAAATTGAAAGCTAGTTTCACTTGAGATATAAAGCGAATCATATAAATTGGAATAGTGCTTTTTAATAATTTAAAATATACTATATAATCCATTTAGTTATGATCGAAATATTCATGTCAAAAGGGAATAAAAGGTATAAATATTTTTATTTTAATTAAAAGCATTTTTTCTCTTTTTTCATTAAAAAATTCCCATTTTTTAACAACATATTACTAAGATTAATATCATCACGCAAAAAAAAAAATACTATCACGCAATGGAAGGAATATTATGACGGAATAAACGACAAAAAGCATAACAAAAAATTATAAAATATTTATTAGGGATTTATTTTATCGAATTAGCCTCATTAATCATGTTTTGAAAATAAAAATTTAAGTATATATATATACTTTATTTAGTTATTTAATAATAAGAGTAATATTGAAACAATATAATAAAATCCTCATAATTTCATAAAAAGAATAATAAATTTGAAACAAATATTTTTAGAAAAAGTATCAACTATTTTAAAACGAAGAAATACTTAGAACAAAGGAAAAATTTAGTGAATTCATATTGTGATTTTAAAAAAGGAGAAAATAAAAAGAAGTAGATAAAGACAAATGGCATAAAAGGTATTCTTAAAGAGAACGATTTAGTTTAACTTGATACATCATTTAAGAAAAAAATACTAGATCTTAAATATACAAAGTGAAAGAATTGCAATTAAAGGGTAGAAAAGGTATAAAGAGAAAAGGAAAGGGCAAAATGGGTAAGAAGAATATTAAGAGTCACTGTCACGAGAAGGCGTAGTGTCTCCTCAGAAGTGGATCTTCCCACGTTATGAATGTTGCTACTCTTGTATTCTACTATATACTACTACTACCCACTGCTTTTTCTGTGTGAAGAGAGAGATTTTAGAGAGACAAATACACCGCCACCTCCGCCGTTACTCTTAGCTGCTCCGCCACTCTCTTCTTCTCTCCACCACCTCTTGACTCTCCTTCAGTAGCTGCTTTTCTAGTACACAAAATTAACCCCATTTGCACGCTTCTTAGTGTTGTACTTTGAAGTTCATACCATCTGGTTAAGTACAACCTCAAAAATTCTGACACATATTAAAAATGTAACGCTATTCTTTGGAATGTAGCTGAAGTTGAGGATTTTATATAGTAGAGTTTTTTGTTGTTGTTGTTGAGGCGGAGAATTTGATGGTATAGTGCTATGAAGAATTTCAACTGGTTTAAGCAAATAGCAAATAACGGGAAATTAGAGAGGAGGCTTTCGTTAGGAGAGTACAAGCGAGCAGCGTCATGGTCCAAGTATATAGTATCATCAGGTGCGGCCATAAAGGGTGAAGGAGAGGAGGAATGGAGTGCTGATATGTCACAGTTGTATATTGGGAATAAATTTGCTTCAGGAAGACATAGTAGGATTTACAGGGGGGTTTATAAGCATAGAGATGTCGCTATTAAACTTATAAGCCAACCTGAAGAGGATGGAGATTTGGCTACTTTTTTAGAGAAGCAGTTTACTTCTGAGGTTGCTTTGTTGCTGAGGTTAAAGCATCCGAATATCATCACTGTAAGTAAGGTTTACCTTTTTCTGTTGGTTTTTTGTTGATCTATGTTTACTTAGTTTGTGAAATTAATTGTATTTTTTGGACAAAGAAGGGGAGGAAATGTGGTCCAAAAGTGTTTCAGAATGTACGTATAGGGAAATGTGGTCCAAAAGTAATACGTTCTTGCAAATAGCCTTTTTAGAATCGGATAGCCTTTGGTTAAATGGAAGAGATTGTATTAGCATTCCTTGTGAAGGGACTTTTCCTTCTTAAGTTCTGCAAGTTCGTAATCTGATTGCTGTTAATTAATTTGAACTCATTTAAGATGTTATGTCTCCCTCCGGAAAACTCATAACATTGCCAAAGGGACCGAGGGTAAGCCTAGTAGAATTGCGGCTATTCTCACTAGTCTTTATTTCCCTTCTCATCCAGCTTGAGATCGATTCTTACGTCGAGTGGGTTACAGGCTTTAAGAAAAGCACTTCTGAGCCTCCAGATTCTCGAAGCCGGGAGGCTAAAGAAAAAGTCAAGTCCATCAACTGATGAAAAGAAGAAGGAAATGTCTCATGTTCCTCATTCTTATGCAGTTGGTAGTTTGATCATGTTCGCCATGGTTTGCACTAGGCCAGATATTGCATGGTACTGTTAGTAGCTTACTAGTGGCGGAGCGACCATGGGATAGTGTCACGATGGACTGCATCACGGCACTACTACTGTCTGGTTCCATTATGGTAGGGGTTGATAGATTCTCGAAGTAATAAATATATGTTGTTCCGACGACAACAAGGGCCTTCTTCTGCTTCCTGATTTTAATGAGATCTCAAGACGCCATAAAACCGTTCATTGCATAGCTGCATTTGAGTAGTAGTCCTAGGGAGTTATTCAACCTATTGCGCCTTGACGATCCGTGGCATGAAAGGGTTTGGAGCTGAAGAAGTTGGCCCTGACCATCAACCATTGCAAAATCTTGGAGGCGAATGGGGAATGGAAACTGGAACTAATATGGAAATTCAATTAAAGGTGGCATCTGGAAGGCCATATTACGTTATTTCATTTGCCAAGAAATGGTCGTTTTATGTTCTTTGGCAGGTCCACATGTCTAAATGAGATAGATATAGTCCTATTCGACAGATATAGTCTTATTTTATGTAGGCGACGATTGGATGTGTCCTCTTAGTTTAGGAAATATATTTCTAGCAGAATCATAAAGGAAAATATCAAAAGAAAAGAACAGGCATTTCCTTATGGTATATCTTTTATTATATGGCAAGTGATTCCATGTTTGCTACTTCATACATGTTTCCAAGTAGTCTCAATACCATAATTCGCAGTTTGGCATAAATAGATGCAAGCATTTACATTTTTTTTGTCTAATAAAAACACCAAGTACATGACTACCCATAGGCTGATCAAATTGCTTTCATTTGGAAATGTACGTTCTTAATTGCCTCATATCCACAACCTAACTTATGTTGCTCGGATCATCCAAAATGCTGCCACACGTTTGTCAGATCCTCCAAAAATAAATAACTTTTGGAGGATCCAACACACAACTGATGTTTTTTTGAAGAATCAAAAGCAATCTAAAACTCAACACATTTGCCTTTTGGATTATATCAAACTTGATATCTACAGATCAGCTTCTCATCCTTGGTTTGTAAACATATATGATAGTGCCACCGGCTGGAATTTCATGTTGAGCTATCGTCTTCGAAATACTTCTCCCGGAATTTCTTAACATACTGTTGATTTTGGATTTTGTTAACATATTTTGATTTATCATTATTACCTATTGGTAAACACTAAATAGTTATCATCTGTTAAAATGTCTCTTGGTAATGCATGAGATTGCCACTTGTTTTGACTTTTTCCATTTCTTCTACCTCCCAAATGCAGTTTATTGCAGCGTGTAAGAAACCACCAGTGTTTTGCATTATCACGGAGTACGTACCTGGAGGCTCCCTGAGAAAGTACCTCCATCAGCAGGAGCCGTACTCGGTCCCTCTCAATCTTGTTCTGAAGTTGGCCCTTGACATTGCACATGGGATGCAGTATCTTCATGCTGAAGGGATACTTCACAGAGATCTGAAGTCAGAAAATCTACTCCTTGATGAGGATATGTGTGTGAAAGTTGCAGATTTCGGGATATCATGTTTAGAATCTCAATGTGGCAGTGCAAAGGGGTTCACCGGTACGTACCGGTGGATGGCACCAGAAATGATCAAGGAAAAAAACCACACTAAGAAAGTTGATGTCTATAGTTTTGGTATTGTCCTATGGGAACTTTTGACTGCACTAACACCATTTGATGACATGACCCCAGAGCAGGCGGCATTTGCAGTCTGCCAGAAGGTATATTCTCTGTCAACCCTCGTATAGTGCTTTTCGTCAAGATAAAAGTGCCTACTATTTCATACGTCTCTGGATCTGATTTGTTCTACTAAGTCCATTGAATCTCTATACGTTTGACGTTCTCATTCCAAAGTACTCCCTCGAGTCCATATTAAGTGAATTGTTGGGACTTTTTCCATAGTTCAAAATAAGTGTATTTTTCAAAGTTCAAGAGAATTCGTGGAACTTTTTTCCATATTTAACCTTCCTTTTAGTGAGGTTCTTAACTACTTCACATTTTCTAAGAGAATAGTTTGAGAATAATCAAAAGGATAATAGCGAAAAGTAGCATTTAATTTATGTCCTTTAAGGGGTGTGCCGTACCACAACAGTTCACTTAATATGGACTAGAGGGAGTATCATTTTACTTTACATGTGTTTTCCTGTTTCGGTGGTTACGGTTTTCTTTAATGATAAGTGGGATGAGGAAACCACAGCTACGACTGAGTTGTTTAAGTTTTGTTTAGATTTATATTGTGGTTACCATGAGACTCACTTCAGTAAGTCAATGTTCTCTTCTATGGATTGGAAGATAAATTGAGAAAGACAACTAAGATACAAAAGGAAGAGATATTGCTGAGTTGCATTTATCATTGCATATTGAAAGATTGAGAAAATCTATGTCTATTCTATGAAATAACCCTTGAAATACTTGTAAAAACTTTTGCAGCGTGAAATATCTAAGCATGCAAATTTATTTCACCTTCTGATTATGTTTTGAAGTGCTCTCACAGCTGTCTGTCTGTCTCTAGTCAAATCTTATGTCAATTTCTAAATTTGTTTCTTTTCAATAGGAAATGTGATTCCCCCCCACACCCCCCCCCCCCTCCCCACCACCACACACACACACATCTATTTTCTTTTGTTTCTTTCCTTATTGTGTTAGAATCATCTTGTTTTTCTTCCAGAAATGTTTGGCTGTAAAACTTAAATGGAGCTTCCGACAAGTGATTAGCATTTAGAATTGATGAGCCTCTTGATTCCTCTCTTCATCAAAACTTGAGCTATTTCATATGTTGGCACTATATTAATGCTGCTCTATTCTTCTCTTTTTCTTTTTTCTTTTTCTTTTTGCTCTTTTGATCAGCGACATCTCTATCCTCTCCCTGAGGTATTGTGAGCAGATCAGCATAGTCTGCTTTAACATCACTCAAAAACTTGTTTCAAATCTACCATGTTTTACCATAGGAAACTCTCCCAAGTGGCAGAAGTTTCTATTCGTTCATACCTATAAGAACAGTGAGGCTCGTGAGTGAGTTGTTTCCAGGAAAGAGAAATTGAGGATCCGGAAGAAGTATTAATTTGTAAGACAAATGTAGAAGTAAAAATCATTGTAGTCTCCTGTGGAACATAAGAGAAGTTTGTTCCACCTGTATTCTGAGTCTACCAATCCATCAGTTTCCTTGGGTTTCGGGCTCCGAAGTAAAATTTGAAGTATGGGGCTTCATGTTGGAGTAGAGTTGTCGACTGTACTACTTAAATGGATGATTTTTAAATTTTAAGTTAGTATTCCCAACATTGCTGCTGCCTGCTGCTGCTTAATGCACTCTACTAAACGAAGCTGCAACTCCATTATGTGACTAGCTCGGTCTCTCTCTGGGTATTTCATGTCGCCTTATAATGGTCTTTCAGACACCGCCCCTCTGTCCTTCCTTTAAGATCTGTTGTGTCCCATCTTTGTAGTTAATCTTTTCTGTTTTAAATGTGTTCTTTTTTTAAAAAAAAAATGTGTGCACTTCAATTTTTTTGCAATACATAGTGAGTGTCCATATTTAATTATGATCTTTTGACTGTCCTATGCATAGGACATCTGCTCTTCTTCCTCCTACGGGGGTTCTCATGCACGTTGGAAGTTGTGATTTTTGCATTGCTGGTTGATGGTGATACAATTTTATGCCTTTGTTTGACTTCCAGATTATTGTTTTTAAGTTTCACCGAAGTTAAGCCTATTTATAGCTTCTCTGCATACATACTATATTTGGCGTTGGAACCTGTTTATTTCGCGTGAAGTTACATTAGAACAAATAACTTTGCGTAAATATTTTTTGCAGTATCATGCATTGCTCTCTGTAAGAAAGAAATTTTGGCATTTTCTTATAATTGGAATTTTGCAGAAAGCAAGACCACCAATACCTGCTGAATGTCCAGCAGCAGTTCGGAGACTCATTAAACGGTGCTGGGCAAACAATCCTCACAAGAGGCCACATTTCGAGGAGATTGTAACTGTCCTTGAAAGTTATGCGGAGGCGCTTGAGCAGGATCCTGATTTTTTCCAATCCTACGAGCCCCCTCGGAACTTTACCTTGTCACAATGCTTGCCTAAGTGCAACAAATCAGCTTCTGCTGAGGCATAGCAAACTCCAGAACATGTTTCTAATTATGTTTTTCTTGGGTGACCAAAATTGTCCCCAGGACCCCAATGTGAAGTGTAATATATTATTTTAGTCCTCACTTCTCAGTAGCTATGTTATTGTTCTTAACTAAGACACTGTTTGGATATTTCGCTATTTGTTTTTGTTTGAAATTTGGATCAGGATTTGACAAGGCGAATCCTGTTTGTAATGTGAAAGCTTCGTTGCATTTCAAGCTTTTGTTCCTTTTTTCTAACTCTGTGATACTTAATAGTAAATCCATCGTCAATCATGCTATTTCGACGTGAATGTGGTGAACGACTCTAAGTTGTGTGAATTTTGGGTTATAAAACAAGGTTGAGTGACTTTCTAATTGAACTACTGCGACCAGCTGAGATATTATATCATTTGTTTGAATCCTCAAATATCAGTTGCTAATACTTTCTTTCCGAAACGTTTTTCTGATTATAATCATAATAGTTACCTACGCATGGTAAATTGAAAATGGATTTTATAAATTCTCACTGTTATTCCCTTGACCCAAAAAGAATTGGACTGGTAATATTTATTTGAGAATCTTATAGAACATTTTCATTAGTAACTTTTAAAGATAAATAATTGTGCTTGTAATCACTTCTTAAGTAGTTTTTATATATGTACATCCTACTCTCCTACTTTACAACGCCAGATTGCCACCAATACCTGGGACCTGTGGTAGTTGACAATTGGAATAAATTATTACATGTAATAATATTTGAGAAGCAGATAAAAATACAACGAAGACAGTTTGGCCGAGTGGTCTAAGGCGCCAGATTTAGGCTCTGGTCCGAAAGGGCGTGGGTTCAAATCCCACAGCTGTCACAATTTTGATGGAACAATTTTTTTGGTTTTACTCAACTTTATTTAAAAAATAAAAATCAAAGAACATTGTAGGATTCGTGACATATTTTATGGAGTAGTGTAGATTTCTTTTATCAGCTAGTATGTCCAGAGTTTATCAAACAGTAGTAACCCACAATACAATATCGAAATGTGGTGATTGAAACCCTAATTTAATGAACAAGAAATAAAGATAAGAGGATATAAATCTACACACAAGAATGGAGTTAATAAATAAAACTGATTATATGAAAATCAAAATCTTTTATTAAGAGTACCCAAATAAGCACCTAAATTAAGGAGATACCCTAGCAATCAATCAAGTCAGCAAAGTTTTAGCCTCAGCTCTCTCAAAATTTTCACTCTCTAAAGTCATATCATAAAAAATAATCTAAGTCTAAATTAGCTACTCTTCATTATTTATAGACTAAGCTAGTTACTACAAAAGTTCCTTAATGAAATAAGTTTCTTAAGTACGAGGGCTTGCGTTTTAGAAATGGTCTCAACTTTTTTCACCATATTCCAGGTAGTCTTCTAGCTAAGTGGAACCTTATAGTTCCATTTAGCATCTAAACCTCCAGAATACCGACTCAACAAGAACTTCTTAGCTCGGCTTCATGTGAAGATTTTGATGAAACCCGACTTGCATCACCCTCACACATTAATAGCCAGTTGGTGGGTGCGGGGTGGGGGGTGGGGGGGTTGAAGGAGGGTGAGTTGTCACAATGTTGAAAGTTGGATGGAGACTAGCTAGAGGGGTCTGGCTTATCCTTACAGCCTAAAATGTACACTTCGGACTAACTAGGAAAAACTTGATTACATCCAATTTTCATTTGTTCGTTTGATACTCTTTTATAATTTATTTAATCACTAAACAAAATTAATATCATTTTATTCTATTATGTCTGCATTCAGCATATCAAATAGAAAAAATAGTGATCACGATTTTGACAAGTTCTCCTAAGAGTTAATTTAGACGATATACATAATTCAAACTCTCTCAAGCTTTTTAACAGGCTAACTCAAACAGTACCAATTAACTTGTCATGATATATTCTCAACCTAGCTCATCCAAATTTGAACGATTCGGTAAATCATATTTCCATAGTTCAATTTGCTAGAAAAAGTCATTTGACAATTGATTTTTAAGTAACATAAAATGATACTAATATTTTTAACACACCGTCAATATATACGTGGGTTTATTTGACAGTGAATGCAATGCAGATGTTTCATGTTAGAATAATTCGAGCAATATACTCCCAATTCATTAACAACATTTTTTATAGGAAAATTAATTAAAACATGCAAGAACGTGTAACCGAACATTGTTCAGGTAATAATATTAGATATTTTTGAACGTGAAATGAAAGTGTCATAACCCAAATCCCAACTAGTGAAAATGGATATATAACATGGTTGTTGGAAATTTTATTTTGAAAAATGAGCTCAAAAAACATAAATTAGACTTGGATTGTCATTAGGGTTTGATATTTTCCACATATAAAATTAACATAAAATGTGTATCAACATTTTAAAATACTTCAAATCTAAAAAAATTAGGTCAAGTGGATTAAGAAGGAGCTAATTCAAATAATTATATTAGTTATGTTAATTTCCCTTCAAAAATACTAATGGTGCATGCGTATCAATTTTAATTAATATATTATCTTACTGGATTTATTTTTTTAACAGAACTAGTAGAAAGTTGTTTTGTTCTTCTTATTTTCAAGGAAAATAATACTATTATTGGATGTACTTATGGATGAACTTTTGACCACCATTAATGGAATGTAGCAAAACAAAGCAACTCTTTCTTACTGAACTTTACAATCATATAACATCTCATCATTATTAATTTATATCCACTAGATGGGGGAATCATCCTTTTAGAGTAAATAATTACTAATAAAATAATTTTATAGATTAGAGGGAAAGTACAAATTATCATAGGATGCCTATCAATCCAACTCGTGCACAGCTAAACTCACTAACCACCATTATCATCACACTTTATTATATTACTCGGTTTTAGCAATTATTATTATTCCAGCGAAGCTTAAATCTAATATTTTAATTATAAAAATTATGCCTCAGTTTTAGTATGTACTACTACCCCCACTATTTCAGTTTTTTGGTCTTGTTTTTTTTTTTTTAATCTTATTTAAAAGTGTTTTTTTTTCTTTTTTGAATTTTATCTTTTCACGTGCTATGTTTAAGATTCATGATTTAAATTTTTTTAAAAAAATAATAATATTTCGCGTCAAATTAAAATTAGATGAATAAATTAAATTAAAACGAAGCTAGTAAAATTATTGGTGCCCGTGGGGTGTTAAAATTTCACAACTCTTGAGGAATAGTATAATATGCTTTCTTTAATCCTTTCACGATATTATGTACTAGTACTGCACAATGTTAATTACATGTACCATTAAATGCTCATGGAACACAAAGTAGCAATTGAAAAATAATCCAAAGTACTCTATTACTAATTATATTGTTTTGAATTAGTTGTTCTATAGTGCTGCAAAGGTGGGAACAAAGAATTTAATAATTTCACAATACGGTTTGTTACAAAACAACATTACAAATTTACACTGTAAAGTTTGTAATGATCACTCTTATTTTCTTTCTTTAATTTAAGTGCTAATTATTTATGTTATCATTACAACTAATACTTCAGTTGGTCCATATTGGAGCATCTACATTAAGGTTTTTACACACCTTTTAGAAAAGACATAACCAAAAAACTCATGAACCGCTTGGTCATGATCAATTACTCATTTTTTTCCTCAATTTTTTTTTTCATTTCATTTTAAAATATGTGTTTGGTTGGTTATAAAAGAATTCCAAAATTTAAAAAATATTTTTCAACTACATCTTTATAACTTTTAAATGGCGTGTTCTTTTCTCTCCTTCGTAAAAAGTATAACTAATCATAATTGAGTCGTCATCAACTTTAATTTTATAAATTTCAAATAAACAGAAGAATATTTGAAAATCTATGACCAAATACCTTCTCAATATGTCCAAAAATTTAATTGAGAGGAGGACGTACTTCATAAATCATACTCCTTTCATTTTAATTTATTTTTCTTACTTTCATTTAAAAAAAAAAAATCTTTTTCCTTCACGCTGTTTGTTCGAACATTTCACATTGTTAAATAGCTAAGATTACAAGATTTAATTTTTATTTTTATTTTAAATTTTATGTTAAATTTAAACTAGACAAATAAATTGAAACCGGAAAGTAACTATCGAAGGTTAACAGGTTTGGAAGACAAGATGGGCATGCAAATGTAAGACAAACTTAGAAGCTACTTCAAACCCTACTTACTCATCTTCTATTTTATCATGACATGCAACATTTTAACTCAAAAATGAAAAAAAAAAAAATATAGAAAAAAACAAACTGACAAATTGTTCTACAGACGAGGAAATTACTTGTTACTCCTTTAAAGTGTCATAAAAAGGTGTATCTGATAGTATTATTTTAGGACACTAGTTAGTTCCAACTATCTAGATTGGATCATATAGATAGTTTATATTATCCGTTTATGGAGTAATTTTTTTTTACTGACTTCTTTATAAAAAATAATTAACGTCATAAATACTTAAAGTACCTTTTATTGGCTATTGAATCTCTTGTTTAAAAATTTTTATGTTTTGATTTGGTTGTTTGTTAATGTTTAAGAAAGTAAAAATATATATATATAAAAGTATAAATAACATAAATACCGACCCTTTTGAAAGTAATTACACCTTTTCCTACTTTTTTAAAGTATACATAACCGGCATATACATAGCATTCTGTGTATATATTGGATTTTTATAATATGTTTAGGGAGTTGAGATTTTTTGTAATATTGAAAACATAAGTTGTGTATTTGTGTAATTTTTAGTATATAAAATGTATCAAAATATTCTTCAATTTATAATCTTAGACATAGTTATTATAAGAAATTAGCATTAAAAAACTATAAAAAAAAAGAGAATTTTGAAAGAAAAACAGACGTAAAATTAAGATCAGTAAATCCAAATGGGAGAGTAATTATTTTACTAACTTGGAGCAATAAGGATAAATTTGAAAAACCATATAAATAGTAGTACGTCTTATTTTTCTTAAAAAAAACAAAAAAAATTCACACAAATTATCTTTCAAAATAATTGAATATTGTACCATGAGAGGATAATAGTTCTAGAAAATTTAGGGGGGTAAATTAGTCAATTTACTCATTTCACATATTCTTGAAAAGCCACGTGGCAAAGACTCAGACAAATGAGAGACTAGTTGGGAAACAGTAGGCCAAAGTTTGGGGAGAAGTCGCCTTCTCTTTTCCTCTGACATTCCACCTCTGCCACTTTAATTGACCTTTTAGTTTATTTAATTATTATTTTTTAAAGTCTCAATTTACTTAACATATTTTTCTTTTTAATGCATTCAAAAAAAAATATTCAAAAAAAAATATTGTTATTCAGTCATTAAAAACAGATAACAATAATAACATATTCAATATTATCTCACAAAATAAAATATAAAAAAAATAGAGTGTATGCCTTCTTCAATATACCCTCACCAGGATAAAAATTACCTAGAAAAAAATATAATAAAAATACAAGAAATAATAAAATAATATTTAATAAAAAAACAGATTATCACAAAATAATACTATAAAATATCTGAATTCCTCTTTTTGACACTAATAATAAATAGATGAGTATTTCTTATCATAAATTAAGCGGTGTCACTAGAACCTCCATTTTTCTCTACTTAGATAATATTAATCCATCTATGTCCTCATTCTTTTTCTTTAATTTCCAAAATTCCATCTTTTTCCGGCCTCAGCTAACACTATTTCCAGACCAGACCCACCAATAGCATTTAGATTTTTTATTTTTCCTTTTTACACTTTGTATTTTTCTGTCTATATAACTTTCTGAACACCCACTTCATCTTTACTGCTAATGGATTCTTTCAAATAAGGTACGACTCTTTCTTGGTTTTATTTTTTTCGTACTTTTTTTTTTCTTTTGTGTTACTGTTACTAGTCAACTTGTGCTCTATTCACTTTCTGTTTCATTTATATGGTAGTATTACTATTGGGTTCCTTTGCTTTTTAGATGGTTTGTTTTAGTTCATTCTTGATTCTTGCTGCAGCAATATACTAAGATCTGTTAAAAGGATCAATTCTTTTTCTCGAGAACTGTGGCGTGCACCTCGACTACGTGCACGGGATACCTGGACCTCAGGTTCTCTTACTAGGCCACGCTCTTGGGTGCAAAAAGATCAAAATTTTGTCAAGGTTTAAAGAAAGGTCAACATGATGTGTCTGGTTGGATCTGCTTTTAAATTGGTCTAAAAAGATTTTGTATTTGCAGGTAATTTTATTTAATTTATTGGTGGTGGTGCTTGTTTATTTCTGTGTGTTTCTTGAAGATGCCTGGAGTTGTTATGGATGAAATTCATGAAGTTGAAGAGGTTAAAGAATTGAAGGAAAATGGAAATTCTACACCATGTAAAGAGAATGAGTCTCCTAAGGGGGGTGTGGAGCATGTTGCTGATGGGGTGGTTGAGCCTTCTATTGAGGAGCTTTATGAGAATGTGTGTGAGATGCAGAGCTCTGACCAATCTCCATCTAGGCCTAGTTATGGTTCAGATGGTGATGAATCCAGGATTGACTCCGAGCTACGGCATCTTGTTGGAGGAGAAATGAGGGAAGTGGAGATAATCGAGGAGGAGGAGGAGGAGGTGCAGAAGCCGGAGAGTGGTGACTCTCGTAGTGATTCTGGCTCTAAGAAGGAAAATTCCCCATTGTCTAGTACGAAGGACGCTTCTTCAGGGAAACCCAAGACACCCTCTAAGTTGGAGCTGGAATCAGAAACTCCAACAAAATCAAATCCAAAGGGTAGGAGATCATCCCTTGATAAGAAAAATGAAAATAATTCTAAGAAGGCAGTTGTGGCTGGTATCCCAAGGAGTAGGCAGAAGAGTTCGCCTGCATCGGGATCAAAATTGAGGAATGGACATGAGGACTCATCTGATTCAGGTTTAGATAATCCTGACCTTGGTCCCTTCTTGCTTAAGCAAGCAAGAGACTTGATATCTTCTGGGGATAATTCTCATAAAGCTCTTGAATTGGCTCATCGAGCAGCGAAGTCATTTGAGAAATGTGCCAATGGAAAGCCTAGTTTGGATGTGGTCATGTGTCTGCATGTAACTGCAGCAATATACTGTAATTTGGGCCAGTATGATGATGCCATTCCACTGATAGAGCACTCGTTGGAAATTCCGGTGGTTGAAGAAGGACAAGAACATGCTCTTGCCAAATTTGCTGGTTATATGCAATTGGGCGATACTTATGCAATGTTGGGCCAACTTGAGAACTCGATTGTTTCTTATACCACCGGTCTGGAAATCCAAAGACAAGTGTTGGGAGATAGTGATCCCAGAGTTGGTGAGACTTGTCGATATCTTGCTGAGGCTCATGTTCAGGCTTTGCAGTTTGATGAAGCGGAAAAGCTTTGTCAGATGGCTCTTGACATACATAAAGAGAATGGTTCACCACCTTCACTAGAGGAAGCAGCAGACAGAAGGCTGATGGGACTAATTTGTGAGTCCAAGGGAGACCATGAGGCTGCTCTCGAGCATCTTGTTCTGGCCAGTATGGCCATGGTAGCCAATGGGCAGGAATCCGAGGTGGCATCTGTTGATTGTAGCATTGGAGACACATATTTGTCTCTGAATAGGTATGATGAGGCCATTTTCGCTTACCAAAAGGCACTCACAGCTCTCAAATCTAACAAAGGAGAAAACCATCCTGCCGTGGCTTCTGTTTTTGTCCGTTTGGCTGACTTGTACAACAGGACGGGAAAGCTGAGGGACTCAAAGTCATACTGTGAGAATGCCCTCAGAATATATGGGAAGCCCATGCCTGGGATTGCTCCAGAGGAGATTGCTAATGGTCTTACTGATGTTTCTGCTATTTACGAGTCGATGAATGAGCTTGATCAGGCACTCAAGCTGCTACAGAAAGCGCTAAAGATTTATAACAATGCCCCTGGGCAGCAGAATACCATAGCGGGAATCGAAGCCCAAATGGGGGTGATCTATTATATGTTAGGAAAATATTCTGAATCTTACAACTCCTTTAAAAGTGCCATTTCAAAGCTCAGAGCAAGTGGAGAGAGGAAGTCAGCCTTCTTTGGGGTCGCCCTTAACCAAATGGGGCTTGCTTGTGTACAGCGTTATGCGATAAATGAGGCAGTCGAGTTATTTGAAGAAGCAAAAGGCATTCTGGAGCAGGAATATGGACCCTATCACCCTGAGACGTTGGGAGTATGCAGCAACCTTGCTGGCACATATGACGCTGTTGGCAGGTATGCTAATTGCTGTATCTACAAACCTTGCAATTCTTGTTTAGTAGCACCATATTTACTTTGTTATACTCTTAAGAATAAAAACAGCAGATTTATTTTATTTCATATGAATTTTTTATCATAGTTTTCACTAATCAACTCAAGCAGGTTTTGTTTAGCTAGGAGCAAGTATCTGCTAAGAAGTTTTTATTTGGCAACATAAAGTCAGTTCTTTGTTATCGATCATGATTCTGTAATGCACGTCTCTTTTTCCAACGACATGATGATCTTGATGCTCTTTGCAGGTTGGATGAAGCTATTCAAATACTGGAATACATTGTTGGTGTGAGAGAGGAAAAGCTAGGGACAGCAAATCCAGATGTTGATGACGAAAAGAAAAGGTTGGCCGAGCTACTAAAGGAAGCTGGTAGGGTTCGAAATAGAAAAGCCAGATCACTGGAGAATCTACTCGATGCTAATCACCGTCCTGGTACTATAAATAATGATTTGATTATAGTATGATTATGAACAATGTACATGAGATTAAAGTATTTATCAGAGTCGAGAAAAAGAAAGAAAAAGGTATAGGTTGAAGGCTTTATTAATTGAATCTTGTTCTGGCATGGATTGGCATAATGCTGAATGGAGGCATCTTGATGACAAAGTTCTTGTTGTATTGGTCAAAATTGGTCTTGTTTTGTTTTTGGTTTCATTGATAATTTTATTGTGTCCAGTTGTTGCTACTCTGTAATCATTTGTATATCATTATAGGAGGAAAGAATAATACAACACTTTTTACACCATTACAGTTTTTGAGCATTATACTGTGTACAAAGTGCAATTATTTGCACTTCAATTATCTAAGTGTATCCATGAAACTCAAGTTTTGTTTCTGATTCTCTAAACAAAATCCAAATACAACAAAAACTGACAATAATTCCGGCTCAATCCCAAGCAAGTTGTAGTCGGCTAATATGAATGCTCACTGTTCATGCCGCTCCATGTAAGGCCATCTTAGTCTAATAATAGTAACAGATAAATGCCAAATATATGAGTAACATCTGGTTGGCACTACACCAACCCCTTGATTCAGCAATCATATCAAAGATATTGGCTGGTGGAATTGGATGTAGACATGTAAATTGCTCGTCTTTTTTTCATTCTCCCTACCTAAAGTCTTTACCAAATAGCTGTACTGTCTGGATGAAGATTCTTGATTATTCTCTTGCTTGAAGTTTTTTTCTGTGACTTTCATGAGCAAAAATCATTCAGACACAAATAGAAATTCCAGATAGAATTTTCTTATGTAGATAGTAACATGCGACATAAAACAAATATTCTTAGCACCTACTTTAATTACTGCAATTCTGTCAGTCATTCTTGTTTGTATTTCTGTCAGCCTGGTTACATCTAATGCCACTAAGGGTGTGTTTGGTATAGAGTAAAATGTTTTCCGATTCTTCCATTTTTGATTGGTAAAATATTTTGAAAAGCGTCTTCTCTAGGAAAAGAATGGTATTCTTCGGTAGAATAGGAAAGACAAATTTCATAAGTGACGTACGTACTAGTTATCTCTTCGCACAACGTACCCCGCACTCGCTCCCACTCCGCCCCACCCATTCGACCTTTGCTCTCATAGTAAGAAAAATCAATTAATTTCTAGGAAAATTCCGTCATACCAAACGCATCCTAAAACATTAATTCCTAGCTGGAAAATGGGGTATGGTCATAATTATTAGATGTTGATGTTAGGTGGAAAAAAAAAAAATAGTAGAAAATAGGAGCTAAGGAGTCTCCATCTGTTCCAGCTAGAAATGGTACACAGTGGATCCATGTTATTGTAGATCTAATGTGTAGGTACTTGATGTTCATGTATTGGTCCCCCATACCCTTTGCTTTTACTTTAAAAAAAAAACAATATTAGATGGTGGGTCTTTTATTTAGGTCTCCAGTCTATACACATGCAGCCTCTTTTAGATTTGTTGGGACCTGATTATCATGGTAAAACACTTCTGTAGAAATTAACTTCTCTAGCCAAATTCACAATCATTGAACCATAGATACTTTGGATTTATTGTTGGGTTGAATTCCATATGTCATTTTCCCTTCTTCTCTATGGATCCAAATGTGATAGATACTTATTGTACAAGTGACAAAAAATGTCTCTTATACTTGGGTTAACATTAAAACAATCCGTTAGATATATATATATATATTCTTGAGCAGTTTTGTTCCTTACAATTCTGCGAGAAGTGAGAGTATATTTGGTTACCGTTTAACAAGCTTTGATTGTTAGATTATGGGAAACTGACATTTGGAAATGACAGTTTATTATGTTATTTTCGATTTTTCGTCTATTTGTGATGTATGTTATATAGTTTTTGATGTTGCAGGTTACGAGATTTGATGATAATGTTGGCAACTGTATTATAATTCATCTCAAGTATCTAAAAACATTCTCTATAGAAACAATACACACACAAAAAAAAAAGCATTAAAAGAGAGACGTATAAACTCAGTAAATAAAAAATAGCACAATCACTTTTTCCTTTTGTAAACAAAGTTGGGCAGCTCGTGAATGTCACTGGAACATCAACATCTAAGATTCTTCTATACAAAAAATGTCACATGTGCAGTAGTAAAACAAGCTTTAGTTTGTAAGGGCAGACATTGAAATTTTGTGACTCTACAAAAAAAGTTTAATTTTGATTAGAATTTTTTTAGGCTATTTTACCTTAAATCTAGTTTGATGGCTATTCTACCTAAACCTTAAATTCCGTCTATTTAAAGGGTAACATATTTTCTGAAACAGGTATCTTGAATATGCCATAAATTCATGCGTATTCGTAAAAAAATGGTATCCGTATCCTACAAATTCACGGGATATTCACAAAGAGATCAACGATCTTCAAAGTACCAATAAATTCATGGGATATTTATAGATCCAAACCCTTTATTATTGATAATCAAATACATCAAGAAGATCCACAAAACCTCTTTCATGGAGATCAAATCCAAATATGAAGATCCACAAAACCTCCTTTCATGGAGATACGCCACTAAAGGCCCTCGAATTACGGAGAAATACATATCAAATCCTCCGTTCGAGAAATACGCTACTGACAGGCCTCGATGGGATATTTATAGATCCAAACCCTTTCTTATTGATAATCAAATACATCAAGAAAATCCATAAAACCTCCTTTCATGGAGATCAAATCCAAATATTCCTACGTTTGAGAAATACGCCACTAAAGGCCTCGAGTTACGGAGAAATCCATATCAAATCCTACGTTCGAGAAGTTCGAGAAATACTCTACTGACAGCCCTTGATAAAATCAAGAGAGAAGAATAAGAGAGAAAAATAAGGGAGGAACAGATTTGTACTCGCATCGTTTATCAATAAAATTGTTGTTGTTTCTCTGTAGTTTTATTTGTGGTTGAAGTTTATTTATTTGTGGTTGAAGTTTATTTTTCATGAATTTAAATTATGTTAAACAGTAAGTTTTAAATTAATGTTCAAAATTCAGCCTCAATCGAAAAGAAAAGGCTTAATATTGACGGCCTCAACTATATTATATTTTTTTTTTGTTTTTTACCGGTCTTTGATATCCACATTGAAGCTCCGATTAATACGGATCGCGCACTGCAGAGCCCATCTTGGGGTGGCGCGAAGTATTGGATTAAAATCAACTGTATTATATTCATTAAGTTCGTGGTATCCGTCTACACCACATTTTTCTTTCCTTAATGAGTTTGAAGGGCACACAATTCATTATAAGATTTTGATGCAGATATTTATGTGATGTTTGCAAGTTTGGATGTCTTTAAACTATTTATTTTTTAAGAAAAAATAAGGAAAAACTGAAATTCGTTTGAAAATATTTCACAAATATTGAATTTTGTTGCAAATCACCCCTACCCCCCCCCCCCCCACAAAAAAAAAAAAAAAAAACTGTAATTTGAAGCATGAAAGAACTAGTACTTCTTGCAATTTTAGTAGCATTTTAAGGCGTGGAGAATTTTAAACATGGAAATTATTTCTTGCAAATCTAGTATCATTTAAGGTGTGAAGAATTATTTTATTGATTTTAATTATTTTTTTGAGAGAGAAACATGAAAAAGATAGATTTTGATTTACTTTGTAAAAGGAAACAATAATTATGTTAGTCAGAGTACAACTTGGGGTTCTATTTTTATTTTTTTCCTAAATTTTTAATCATATAAATTTGGTGTAATTCTTTAATTTACCCGATAATATAGAATATTTAGTACACTCACAACACATCAAACTTTAACTTTTTTTCTTCCAGTCAGGTTCATAAAAGTGATATATTTTTTATTTAGCAAATATTTTCTAACACTTCAACACTTTACTCATGTTGAATTTTATTTATTTGATAAAATATCCACAAAATAAATTTTTACTTAAAATTCATTTATTTTAACCAAAAGTTCACAAAATAAAATTCTACTAAAGAATTTATTTATTTTAAGGGTAACTTCGAAACATTGAAAAGTTTTTTTATATTTGTTATATTTGATGTCTAATCAAATTACATGATGTAAATTAAAATCGAGGGAGACATAAGATGTAAGAGGATGTGCAAATACTCACATATGTGTCCATAAAAAAATAAAAAGAAAAAAATAATTTTGATTGCACATTTAATTACATAAAATTAGCGTTGCTATATTATTGTAAATGATAAAAAAGACACATAAATATTGAATAGGTGTTCATTTATTCAATATAATAAGTGATTTCTCCGTAATTCTAAAATTTTACATAATACATATTATTACAAAAATTTACAATACGTATAATTTATCGAGATATAATTATTTACTAAGCACCTGTTAAAATCATTTTAAATAACTCATATAATTTGTAAAACTACCTCAATTTATATTGCTATAATATATATAATGTTAATTCTTTGGATCCTCTTTAAAGTGGTATATTTTTTCATCAGGTATGCAAATTAATTTGAAAAAAAAATCTACTTACTATATTAAATTGGTTTCCTAATTTTAACTTATATAATACATAAAATTAATTCATTATCATTTTGTAAAGAATGATATAATTTCGTTTGGTAAACACCTATAAAACAATTTACACATATTGAAATGTAATCAATTTACATATTGAAAAATATTTTTTATTACTTCGTATGATTCTATAAAAATTATTTGTAAATTAACACATATATTATTTTCTATGATGTTGCTTTAGAATTATTAATAATTATATTTGACCCGCAAATGGGCAGTCATTATCCAGTGGGAGTAATAGAGCGGGAGAATTGTGACATCATCGTCGACGTCTTAGGTGATATCCATGTCCAGTGTGTATCAACTTATTCGATGTCTATAACGTTTGTCTCAATTGTCTGACTAACTGCAAATTGATAGTACTAATTTGTTTCCCTGAGAATATTCAGTTAACTGGAGTTGACGATCATGGATAATTCACCCGACGTTACTTCCCTAAATCCCGGTACGTCTTCCTTTGATGAACTTGATCCATCTATCTCATTGCTACTTTTTTCGTTTATTTGTCCTATCAATTTTACTGTGTTTGTACCATTTAGGGCAGCTTTTTTCATTTGGGTAATTGGGGCAGAGGTTGATCCACCATTTGAACTTTGACGGGTTCAACCTTCGAAGTTTGTTTATTATGCACTAAACACAATTTACTCTTGCAATTATCGGTTTGGTACATAAAATATTGGATATGTTGAACGGTTGAATATTAGCTACATCCACCTTTGATTAGGTGCGTCGGGATTGGGGAAGGGAGCTGTAACTTTTGGTTTTCCAAGCAGTCACATAGTTAGTAATTTGATGTTGTACATTTCCTGTAGCAATTAGTGGTGTGTGATATAACTCAATCCTCCAAATGAATTCAGTGGTTTGATGTTTCACTATTCGGATACTGGATAATGTCGTTATTGGTCTGAGGTTTCTGACAATTATAGGTTGACAAAATCTGTGAGCAACAAGATTAAACTAATGGCGCCCCTACTAAGTTATCGAAAGGGAAAGTGACTCAGTCCCTACAAGAGAACCCCCTTAATAACCAACACAGACTGTAGTCATAGAGAAGAAGATTTTATACGTGGAAGAGACAAATATGCTTTACCCTACCCAAAAGTGAAGCTTCCTAATTCTGTGCTAATTAACATGCTGCCTGAAATAACCGTTTCTTCCCTCAACTTGTAATCTACTTAGTTTATCGGGTACATCATCTGGGAAGGAAATAGTGAATACCCATTTATGATAGATTAAGTTTCTTTGAAGGACTCAGGTTTCCTTTTTCTTTCCCAAAAGAGGGAGAGACTATCTTGAGATGGAGAAATGTTGAATGTCCAAAGATAGGACGGAAATGTATCTCTCGGTGACTGCAACTAGGTAGTGTGAACCTTGAAGACTCCAAGGAGTTCTAATCACATGGTAAGTATCTTATTGTCATGTGCAGAACCTATGCCATGGGAATATCCACTTTGGATGTGCATAAGGTAGTAAACTTTAGGTATATCTGTAGAAACAGTCAAGCTAAGCTGTGCAAAAAGCAGAATCTGAGGTTCCTTTTGAAATTCTCGTATCCTGGTGCTTTCTCTTTTCTGAGTATCCTTTGCATTTAGAAGATAAATCAAGTGGAAACGTGAACTTTGATATCTGTTCTACTAAAATATTATTCATCCATCTTGTGTTAGAGAAATGGTAAAGTTGCTGCCATGTGACCGGGAGGCCACGGGTTCAAGCCTTGGAAACAGCCTCTGGCAGAAATGCAAGGTAAGGCTACATACAGTAGATCCTTATGGTCGGGCCCTTCCCGGGACCCTGCGCATAGCGGGAGCTTTAGTGCACAGGGCTGCCCTTTTTTTTTCTTGTGTTAGAAAAACTGAAGAATAACACAGTAAATCACATTAAGAGTGAATCACTGTAATCAGAGAAATGAGAGAAGAGATAGGAGAAGATCAACTATCTTAGAATCAGAGAAGAAGAGAGAAGAATGAAAAGTAAATCATTGTGTTGTATTGATGTATTCAAAATTGTTGTATTGTTAGTTGTACATAGTCGACTATATATAGAGAAGCTGATAGCTTAACTTCTAACTAACTGACTTCAACTAACTAACTGTCTTCAACAATGTAACTAACTTCTGGAACACTTTAACTAACTTTCCCTCCTTTTTCTTTCTTTACTCTTATTCCTCAACACTCCCCCTCAAACTTGGCACTGCAAAGAGATTGACAAGGCCAAGTTTGGACATTAAGTATTCATGTTGAACCTTGGTTAAGCCTTTAGTGAAAGCATCTGCAGGCTGGTCATGAGTGGATACATATTCAGTCCTGATCAGTCCTTGTTGGATCTTTTCCCTCACAAAGTAGCAGTCTATTTCTATATGTTTAGTCCTCTCATGGTAGACAGGATTTGCAACTATTTGCAAGGCTGCTTTGCTGTCACTGAAGATGGTCATAGGTAGTTGTAGTTGAACACCTAGATCCTTGATCAAACCAACTAGCCATGTAAGTTCTGCAATTGTTGAAGCAAGGCTTCTATACTCCGATTCAGCTGAACTCCTAGAAATAGTTGATTGTTTCTTTGACTTCCAAGAGATTAGAGATTCACCTAGTTTAATAGTAAACCCTGTAATAGACTTCCTAGAGAAAGTACATGCTGCCCAATCTGCATCACAATGAGCTGTAAGAGCATCTTCTTTTGAGCTAGACATGAGAAGACCTTGTCCTGGTTTTCCTTTTATATATTTGATGATTCTAAGTGCTGCATTCATGTGAGACTGTTTTGGACATTGCAAGAACTGACTCAAGGTCTGCACACTGTATGCTATGTCTGGTCTTGTTACTGTGAGGTATAGCAGTTTACCTATTATCTTTTGGTACATCCCTTGATCCGCTAGTACTTGATCTTTTGACTTTGCATCATCTGAAGTTTGCTGATAATATTCTGTAGTTGTCAGTTTCTCCGTAGTATCAAGTGGAGTAGGTGCTGGTTTAGCAGCACTAAGACCTGTTTCTGAGATTAGTTCCAGTGCATATTTCCTCTGATGCATCACAATTCCTTGTTTGGACCTTGCAAATTCAATGCCTAGGAAGTACTTTAGTTCTCCAAGATCCTTCATCTTAAAAGCTTTGTGAAGAGCCTCTTTGGTTTCACTTATCTGGTCAAGCTTGCTACCAGTCACTAGTATGTCATCTACATAAACTAGTACAACAATTATTCCTTCACTTGTTTCTTTGATGTATAGAGAATGATCATACTGACTCTGTCTGAAGCTGCATTTAATCAAGGCTTGATGTAGTTTTGCATTCCATTGTTTTGGTGCTTGCTTCAATCCATACAAGGATTTTGAAAGTCTGCACAGCTGTCTCTCCCCCTGACTTTTAAAACCTTGTGGAGGTTCCATATAGATCTCATCTTCCAAATCACCTTGTAAAAAGGCATTGTATACATCCATTTGATTTATATGCCAATTCCTGGTTGCTGCAATAGCCAAAACAGTCCTCAAAGTAACCATTTTCACAACTGGGCTAAAGGTTTCTTGATAGTCTATCCCTTCCTTTTGGCTGAACCCTTTTGCAACCAACCTCGCCTTGAATCTTTCTATTTCTCCTGAAGCTTTGTACTTGATTTTGTAAATTCATTTGCACCCTATAGGATGCTTGCCTTCAGGAAGAGTGACCACCTGCCAAGTATTGTTGTTTTCAAGAGCAGCTATCTCAGATTGCATAGCATCTACCCACCTAGGATCTTTGATTGCCTCTGCATAAGTTGTTGGTTCAACAAGGTTAGAGAAGTTAGATAAGTAGCATTGATACTTGTCAGATAGATTAGCATAAGAAGCATAGTTTGAGAGAGATAATAAGATATTGTCATTTATAGTTAATGACACAAAGTATTTCATCCATCCAGGTGGACGTGTGCCCCTGGAAGACTTTCTTTGATCAGGGTGTGTTCTAGCTTGTGTAGTAGCTTGTTGAGGTAATTCAACAACTGTTTGTCTGGCAGCTTGTTGAGGCAATTCAGCAGCTGCTTGTCTGGTTATTCTTCTTGTGTAGTATCTTGTTGCAGCCGGAATTGATGCAATAGGAACTGCAGTTGGCTGGACTAGAGTAGTATTTTGCAGTTGTTCAACATGAGATTGTGATTGAGATTCATTCTCAATAGTTGGTTGTGGTTGTAAGTTGTTCTCAGCAGGTGCTTGTAACTGTGAACTGGACTTAACTCCTAGCATATCAGTAGCTAAATCATCACTACTTCCTGTTGTCAAGTCACACTTAGGAAATAAAGATTGTGAAGCTTGAGTCATAGTATCCTTGAATGAAAATGTATCTTCCATGAAAATGACATCCCTGTTAACAAAAAATATTTTATCAATAAGATCATAGAGGATATAACCTTTCTTTGTTTCTGAATAGCCCATGTGAATAGCCTTTCTTGATCTAGGTTTAAGTTTATCCAACTCATGTACTACCTTAGCAAAACACAAACAACCTAAGACCTTCAGATGTTCTAGTGCAGATTTCTTGTTGTACAATTTTTCATATGGAGAGATATATCCTAATACAGAAGAAGGTAGCCTGTTTATTAGATATGTAGCAGCTTTAACACAGTGTCCCCAAAACTTTAAAGGTATATTAGCTTGAAACCTAATAGCTCTTGTTATTTCTATCAAATGCCTATGCTTCCTCTCAGCTACACCATTTTGTTGAGGTGTATATGAGCAAGAAGTTTGATGAGTTATGCCTGGATTTGCAAAGAGCTCAGAACACATGTGATTGACAAATTCAGTACCATTATCAGTTCTAATCACTTTTACACAAGTATCAAATTGATTTTGAATGTAAGACAGAAAATGCTTAAGAACAACAATGACATCAGTTTTCAGCTTGAGTAAAAACACCCATGTCATTCTAGTAAAATTATCCACAACAGTTAAGAAGGACCTGTGTCCATCACAAGTAGGAACCTTATAAGGACCCAGAGATCCATATGCACTAAGTCAAAGGCTTTAAGACTAGATGTATTGCTAGGAGAAAAGGCTAGCCTAGTTTGTTTAGCAAATGGACAAACTTCACACTTATTTATATTGTCATTTACATGAGTATGTGAAATAGAAAACATGTGAGATAGTATTCTAAAAGGAACATGTCCAAGCCTATTATGCCATAGCCTTAGATCAGCTTTCTTTGTATTCTGAGTATTGAACACATAGCCTGCTACTTTGCCATGTCCTGGAAGCTTTTGTCTCAATAAGAAGTATAGTCCATTTTTCTCTCTACCAATCTCCTTCACCTTCCCACTCCAAAGATCCTGAAACACACAGAAGTTAGGAAAGAATGTAGCTTAACAATTAAGTTGCTTAATAGCCTTTGAAACTGATAATAGATTGTATTTAAACTGAGGTAGATGAAAAACATTCTGGATAGTACTATTTTCAGATATATTACTACATCCAGTGTGTGTCACTAGTGACACATCACCATTGGGTAGTATTACTCTTTTTGGATTTGATATTGAATCTTTGTTTAGTAGATCAATATCTGCAGTCATATGGTTTGTAGCACCTGTGTCAATAATCCACTCAGGTGGATTATTGCAAACCAGTAAGGCACTACCAATACCTGACATGTTTGCTGCACTACCAGTTGGCATGGATGATGTCACTTGATTGTGTTGCTCCAACATCTTGCATATCTGAGTATATTGCTCAGGTGTGAACCTTGGGGGCAAAGATAGCAGTCCAACACTTTGGTTTTGATGATTCTGATCCCAAGCTTTAACCACAACATTGTGTGCACTAGAAGCAACTTTCCTCTGCTTGTACTTGTGATCATAGCCAGTCCTAGCTTCATTCTGAATCTTGTGCTCTCCATGTTTAGGATGTCCAGGAGGGTAACCAACAAGTTTGTAGCAATCTATCTTGTAATGACCTTTCATCTTGCAATGATCACATACAACACTAGGATTATAGGTTGACACATAGTTTCTCTTCCCCTTTTGATAGTTACCTTGATAACTACCACCTTGATAACTAGTCTTAGAGTACATGGCAACTGGATCAGCTGCATTAGGTGCAGCACCAAGAAGACCTGTGGCATGCACAGACTGAGCCACAGTTTTTTGATTTTCATCACTCATGATCATAGAGTAGGCCATGTTAACATTGGTAGTGGTGTCATCAACAAGATTTGGCTTCTTGCTTAAGCGTATGTGTCATTTAGACCCATTAGAAACCGATACAACTTTTGTCTTTGAAGATAAGCCAATAAATCTCTTGATTTTTCACAGTTACAGGCAGGATATGGAACTAAAGATTCAAACTCATCCCATAAGTCTTTCAACTTAGTGAAATATACAGACACAGATTGAACTCCTTGAGTCATGGTTGCAATTTCTTGATGCAAGTTATAAGTTCTTGAACCATCTATTTTATCTATTTTATCAAATCTTTCCTTAAGATCTAACCACACAGAATATGCAGTAGAGGCATGGACCACCCCTCCAAGTAATTCAGTAGATACTGCATTCATAAGCCAAGAAAGTACTATAGCATTCACTCTTTCCCATTGGTTTCCCAGTTCAGTAGAGAAGTTTTCTTTCTTACAGGAGCCATCAACTATACCAAATTTGTTACGCCCTAGTAGTGCAATTCGAACAGCCTTACTCCATACAACATAATTTTCACTCCCCTTTAATTGGAAAGACACAAGAGAAGTACCTGATACATCTGCAGCAGATAAGAACAGGGGATGGATGATTGTAATCCAATGGAGTTTGTACTGGCTGTGGGATTGATCCACTATTGTTGGGAACTGATCCATCAGTAGTCATCTTCAACAGAGTAGAGTTTCTTTCAGAGCAACTCAAATAGTCAAGCAGTTAGCTTCAGATTAACTCAAGAAATTGCCAGAATTCTGAACTTCTTGAGTGTGCAGATGAATACCAGAGAATTGGAGGATCGATAAGAGTACTGATTCAATTCAGTAGGCTCTGATACCATGAAGAATAACACAGTAAATCACATTAAGAGTGAATCACTGTAATCAGAGAAATGAGAGAAGAGATAGGAGAAGATCAACTATCTTAGAATCAGAGAAGAAGAGAGAAGAATGAAAAGTAAATCATTGTGTTGTATTGATGTATTCAGAATTGTTGTATTGTTAGTTGTACATAGTCGACTATATATAGAGAAGCTGATAGCTTAACTTCTAACTAACTGACTACAACTAACTTACTGTCTTCAACAATGGAACTAACTTCTGGAACACTTTAACTAACTTTCCCTCCTTTTTCTTTCTTTACTCTTATTCCTCAACAGAAACGAAGTGGCAGCATCCATTTGAGTTGAATTTTGTTAAATTCACCACTTATTTTTTTCGATAAGTTGACTTCTGTTAAGTTCTTTATTTAATTAAGTTGAGCTTTAGTGGATTATATTTTCTATGCACCCATTTATCGATATATGGAGTTCCTTTGGCAGAGAATATTTTTCCCCTTTCATTTTGCTAAGAGGTTGAGACTATTTTGTTTCGGGGAAGGAAGAATGACAAAAGTTGCAACACATGTAAACTCCTAATATTCTATTAAAGCTCTTGCAAGAAAAAATTGAGTTTTTTCATCTGTCAGAGGAGATCTAATCATTGTGGTCCACCTTAGCCAATGCATTACTAATTCATCTTCTAAGGATGCACTCATTTGCTCTTTGATGTTTATAACTGAATTGTATTTGGCGTTTGTGTTCTTTAGATCTTTTGAGTTGAATGGATTACTCAGTTAACAATTCCCCTTCTATCTTTAAAAATTCAAATCTCCATCTGTGTTTGTGATTTTGCAGCTACCACATCACAACCAGCTACTAAAGATAATCATGATCCCAATCCTGAGTCTACAAGTGAGAACTCCCCAACTTCTGTATTTGTAAACTCAGAACCAGTTCGGGAGGATCAAGTCCAAAATGCTGTAAAGTTTCTTTCACATCCAAGAGTTAGGGGATCTCCGGTCATGTATAGGCGTTCTTTTCTTGAGAAGAAGGGGCTCACAAAGGAGGAGATAGATGAAGCCTTCCGTCGAGTTCCGGTAGGCAACTGGTTGATCTTTGAATTCAATCTTGGCTTGATTATTTGAAGCATGTAATGATAACATAAGGTAACATCAAAAACATGTCTAAATGATAGGATCCCACTCCAACTGTTTCTACCACACAGCCAGGAGCTGCAAATGAAGGTGCAACGACTCTACCACTGTCTGCATCGCAAAATCTGCAGCCTGCATCAGCTCTACAGAGTAATACCGTGAGAAAAATGGGATATTTCTCTCATTTCCATTGGACTCATGCGGTAATGGCGTTAGGCATATTGGCTGCTTCAGGAGCTGGTACAGCTTTACTTCTCAAGGTATACTTAGTAAGGAGCTTCCAGTCTATCATGCCACTTGATAGAACATTTGCAGAATTGAGCATGTATCCTGTCATTGGCTAATTGGGAATTTGATGTGATGGATCTTCAAACTGTTGAGTTTTTCGAAGTACATCCAATTGATTATTATAGGCAAAAAGTACCTTTTCTTTCTGTTACCTTCTCAAAAAAAAGTACCTTTTCTTTGCATACTTCTTTACTTTATTAGTGACCCTTAAAGATTTTTTGAACGTTCAAATAAATATAACACATCCATCAAAACTAAAGCTTCATGCTAATCTCAAAGTTCTTCCTTTTGGACATGAATGCAGCTTCTTATTTATTTCTTTTAATTTAAACTAGTATTTCTATTCAGTATTTGTCCTAGGGCTTTGGTCTAGTTATGAGAGCACAACGTATGAGCTGTAGGTTAGGTGCACATCAGGGGTTTGAATCCTGTTTCAGATAAACGCCAGGTATTCAAGTGGAGAAGGGTAGAGGGACAGACCCATTATCTACCAAGTTTTGGACCATGCACCGCTGACACTTGAGGATTTTCCGATATTCCAAAAAATTAAATTTAAACTATTATCAGATATCAGACCTTTTCTTTGTGCAAAATCAGTGCTTTCAAAAGAGAAACTTTATTGTATGATTCTGCTTTTGACTTCTCTAAGGTGCAAGTTCATGGGCGAATTCCATGATTTATTTTATGGGAATAGTTTGGTGCAAACATTAAATGCTTTTCTTTCTAATCCAATTTGAGGACATCTAGATTTCTCCATTTTACCTTATCCTCCTATAGCTCCTGTTTGGTACACTTAGTTACTTGATCGGATATATAGAATTAGGTTTTAAATCATAAAACATTCTCTCTGTTGGTTTAATTCTTTGTTTTCGTTCAAAATTTACTTTTGGTAATTACACGTTGTAGTAGCTTGATAGCTAGTGTTTTCTCATCGAAAAGAAATCAAAAGCAAGCCTAACAATTCATGCAAAGCTGATATTCGACTGTTCAAGAGTATCTCATGAATGTGGTTATGCTCTGAGATATGACACTTTCTGCATAGAATTTGAACAGTGACCATGAAGAATATTTCACCATTTAAGTCATTGAGAAACCAAAAGCAAGCGGAGTTATGTGACCAGGAGGTCACGGTTTCAAGCCTTGGAAACAACCTCTAGCAGAAATGCAAGGTAAGGCTGCGTACAATACACTCTTGTGGTGGGGCCCTTCCCCCGACCTTGCGCCTAGCGGGAGCTTTATTGCACGTGGCTGCCTTTTTACAAACCAAAAGCAAGCGTTAAAATATCGTAACAATTTGATGTTTAATTGACAAGAGTATTTGCTGAAGCCTGAATGTACTTTTTCTCTGATATATGAAACATTTCGTATGGTGGATGGAGCAGTTACAATGCATGAATCCATGATCATATATTCCACTATTTACGTCAGTGGGGAATAGTTCATACTATAACATGGACAGTTTGGAGACCATTATCTAATAACCCGCCCAGTAACGAAAATCCATTGTTCTGACTATTCCATTTCGTATTCCTATTAGATTCTAATAGTCAGCCACTATATTGAATTTAATTCTCAAAAACAAAAAGCCCTATTAGATTATAATATTCAATTTATTCAATCGATCTTGAAAATTATGCTTCTAGCCTATGTATTGTATTACTAGTATTACTATCACCTCACTTGAAATGATAATGTGCTTTTGCCAGCATACTATTATACCCCGGTTTAAGTCCTGGATTCGAAAGGTTGTAATGGAAGAAGAAGATGAAAAAGGCCCTGTGAAGGGAAGACCAAGTTTAGCAGAAGAAGCTGCTGTTGCTGCAAAAGCAGCAGCTGCTGCAGCTGCAGATGTAGCCCGGGTAATCCAGGAGATGCTGGCATCAAAAACTGAAGGTTTGTTGATAAAGTTCTCCGCATTAATACTTAAACAGTTTTTCTTCCTTGCTTTTTGGTGCATATCCCATGCTAAGCTTATCCAATCATCAGTATTTTGCGATGAATCTTTCTAGCAATTTAACCTGTTGTCCCCCACAGAGAAAAGGTACCTTGAGGAGCTAACGAACCTGTTAAATGGCCAAGTACGAGAGATGAAATCAATGAGTAGTTCCTTACAAAAGTTCGAAGGTGAGTATACAGTTACTTCCAGAACATGCTTCTGCTACCACGTTGTCTCTCATTTCTCCCTTTTACCTCCCGTTACTATTTGGGAAAAAATTGGTTCTGGTATAAATTATGTGTGCTGTTAGAAGTAACATTCACGTATGTTAAAAGGGGATGCATTTTGCAAAAATTGTGGGTTGTAATGCGTAGGCTTCTAGCTGCACTTACTGAGATTAACGAGTAATATAAGTGCCTTGAATTGAGTGATATAAGCAGGAAGAGAGAAAGATGGGATATTTTGCTGGTTCCACCTTCCTTTTAGGCTTGGCTACTTTGCTTTAGATTTTATTGACTTTATCTATGGTTTTTATATGTGATTAAACACTCGAGTTCCAGCTTGCACATCAGTGGATATATTAAGGTGTCTCAATTGTGTCTCCTCTCTTACTCTGCTTAGATCTTCTGGGGTACCAATATTCTGAGGGGCTTCTATCCAGCTTATGCTGTGGTAATGTTTTGTATCACTTTAGTGGTTTCCATATTATTTATGATCCTCAAACACAAAAGGCTAGACGTTTGAATTTGGAAACTTCTGCATTTGCTTGATCACAGTGACCATGGTCCCCTAGGTCCCAATAAAGTGGAAACAGAGAAAAGGGGTTTTGTCTGCATTTATTCATGGGTATTCTACTTTCATTTGTGTTGATTTAAAAATCGTATCGATATAACAGTTCGTAGTGTTGTGGCTTGCTAATGCCATTATAATTTCTTTTTCTTTTCAGTTTTTATTTCATTTAAGAAAATCAAATTTTTACTTCATATTCTTCTCTTTGAAATAATAAGATTATTGAACTAAGAAAGTTGAGAAATATTTATTCTTGAATCTTTTGTTTTCTAATTTAACCACGTACAATAGAATATCAGGAGGCAAGGGTGTGAACGTAGGCTAGTGGATCAAGGCATTCAAGTCCAGAAAAGTTTCAGTTCAGATTTTGTGCACTTTGTTGAGATTAGTTTTTGAAAGCAAGGTATTTATTGTAATTGCTGAGTCAGCAAATTAGTTTGTCAAGAGTCAGTTAGTTTAGAGTTTGTTGGTGGTGAGCTGTGGATTAGTTGTGTGAGTAGATACAGATATTCCTTCTTTCCTTGTATATAAGCAACGATTGTGAACAGTTGAAACTGAGCTTTCATTTTCCCAAATTGGGAATTACACATCTTCTCTCCCTGGTTTGCTCAACTCTCATACTCTTAGATCATGCTCCATATGATCTGAAATTTGACATGGTATCAAAGCCAGGTTAACTATTAGCGAATCTAGCTTTGTTTTTCTGCTCCATCAATCTTCCAATTCACTCGATTTTACTTTTCTGCTCCATCTAGCTTCCAATTCACCCAATTTTACTCCATTTTTTTGCATTTATTTGAGGTACGAATCTCCTGTTATAATTGCATATTCTGTGCTGCATTTATCTTCCATTTTTTGCCCAATTTTTGTTCTCCCTATACTCATACAACAATGGCGTCAACTTCTGAAACTGAAAATCCCACTGTTGCTTCTATAAGCACCACGATTGACCCTGGAAATCCCCTTTTTATCCATCCTTCTGACAGTCCTAGTGCTACTCTAGCTCCTGTACCCTTCGATGGTGTAGGTTATCGTTCATGGCGTCGTAGTGTATTACGATCTCTGTCAATTAAGAACAAATTAGGTTTTATCAATGGTGAGTGTAAGAAACCAGTTTCACAAACATCTTCGGAATTGCGCCAATGGGAGAGATGTGATGATATGGTTACAACATGGATTCTCAATTCTCTTGCGAAGGACATTGCGGATAGCGTCGACTATGTATCCAGTTCCCACGAACTTTGGACTGAGCTAGAAGACCGTTATGACCAGACTAATGGGGCAAAACTATACCAAATTCAGCAGGAAGTTAGTGATTTACATCAGGGCTCACTGGATATTACTGGTTATTACACGAAAATGAAGAAACTTTGGGAAGAAATTAGCACAATTACGGCGAAGCATCAATGTGTGTGCCAATGCACCTGTGGAGGTAAGGAACACATGTACAAGGCCGAACAAGATCGATGATTAATTCAGTTCCTTATGGGGCTAAATGAAGTGTATACTACAATCCGAGGTAACATCCTTATGATGACGCCTTTGCCCACTATTGGGCAAGCGTTTGCACTACTAATACAGGAGGAAAAGCAGAGGGAACTACGACCTCTCAACCATTCTTTTGGTGAGTCATCCTCTATGCATGTGAGTGTTAGGGGTGAAAGTTCAACTGGTAGAAATTTTCGAACAAACTATAATATTACCAATCATAATGGGGGTGAAAGGACCAGACCATTCTGTGATCACTGCAAGTGATTGGGTCACACTAAGGAAAAATGCTACAAGCTTCATGGATACCCTCAACAACAAAATCAAGTATTGAACACTTCCAACTCCAGACCTCATAGTTACAACAATGCCACTAAGTATCCAAACTACAATTGGAACTACAATTTTCAGAGAGGATCAGGTCCAAGTCAGGGATACAAGTTTGCTAAAGGTAAAGGAGTAGCTGCCAATGCCTTAGGAATGGATTTTGATCCATTGTCTGTGAAGAGTGAAGGTGGAGAAGCACACAATGATGGTCAGCAAATGACTCTTACGAAAGAGCAATATGGACAGATAATACATCTGATTCAACAGTTTGGATCCAACAGTTTAGGCAACACTCTTACTACCAATGCACATGACTGTGGAGTTGCTAATTTTGCAGGTATTGTTGCTTGTACTACTTCAATAGATTTTGGAAAATTGTCTTGTGGATGTTATAACTCAGTAGTGACTTGTGGATTATAGATTCCGGTGCTTCCCACCACATGACCTTCAACAAAAAATTTCTTTCCAATATCATACACTTACCATATCCTTTACTTGTTAGACTACCAAATGGCTATCATGTGAAAGTTACAGAAATAGGCGATGTGATAATCACACCCAAGATAATTTTGCATAATGTTTTCCTTATACCATCTTTTAAATTCAATCTCATGTCTGTCAGCTCCCTAGTGGAACAACTCAAATGTATTGTTTCCTTCTCTGATTCATCTTGCGTTCTATAGGGCCCTTCTCAGAAGAGCCCTCTGGAGATTGGTAGATTGCCTAATGGTCTCTACTATCTCTGTTCAAGCTGCTTCAAGAAAGGAACTCCTGCAGCAGGACATCAAACACAAGCTCCTTATCATCCTTCTTCACTGTCTAGTCATATCAATAAGTTGCATTGCTCTTGTCCCTCACATTGCACTTCCTCCATTGTACAGAATAGCACTCATGCACACAAGCACTCCACTATGATAAATGTTGTCCCTTCTGATAATAACAATGCAACACCATCTCTTTCCAGTATGCATGTTCATATCTCTGATGAAAATAATATTGATCTTTTGTGGCATTACAGATTAGGTCATGTGCCTTTTTCAAAAATGAAGGGTATATCATCTATCCCTATACAGTTATCACCTAAACAACCTTTTACCTGCACCATCTGTCCCATGGCCAAACAGACTAGGCTTCCCTTTCCTGAAAAGACAACCAACACAAAATCCATTTTTGAATTGATTCATGTAGACTTGTGGGGCCCTTATCATGTCCCAACCCGTGACAATTACAAGTATTTTATAACCATAGTTGATGACTTTAGTAGATCCACTTGGACTCACCTACTAAGTTGCAAAAGTAATGCCCTGCATACACTGAAATCTTTTAGCAAGATGATTGAATGTCAATTTCATAGCAATGTGCAAATCATCAGTACTGATAATGGGTTGGAATTCAACAATTATGAAACATCTATGTTTCTCCAATCCAAGGGTATTGTTCATCAGAAGACCTGCCCTTACACTCCCCAACAAAATGGGATAGTAGAAAGAAAACATAAATACCTATTAGAAACAGCTAGATCCTTACTGTTCCAATCCAAATTGCCTTTGCAATATTGGGGAGAATGTGTGTTGACAGCTACCTACCTCATCAACAGGTTGCCATCTTCTTCCATTAACAAGGCATGCCCTTTTGAAATCCTTCACAAATATAAACCATCATACTCATACCTAAAAAATTTTGGATGTCTCTGTTATCCTACATTAACTAAACCACACAAAGACAAATTTGAGCCCAGATCTACACCTCATGTCTTTATAGGATACCCTTTTGGTGTGAAAGGTTACAAAGTTCTAAATCTGACCACTAAGAAAATATTGATTTCTAGAGATGACATTCCATGAATTTTTATTTCCATTTTCGCATCAGTCTGATAAGGGAGCTGGTTTTCCTCCCATATCCATCCCACAAAACCATGTCACAGTAGACAGTACTTGGCCAGATGTTGTGCTAACCGGTTATGGTAGTGAAAATGTGCCACCTGAAATTTCTGTCACAGAACCTACCATCATGGAATCCTCACCTCCTTCTCACTCCTGAGTACATATTGACTCTGCATTCATGCATCCTCCTCAATCACAAAAACTTGTTAACTCTGCACCACTACCACTACTATATCTACCTTTACAGGACCCAGAAGATCTCTTAGAACACACAAAGTTCCCTCATATCTTAATGACTTTGTACATCCACTTACACAACCACAATCATACTACTCATTCACTCATCCCAAGTTTACCATAACCTCAGAGGTCCATAATCCCACAAGTGACCTTCTTGGGCATCACATCCATTTTGATTCTGAACCAACATCTTATGAAGAGGCAGCATCTTGTCCAGCTTGGCAGACAGCAATGACACAAGAATTTGAGGCACTCTATGCTTATCACACTTGGGACCTTGTCCCTTTACCACCCACTAAAAGAACTATAGGATGTAGATGGGTATACAAGATTAAGCATAAAGCTGATGGGAGCATAGAAAGGTTCAAGGCTAGGTTGGTGGTGAAGGGTTATACTCAACATGCTGCGATAGACTATAGTGAAACTTTTTCCCCAGTTGTGAAAATGACAACTGTGAGAGCCTTAATTGCCACAGCTGTTAAAAGAAAATGGGATATATTTCAGTTGGACGTAAACAATGCATTTCTTCATGGAGATCTCCATGAAGAAGTGTATATGGAAGTGCCCAAAGGACTTCACACAAACAAACCTGGTCTTGTTTGCAAATTGAACAAATCTCTATATGGTTTAAAGCAAGCTAGTAGGCAATGGTATGCAAAGTTAATTGAGGCACTGAATTCAAGGGGATTCCATCACTCCATGTATGACTATTCATTATTTTACAAGAAATCAGATTCTTCCTCTGTATTTGTAGCTGTGTATGTGGATGATGTTTTAATCACTGGAACTGATGCACATGAGATATCAGCATTAAAAAGGTTCCTCAATGACACTTTCAAGATTAAAGATTTAGGAAAGTTACACTATTTCTTGGGGTTAGAAGTCATACACACAAAGGATGGTGCTCTTATTTCTCAGAAGAAATTTTTATCGGACCTGCTCAAGGAATTCAACTGTACTCAATACAGTCATTTATCTTCACCTCTGGATCCTAATGTCAAACTCAAGGCAAAGGAGGGAGCTCCTTTATCTGATCCTGGTTACTATAGGAAGTTAGTTGGGAAACTCAACTTCCTCACAACTACAAGGATGGACATAGCTTATGGAGTCCAACATCTCAGCCAGTTTATGCAGGACCCTAGAGAGCCTCATCTACAAGCTGCATACCACCCGCTAAGATACTTGAAGAAGGATCCTGACCTAGGGGTGCTCATGTCCAATAAAGAAGACTACAACATCAAAGCATATTGTGACTCGGATTGGGTTGCATGCCTAGATTCAAGGAAATCAGTGTCTGGATACATTGTATTTCTAGGTGATAGTCCAATCAGCTGGAAGTCAAAGAAGCAGGAGACCATCTCATTATCTTCAGCAGAAGCTGAGTATAGAGCAATCAGAAAGGTAGTTGGAGAGTTGGTTTGGTTGAGCAGGCTACTTACTGATTTTAGCGCTCCATTTTCAAGTCCTATTCATGTATTTTGTGATAGTCAATCAGCCTTGCACATTGCTAAAAATCCCGTGTTTCATGAAAGGACTAAACACATAGAGGTTGACTGTCACTTTGTAAGAAACATGCTACAAGATGGATTGATATCACTTCACCACATTGGCACAGAAGCACAACTTGCAGACATCCTTACTAAAGCTCTCACTGGTGTTAGACACTCAGAGATTCTTCACAAGTTGGCTGTGATTACATCCCTTCCAACTTGAGGTGGGGTGTTGAGATTAGTTTTAGAAAGCAAGGTATTTATTGTAATTGTTGAGTCAGCAAATTAGTTTGTCAAGAGTCAGTTAGTTTAGAGTTTGTTGGTGGTGAGCTGTGGATTAGTGGTGTGAGTAGTTACAGATATTTCCTTCTTTCCTTGTATATAAGCAATGATTGTGAACAGTTGAAACTGAGCTTTCATTTTCCCAAATTGGGAATTACACATCCTCTCTCCCTGGTTTGGTCAACTCTCATACTCTTAGCTCTATATGATCTGAAATTTGACACACTTCACTCTGTTGTCACTCACATTTATATATTTTGGATTTGATCCAAACTATAATGTTGTCATATGCGTCGGAGTTTAAGCAATCATAAAATAAATGTCAGGTTCTTTAGAGGAGAAAATGGTCATGGGTAGGTTTCAAATTCATATTCCCTATCCTCCAACTACCTTAAAGAATAAAGAAAGATAAAGGGATTGGTACCATGCATAGTGAGCACCAGGTACCTGATTTGAATTTCTGTGCATTCAGGGAAAAGTAGTACTTCTGGAAGAATACCTGCCATGGAACGAGATGATAGAAGAGTTTCGATTTCCCATTCTGGGGTAAGCTGTGTAGTTACAAGTGGACTTGCATCTTATTTTTGATTAATTTCATTTCCATGGAACAAGATGATAGAAGAGTTCTCTTTTCTGATATTCTTTGATGGTACAGCAATCCTATTCTAATGGAGAACTGGATATTGAAGCACGTTCAGGTTCTAGTATTTATTTCTAGCTGCCGATTGATCTTATCATATCACTATGTTTTTTTAATGCTAATTCTGTGTGATTTGAGTCTTTGTTGCAGTGAGATCTTTGTCACCACCTGCATCGGTGGAACCATCTGTTGCGCCCCACCCAAAATCTTACATGGATGTAAGTTCTTCCATCCTCTTGGTTGTTACTATTTGTTCCAAGATAATTTTGTCTCTGCTCTAATTCCTCATCTATCTTACCATTTGAACCAAGGTAGGCATGGAACTTTGCTATTCAAATATGACTGGTCTGAAAGCCGGTTAACCTTACCTTTTGCTGTCATATAGAGTTTCTAGATCAATTTATCATTTATATATTTCTGCCTGGCTCCCTCTGATACTCTATTTTAAAGGTATTAGGGGGTGGGTAAGCAGGTTAATGTGTCATGGTTTCAGCCAGCCAGATAAGTTGGGTTAATTTCTCCTTGTTCAACTTTTCATCTCGTTCGTTCTTTCTATCATTTCATTAATGGCTGTAATTGCTTCTTCCTCCTACTCAAAGAAAGAATATTTTATGTATGTTGTGGTATATAAATATGTGGGGATGTAGTCACAGTCAAATGGATCAACCTAAAATATGCACAGAATCTGTATGATTGTGATATTTGTAGCATGTAATGAAATGTGCGTCTAGGTCTGAGAAGAAATAAATTAATAGTGCATGTTTGACTTTCTTCTGGACTAAGTTGCCAGAAATTTCTGTAGATTTGCCCTGAGAAGACTTAAGAAAATAGTTAATCTAACTTCATACTCATTTTGTAGATCATGGCTATGATTCAAAGAGGAGAAAAGCCATCAAACATCCGAGTGAGTCTAGGCTTCTGATTGCACCAATAGGAATAACCTTAAGTTTGTATTGAATCTTTTTGTGCTCTTACATTTGTACATATTTTGTTGCAGGATATAAATGACCAACCACCAAATCCTAACCAGCCTATACCAGATTCTCGTGTTGGTCCAAAGCCTAAGGTCTCTTTCTCCTTCCATTTTTTGCTCTGCCTACAGTATTGGGATTGCCACAATTTACTTTTTCACGGATAAGACTTAGAAATTGTTGCGTGAACCTATAACCTTAAATTCTAAATCTAATGCTGCGTGTATTAATTTGGGTCTGCTTGTCTGTGTGCGGTCTGCACTTGGACAATGTGATAAACTTAAGACGCCCTCCTTCCACTTGAAACATCCTCCTTGTAGCTCAAACCTAAAGCAATTGGAGTAATGATCCTCAACTGATGCTTTTTGCCAACTATTGACTGCGTTTGATATTTATGGAGTATGCCCATCACTGTATGAGTTTATATACAACTGTCAATTTGGATAAGAGAATTGCGGTTTTATCTCTTCGTGATGAACCTTTCTATTTGATGTATTTTCCTTTGCGGCGAACTTGGGGAGGTGGGGTGGAGTCGATCTGAATCATTTGTTTGAATTTGAAATGATTTCACTATGTTGATCATGAACAGCCCTGGGAAATTGGCCAAAGTCAAAACAGTTCAAGGAATTTCCTTCAATCCCAAGGGAGTGGTGATAGGTTGAATTATGAGTATCAAGACAATCTGACTAATGGAGACAGTTCAACCCCTTGGTGGCAACGCAAGCATGCCAGAATAACAGAAATCGAAGCTGAGAACGAACAGAAGTTTGGATCTACTGCTGCACCAACTGAGGTACGACCAGTCCAGCGGTCCTGGGTTCCTCCTCAGCCACCTCCAGTTGCAATGCCGGAAGCTGTTGCTGCCATCCGACAACCTAATAAGCTTTTGTTTCAAAAAGAAAAGCTGACCGATGATGAGTTGGTGGCTCATTCCTTAGAAATATCGGATGACTTGCAGAGGATTACAAAAATTTCCGAATCAGGTGGTCTCACCGAAGCTAATGGTTCAAGTTTTGGGCAACAGTTGAGTGAGGCACCTATTACCAATGGTGACAATGTCTTGAGTAGCTGAAGTATCTCTTGTTGAACCCTGTCCTAAGGTTTGGTTTTTGGTATGAAGTTTATCACAATCTTGTAAGTATAGGAATTCAAGTTTCTAACACTTCATTGTGCTTCTAGGTTGAAGTTTAGAATTACACTTCTCAGAGTTGCTCTCTAGTCATCACAGGGATCTTTAGTGCACCAGGTTGCCCATTAAACTTGCTCAATAGTGAAAAGATAACTGTTTATATTTTAAGGAGTTGTTTGATTAGCTATCCCACCGTGTATATTCGATAACTTATCCCATCACTATGGTGCAAATGGTGGGATAAATAATCTCAGGATTAATTAATACCTCATACCAAATATGGGATAAAATAGTCCTTCATTTTATCTCAGGACTATTTATCCTTTATGTCTCACACCAAACGACCCCTAAGTTTTTTGAAAAAATAACATAAACATACATCTTAACTTGTCGTATTTACATAAATTTTCACCCTTACAAATATCTCTCAACTAATTATATATTTTTGTTGGATGTATCGAGAGTTAGTTATGTATCTCGATAGATTCACAATCGAAAAAAATATATCGGGAGTTAATTATGTATTTTTACAAAGGAAAAATTGTATCTTCATTGAATGTATTATGTATCTCGACAGATTTAAAAAAATATATATATATATTGATAGCTAATAAAAGAAAAAAATATACTTTCGTTGAATGTATAGTGATATCAATATTTTTTATAATTAAACTTTAAAATATCCGAATTTATGATGTTTGCAGAAATTTTTTTTGCAACAACCACAACTCCTCTCCCCAAAAGAAAAAAGAGGAACTTTATTGACTTTCATTAATTGTTTGAAATCACTCATTTACTCCCTCCATTTCATATTAGTTGACTTCTATGAACTTATCATATCAATTAAAAAAATATTAATTAGAAGGTTTATTTTATTAAATTAGTCTTATTAATTATGCTTTGAAAATATAAATTTGAGTAAATACACTTTATTTAGTCATTTAGGATCGTTTGATTGGAAAATTATTATCCCGGAATAACTAAGATTGGGATTACCCGGGATAACTTATCCCATCATGTATATGAGATATTGGGATTACTCGGGATAACTTATCCCATCATGTATATGAGATATTGGGATTACCCGGGATAACTTATCCCATCATGTATATGAGATAAGTTATCCATCACTATGGTGAAAATGGTGGGATAAGTTATCCCACCATGGATTAATCCCTTCAATCAAACAAGAGATTTAAGTGATTCTTTATTTTATTCCGGGATAACTTATCCCTTGGATTACTTATACCTCACATCAAACGCCCCCATAATAAAATTCTCTTGATTTCATCAAAAGGACAACTAAATTGAAATAAATATTTTTAAAAAGAGGGTCAACTAAAACGAAACGAAGGGAGTAATACTTCTGTACCTTGCTGTATCCAATAAGCTCCATTATGCACCAAAAGGCGTGTACGTTATTTTAAAATAAACAAAAAAAATCAATACTTCTGAAATTTTTTAACTATATTTCTGAAAGATAATGGTTAATGTTGGCCAGCCATTACAGTGTTTGTGGATGTTATAAAGTGGTCACTTTAGACCGACTGCCAGCGCAACGAATGAGAGGGCCACACGTGTATTGTCTCTATTCAAAATTAAGTGTTAGATAATTTAGAGTAAGCGTTACCTAATAGATAATTAGGACTAGTGAGTGATCCATATTAGTCATCGCATTGAGTGGGACATTTGCCTAATTGCATTAAATCTTCAATAAGCACGATTGTGGCCCAAAAGGATTTTTCCTTTATCAATTTCGTGTACCCAATTTGTGTCCACCCCTACCCCTACCCCACACCCCACATTTTTTGAGTGCTTTCCTAATTAATGCAGGCAATATTTGATTCTACTAACTCAATAAATGGCTGTCATATTTTTATATTTATTTTATTTTATATTTAAAATATAAATATTTAGAAATTGTGCGTTAAGTTGCATTTTCTCTCATAACAATTTGATGGGGAAAAATTAAAATTTTAGTGAAAGTTTATATAATTTAAATCTCGAGAAAATCGGAATATAACAACTAATTTAAGACCGAGGAGACTAATGCTTAACCATGACGAATATGATAATTACCATGCGACCGGCAGTTGTTTAACATTTTTTTTATTTTTCACTCGGTGTCCGATATCCATATTGAAATCCCGCCTAATCTGGATCGCGCACTGCAGGACCCATTTTGGTGGTGGCGCTTCCAACAGGATTTTCTCCATATTCCGGGCTCGAACCTACCTCTAATTAAGGATAGAATAGTCTCACCACTACACCACAATTCATGTTTGTACTTTATGTAGAACTTTGAATTATAGCATGAATGTGTTAAATGATTATAAGTTGGAAGCCTCATTCAAAACCCATAGAAAGAAGGTTTGAATTAAACCTCCTCTAGTATGCTCTCAAAAAACTTTGGTAGTTGAATTAGTTGATTATCTTAATTTTTACCTTTATTGGTGAGAGTTCAATTTTCCATCTTATAGTCTCCTTCCTTTTCCCTTACTCCATTTTTTTAAGTATGCTTTGAATAATATCGATATATTTTTTCTTCTCTTTAAATGCTGTAGAATTATTCTCTCTTTTTGTTTCGGTACACACATACATATTAGGCAAAATTAGGCTACGTAACTTTAGTTGGACGTTACGCCAATTAATTAGAATAGGAGCTTAGCAACCAACAATTTTAAATATTACTCCCTTCGTCTTAAATTATTCGTCTCAAATTGAGATGGACACATTGATTAAGAAAAATAATTAATAATGTGACTAGTTTACTATAGTGCCCCTATTAAATGATATTTGCATTTTAATTTGAAGAAAAAATAATTAATGCAAAGGGTAAAACATGAAAAAAAAAATTATCTCTTCTTGATTAATGAAAAAAAATAAGTAAAATAGAAAATCAAATTAAAAAATTTGGGACGAATAATTTGGGACGAAGGGAGTATTAAACAAAAATGGAACCTTGATGTTGCCATCTGAGGCGCGCATCACAACCGTGCTTAAATTTCGCCCATCTAGTTTATCAATAATATCAAAGTATATTATATATCTTTTCTGTATATGTTGGGGTATATATATATACTAGTTTAGATATATGTGTCTCGCGCGTGTATTCCATTTTAACGAGTTCAAATGTTACACTAAATATGATATTTGTTTAAATAATAAACATGAATACAATAATTAAATTCAATATCTTTCGAGTATGTAAAGATGACGAATTTATTTATTAAACCTAACCTTTATCAAAAATATTTCTAAAAGTCGATCGACATTCATCTAACACCTGTAAACTGCAATAAAATAATATAATGATAGAAACATCAAAACAATACAATTAAATTTAATCTTTACACATAAAATTTTTCTCAAAAACGTCTGACACTCATCTACCACCTGTAAACTATAACAAAATAATACAACTATTTTTTTTTTAATCAAAAGTTGGCTTTGGAGCCTCTTATTAACCAAAATAATACAACTAAACTTAACTTTTACATAAAAAAAAAAATAATCTCAAAGCAGAGATATTAAAACAATACAATTAAACCTAACTTTTGCCTAAAAAATTCCTTAAAATCGACCAACATTTATCTACTACCTGTAAATTACAACAAAATAATACGATAAAAGAGATATTAAAACAATACAATTAAACTTAAAGTTTACACACAAAAATTTCTCAAAGCCGATCGACATTCATCTACGAACTGTAAACTACCACAAAATAATAAACTGATAGAGATACTAAGACAATACAATTAAACCTAATCTTTACCTAAAAAAATCCTCAAAGTCGGTCGACATTCGTCTACCATCTGTAAATTAAAATAAAACAATAAGATAATAAAGATATCAAAACGATACAATTAAACCTAATCTTTACACAAAAAATTCTTCAAAGTCAACCGACGTTCATCTACGACCTGTAAACTAAAAAAAAAAAGAATACAATGGTGATCACAAAACTTTGATTTTGATGATAAAAATAATTCTCGTCTGAGTAAAAACTTTGACCCTAAAGAATGACTTGAATGAAAACAAAGAAAATATATATATACACACACGTTGAATTTTATTATGTTGACAAGAACAGTGAAGAAGTTGAGGGATAGAAAATCAAGCATCCATCAATCTAGAAAATAGTAGAAAGAAAAATATTAATTAATTTTCTTTTCATATATTTTAGGAGGTTTAGTTAATACAATAAAAAATAATTAAATAATGAATTGAAGAAAATAGTGAAAAAACAGTTTTGTCTAAAGAAGAATCTTTTAATGAAGGGCAGGAAGTTTAAATCACTTTTCTAAGGGTCTTCACACTTTTAATATATTATAGATATAGATTATATATGCACACACTACCTACATATTATGCAAATATTTTATAGTTAAATGGTTTATAGACATTAAGAAAAATAATTTTTTTTGATTTTATGACCTTATTGAAGTTTTTCATTTTTACATGTAAAAAGTTTTAAGAGATCATTTTCTTTTATTCAAATTGTAAAAAGACAAGTAATCTCATATCCACCTATAATTTTTCCAATGGCATCCAACACCAAACACCTATTTCTTACACGTTGTATAGATCGACCAAGAATGAGAAGATTGACTTTGACTTTCAAAACTTTTTTCAAGATAACTCGTTTTTCTCTATTTGATGAAAAATGACTTTCCTCATGGATCAAGGGAAGTTATTTTTCAAAAAATGACAAATGTGACTTATGCCCCCCATCTCCACCCCAATAACACTCATATTCACATGACTCAAAAAGTTCACATTTCTCAAAAATTTATATTACTCGAAAATATTTTCCACTGCTTGAAATAAAAAATAGTGAAACCCGTTTTTCTTTTTTTCAATGTTCGTTGAATGTATTGTTATTTTCATATGCATAGAGGAAGACTTGTCTATGTTACTTTTGCTAATTGCATATTTCATTTTTATCATCGATGTAACTTATTTTACAAGGTTGAATAAGCTTGTCGTTTCGTTATATTTCTATTGCTTGTAGTATCATGAGATAGTCCTGACAAAATGTTGAAAAGTGTCTCATATATTTGCTAATTAATAGTTTCTTAAATTTAGTAATTGTAATATTTTAGTATTCGATATTAATATTATTTGATATGCTTACATTAGTTCTTACAAATTTTTGAGTTGTTAGAGACACTGATATACTAGTTAACAGTTAGTAGTATTTTCTAAAAAATATTTTTTCACTCACCAATCAAGCACTAGTAAAAAATATTTTCTACTCACCAACCTAACACCATAAAATATTTTTCGAAAAATATTTTCCACTCACCAACCTAACACCATAGAATATTTTTCGAAAAATATTTTTCACTCACCAACCAAACATGAGAAAATAAGTAGAAAACCAACTTATTTTTCAGGAAAACATTTTCGATGGAAAATATTTTCCATGATAACAAACACACAAATGTGATATGCTCATCGTGATCTGAATATTAAGACACATTTTGTAGGCTCTTTCGTTCTATTGCGAAATATCATTTATGTGTATTTTATTTAGATGAAAATTAATATACTAGATGAAGTGACGGTAGACCACTTAATATTAAACAAAAGAAATCTTCACAAAGAGCTCTCTTTACTGAATAAATTAGTATTAGCATCCGCACAATGGGTGATTGATATATATAGGAAATTAATCATAAACAATTATTATCGTATTTGTTTGATAGAGTTTTGCCGCAGATGTACTGATGATGCGGATGTATTGATGTGGCAAATTCAAGGTATAGCATGTCTTGGTGTATGCTATAATGTGAATGATGTAGTTCTCATTTATGAGACTCGTGGTGGAATTCATGCCAAGTTAGATATTTGGAGACAAATCTTAGAGTCTAATTAAAGGGTGTAGGTTAAGCAGAACTAAGACAAAATATTTGGAGTGCCAAGTTCAGTGAGGTGAGGTGACGCATGAGGCTGATGTGGAAGTAATAAACTTGATACTCAGGCCATCCAAAAGAGATGTAGTTTTAGTTATCTTGAATTTATGATCCATGGAAATGGAGATCGAGATTGACGAGGATGATGCTCATCGATCGTATTAGTACTGCAGGGTGGATAAAATAGAAGCCCGCATCTAAAGTCTTGTGTGATGAGAAGGTTCCCCTTAAACTTAAAAGCAAGTTCTACATAGTGATCGTTAGACCAACTATATATGTTGTATAGGACTGATCAGTGTTGACCAATCAAGAACTCTCACACCCATAAGATGAAGGTGGCGGAGATAAGGATGTTACGATGGATGTGCGAGTTTAATTACTTGGATGCCCTAGTGCGGAGGTGTGAGAGGTTGATCATGGATGAATTCAAGTGATCGAGTTAGAGGTGGACCGAAGAAATATCGTAGAGAGAAGTGATTAGACATGATATGGAGCAGCTTCAGCTCCCGAGGATATGTGACCCTAGATAGAAAGGAGCGGAGGATACAAATTAGGATAAAAAGGATAGCAAGAAGGAGTGTGTCCTTGCTAGTAGGTTAGAGTGCTTTGTTTGCTATTGATCCGAGCTAGCAATCTTAGCGTTAGGCTTGTTTTAGAAAGCCTACAAATTCATGCACAAAGGAAAAATGTTAATAATGGGTATTTTCTGCTGTAATTTATTTTGAAATGATCAAGAATTTAAATGCTAAATAACATTGATCTTATAGGAAAGAGGGAGGGGTACATAGAAGAATGAAAAAGGACTTTTTTTTGTTACCTATGCTACATTTTCTTTATCTTCTATTTTTCGGAAGAATTAACGTTGTTGACTAAACAGTTTCAATGCACGAATCAAAATAAATTTACAACACATTTAGCTTTTAATCATATTTAATGATAAAAAATATTTTTTAAGGCACATCTTGTATTCATTTGTTTGATATTAATATTAAAGGTATTTGGTACATCGGAATAGGATAAATAAGAATATCCCATGACATTATTTTATCTCATATATGAGATATATAGTAATCCATCATTTTAGTGTTATAAATAATATCAAGATTAATTAATATTAATTCATATCAAATATAGTATAAATTTAATTCCAAACTTAATCTCGAGATTATTGTACTTTTCAGTGTACCAAACGACTTAGTGTAAACAAAAAATGGTACAATGTATATAGCGGGCGGGTATAGTAACTTTATTTTTAGAAAAAAATGAATAATTTTTTAAAAATTCATTTTTAATAGTAACGTCTTTCTTTTACTGTGAATTTTAGAATTTATTTGACTTTTTGTAATCTTTTGCATTTTAAGGAGTTATTCTGCAAGTATATTTGAATAGTGTACAAGAATAAGTATATATAAATTAGAGGACATCCATTGATTTGATCAATCTCGCATATAACATCGTATAGGAAAAAGGACATGGGGTGACCATCTTTAAAAAAAAATGGACATAATCTGAAAAAATGGACAAATGTAACCTGTCAGCTAAATTTAATTTCCTTTTTTAGCCACTTGGCCCAATTGGGCACATGCAGTCTTTATACTCTAATGATACACTTTTATACCATATTGATACACTTTTATACTATATTGATACACTTTTTATAAAAGAGAAAGAAAATTCAATACAAGTACATGCGGTCCCTATACCCAATTGATACTCTTTTATATCATATTAATACACTTTTATACTACATTGATACACTTGCAGTGTCCATATACTCAATTGATACTCTCTTATACTAGATTGATACATTTTTAAAATGCATGTAGAAACTATATAAAGTCTTATAAAATATGTATCTAAATAATAATTGTAGTTAAAAATTGTATAGAATGTGTATATCTATTTTCTTATTTATGTTTGCCTTGTTTTATTTAGAGTTCTTCTTTTGAACTTGCAATAATGTTGGGGATTGATTTTTGAATTTGTGAAATTGCAGTTGAACTATTGAAAAAAGTTGAAGTTAGATTTTCCATTTTGTGTTTGAGTTGCATCATCTGTTCCTCAAAATTCTATGTATTTGTTTTGATCAAATAAAGTTTCTTATAATAATTTTACATACCTTTTTTGATAGTCAATGTCATCATTCCATAAATATACATAATGCATGTTTCAATGTACAACAATTGTAGTTATGTTAATTTCAAAAAAAGAATAGATTAAAAAAAAAAAGTTGCAATAAAAAAGTATAAAAATAGTGAAAAAACACAAAAGAGCAACGATTTTTTATAATAGAATGAAACAACAAATTAAAAAAATGGAACATAAAAAAAACCGCAAGATTAAAAAAGATAAAATGAACTAGCGTTGGAAAAAAACGTGAAGTAACTAGCGAATTAGTTTAGTGGTTGATTAGAGGGAATTAAATTGTAGTGGCTATTTAGTTGAAATTAGTTTTAGCGAGTGGATATTTTTATACTTTCCCCTAACATATATACTAGGTTCCGAAGGCCCGTGCCAGTACGGGCCCAATATATATTATTTTTTGTATTAATTTATGAGACATACATAAAATTAGATAATTAATTATATTTTTAATATGTTTTAAGATTTTTTAAGCTATTAGCTATTGTAATCTATAATACTTTTTTGACATTGTAATTTATTATTTTAAGTTGTTTGCTATTGTAATTTATAATACTCTTCTTGTTCAAACTTTTGTGATATTGATAGTCAATTTATATTTTAAAAGTAATTTAATTTTTTAATTACTGTAATTTATAATATTTTTTTCTATTCAATTTAAGCGACACTGACATAATTTTGAGAGTCAATCAAATATCATTATTGAAGTAGCGAAACCAACACGTCTTGAATGACTCGTACTAACTAATTAGAAGTGATATAACAAAATTGATATAAAACATATTTGTGAATTTTTTTTAAGTGGACCTCATATAAGATGTCAAATTAATTTAAAACATTAAGAGTTGATTTATCATTTTATATTTATTTTATCTTTTTTAATTTAATATTATTAATTTTTTAATACTTAGATAACTTGTAATAATTACCCAGGGGTGATATAATAAAATTACGGTTAAAACATCTGAAACAGACATGTCATAAATATCTGTTTTACCTTTTTTTTTAAAATTAAATTTTATTTTATTTTTAATACGTAAATGTCATATAATAATTAATTAAGGGTGGTATTTTAAGCGTGTCTCATATAAGATGTCAAATTAATTTAAAACATCAAGAGTTAATTTATCATTTTATATTATTTTTATCTTTTTATTAAATATTATTAATTTTTTAATACTTAGATGACTTATAATAATTACTTAGGGGTGATATGATAAAATTACGGTTGAAACAGGTGAAATAGCTATGTCATAAACATCTGTTTTACTTTTTCTAAAATTAAATTTTATTAATTTTTTCATACGTAAATGTCATATAATAATTAATTGAGGACGATATAGTAAAATTACTGAACAGACTGCTGAAAGCAGGCATGTCGACCACCAACTGCCCGCTTCGGGCCACCCCACTCACGCTTATACATAGTAGTAAAGTAATACATACAGTGGCTTTTTTAGATAGTGTAAAATGAAGATATGTTGCATGTAAAAATGAGAATTTCTTGTAAAAAATAATAAAACAAAAATTAAATGTTAGTCGCCTAGATAATCAATTTTCTTTATAAATGACGTATGCATTACTTAATACTCCAGTACTATCCTCTTCATTTTGAAACGTCTCGGAAGATTTGACACTATTTAATTTTATATTCTCTTGGGTCAGTTTTAATTTTCATAATAAGATTATGCATTATTCTTTTTAAAAAAATAATTAAATAAATATTTTAACTAATATATTTCTTATTAATTCTTTAAATTTTATCTATTCGAGTGTTTCTTATTTTTTATCTAATCTTTTAGTAAGAAATAACATCACAAATTATTTATATGATGTTATTTTTATATGCACACTAGAATTTTTACACTTACAAATATTATCTTATAATGAATAATATTATATAACAAAACATAAACATTATTCGTTTATTTCTTATATGGACTACAAATATATTTAGTTTCAATATAACTATATATGGAATAATATTCCGTAACAAGTAACATTGATGGTTTATTTCTTGGAAAAATTACCTAAAAGAACAATTTAAGTTACAAAAATACTAAAAATCCCTCAATTTTAAAAATATTACAAATATCTCAACATTTACTATTTTTATTAAAAGTTGAGATACATGTTAAAGACCCCTCATCCTACTCCTTTACTTTACCAAAATTAAGAACGATTTTCTTCCTTATTCTACGTCATTATTTCAGCGGTGATTCAATCCCATTTTTTCCTCTAATTCAACCTTTGAATTGAGGCAAAATTTTTCCCTAAAATCATATTCAATTTCTTCTAATCTTATCTGTCGATTTTTTTTTCAAAAATTAATAATTTGGCACTGTTTTTACAAAGTGATTTTTCGGTGATATTTGTTGAACAAAGTCTTTGATTATCGTTTTCTTCTTCAATTTATTCATATTTATATAGTGCGATTTTTCCTTTTTAACTATTGCAAAGCTTCTATTCTTCTTGATTGCAGAGAAAACTGCAAAACTTTGTTCCTTGAGTATATAGACAACCATCTGTATCATTGGTGTCCGATACTTTTGGGGATGTTGCGATGAATCAAATTTTGAAAATTGAATTGGTGTTATTTGGAGGCCAAGTTTATGGAGGACCGATTTTTTTTCTTTTTTTTTCTTGGTGCGATTTTTCTTCTTCAACTATTTGCAAAGCTTTTGATTCTTCTTGATTGCAGAGAAAATTGCAAAGTTTTTTCCTTGCTTATACGGACAATCATCTATATCATTGGTGTCCGATGTTATGGGGATGTTGCAATAAATTGGATCTTGAAAATTGAAGTTGTGTTATCTGGAGGTCAAGTTCCTAAAGGGCATAATGTTATTTCTGAAATTTTTGTTAGATCGTCATTGAAAAATTTAAGTCAGTATAATTATTGATAATATGTCAAATCTATAAGTGAGATACATAATAGTCTTATGTATCACTCTTAGATTCTATCTATAGTAATGTATCTCGACATAAAAGTTGTATAGTATAATGTATCTTCATACTTTTTATTCTACTGACAGATTTGTGTGTCAAATTGTGTATCAATTCTTCACTGATAAATAATCAATCAACAATCTCACTTATATGTTGTAATGTATCTCATTATAACGTATGAAGTGTGTTGTCCAAGATCTATGTATCTTAGTTGAACTATTCTAGTTGTATATTTCAAGTGTTCTGTTAAAAAGTATTACAAGTGTTGTACATATTGATTATCTATAAGAAGTATTCTAGTTGAAGTGTTGTACAAGAATATAGTTATATCTATCAGATATAAGTCGATTGCAAATATACACGTGTCAAATACACATTTCAATACATCAGACACGTTTTGTCATCTTGTATCTCCATGTACATTGCACATCTACTTTATGTATCTCTTGTTAGATTACTCAGAGTAACACGTATAAGAGTCATGCATATTAGTTTGAATGTAAGAGATACATATAAGCTTATTATAATGTATTATGTATCTCTTACATACTTTAAAAAATATATCTTTTGTTATATGATTGTTAAATGTCAAGTCCAAAGATGTCAAATATATCTTTCAATACATCAGATACGTTTTGTCATCTTGTATCTACGTGTGCATTACACATCTAATTTATGTATGTCTCGTAAGATAACTTCAATGTAACATGTAAAAGAGGCATGCATATTAGTACGGTAAGAGATACATCTAAGATTGTTATAATGTAGTGTGTATCTCTTACAGACTTTAAAAAATGTATCTCTTGTTAAAGATATATATATCTTTCATAATAATATGTATCTCTTTATTATTAGCGTACACATAAGGTCACGATACCCTAATCTATAAAAAAACAAATAATTTTTTCTACTCAAACTTGTTATGTATCTCCTATTAACACATGTATGCATCTATACTATCACGACACTATTACCAACAATAACAGATCCTTTAAAGAACATTGTTACATCCACGAGGTATTATTCAGCTCGCAAACTTCTACACAAAGAATTGCAGTAAAACTACTTAATTAAGGATCATCAAAGACAAACGGAGATACATCAATCACTCGTAAAGAAAAGAAAATCGTGATGTTAATTTATAAAAAACCCACATTATCCATTTATTCATCATCATCATTGTCGTCGTCTTCCTCCCTCCATCCCATGAGTTCAAAATCCGAGTGGTGTATCTGTAAAAAATACTCCACAATGCCCGCATCAATCGCAAGTTCCTCTGAAATTGTACATTCAGACTTTTGATCGTTATTCAATTTGTTGAACTTGAACTTTTTTCGACATGGAGTGTGACAAAAATATTCATTGAAACACAGTTGAAAAATGAATCATAAACCATGGAAGAAGAAGAAGAAGAAGAAGAAGAAGAAGAAGAAGAAGAAGAAGAAGAAGAAGAAGAAGAAGAAGAAGAAGAAGAAGAAGAAGAAGAAGAAGAAGAAGAGGAGGAAGAAGAGGAAGAAGAGGAGGAAGAAGAGAAAGAAGAGGAAGAAGAGGAAGAAGAGGAAGAGGAAGAAGAAGAAGAGGAAGAGGAGGAGGAGGAAGAAGAGGGGGAAGAGGAAGAGGAAGAGGAAGAAGAAGAGGAAGAAGAGGAGGAAGAAGAGGAAGAAAAGGAGGAAGATGAGGAAGAAGAGGAAGAAGAAGAAGAGGAAGAAGAGGAGGAAGAAGAGGAAGAAGAAGAGGAGGAAGAGGACGAAGAAGAGGAAGAAGAGGAGGAAGAAGAAGAGGAAGAAGAAGAAGAGGAAGAGGAGGAGGAGGAGGAAGAGGAGGAGGAGGAAGAGGAAGAAGAAGAGGAAGAAGAGGAGGAGGAAGAAGAAGAAGAAGAAAACGTCTGCAAAATGATTATGGAAGTGACTTTGTTCAAAATTGAAATTAATAACAAAATACGTTTTTTTTTATGGACTTTTCTTTAGCTATGTAGATGATTCGTTGAGTTAATTGCTCATTTAATGATTTACTATCCATTACATCTCTTGATTTATGCTAATCAATTAAATAATAAAATGTATCATTAACATGTATCTCGTTTACTTAATATGTATCTGAAATCACAAAATGAGGGATTTTATGAAATTTTGAAAACAAAATCGGGATATAGTGTAAATATAAGTAAACATGTCGGGATTTACGTAAATTATACTTTCTTGAAAAAATTAACTAAATCAAACATTTTTGACAAGTCTAATTAAGAAATAAAGTTGAAAACTTAATGATCAATTGAAAATCAAGAGACAACATGACCAAAATCAATTTCAAAATCAAAATAATCAAATCATTTGCCAAAGGAAAAATGATTAAGATGTCTTTATATATTTTGAAATTGAATTAAAATTGAAAGATAACATATTAGTTGAAATTAAAAAAATCACCTATAATAGAAATATACCTTACATATTGAGATAAAAGAAATCACTTATAAGATAATTTTTTTATAATCAATATTATTCCATATATAGTATTATTGAAATTAAATACACTTGTAGTCCATATAAGATTTAAAAGAATAATGTTTTGTTATAGAATATTATTCAGTATATGATGATATTTGAAGTGTAAAAATTCTATTGTCCATATAAAAAAATAATATCTTATAAATCATTTATGATGTTATTTCTTACTCTTATATGGACTGCAAATATTTTTAATTTCAATATAACTACATATGGAATAATATTACGTAACAAGTGACATTGATGATTTATTTCTTATTAAGTTGACAAGGCTAATTAAGAAATAAAGTTGATAAGTTAATGATCAATTGAAAATCAAGAAACATATTTGGAAAACAAATACGACCGCACAGGTAATAATACTAATTTGGTAATAAAATAATAATATATTAATTTTGATTTAATCATCAGTTACATAATCTCTAGTATAAAAGACAAGATAAGTGACTAGTTTATTCACTAAATAAATTGTTCATCTATAATAATGGAACACTTTGGAGCATTTCCTCGCTATTCCTTTTATTTCGTTGCTTGTATTTGCGGTATGAATACAATTGCTATTTGCTATTCAATTTGTACAATTATTTTTCTCTCGATCAATTCTTTTTTTTTTTTTCAGGCATGTTCGTAATGACACAAATTCTCTCAACAAATGCAGAAACGTTCACATGTAACTTAGAAATTGTGGCTGCTTGTGATCCAGAAAATCCATTTTGTGTGGCTGACTGCAAGAAAGATAATGGACCTCGTTTCATTGATGCACACTGTGATGGAAGAACGAAATGTTTATGCGTCTATACAAGTTTAAAGCCATGTTTTGCCGGACAAACATCTAAATGACAACATTGTACCCTTCAAATGCATCTGAATAGTTAGTTAGGCCTACATATATTTTATCCTCATCAAACCTCATTTATGAAATTTGTATGATGGATAATTTAATATGATGCTAAAGAATACATTTATTTATGCAAAGAATTGATGAAAAAACTCATTTCTAAGATGAATGTGTCATTTGTTATATAATTTTTTGTAATAATTTTCCTATACTTCCTCCCTCAAAGTTCTTTCTTGTTCTTCATATGGTGATTACCCCAAAGTCAATTACAAACTAGATAAGGTTTACACCTTGGATTGTAACCACCCATTTCGTCGTTGTAATAAATTCATTCCTCAATATTAATTTGGATCCAAATTAGGCAATATTTTATTTATTATGTCACCTTAAACTTTTCGGCGAAGATTTTAGCCTTCGGATGTGTCTAGATAGACTCAAGCCCGATAAATTTAATTATTCATGAGTTCTAATATCAATAAATTAGTTTTAAATTTCTTTAGCTATTAATTAAGGTCATACAATATCCCTAACACAAAGTTAAGTTTAAAATTTTATTTTCGATATGGATTTTTATTAGGGTCAATTTCAAATGATCATATCTCTTAGAATATAAGGAGTTATGAAACCCAACACCCACCAAATTAAAAATCTTTGAGTCCTCTTTCCAACGCAACAAACCGTTCATCAATTCGAATTCGGAGTAAAAAGTTATGACTATTTTACTGAGCACTGTCCGGGCTGAAGCGGGATTTCGTTGTAGCGATAATTCTGATGGTAATTAAATCAGCTTCAACCGTATTTTAAGTCTAAAAATCCCAAATTTCGTTCCCCAACTCTAGAGAGGTAATTTTCAAAGGCTTAATGTTAAATTCCTTCGTTGAGGTAAGTTTTTCCATTTTTTTCTTCGTCTTTTAATTCTTTAACATCTTGAAATCCTTAAAAAGACATTTAATGGTGGAATTCTTTTGGGGAATACTCATGAGTGTTTTTAATACGACCTAGAACTGGTTATAAACTATAAATTAAAGATTCCTACCGTGAATTTCATAAACTAAATTATAAATTTTGATGGTTAGGAACCTGAAATTTCGTAAAGATGAGACCTTTAACATAAAAACTCCATTAATGGAGATGGGTTAAGCTTGAAAGAGCTAATTAATGATTAATTGAACTTGAGGAATGATATAAACCTTGAATGGTAAAATTAGTGGGTTTGAATCCCCAAGATATTTGTTTGAAGAATAATATTTAATTACTCTTATAATTGCTTGATTTTTAAATAATTGATTGTTCCAAGGCATGAAAGAAAGGAAAGAGCATCCTTGTTTCAACTTGCTTCTTCCAAAAACTTTGCGTCCAGGTAGGCTAGGTTTAATGAGTAAAAGATTGTGTTATTTTATATTTTCGTAATTTAGAATTGATGGGAGAAAGCATGTCTAGGCCTGCGGGCATGGAGTTGAGGTGGATAAAGACACGAGTACTTAACTTTAATCCCCAAAATTATATTATTGATTGATTATGTGATATTTATGATATTATGTATTATGTGCCCGAAAGAAGATTGTTGTAAATGTAATATATGAACATGATGTTTTTTTTTAGTTGTTCTAGTGATGAACCTAGTTGAGTTGTAATGGTATAAGTTGTATGTATTGTGCAATAATATGATGAGGAGAATTATGCTAAGATCGAATATTGACGAGCATAGTAATATCTAAGGAATAGATGACTTGAATTAGTGTGATGATTGTATTATGTGGAAAGAGGTAGAGGATAATGATACGCGTGAATGTGCTAGTTATAGGTGATGATGTTAGAACCCGAATTGCGGTATTTAAGAAGATAATGATATTTTTAATAATTAATGAGTAATTAAGGCTCTAATAGTGACTTGTATGCGTAAGAATTAAATTGTGATTTATGTTATGATATTCTTGTTTTGATATTGATAAAAATACTATATTTATTTAATGCCCATGAGAGGCTAAATTGGTGATAATTATGGTTTATTGAATTGTGCCTATGAGTGGCTTGTTTGATAATGATAACTCCTTAAAGTAATGATATGAATACTTGTTGATTGATATTCAGATATGCTTGATATTGTTGATGTTTGGATTGTTAATGCGTGTATAAAGGATTATTGAAAATTTACTTGATGGAATTGTCTAATGACTTTAAGTTTATTACTTGTAAACTTGGTACATTGTGTTGTATGTTGTGAGGTTGTGTAAATTTGATATTGATAATACTTGTTTATGTTGGATCGGGTACGACGCCGGTATGAATATGTATATGTTGGATCGGGTACCACACCGGTACGAATATGTATATGTTGGATCGGGTACCACGCCAGTACAGATATGTATACGTTGGATCGGGTACCACGCCGGTATGGATATGTATATATTGGATCGGGTACCACGCCGGTATGGATATGTATATGTTGGATCGGGTACCACGCCGGTACGGTACATGAACATAGATTGTTCCCTGCAGGTCATGACTATTTGGACAAAAATAAGTCTCACAGCATGTGTGTACATAGTTGTGTTGGGTCTGTGGATGTTTACAGTATGGTTGATACTCTTGATGGTTATGTGGCTTGTTTGTGAGCACTGTTTAATTTGTTATTGTTGTATTGTTGATTCATTGGGTATTTGATTGTGTGATATGTATTTGAAAAAGTGAAACTTTGTACTTACTTATATGTTGGTTGACTTGCTTCATTTATACGTGTTTTAATCGTAGCTTACCATAATGGCTAGTTATCATTCTTTAATATTATAATAGAGCATTTGGTTATTAGCCCGAGAGTTTAGTGTGGGTTGTCTATGATTACGGGTTTGATCCTGTGAATATGAGTAATGAAAAAAATAAGGTGAATAAAGAGGAATAGTGATGTAAGATAAGGTGAATAAAGAGGGATAATGATGTATTAATATTGGATTATGGTTGATGGTGTGAACTAATGAGGCTAGAGTATGTTAATAGCGAATATAATATTGATGGAGTTGGAAGAGTAGTTGGATGTTGTAACTTATATAGGTAAAGTAATAATATTAACAACCTTAGTTGAATTATATTCCATTAAAGATGTCATGATTTATTTTCCTTAGTTCTATTTTATGATTATATGAACTAACACGGTCGACTGATGATACCTACCAGTACGTGTGATTGTACTGACTCTACTCTTCTACATTCCTTCTTGGAGTATAGACTGGATGCAGGTTAGTTGCAGTTACTAGATGGATGACGATATTCAACACTAACTTCTTCACTTTTTTCCTGTCAGATGTTAGAGTCTCTGTATTATTTATTTCATTGTCAGTCTATATTGTAATAGGTAGCTCTTGTACATGTCTGATCAAGTTTTGGGATAGTGAAGGACATTTGTAAGAAGTATTTGTAAAAAGTTTGTTAATTATTATTTAATTTACTTTATATTTCCTTAAAAACAGAAGTCTTCCGCATATTTTTAGTTGGGTAATAAGGGTTCTCCTAGCTACTTAGAATAGCGTAGGTGCCCGCACGGTCCGTTAGTCTGGATCGTGACAAATAGTTTAAAAAATAGGACCAATATGGGTTGTGGTGGAGTGGTGAGACTGCTCCACCCTTAACCTCAAGCCTTGAGTATGGAAAAATTTTTATTGGGAGCGCGCAATCCGGATTAGTCGGGGCTCCAATATGGGTACCGAACACCAGGTGGGAACATATGTTGAAAATTTCTTCCAATTTTATCCTTTCATTTAATGAGTTTTTAAAGTCTTCACATTTTCTAGGAGCGTAATTTAAGAATGGTTAAAAGGGTAATAGTGGAAAGTAATAACCTACAATTTATGCCCTAATTTTTTTTTCTTGAGGTGTGTCATACTCAACAATTCAATTATTTTGAAATGGAGGGAATATACACTCTATGATATGAAGTAATAGTAATTAATCTTGATACTATTTATATAACATTATTAGTATTAAAAATGAATATGGATTACTATTCCACAAGAGGATATAAAAAATGTAGCATGGGTCAAAAAACAAGTCTTTTTTTTCTTCTATGTTCCTCACCCTCTTTCCTATGAGATTAATAGTATTATTTAGCAGTTAAATTCGTGATCATTGCAAAATAAATTACAGCAGAAAATACCCATTATTAACATTTTTCCTTTGTGCATGAATTTAAGGGCTTTCTATCTCCAAAAGGGTAACTATTTTTTTGTACATTTTGATAACAAATTTGAATATTGAAATGTGAAATTCACCATTATAATTGAAATGTGAAACGGACTGTCTAATTTATGTATTTTTTTCTATATATGTTGTGTATATATATTTATAGTGTGTGCACACATATATATATACACACAACACATACTACCTACATATTATGTAAATATTTTATAAATTAAATGGCTTAAAGACATTGAGAAGCATGATTTTCTAATCCTTCTACAATTTTTTTCTATTAGTTTTATACCTTCTTATTGAAGATCTTTATTTTTACATATTAAAAATTTTAAATAATCATTTTATTCTATTTAAATTATAGAGAAAATGATCAAATACCCTTTCAATCTTTACCCAAAATCTCAACTACATACTTATACTTTGCGGGATTTCTATGACCCCCCTGAACTATTTTAAAGTGAAATATTTACTCCGCTGAACGCTGACATGGCAAGAGTGTGTGTTTCACTCTCTTTAAAGAGAGTGAGAACGGATTTTTTTATTAAAAATTTATTTTTAATATTTCTTTATTTTCTTTATTCATTTTTAATTCTTCTTCTTCTTTATTCATTTTTCTTTTTTTTTTTTCTTCTTCTTCTTCTTCTTCTTCTTCTTCTTCTTCTTCTTCTTCTCCTCCTCCTCCTCCTCCTTCTTCTTCTTATTCTTCAACAACAACTCAATAATGGCATCTTCAAGAACTCAACAATGACATTCAATCCAAATCTAATTTATCAAATTTACATACTCATTAATCGAATTACCATACCAAGAATCATCATTCTCATGAAATTACCATCAATTTTTTTTCTTCTTCTTCAAGAACTCAATAATTGCATCTTCAAGTACTCAACAATGACATTCAATCCAAAACTAATTTATCAAACTTACATATTCATTAATCGAATTACCATACCAAGAATCATCGTTCTCATGAAATGAAACATAAACTTCTAACAATGCTCTATACACATTTTGTGGAATCTTAAAATCTTTAAACTTTCATCGATTGAATTTTCAATTTCAAACCATAAACCATCATTCAAATCTGCATTTCTTGAAATTAAAACAACCAAATTTTTTCACAATCATAAATTCAACATCAATTTTCATAGTTGAGAAATTAAAAAAAAAAAAAAAAAGGAACGCTGAAGGGTCAGATGAGGTCACCATGACTGAGTGGTTCATTTTGAAGTTCTGGAAATAGCAAGAGTGGAAAGCGAAGAAATGGGTAGAAAACAAAGTGAAATGAAAACTAAAGAAAAGAATTTTTTGAGAAAGAATGACCATAGAAGTGGTGCAATGGAAGAGAAAAGGAAATAAAAAAGTTAAATAATTTTTTTTTTAGAGTAAAAAAAAAATGACGTGATAATGACGTGACAAGAAAAAATGATATAGCGATGACATGACAGTGAGTGGAGCTCACTGCCTGAAACAATGTCTGGGCATGAGTTTTTAAGGTGGTAAATATTCCACTTTAAAATAGTTTAAAGGGTTATAGACTCCCACAAAGTATAAGTGTGTAGTTAAAATTTGAGTTAAAGATTGGAAAGGTATTTGATCATTTTCTCTAAATTATAGGAAGACACGTGATTCCCATTTTCTCCTAGAATAATTTTTCTTAGGCAACCAACACCGAACTCCTATTTCTTACCATAACTTATTGTTTTTACTTGTATATATCAAAAAAAGAGAAGATTGACTTTGACTCCTACAATTTTTTTTTTTAAAAAAAGAGGCAAAAATCTAAATATTATATGTTCATCGTGATCTCAATATAAAGACTTATATTTTGGAGGCTCTTGCTATTTTTGCAAAATGTCATTTATGTGTTTTTTAGTTGGTGAAAATTAATATATTAGATGAAAGTGTAGATGACGATAGATGGTAGACTAATTAATATCAACTAAAAAAAAATCCTCAAAAAGAATTCTCTATATTCAATAAACAAAAATGATTTTAGGCCTCTATATATTTATTTTAAACATTATCTAAATATCTTCACTTTTAGGAAAGGTACTTTTACACGTTGATAGTCATATTTTATTAGTGTTATATATTCAATATTTAGATAATGTTTAAAATAAATATAAAGCTCATCGCACTCTCACAAATATAATGACATTGACTAAGTGGAGAATCTCAGAAGAAGGAAGAGAATGACAAATTCTCAAGTACCTTAGCTTAGATAAACATAATTATACATAGTGATTGAGGAAAAACCAAAGAAATAAAATTTAAAATAATAAAGTATGAGAATATAATTATTAAATTATATTAGCTTCAACAAATATAGCATATGCAGTCCATTAGATGTGAATGATTCTCAATTCGTCGTCATGCTTCCTTGTGTCCCTTTTAATCCTCCCACCGACGGCAACTTATGGATTTTATTCTATATAATCCCTAAGAATTTTATTTTTATCAGTTCTCTCTCTGTATATAATCACATAAAGAAAAAAATTACGTGATTAAGAGGTTCAATGCCTAAAAACAATCTCTTATATAAATATAATGTAAAACTGTATATAATAGATACTTGCCGTCGAATCTTTTTCATGTCTTGAGCCTGTAGGAACTTTATTTAGTACACTGAAATGTTCTTTTATAAAGAGAAAATCATTTATTTCCTCAATTAAGTTACACGTCTCACGCTAGACACGTTGTTATGGGATATTTTAGAGGGATATAATATGAGGATCCAATTTTAGTTTATCAAAATTAGGAATGACTTTTCTTTTAAAATAAAAAATAAAATTATAAATGAATCTGAGCATCACGTAAAAAAAATAATTTCTTGTGTTTCTAAGACAACTTCAAATATTAGTGTGAGGTTGGTCCAAAATCATAAGGAGGTAGTAACTCATTTCTTTTATTTATCTTTAAACATTCCAATTATACACTATTACCTATTTACGTTGTTTGATTTTATTTGATACTCTATTTTAGGGGAAATATTTATTTTATTAAATTAATTATATTTTACAGATCTCTATTTGACTATCAGTATTTTATATGAATAGTACTTTTGCAATTTGTAAGAATTTTAACACATTTAAAACAAGTTGCAGTAATACTTGTGCGTACTATAAGAGAGGTACTCGTTCATCATTCATGCCAGCCACATATCAATCCAGTACCAGACATTAGCAAAAACGTGACACACACTACCCTGTTGCTATCTCTCAACTTTTATTACCAAAAATTGTACTTCCCCTTTGTTGCAATTTTCCTTTTTATTTGTTGAAAAGCTGAGTGTATTTTCCTCACTGCAGTGGGTAGGTGAGGGAGTAATCAATAGCAATTGAAAATGGCCCTCAATATGCTTTCCCCTGCTGAATTTAAGACCCTCTCTTTCTTGGACACCTCCAAGTCCAGCTACAATATTAACCATCTCAAATATCCAGGTGAGATATTTTTACACCTATGTAATAAGTTGCTTGGATTTGGGTAACTTCGTTGAAAGATTTCTCATTGAGTATCTGTTCCGTTGGTACTTATTTGGTGGTTAAATGGTGTTGAATTTGTGTTTTCTTGAATTTTGGGCTGTGGGGATGGTAAAAGATTGTTTTTTTTAATCCTTGCTTTGCTGCAATATGTTTCTTGAATTTGGATAACTCTGCTGAAAGTTTCTCCTTTGAGTATCTTTTGTGTTGTCACTTATTTAGTAGTCAAATGGGGTTGAATTTGTATTTTATTGAGTTTTGAGTTGTGGGAATGGCAAAAGATTGTCTTTTTCCCCCTTTTTTGCTGCAATAATCATTTTCTAAAATCTATTATGCTCTTGACTGAATTTGGGGTTGTGTGTTTGTTGTGGGGTGTTTTATTAGGTGGACTGTCTATCAGAAGAAAGGAGTGCAGTGGGACATCTGCCAAGAGGGTTCAGTGTTCAGCACAGCCACCACCACCACCACCACCTCCTGCCTGGCCTGGAAGGGCTGTTGCTGAGCCAGGCCGGCAGAGTTGGGAGGGTCCAAAGCCTATCTCAATTGTTGGGTCGACTGGCTCTATAGGAACTCAGGTTGGTGAATCTTGAAATAATCATTGATAAATACTTGCTAACTACTCCCTCCGTTTCGTAATACTTGGCCGATTTGACACACATTTCAAGAGAACTTTAATTAGAGGTCTATTTTACTAAACTAACCTTATTAATGATGCTTTAGAACTCTTAATTTGACTGCTACTACTTTATTTAGTTATTCAACACTAAGAGTAATATGGAGTTTGAAGCTTGATTTGCTAAAATGGACAAGTAAAATGAAACATCTATTTTTGGTACAGGGGCTGAGTAAAATGAAATTGAGGGAGTAGTATTGGCTTTTCAGTTTTGATTGGTTCTAGCTTTGAAGTTGGGATAAAGTAGTAGTAGAATTTCTTAATGCTTTTGTATGTGTTAGTTACTTGCAGTTGCAGTGTCAACTATAATTCAACTATTTTCTCTAAAAGAGGATGAAGAGATTCAAATTTACCTAGATTCCATTCTGCATCTTTTCGGTGTGTTCTTTATTATTAGTGGTGTGCTGCTTTTGCTACTGTGCGAATTATGCCAGTTGTTTTTTGCTTCTTTTTTTCTTTCCTTTTCTTTTTGTATTGTTTTTGATTCTCTACTTTTTGTATGCTAGTATACCGGAAGCCTTCTAATAAATTAAAGCAAATTATTACTTTTACAACAAAAATATGCCACTTGTCTTTTGTTTTAGTTCTTCACTGCTTCAATTCTAAGTTTGTGTCTGCAGACGTTGGATATAGTCGCTGAGAATCCGGATAAGTTTAGAGTTGTTGCACTTGCTGCTGGTTCAAATGTGACTCTTCTTGCTGATCAGGTTCGTATTCGTTTACTGCATGCAAGTGGAAAAGACCATGAGATGTCAAGTCTGAATAGAATAAAAACATCCAACCTCTCAGCTTTATTAGCTGTATCACCGTATTAACATTTTGAGGCATTATGTGGCTTCTGCTGTTTATACCACGACTGATATTGTTTAAAGATATGATGATTATTCAATTATAATACGGTTCCTGCTCATTCTACCCACTGATTTCCTGCCCTTCCAATGCTACTAGCCTAGACGTGTCATGTTTGCAGCAATTGATTGACATATCCCATTAACCATGTTGAAACACAAATATCAGGTCTATGCGTTTCCAATTATTGCCATGTTTTTCCTTATTTGGTTCTGGATGATCCACTTAAGAGAATGGTGAAAATCATTCAACCTCGTTAATATCATATGCTATTTATTGTTTGATTTGCGATTTGCACAAGTTTGATGGAATTCTTCAACATGGATACACACGTCAAGCTTTTGTTATCAGACTCTTTATCTGTCAGGTATAGTTCAATCTTTGGCTCTGATGATAAAATTTGTTATCTCTGAGTAGGTCAAAACATTCAGACCAAAACTAGTTGCTGTTAGAAATGAATCATTGGTTGAGGAACTCAAAGATGCTATTGCTGATATGGAAGTCAAGCCTGAGATTATACCTGGGGAGCAGGGTGTCATCGAGGTTTGGCCAACTGTCCCTAACTTTTTCTTTAGCAAGTAGAAGTCCATTTCACTTGTTGGTAATTACTTTCTGACTTAAAAGAAATATGTTGCTTATTGTTGTCTGTGATTCTTTAGCAAGTAGAAGTCCATTTCACTTGTTGGTAATTACTTTCTGACTTAAAAGAAATATGTTGCTTATTGTTGTCTGTGATGTGTTTCAGGTTGCCCGCCATCCTGATGCTGTCACTGTAGTTACAGGAATAGTTGGCTGCGCTGGTTTAAAGGTAAGGTTAAGGTTTTAGTGTATCTGAATCTTTTTGAATTATGGTTGACACTTCTGCCAAGATATCCTTATGCGCATCCATTCCAAAAAAGTTAGGTGGGATTGAAGAACGCTGAGGGTGAAAAGTGATTTCTTTCCTGTTTCTGTTTTTTTTTTTTTTTTTTTTTTTGGGGGGGTGGTTGAGGGGAAAGGACGGAAAAGTTATCATTTGAAGGGGAGCTGTAGACGAGATGTACCCATGTAAGTAAATAATCAGAAATCAACTATAAGGTTTCTCCAAGTCGCTCTCTGGCTTTGTAATGGCAATGCTGGAATGACTTTGAATTATTACCAAAAAATGAAGCAAAAATGCCTTGTATCTATCCATATTAGGAGATAAAAATACATTCAGCTAACTCTTGATTCCTGTGTAGACATAAACAGTCATAACTCCAATCACCTAGAAACAAATGACTATATCTTCAACAGATCTAGCTCTCGTTTTCTATACAATAATCATGTTTAAAACAATTATAGGTAAAAGTAGCATTAAACGCTAGTTTAATTTGTTTCTGAATAACTGAAACAAATGTTGGTCATTATTCTTCCTGCTGTGCTCTTTGATGAATGCATCTTTATTGTCTATCTCGGCTAATATAGAACTAATGAAATCATTCAAGAAAAAATGTGAATTATTCATGAAAACGTGTGAGTCATTCAGAAGATGTTCTCAAATTTATTACTCTTTGTTTGTTTCATTAGCCTACGGTAGCTGCCATAGAAGCAGGAAAGGACATTGCCTTGGCCAATAAAGAGACTTTAATTGCTGGTGGTCCATTTGTCCTTCCTCTTGCACACAAGCATAAAGTGAAGATTCTTCCTGCAGATTCAGAACATTCAGCTATATTCCAGGTACAGTTGTAAGAGGCTGAGATTGTCTTAAGAATTTGCTGCAAATTTACAGTGTATAATCATTTGTGGATGTACTTCATGCACCTCTTATCAACCGTCTGTTTTGCATTGATTAATATCCAGAACAAATTCCCCCCCTGGGTTCTCCAAGGCTAAGAGAGAAATGTTTAATTGTTTGTCTTGGTTTCAGTGCATACAAGGCTTGCCAGAGGGTGCCCTTAGGCGCATTATATTAACTGCATCTGGAGGGGCTTTCAGGTGTAAAATCTTTAACATCGATTGAACACTATAATTTGTACGATATCCTAGTTTTATCCTCATATTGCAACATTCCTATCAATTTGCAAGCTCAAAGAAATCAAAATCATTCTGTCGTCATCTTTTCTTTTATGTGAAAAAGTTACTCGGAATGTTTTACCTACTTCATTTTCAAATCTTAAATAACAATGATCATAGAAATAATTGTTTTAATATCCCCTACTTTTTATTTCTCCACCAAATGACCCCCCACTCCCACACGTACCCTTAAAAAAGTTCAAAAGTTCTATATATAAACAATTTATTCATTTTTTTTTAAATCATATGTAAATCGTGTTAACCTTAAAACTGATTTCAACCTGTCGCCGATAGGGACTTGCCAGTTGAGAAGTTGAAAGAAGTTAAAGTAGCCGATGCTTTGAAGCATCCCAATTGGAACATGGGAAAAAAGATTACTGTTGATTCTGCCACCTTATTCAATAAGGTATCTGAACTGTTTTTAGATCATTGCTCCACGATTATTATTTCGTACTTTTCTACCTTTTATTCCATGCCTTGGCCTAGGTTTAAAGGTTTGTCTTGTTCCCAGGGTCTTGAAGTTATTGAAGCTCACTACCTTTTTGGAGCTGAGTATGACAACATTGAAATTGTCATCCATCCCCAATCCATCATACATTCGATGGTGGAAACACAGGTAAAGATCTTGTATCTGTCCTCTCTTCAGCTCTGATATTATATTATTTATGTAATCTAGATGAATATGCCGATAACTGCATACTCATAAATTGACAGCTTTGGCATTCTTTTTTCTTCTGTAATTTGTAGGATTCATCAGTATTAGCACAACTGGGATGGCCGGATATGCGTTTGCCCATCCTTTATACTTTATCCTGGCCCGAGAGAATTTATTGTTCGGAGATTACATGGCCTCGCCTTGATCTTTGCAAGTAATAAGATTCTTTCAGCATTTAATTTTTTCTTATTGCTCTAAGCTCACCAGAGATCTATATTTGCTTACAATTTGTTTGTTTGCTTTTCAAATATGAAACATGCTTTGGCATTTGCTTTCCAGTTAATATAAGTAATTCTAAGCGTGATGGTATAGGCTCGGATCATTGACATTTAAAGCCCCTGATAATGTAAAATATCCATCCATGGATCTTGCATACTCTGCTGGGCGCGCCGGAGGAACCATGACTGGAGTTCTGAGTGCAGCAAATGAGAAGGCAGTGGAATTATTTATTAGTGAGAGGTATGTAGTATGTATTCTTACATTCGACTTCTGTACTGAGTCATAGATCTGTTCTTTCTCACTGGGACATAGAATTGTTAGTATTGAAGCTAAGATCTATACATATGTCGTATGTATTCTTTTCTACGGGTATAATTCTACAAACATAACTTGGTGTCTGTATTTTTGAGCCCACCAATGACCGTACTTAATCAGACTGAATGGTTTCGCTCAGCCACAATTAGATCTCAGTTTTACGTCTTGATTTTCTTAAGAACTCTAGTACTGTAGCTGTTTTTTTTTTTTTTAAAGGGAAACAGCTGATGAATTGTCCTTGTTTCAGAATTAGCTACTTAGACATTTTCAAGATTGTGGAGCTAACATGCACAAAGCATCGGGAGGAGTTGGTGTCTTCTCCATCGCTGGAGGAAATAATACATTACGATTTGTGGGCTCGAGACTACGCTGCCAGTTTGGAAACATCATCTGGTTTAAGGCCAGCTCTTGTATAAATTTGATATTTGATCAGCATGCTGAGATGAACTCAACTCTATCGGCATGCTTTTCCCGGTGCGAGGAATTTGTTCAGGGTGGCGCAGTGTGCAATGTATCTATAATTGGGTTACATTGTACTACATTATTGAACTCACCCTTTTGAGTGAATTCCTTTTTGAGTACGTGCAATTTATTAATCCGTTTAGTTCTTATTTCCTTTATTTCAGGGGAAGTCACAGAATCTTTCTTGAAATTTTAATACTAATAATAACAGTAAATTATTGTACTAGAAAAAATACGACGTAGAAAAGGGGTTGCTACAGTTCTCCATTTGGCTCGCATTCACTTTTAGATACCATGTTGTGTGGATGTATGATGCTTAGGATCTCGATATTTTAGTTTTGTTCTGATAAGTAAGATGTGTTCATAGTTGGTAAGTTCAGGTCCTCCTCACTTTATATCGTCCCTCTCCGCGCATGTGAACAGGAAGTCTAGTGAAATCTGGATCTTGCTTGCTGGTTTTCCTGTTGAACAAGCAAGTAGGTTGATTAACGTCTCAGATAGATGTCCACTAGAGATCACAATTTGTTGAAGAAATAACTAAGATCTTTCTTTCGTCCCCTTATCAATGATCCAAAAATAAAAAAGATGGTTAATATATTCGAAACATGAGTAAGATTATTAGTAAGAAATTACAGGTCTATGCAAAACATATATGTTTCAAATATTTAGTTGGTGTTTTTATATATACTCCTTCCAAACTTTCTTTACATCTGAAATTGCTGAACAATATACGATAATCATTTAAGTGATTATAAGATAACCTTGTCTGTCTTGAAAAAGTCCTAGTATATTTTGAAAAGACACCACTGTGTTTTAATCTTCCACTTTTATTGTGTTCTTTTCTATGGGTAATATGGAATTATGGAAATGCCTACAAGCAAAGAAGTAATTAACGCCGTAAGTCTTCACTCCCATGCAGCATGCTTTTTGTGCTAATTCTATGGAAACTAAACTAGTTTTGGCATCTTGAATAGCAAATTATAAGGTATTCCATGATTTCAAGCAATAAGTCACAAGGTATATGCTCTTCTATAACATAAATCCTTCAAAAGTTAAAACCAAAAAAAAAAAAAAAAAAAAAAGTGGTAAGGTATCAAATTCTTTTCATACATATTAAATTTCGTTGAAACTTAAAACTTCTAATATACTCTATTCTTAAAATACAATTTGATTAAATCAGGTGTTTTAAAGTTTGTTTTGTCAAGCTCACGGGTGTTTTAATTGCTAGGAGCAGTATGAGGACTAAATTAATAATTCGTGTTATAACCATTTCACTCTTCTCTTATTTTTGTTTAATTTGTTTTAAGATGTAGTAATAGAATCGTTGGATGGATCTCAAATCCAACCATCATACATATTCTTTTGATTCATTACCTTTCTAAATAATAAGAATGTCTAGAGAATTTTGTCAAAATATTAGTATGTAATTACGAAACATCACGCAAATTTAATAAGACAATTATTAAAAATATCGCAATACATATAACATTATTTCAACCACCAACTTACACATTTAGAAACTGGCGATAAATTACTGGAAAATCACTTATTTCACTTTCCCACCAAAATAAATCAATTTTTTCTCTCCTAGTATTTTTTTTTAATCTAAAAAATGTTCATCTCACTAAGTCACTATCACTTGTCCGGCAACAATATAAAGAAGGCAGTTGCTGAAAACCTCTCTAAGATGCAAAGCTTCTTCATTTTTTTCCCTTTTTATATTCTAGAATTTTCACTAACTAAATGTTGAAGTGTAGAATAAATTAGTGGAGCATACAGGGGAGAATTGGAAGGTCCTAATAACTTGGTGATATGATCTGATGTTTTTGGCGGATGCTTCGGTGATTTGATATTTATATCAATCAAAGTTGTACAAAATCTCTATTATTGTCTTTGGCATAAATGTGTTATCATGAATAGCTTTGGGCTGTTTTGAGTTGATCGATATATATAATTTGTTTTATTTGATAAAAATGATGAGTATTATTAAATATTTATCAAATACAAAAATGCGTTATTCTATTTGATATTGCTCGTTAATAGCATGTAAAATTAGATCTTGATGAAGGCAAATGGAAGAATCAGAAGTCATTTCGTAACCAATTGCAACACACGGCCCAATAATGCATCCATTTCAGAGGACACGAACTTGATTCATTACCCGAAACTTTCATAAGCTTTGGTGTCTGAATCCAAACCACTATCCGAAACCACCATCAGTTGGGATGATGTAAGCTTTATAAAACAATGAATATTAGGGGGAAAACGATCGCCGAAAGACACTACTAATAAAAAAAAAAGAACGGGAAAACCGATCACAAAATTGACCAAATTGTGTGGTCAGTAAAGTAGTGGTAGTTTTTTTAAAAACCGACCACAAGTGGTTGTTTTTTATTTTTTTTAAATATATATATTTTAAAAATTTATTATTATTTTATTAAAATTGAAAAAAATAATTTTAGGAAAAAAAATCCGACCACAAGTGGTTGATTTTCTGCAAAATTTTTTTCTGTGGTCGGTTTTTCTGGAAATATTTTAAAAAAATAAAATCAAAACCCAAATACAGCATGCAACAACAACAATGCAATACAACAGTAACCAAATGTAAATACAGCAGCAACAACAACAAAAAACCAAATGTAAATACTTTCAAAAGTGTACAACATATACAAAATGTCCAACAAAAGTGAGTATAAAAAAACTACAACAATAGTTTCAGACAACAAAATGTCTAAATTCAAAGTACAACATATACAAAAATAAAAAAACTAAAAGTCATCATCATCCAGGGGGCCTAGACCTTTTGTAGCCCGAACTGCATCACCAGGACACGGAGGAATAACCCCCTCAGTGTGAATGAAAGAGCTGAAATGCTGCTGTAGCATCCTGATTTGTGATGTTGTTGCCTCCCCCGTCTTCTTCTGGCTCTCTCTCTGTGCAACAAGTTCTTCAGTGAGTTTAGAAACCGTATTCTCTAGTCTTTCAATGGTTTCTCTATCAACTGAAGAGCTAGAGTATGCAGCACCGGACGAACGCCTAATATTATCGCCAAAAAAACTTTTGTGGTATCCGTAGAAATGACCTCTATTTGCAGGACCCACAACTTTTGCCCATAACTCCTCCTCTACATGTTGGGGTATTGGGTCACCCTGACTTTCAGGAGGCTGACTACTACGATACTCACCAACAAGACGCGTATATTCGTCCTATATTCAAAGTAAAGTTAATACTAAAAGTCAAAAAATATTAAAGTAGTTATAATTGAATAATATCAACTTTGAAAAAAAGATTCATAAATTCAAAAAAAAATTCTTACATGGACAACTTTTGCACTAGCTTCAACCCAGACATCTTCATCAGTCGGGTTCTTTTTTTTTCAGTTGAGTCTCCTCGAATAACTCATCAACTGGTATTTCCCTACCCTTTTCTTTTTCCTGCATATGAAAAAATTATCAGTGTTCAAATAATAAAAAAAATTAAATAGAAACAAACAATTTAAACTTTAAAAGTTACATACCATTTTTTTCAGCACAACAAAAGTACTTCTGACACCCGCAGTATGTAGGGAGCCACCCTTGGATGATGCCCGGGCTTTCTTTTCTTTTTTCCTCAACAATTGGTAATCTTCGCTACTCCAATGGCGAAGATACTGTTGCCATGCGGCTTCAGGAATCCACTTAGGTTTTACCAATTTGGATCAGGCATAATCCAAAAGACCGTTAAATCTGGCTCTACATCTTATGAAAAAGTTCCTCTTTATAAGAAATGTTTCTGCATCATCCCACCAGTAAAATTTCTACAACAAAAATATAATATTCAATCTTTTGTTCTAACAAAGTGTTAATAAGTAGTCGATAAGTTAAATCCTTACCTTAAATTCTTCAAACATTCTTTTCCTGTCAATTTCTGGAACCTTTTTCCAGCTGGTCCAGTAGCCGTTGAAGTGCCGAGAAATGCATATTCGCGCCTTTTGTCCAACTCCAGAATCCGGCCTAAGCCTACAACACAAGATCAAACAGTAATTTCATAGAGCATAATAATATAGTAATAAAAAAATGAATAACGTTATTATATTTAGAAATCTTACCCTCTCGCAAATGGAACAAGATAAATCCTCCCAGAATCATCTCTGTCTCCTGGCTGCCTAGTAAGTGATGGTGGATGCACTGGTGTGGGCGGATCTGAAGCACCAGATTTAGTGCCTCCAAGCTGAAGATCTGACAACTTAATAGATCCAGCAGAATCACTGTGCAAAGCTGCGTGATTGCTGTAAGAGGGTATCGATGATGGTAGATGTCTGGATGGGCCTGTGGCCGTTCTATAGTACTGTGCTGGCTTTGGCACGGTCATAGGAGCAAAATGAGTCGGTATAGACCCATGAAGTGGCTCCACATGCGTAGGAGTAGGTATCGAATCCTCGGACGACCTATAATATGAGGGTCGTGCTGTCGCGTCAGCAAACCGACCCTCAGATATATGAACACCTGCCGGTCGTCTATAAGGTGGAGGTTGTCTTTTTTTGATTTCGTAGTATCAACTTTTTCCCTTACCCTTGTCACCTCTACCTGACATCTAAATTATGTTAAGTTAACAAGTAGTTAGTTCCTACAAAATGAATATATAAGAAAATATTCCAAGTAACTAATTTCAAGTTACTAATTCACATTTCAAATCGCTCCAACAACACGAGATATAGACAAGAATATTTTTATTACTATATAAATCATGAAAAAGTGAAAACAACAATCTTAAACAGTACATTACATATCAATCTTAAACAAAAAACATAAAGTGTAAATATATAGTACAAAGCATAAAGACATCAATACATAATAAATACAATCTACACAACTAATCCTCCTCTTCTGAAGACTCTCTACTAAACCATTCACCCTCTTCGGAGGTTTCCTCATCTCCTACCCACTCAGCCTCTTCTTCCGCAATATTAACTTCTTCAAATATATTTTCCGGGTGATTCAAACTGTCCACTAACTGGTGATCAATCTGCATTTCATTTTGATACGCAGGCTCTAACATATTCTCAACTTCCACCCGTCCTATAGGCTTTGTTTTGATTACAGCCCACCAATCATACTTGTAATTGCGCAACGGATAAGGAGCATAATACACTTGTTTAACATTTTGTGCTAGAACAAATGGATCATAAACAGGATACGACCTATTGTGCTTCACTTCAATGATATTATGCTTCTTATGTACTCTTGTGCCTCTTGTGCTTGGTTCAAACCACTTACATCAAAAGAGGAAATTTTTTTTTATTGGAAAACTAGCATACTCCAGTTCTAAGATCTCGTGTATGCTGTCAAAGTAATCGACATCATCATCACCCTTAACCCAAACACTACTATTGTTTGTTTTTCTTGTTCTGGAGTGTTGTTCGGTGGAAAATTTAAACACATTTACTGTGTAATGGGACACTGCATGAGATTCAAATGGACCCAAAGAAATATCTCTCAAGAGCTGATCGTATGCGGCTGCATTTGGTGAGTGGTGTACCTAAAAATATTATACATATATATACATATATACATGTTAGTTGAAGAATGTGTAAATGTTTAAATTTTGTAGAAATATTAATAAACTTACGAACCTCATTTTTAAACCATGTTGCAAGGAATTCATACACTTGATTTTTGTGGAATTGAGTCTTAAATGAACTGATGATGCAACATGCGAAACACAATTAGTTTCTTTAAGGGGATGAGTAAACAAATAAGATATGTTAAAATTTTAATCTCGTTACTTCAGAAAGGGCTCAACTTTCGGGCAATTCTGCAAGACATAAAAAATTGCTGATTTGCGCTCCGTAGGAGTGAGCCGGCGAGGTATGATCTTTTTAGACCTACAACCAGATTGATTAAAAATTGATATCGGTTGCAAATGAGGCTCATTCACATTGTCCTGATGACAATTAGGTCGGTTTCTTGAACAAGCAACTTCATCACGAAAGTAGTATGAACAAAATTGAGAAGTTTCTCTTGCAAGATATGCCTCAACTATAGAGTCTTCCACCCTATGCTTATTTTTTGGAACCTTTTTAATTTTCCAATTGCCCTGTACAATCATAAGGTTAGATGTTTACTATATTAAAAAAAGATATGTATGAATTTAAATATGTTGCAATTGCTTACCGTTCGAATGGATACATCCACTTTGTTTGGACTGGACCGCCTAGCCGAGCTTCGTGCACAAGGTGAATGGGAAGATGTTCCATCACATTGAAGAACGCTGGCGGAAAAATCTTCTCCAGCTTGTTGGTGATATCAACAATATTACTTTCCATTCGCGCTAGATTTTCTTCTTTTAATGTGGTGGCACATAAGTTTTTGAAGAACAAACTGATCTCTGCTATTGGTTTTCATATGTTTTCATATGTTTTCAGGTAAACCAATAAAAGCAATTGGAAGTAATTGTTCCATGAAAACATGACAATCATGGCTTTTCATTCCATGCAAGATTCCTTGTGCCATATCAACCCTCTTTCCCAAATTTGAGGCATATCCATCTGGCATCTTAAAACTTTGAACCCACTCACATATTTGATGCTTTTGGTCCAACCTGAACGTAAAACCAGTCTTTGTCTTAAGAACATTACCATTGGGCCCCTCCTGTAAGTGTAATTCGCTGCGTTTGCAATATTCTGGTAAGTCAAGTCTGGCCTTAGGATTATCCTTTATTTTGCCGGTGACATCCATAACTGTGTTGAATAAGTTGTCAAAATAGTTCTTCTCAGTATGCATGACATCAACATTATGTGTAAGTAAATTATCTGACCAATATTTTAACTCCCAAAATATACTTTCGTTACTCCAGTTATGCGAAACACCATATCCATCAAGCCTGTACAATCGTTCCTCGCTGGCTTTAGGCAAATCCTGAACTATCTCCCAGATGTCATGACCAGACAGCCTTGGAGGTGGACCATCATATTTCCTTCTATTCCTTCTGAATGCATTCTTGAGTCTCCTAAATTCATGATCAGGTGGCAAGAAACAACGATGACAATCAAATCATGAATTTTTTCTGCCATGTCTTAATGTGAAAGATTTTGTTTTTTCCATGTAGTATGGACAAGCCATCTTTCCAGCTGTCATCCACCCACACAACATTTCATAAGCAGAAAAATCATTAACAGTCCACATTAGATATGCACGTAGATTGAAATTCTGTTCAAGTGAGATGTCCCAAGTTTCAACCCCCTCATGCCATAAAATTTGAAGTTCATCGATCAAAGGTTGCAAGTAGACATCTATTCTGCTTCTTGAATTACGCGGGCCAGGAACAACACAATTCATAAATATATAGGGACTAGTCATCAGTATTTCAGGAGAAAGATTATAAGGGGTGATAAATACAGGCCAACATGAAAATGACGCAGCACCAACTGAAAAAGGAGAGAAGCCATCCATACATAATCCCAAACGAATATTTCGTGGCTCAGCTGCAAAATCTGAATAAGTTGCATCAAAATGCTTCCAAGCCTCTCCATTAGATGGATGACACAAAACACCAGTGGGCCTTCTATTTTCACTGTGTCATCTCATATGAGGAGCTGAGCTGTTTGAAGCATACAACCTCTGAAATCTTGGTATTAGAGATAAATAATGCATCTCCTAATAGCAATTTGATTTCCACTAGAACCACACTTATATCGAGGGTGCTGATAAAACTTACAGGACTCTAGGTTAGCATCTTCCTTAAAGTATAACATGCAGATATTTTCACAACAATCAATTCTAACCTAAGAGAGACCTAAATTTGACACCAATCTTTTTGTCTTATAGAAAGAATCAGAAACCTCCAAGCCGGGGTCAACTAACTCTTTAATTAGGTCTATTATTGAGTCCATTCCTCCTTCAGCAATATTTCAGTCTGACTTAATGCTTAATAATCTAACAGTAACATACAAATGAGAGTGCGAACAACCATCAAACAAAGGATGACTAGCAGCATGCAATTGTTCATTGAATTTGCCTGTTTTTCTATTAGGAACATCTTCGATATTTTCCCTAAAGTCGCCCCCGTGTTGCATCCCAAAAGCATCGTGCACCATTTCTGTCATCCTAGTATCTTGATATTCATTATGCGCTACAGACCTACTACTTTCTCCAACAACAAAGTTATTTTGTGCAACATCACCATGTATACCACGCAATCTTAAAATGTCTTTGTGAAACCCCTTTCTATAAAGATGTTCCTTTACAACTTCTTCTTACAAGATTTATACCATCATATCTAACACAAGGACAACCAATAGCCCCAAAACGTGTCCAAACATCAAGTGTCTTAGCATGTTCAACAAATCTTTTGACACCTTCAACAAATTCCTCCCTAATACTCATTCTATTATCATTGTTCTGTTGATATATCCAACTATAATCAGGTTCCATCTGCGCAATCAATCAGATTCAACTAATTAGATCCAGTTACAAAAAATTAATTATTACCAATCATAGCTACATTCAAAATAAAAAAATCTCCTTTAAAGTCTCTACATGTAACCATTTTCAACCAATTCTAAGTCACCAACCAAACCGCATTCAAAACAAAAAAAATCTCCTTTAAAGTCACTACACTTAACCATTTTCAACCAACTAAGCGACCTACCAAGCCACATCTAAAATAAAAAAATTCCCTTTAAAGTCCCTATACTTAACCATTTTCAACCAACTAAGCCACCAACCAAACCACATTCAAAACAAAAAAATCCCCTTTAAAGTCCTTATGCTTAACCATTTTCAACTAACAAAGTCACCAACCAAACCATATTCTAAACAAAAAATTACCTTTAAATTCCCTACACTTAACCATTTTCAACCAACTAAGTCACCAACCAAGTCACATTCTAAACAAAAAAATCATCTTTAAAGTCCCCACGCTTAACCATTTTCAAGTAACTAAGTCACCAAACAAGTCACATTCTAAACAAAAAAATCACCTTTAAAGTCCGTACACTTAACCATTTTCAACCAACTAAGTCACCAACCAAACCGCATTCAAAATAAAAAAATCCCCTTTAAAGTCCCTACACTTAATCATTTTCAACTAACAAAGTCACCAACCAAGTTACATTCTAAACAAAAAATCATCTTTACATTCCCTACACTTAACCATTTTCAACTAACAAAGTCACCAACCAAGTAACATTCTAAACAAAAAATCACCTTTAAAGTCCCTACACTTAACCATTTTCAAGTAACTAAGTCACCAAACAAGTCATATTCTAAATAAAAAAATCACCTTTAAAGTCCGTACACTTAACCATTTTCAACCAACTAAGTCACCAACCAAGTCACATTCTAAACAAAAAAAATCATCTTTAAAGTCCCTACACTTAACCATTTTCAATTAACTAAGTCACCAAACATAGCCACATTCAAAACAAAAAATTTCCTTTAAAGTCCCTACACTTAACCATTTTCAACTAACTAAGTCACCAACCAAATCACATTCAAAATAAAAAATCCTCTTTAAAGTTCCTATACTTAACCATTTTCAAATAACAAAGTCATCAATCAAACCACATTCTAAACAAAAAAAATCATCTTTAAAGTCCCTACACTTAACCATTTTCAAGTAACAAAGTCACCAACCAAGTCACATTCTAAACAAAAAAATCATCTTTAAAGTTCTTACACTTAACCATTTTCAACTAACAAAGTCACCAACCAAGTTACATTCTAAACAAAAAATCACCTTTACATTCCCTATACTTAACCATTTTCAACTAACAAAGTCACCAACCAAGTAACATTCTAAACGAAAAATCACCTTTAAAGTCCCTACACTTAACCATTTTCAAGTAACTAAGTAACCAAACAAGTCACATTCTAAACAAAAAACCACCTTTAAAGTCCCTACACTTAACCATTTTCAACCAACTAAGTCACCAATCAAGTCACATTCTAAACAAAAAAATCATCTTTAAAGTCCCTACACTTAACCATTTTCAAGTAACTAAGTCACCAAACATAGCCAAATTCAAAATAAAAAATTCCCTTTAAAGTCCCTACACTTAACCTTTTTCAACCAACTAAGTCACCAACCAAACCGCATTCAAAACAAAAAAATCCTCTTTAAAGTCCCTACACTCAACCATTTTCAATTAACAAAGTCACCAACCAAACCATATTCTAAACAAAAAAATCATCTTTAAATTCCCTACACTTAACCATTTTCAAGTAACAAAGTCACCAAACAAGTCACATTCTAAAAAAAAAAAATCATCTTTAAAGTTCTTACACTTAATCTTTTTCAACTAACAAAGTCACCAACCAAGTTACATTATAAACAAAAAAATACCTTTACATTCCCTACACTTAACCATTTTCAACTAACAAAGTCACCAACCAAGTAACATTCTAAACAAAAAATCACCTTTAAAGTCCCTACACTTAACCATTTTCAAGTAACTAAGTCACCAAACAAGTTACATTCTAAACAAAAAAATCACCTTTAAAGTCCCTACACTTAACCATTTTCAACCAACTAACTCACCAACCAAGTCACATTCTAAACAAAAAAATCATCTTTAAAGTCCCTACACTTAACCATTTTCAAGTAACTAAGTCACCAAATTTGCATACCAAATGATATGAGAGCAAGTTCACAATACAAGAAACAAGCAACAACACGACCAACAAGATGTCAACAACAATGCTAGTGAATCGCACAAGGCCACACACGGCTCACTAGACTTCAATATGCACAATAACAAGAAGATAACAACAATGCTAGTGAATCGAACAAGGCCATACACGGCTTCACTAGACTTCAATATGAAAAATAACAAAACTTCATTGTAACAAATTAGAGAGAAGTCAACTTACCTTTGCTTCGCCTAAATTAAAGTGAAAGAGACAAGCGGTCACCTGAAAAATAGCAAAGCAATTCTTTTTCTGAATTCGAATTCTGTCAAACGGTAACATCAAATTCCAAGCAACCCATTAGGCAAGTAGAATTAAAATTTTTTGATCATTATGCAAAGTAACAAATATCTTGCCATCCTTATTTTCTCGTATTTTTAGCTTAAAATCACCATAAACAAACCACCAGCATACTAAAACTACAATGGAGTATCAATAAAAGTAAACCCTAATTTACTTGGTAAACACACAAAAAGGGGATCTTGATATCACTTGACAAAATACACACATAGAACAAACTAAAATTATGTAACTAAATGAAATCTTGAACTAACTAAATGGAAATTTCCTAAAATTGAACTAACTAAAATTGAATCTTTACTTTGAACTAACTAAAATTGAATCTTGAACTAACTAAATGGAAATTTTCATTACTTTTTTTACTTTGAACTAACTACATTTATGTAATGAAGCATAATAACTAGAACAAATGCTTTAGAACAAATAATTTTTTTACTTTGAGCTAACTAAAATTAGTACCAAAGCATTATATTCTTGAACCTTTAGCTAGTATCTAACAAGAAAAACATAGAGTTGAAGTTTTTGAAACTTACCGGAGCTGGGGGCGGCGGGAAATGGCGGCAGACAGCGGGAGTGTGGCTTTGATTTGGAGAATTTGTGTGGGTATCGTGTTTTCAAAGTGGTGGTGGGGGGAGGGGGGTTCTGATTTGGGGATTTTAGTGGGGGGGGGGGAGGGGTAAAAACCGAATGGGTCTGGTTGGGCTTTTAACTAATTAAAAATAAATATTCTAATTAGTTAAAATATAATTTTTTTATAAATTAGTTAAAAAAATATTAATCAATTAATTAAGTTAATTAAATTTTACAAAAATGATCACAAAGTAAAATATAAGTGTTCGGTTTAGTTTTATAATAGTTATTATCAAAAAATAATCACATGTTCTCAATTTTAATAAAAAGATTAAATCATATAATTAGTTATGTTATCATCATATTAACGCAATGCGTATATGTACAAATCAGATAGTTGGTTATTTTATCAACACATTAACAGGAGTAGTATATTTTCTTAATAATATAATAATATCAATGAATTTTGCGAATTATGATATCGTAATTAAAAGCTAATTAATCAAAAATTTATCAGAATTTGCAAAATTTATTGATATATATATATATACCTCGCTCGTAAAACAACGTGTTAATCAAATAAATTATCGATTATTTGTGTTACGTTAATTTACGGTCATTCAACTTTCTGTCTCCCGCTCCCCTACTTCCTTCCTCCCCCTCTCATATATCTCGTAACACTAGTCTTACGTTATTACAACTTCAAAAACATACGCGTGTCTACATTGACCCAAAATAGTATATCTACTTCCTCAATAGTTTGATATATACCAACGTATCATTCAAACTATTTTGATATATACATTCAATTATCTAACTTTCGATTACTACATACGTCACTACACGATATATACGTATATATATACATATATTCAATTGTCTATCAGCTTTAAAATACGTACTATAAACATCACATACACGATTTTATTACCCCATAATAATATACAACGTATTTCACGAATACTCGGATGAATTATAGATTGCATTATCTATATATTTATTAATATAATTTAAATTTAAAATGACCACATGTGGTCGCTTTTTAAATTTTTTATTTTTTAATTTAAAACCGATCACAAGTGGTCGTTTTTTAAAAATATTTTTTAATTATTTTTTTTCACTAAAACCTACCACAAGTGGTCGGTTTTGTTATTTTTTTAAAATTTTAATTTTTAAAATATATACTAAATAATATAAAAATTATTGAAATATTTATTTTGATATTTAAAAATAAAAAAGCAACCACATGTGGTCTCTTTTTTAAATAAAAGAAAAATTTGAAAAACCGACCACTTATGGTCGATTTTTTGTGATCGTTTTTTCAATTTTTTTTTAGTAGTGAGAGTTTAATAACAATACAAAAGAATTTTTTTATAAAAGATAGTGGTATGACCCGACAAAGAAGCGGGAGAATAAAGGGATGACATTTTACCACCGCCCGGACAACCTTACTAACTATAACTTTGGTTAAGTAAGAGAAAAAAAGTCATGTTTAATGAGATAGGTAGTCTCTTTATAAGATGAGTGCAATGCTTCATTTCAATAAGAGACCTTAAATATATATAAACAACAACAACAACAATAATAATAATTGAGTTGTCTTTTCTATTTGTACATACTATTTATTTTTAATATAATATTTTATTCTTCAAAGATATTAGAAGATTTAACTTCATCGTAATATTATGATTTATAAAAATTCTACAAGATGTTAGCCGTTTGTTTAAAATACATTAACTTGGATATTATTGAGAAAACCTCATTTATTCTTACGAAGATTTGGGTTGTTTAATTCAGAGCTCTTAGATATTTTTGATCAAAAAATGTAATTCTTCTTTCTTTCTTTTATTTTTTAAATTTTGTACCTTTTTTACGATCTTCAATTTTGGTTTAAGTGAAATTAAAATCATAAAATTCACTATTAAAACTTTTTGAGGCCTCAAAATTTGAGTCCTAAAGCAAATGCTTTACTGACTTCACCCTTGAGTCAACCCCGAGCTTAACTCACCCCCTCTCTACCCACTCCAGTTTCTTCTCTTTGTTCATTACAGTGCATTCTTTATGTGTGAAGCTTCAAGAGAAAAGAAAAATAGATAAACATCCGGTTGCAAATTTTCTTTCTTTTTCATATAAACATAAATTATGTATAGAAATTCACTAAATTTTACAATGACTAGCTAATATGAACTCATTGTAACTTTACAATATAATGGATTTTTAATATTAAAAACAGTAAAAATTGAATCGATAAAACTTAAATCTTAAATTTGAGGAAATTTTATAAATATCGAACAACATATTTTTGATGTTTTCTACGTGGGCAAAGAACACGAATTTGGTGACAAAAAACTTCAAGTTAATTTTAGCAATGCAATAAGGTGAGATGTTTTTGGAGGAGAACGAGACAATATGTTTTGTTTCAATTCCTCTTAAATGCAATGTCATTTATTTTTAAGTTATTATTATTATTATAAGTAAATTAGTGAAGTATCATTCACTTTTTTGGAAAGATGATAATATTATAGCATAGTAAGGGTTACATGTTACATGAGAAAATTGAAGGAAAGGTGTCTTTTAAGTCTTGAATGAAGGATTGGTGACATTGACCAACAGATAGGGTCAAATATCATTAGGAAACTTGATTAAGTTAATTATGGACTTGATTAATATTTTCAAAATTTTCTAATCTTTTTAAAAATACAAATCAACCCAACCCATATCCCTCTTCTATCCAAATCAATCACTCTCTCCTCTCTCTCGACAGCTTCTCTCAACTCTCTCCCAACCAACAGTGCTGCAAAATTTCTCCCTTCAACCCCCGACGACTTCTACCTCCGGCGACAAATAGTTGGGCTTTGAGTTCCCCTCTTTTCTCCCTTCAACCCCCGGCGACTTCTACCTCCAGCGACAAATAGTTGGGCTTTGAGTTCCCCTCTTCAATTCAAATCAACTTGTCTCTCATCCCTCTCTCGACAGCTTCTCTCAACTCTCTCCCAACCAATTGTTCTGCAAATTTCTCATTTCAATCTTCAGCGACTTCAACATCCGACTACAAATAGTTGGTCTTCGAGTTCCTTTTCGACTTCAACCTTCAATCGGCGTGACAGCCTTGCTCCCCGGCCACAACAACTTCGAATTCTTCATTGTTCCTTTTCTTCTTTCACAGGTAAAAATTTATGGCCTTTTTAGTTTTGAAGAAAACGAGGAACTTGAGCCAACTTCTCTTATAGTATTGGTTAACAATTTCAATATTTGTTGCATTAATTTGAAATGCGGTCTGAATAAAACCCTAATTTCTGGTATTTCTTCTCTTCTCTTTTCGAAGTGAATTATGATATTTTGTTGTTTGTTGCATTTTTTTGAAGTTTGATTTTTAATGTTTGTTTTTATAAAAACAAAACGACAATTTGGGTTGATTTGTTTTGTTCTTGTTCTTGGTAAAAATGGTGAAATTGTTGCTTTTTGTTGAACAAAATCGTGCTACTGTTTTTTGTTTCCTCCGACAGATTACCCATCTGGTGCAACATATTAACCATCTGATGCAATAGATTTATCATATGATGCAATAGATCAACCATCTGATGCACCAGAGGAACCATCAGATTACAATTTTGATGCAACAAATTAATAATCTGATGCAACAGATTAATAATCTGATGCAACAGATTAACTATCCGATGCAACAGCTTTACCATATGTTGCAATAGATTAAGCATCGGATAAAAAATCTGATGCAACTAATTAACCATCTGGTGCAATGGAAGAACCATCAGATTAATGATCTGATGCAACAGATGAACCTCCTGTTGGATAAAATCCTATCAACTCTTCCAACAGGAAATGTCCAAGACTTGATTTTTCCAACTGATCATTCATCTGTCGCGATAGATGACCCTATGTTGGAAGAAATCTAAACAATATTGACCGTTGATAACTGTTTCAACAGATCACTCATGTGTTGCAACAGATGTGTGACCTGTTGCACAGAACATTCATCTTTCTCAACAGATGAGTGATATGTTTTGTATTGTCGCAACAAATTACTCAGTCGTTGCTGCTGATTAGTTAACTGATCTGACAGATCACTCATATGTTGCAACAAATGTGTGATCTGTTGCACAAACCATTCATCTTTCTAAATAGATGAATGATACATTTTGTATTGTCGCAACAGATTACTCAGCCGTTGCTACGGATTATTTAACTGTTCCAACAAATCACTCATATGTTGCAATAGATGATGTCATAACAGATCTGTGATCTGTTGAACAGACCATTCATTTGTTTTAAAAGATGAGTAATATGTTTTGTATTGTTGCAACAGATTACTCATCCGCTGCAACAGTTTGGTTATATGTTGCAATAGATATACTACCTGGTGCAACAGATCGATGATCTATTGCAACTGTTATTTTACTGTTTTGCTTGTTTGATTTACTGTTATCCCTTTTTAATGATGCATTAATCAACAATAATATATTATTTTATGTTCCTGTTAATTTTAGATAATATGGTTCCCAAAAAAATAGAAACCGAATCAAGTCCAAGTAAAGGAACAAGTGAAGCAGCTAGGCTACATCCACCACTCTATGAGCTTGCTTTACAAGCGTTATCTCAATCGGGACCAGAATATGATGAACACGGGGAGGAGAAATATTTCAAAAGAGATGATGCAGACGCTAATAGCCTTCCACCAAAAAGTTGGTCAAAGCCCTCAGCATTGATCGTTATCCTGTGAGAATGCAGTGAGATGGTGCCACAGATTTAACAGGTGATTTTGTGGTTAAGTCAGCCATGGGAAAATCTTTCGATGCCTTCAAAAAAATACTTCAAGAACAAAAATTGGATGCTTATTTCAGGGATAGCTGCTTTGGAAAATATCTTGATTTGCCGGCAGACAACAATGCTCGTTTCCAAATAAAAATGGTGTATTAACTTCTCAAGCGTAGGTTTATGTATGAAAACAAAAATAAGATGGATGAGGTATGGATAAATTACTGTGGCATGCCTGTTTGTTTTGGTTGGAAGGAGTTTTTCATAGTTACTGGACTAAAATATTATCCTCCTTCTCAAGTTATACCTATTCTAACCCAAAAAAAGCACTCCGCACACCCAAAAAGGGCAAAGGCAAGTCGTGTGATCGTGATGACCTGGTGTCCATTGTTGGTTCAAGCTTCAAAAACAAAAATTTGATAGAAGCGTTGAAAGGTAAATGACTTTCAAAGAAACACAAGCAGTCATTGTGCTTGGTTTGGTTTGTACATAATATTCTTTAGGCGAGAGACGATAACAACAACATAAGCCTCGGTTTAATAAAGCTGTAACACCCCGTACTTAATTACGTGCATTAGCCATGGTTATATGTGTTGGAGTATATGTATTGATCATAAGTTAGGTATATATGAGTTTAAGAATGAGTATTGATTATTTTGAGATGGTTTCAAGTGTATAGTTTGATTATATGTGTATGGGAATTGATTTTATTTATACTGGAATTTGCCCGTCGATGGTTCCATACGAAGGTTATTGAATAAGATTTCCAACGATATAAAGATTTCCAAAAATGGATAAGTTTCGGATATAATCGAGCACGTTCGAAACTATAAAACGGTGGCCGGGATATTGTGAATAGTAAATGTGCAGGAAAATTTCCTGCACACAAACTACTGAGGCCTGCCAGTTTTTTAGGTCAACTTTGAACGATCATAACTCCCTTAATATAATGAACTGGGAGATCTAAGACCTATCAAAAGAAAGATACTTGAGTCTTGTTTCCAATGCAATTGGTTTCATCCAAATCCAACTTCTGAGTAAGGAGTTATACTCGTTTTACTTCAGCCTCTCAAAACAGATTTTTAGGGTCAAATTCAAACGATCATAACTCCTTGTACAGGACGAACTGGGTGGCCTACTTTATATGAAATGAAATCCCTTTGAATTATCTATCCAACGATACCAATTTTACCTAAATCCGATATCGGAGAAAAGAGTTATGGTCGATTTACTTTAACCTATCAAAACAGTCCACCATGGACAGATTCGGATTTACTTAAATTTTTAAGGGCAATATGGTCATTTTCCATCACCTCATGGACGAAAATTGGTCATTATATACATATACTTAGCCTCATATCCATTATTTATCATCCATTATTGAAGAATAAGAAACCCTAGCCAAATTTCAACTCCAATTATCTTGTGATTCAACCGTAGAAAGTCCAAATTGATTCCGTAGTTGTGTTCACCATCTCGAGGGCTTCGAGAATCACCCCTTATTTGTGCCAACAGGACTTCGAAATCAAAAGGGCCATTTTATGGTAAGGATGTAAATTATGTTGGTGTTATTTATATGGATATGTATATATATGCTTGTGAGCATAAGAAGTATGTTATTTGATTGTTGTTGAAAGATGATTGGAAATGATGTTGGATTATTCTTGTGCATGGTTGGATTATGTTGAATTGTGAAGGGATTTGGTGTGATGATGTGGTATTGAAATGATGATTATATATATATATATACACATAAACCTATTGTTCAAGTTGGTTTATGGAATGCTTTGCAAATATTGGTTGTATGGAATTATGGAAGAGAATTGTGGTGTTGGGTTGCTAATACTAGATGCCAAACATTTCATTGTAGATAAGTGATTTGTAAAGGTGGAAAGTTGTGTTGAATTGGTATCCGAATCTACAACGAGGTATGTAAAGCATACTCTAACAATGTTCTTTGGCATGAAAACACCAATGTTCCATCAAATAAGATTCCGAGGTTGTCCAAAAACATGTATTGTTCTACATTACCAACGAAGTTGTTTCCATTCTATAAAGTGCCAAAGGTTTCATTGATATACCAAAAGGCTCCTATTTCATTGTTGTGATATTGATGATGTATCATTGTTCCAAAGGTACTATATTGGCATGAACACTAATGTAATAATCTCAAAAGCTTTTGAACTAAGTTATTGGAAAGATCTCTTATGTGTGTTACTTGATATACGTGTGGGTGGTATCTCAGGGGCATAAGCCTAGCATGGGTCGATCCCTATGTATGTGTTTATGGGTGGTATCCCAGGGGCATAAGCCTAGCATGGGTCGATCCCAGTTGATATGTACTGGGGGCAGCCTAATGGTCATAGTACGGTACAATATTGATTATTGTTAGGTGGTTGGAGGAGGTAATGGCGAATGATAATTGTAAAGAATGAAATGAACGAATGTATACCGTTCCACAAATGTGTTTGAATTCAAGAACCCAATTCAGATTAATGATAATGTACATGATCCTAAAAGTGTTTATGAAGTGTGGTTCACTTCTATTATGATTTATTCACTTGCGTCTGATTTTCTTGATTCCCCATATCACATATGATTATTTACAGCTTTACACACTCAGTACATATTTCGTACTGATGTCTCTCACGGGGGACCTGCATTTCATGCTGCAGGCACAGATGCTTCAGCTCATTCACAGCATAGATAGGATCCAGGTCATACAACTCTTGTTGGTGAGCTCCAGTTTGCTTCGGAGCTTTTCGAGTCGGTTCCTTATGTTTTGTTATTGTACAGGAGTCATGTGTAGGCGGGGGTTTGTCCCGACCCTAGTTATGTCATGTATATCCTAGAGGCTTTGTAGACATAAGGAAGGGTAAAGTCTTGGAAGTTTATATAGTGATGTTATATTTGTATATGTGGTGGCCCCGACGGCCAAGTATTATATATATATATTTGTGCGTGTTGTACTGATACAGGTAATTAGACCCTTCTATATGCAACGAAGTGCTGCCCAAATTTTTGGTGACATCTAAGTGAAAGTACAGATATTTGAACGGGTTCTCCCGGGGCCTTCTCGGCTTCGGGTGCCAGTCCGGCCCGATGGGATTTTTGGGCGTGACAAAAGCTCTCCGAGGATCTTGGGGCATTTAACAGCTATCCTTGAGGGTATGAAAGCTTCAAAATAACTGTCAAATATTTGTTGACTCCGTTAGCGCCAAAGACAGTCAACTTATATGGCTTCTCATGGGCTTTCATGGTAAATGTTTCTTTCTTCTATTATGATATCATTCATTTTTTTCACTCAATAATGGTTTTGATTTATTGGCGCTATTTTATAGGCTTGGGCGTTTGAAGTCATTCCTTATTTGAGACAACAAGTGAACTACCAGGAAGGAGTTTCCTGTCCAAGAATGTTGAGATGGTTGTCGGCCAAAACTGATAAAAATACAAATTTTTTTGATCTCTTCAACCCCCCGAAGAATGCAGTAAGTATAATAATAATTAATTTTTTCTTTTAATTAATGATTTTTTAATGATCTAATCATCATTCTAATATATGTAATGATTTATGTTAGATTGTGCATCCGTCGCTAGTTTCGACCAATCAAGAGCTGAAGATGTCATTTTTTCTTACTTTACGGTCTGTACAAACTTTATCGGACCCTAAGGTCATCGACAGAATAAAAATAAAATTATTTGGAGCAACAACCATTACAAGAAAAATAATTTTGGAGGGTGGGCTTATTGTTGTAGATGGTCTTAGTGGTGATGGAGCTGTTGGTGGTGGTAGTGGTGCTGCTGTTGGTGCTAATGATGCTCCTCTTACAGTATTTAAAGCAAACAATTATGAGTATGATCATACTGGTTATACAAATTTTGCCTCTCCCAGCGAATGTTCTGCATGCAAATGTCAAGACTGTAGGGCGAAACATGATGTAGTGATTAATGCTATTAATGCATTAACTTCTTCTGTAAAGGAATTGACATCTAAGAGGGGTCTCATTCCATCATAGAGGATTTTATTTTCATCCGCTCCATTAGAGATTAGGGCTAAGAGGAGAAGGAGAGTGATTTCCAGGGCATTATCAAGTAACCAAAAAGGCGAAATTGCAACTCATCTGTCTGTGTGTTGCACTGAGCAACGTACTATGTCCAAAGGAGAGCAACACGAGCTGAAGAAGGTGAATATATTATATGTCTTCCAATTGACAAAACAAACAGACAAATATCTGTTTCAATAGATGACACATCTGCTGAAAATTATCAAACAGATATATACATCTGTTGCAACAGTTGACTAATCTGTTGCACTGGATACTTTATCTGGTGCAACATATGTCTCGTCTGTTTTAGCAAATCAAACAGCTCTTTGTACCATTTTTATTTGTACCAACAGACGACCTATTTGCTGCAACAGATGATTCATATGTTGCAACGGATGGTTCATCCGTTGGAAATTATCACACAGAGTCTTCCTCGTGTAAAAATTTATCCCAACAGTTGATTCATTGTTGCAACAAAAATATAATATGTTTGGGATAATTTAAAACGGGAGGAAGACCTATTTGATTTGCTAGAAGAGATGAGTTATCCTTTTCCATTTTGTTGTATCTCCGTGATTAGCATTGACCAATTCTGGCTTTCCAGGTGGATGTAGAAGAAGCTACTGCTGAACAACATTGACAATATGCTACTCTTTTTATGAAAATACGGAGAACAGAAAGCGCAGAAACCGTATGCAAGTGACAATAAAGATCCACGACGAGCAAAGCCAAATTCCATAGCACCGAATGAAGAACAACTTGTCCATACTGAGTAGATCTTTATAGTTTGGGCCTGTCAAAGAAATCCTTGGCAGTATACTTAAATTATTGTTGATGTATTTATTGAGATCTGTACCCATAATAATTTTTTTATATTTCATTTATTCGTTGACTTATTTCAGCTAATTTATGAAGGCTTTGATTTATTTTATTTTTTCTACGAATTTTATTTATTCCTTAGATTTGAACTTATTAATTGAAAAGGAATACTAGATTCAAATATTGCAACAGATAATGTATTTGTTGCAACAGAAGACATATCTATTGGAAAAATCAAACAGATTTAGACATATGTTGCAACAGGTAGGTGATCTGTTGGAATTTATCAAATAGGTCTTCCCACTGTTGCAACAGAGGGACTTTAGATAAAAACATCGAGATAATGCAACAGATGACCAACCTATTGCAACAGATAAATTATATGTCAAAACAGGTAGAATAACTGTTACAACGGATGGAGAATCTGTTGCATTATAAAAATTCAACTTTCGTTGGACATAAAAAATTATCACTACGTGTAAAAAGGTTAAAGTGAATTGAATTGAAATAAAAAAGGCGCAACCCATCGACGGTGTTCAGTTCAAACACCTAAAATAAAATAGGCATCAAGTAGACAGTGTTCATTTTAAACACGTAAAATAAAATAGACATCAAATGTGTCAGTCTGGCATATTTCGCTGACTTGCCATCACTTGGCCCCCAACGATCATTTTTCCCCCCATTGTCTTATATATTCATCTTCCTCCTAAAATTTAACACTAAATTCTCAAATCTTCTTCTTCATCGTCATCTTCTTTTATCTATCCGAATTCTTCAAATTATTTTTTTTATTTTTCCCAACTGAACTTGACAATGTCGAGCGCATCTTCCACTATTTTTTGTGATAAAGATTTTTGATATTGTAAGTGCGGTCATGAAGCTCCGTTAAAGACTTCTTGGACTCAACAAAATTTGGGTCGTAGGTTTTTTACTTGTAAGATTTCAAAGGTAATATTTTTTTTATTTAATTAGTTGATTAATTATTGACTTGTAATTATTTTATAATTGTGTTCTCTTTTTTATAGAAATTGGGTGAAAGCGATTACTTTGATTGGTATGAAGAACGACACCCTTCACAAGAAAATCGTGTAATCTAGGGTTTGTTGAACAAAGTCAAGGCTTCTGAAGAGAAAAAAAATCGAGCAAGAAGATACTACATTGTTGCCGCTATTGCTACTGGTTTGGTGTTGTTGGGAACATGGATATTCAAGCCTAATTGCTGAAATTTTCATGGTGGTGTGTGTATTTGCTACTAGTTTGGTGTTGTCGAGCACATGAATATTAAAGCGTAATTGTTGGAAAATATCAAAAAGATTTAGGCATATGTTGTAAAATTTAGGTCATCTGTTGGAAATTATCAAACATGTCTTCCCGCTGTTGCAACAGATTAGACTTAGATTATTAGATTATTCATAGAAATAACATCGGCGTAATGCAACAAATGACCAACCTATTGCAACAGATAAACTATCTGCCAGAACGGATTAAATATATTTTACAACAGATTGACAATCTAATCTATTGCATTATAAAAAACTCAACTTCATCAGAAAAAAATTATTGCCTCTACATGTACATGTAATAAAGTGAAGGGTGACTTGAAATTAAAAATTTCTAGTTCACAGGCTCTTCTATATACACAGGCTTCAAGCGTTCAGTTAGTACCCCATAAGCCCAGACCTCTTGCAGGTTTGCCACAGCGTTGTCGCACAGAAAAGTCGTTGGCTCGGCCATTTCTATGTCGGTCGACAAACATTCGATGTGTGCAAGCGCGTGCGAGCCGCTCGCTTTAGCGGCATCATCTTTTGGAAGGATCATTCTCTTGTTTCGACCTTCAAAATCCCATGATTTCTTCATCAACACTTCCTTTGGAAAATGATTCATCAGTTTACTCTCCCTCAACAAGATGGGCAACAACACCATCAGTGGCTCCACGAGGAGAAAAAGATCAAAATCATTGATGAGAGGTACGTTGGATTCATAAACATTGATCTTTCCCTCCTCGAGTAGTATATCAACAGCCCGATAATGTATGTCGTTCACGCTAATGACTGCAAGAATCCTTTTTGCCTCAGTCCAGCTCTTGCCGTGTGGATTTGGCCTGTCCTCTCTAACATATTTTATCATTTCTTCTTCATCCAAGACCAACGTAGGAACTAGAAAATCAAGTACCATGCCAAGGGATAATACCTCCCCATTGAGTTGATCGTACCTATCCTTGAGCTTCTTGCAGAAGTCGAGGTCCATTATCCTATCGGCAGCGTTATAAGCTTCCCGATACATTAATTTCCTTTTCCTCATGAGGCGGAGAATTATGTCAACATGCTGTGAGATAAGATGTCAATTTTTAAATAGGTTAGTAATAGTAAAGATTCAACGGATGGTCCATCTGTTGCATAGGGTCCATCCAACGCAACTTATGTAACAAATGGATAATAAGTTGCAACAAAACCACTACCAGTTGCACCAGTATACCTAGCTGTTGCAACAGATGTGAAATCTATTGCGTAGCTTCTTATTCATGGGGTAGATTAGAAGGGCTAGGTTAGAAAAAGTAAACTTGTCTTGTCCTCGTACGACATACGCATATCAGTCATAGTCTGGAAGTCTTTGGGGGAAAGGGAGGCCTGGGGTAATCTGTTGCCCCTGGCTTGGCATTCTTGGCCTGTCGCAAATCCCTCTTCTCTTCGGAGCCAAGTTCCGCATATATGTCCACCTTCTTGACTGGCCCCTGAATTTCAACATCTTTTGGAGAGGGAGGAATTACAATTTCTTTTGATTTTTGACTGGAGAGTACGTCTCTAATTGCTCTTTTCTTTCTCCTAACCAACACTGTAGGAGTGTGCGTCTCCCTCACCTTCTTGGATGGTATGACACACCTCTTGGATTTAAATTCCTCGATAGCTTTAGAGATAGCCTCTACTTTTTCAAAGAGTTTATCCTGTCTGTCCTTGCACTCTTCGCATTCGCAACGAGAACACGAGTGTGAAGAGGGGTGAGAGGGACCTGTGTAAGGGAGAAAAGGGGTGTTTTCAAACATATTTATTCTTTCTTGAGCATCAACATGCTCATCATTATGAGTGGCAACAGAATCAGTATGCCTGCCACCAACACCAACAACTCCACCAGAAGAAGCACCCGGATCTGCCTTAGTAAAAGGTTGGTCATGAAGAGCCTCAACATTAGGCTGACCTTGCCTAACTACTCTTCTTATGGCTGTTACTCCAACCAATTCCTTCTTTATTAACTCCACTATTGGGTCTGCTATAGTATCAACATAACCTAGAGTAATATAAGAAGTCATCACCGACTCCTCCTCAATCAGCACGATCCATGGATGCACAACCTATAAAAAAGAAAAAAAAGACAGATGCATTTAAATCATATAATATAATAATTTTCACAGTTGGGCTACATTTAACAAAAAAGACCATTTGTTGCATAGTTTGCAGTATATGGTTAAAATCTGTTTGAGTCTGGTTCAGAGAAACAAAGCAACACATGGATAATCTGATGCAAAATATCAATCATCTGTTGCAACAGTTACACAAGACGGGTAATCTGTTATGCAACAGATGATCTGTACGTCACAACAGATGAACAATATGTTATCAGATTACATATCTGTTGCATAATTTGCAGTAGATGGTTAATCTTTTAAGAGTCGGGTTCTAAGAACCAAAGCAACAAATGGGTAATCTGATGCAAGATATACCCTATCGCAACAGATGTCCCATCTGGTGCATCAGATATAACATCTGTTGCACCAGATATAATATCTGTTGCACCAGATATAATATCTATTCCATAGTTTTCTTATCTTTGAGTAGAAATATTTTACTTGAAGAAGACGTACTGCATCATTCGGAGGGTTAAAGAGATCAGCCTCCTTAATATTGGTGTTGCTCTTTGCAGACAACCACCTAAACATCCTTGGATGAGAAACCTCATCCGGGTAATCGATTAACTGCTTTCAGAGGGGAGGAATGACTTCAAATGCCCAAGCCTAAGAAATGTAAACAGGAAGCAAGCCAAAAAAAAAGTCATAATAACTATATTCAATATAAATTAATGGATGAGTAAAATTAGTGATTAATTTTACCATGAAAGCCCTAGGAAAGCCGTCTAATGTGGTCGTCCCTGAGGAAAGCTTTGTCAGTAAATATTGGACAATTAAGTAGAAGTTGTCATATCCCCAGGGATAATTGTTGAATTTATCAAAATCCTCAACACGCGCCAACAAATCATCTTCTATGACCTTGTTGACGTCTCTTGCCAATATAACCGAATGGGCAAACCAAACTAAGCACAATTTCTCCCTATACTGCTCTGGTATGATTTTATCCTCGAGATTTGTCAACAAATCCGATGCTTTGTAGCCACGTCGAGCAATGTCAAATAATCCATCTATTCTTTCCTTGTATTTTCTTGCCTTGGATCTTTTGCGGGGTGGTGGTACTTCTGGACGATGGCATCTCAAGCCCGTCACTATGGCAAACTCTTGCAAGCCAAAACAAACGGGCATGCCACAGTAGTTGATCCAAATTTCATCCATCTTCTTTTTGCCCCCCTCCTCCGGATCTTTATCATCCCCCGCATACTTGATCCTACGATTGAGAAGACCTTATACCATCATCATAGGGAAACGGATACAGGCAGAGGGGTCCTCAGGCAGCTCAAGAAAGCGTCCAAAGCAGCTCTTCTTAAAAACTCTGCCTATGTTTTAGTTCTTTATAATTTTCATAAAATGTTCAAAAAAATTTCACATCTGACATTTAAGTACAATTTGACCAGTTAGTTGTTTTCCTTCTGGGTCATTTATCGACATCGCAACTTGAAACCTGTCAATACTAAAAGTTTTGACAGGATCCTGCTGGGATGTCGATATTAACTCACGCCCCATCGGTGATCCATTATCATCATGTTGATGATCATCCTCTTTCTCTTTCTCACTCTCTAATTCCTCCTCTTTCTCACTTTCATTTTCTTCATCACTATCTACGGACCCTTGTCCACCTCCCTCAACGTTGTTTTCACATCTCTCATCAGCTTCACTTTTCCCTTACTGAGATTGTTCAGGAAGCTCCTCCGAATCCCTCTGTACTGTAGCATTTTTTTTTGGGTAGTCAGACGTTGATCCACTTTCACTTTCTTTTCTTTTGAGAGACATGTTTTACCTAAAGACAAAGAAAAATAAAAATTACATTACAATTGATGTATGCATAGATTTTAAAAAATACATTACAAACACCACGAATACTGACACACCAACCGCCACCACCACAAACACCACCAACCAATGCAAACAAAACAAACACTATGAATACCGACACACCAACAACCACCACCACAAACACCACCAACCAATGCCAACAAAACAAACACCATGAATACCGACACCACCGACAGCCACCACGAACACCACCAACCAATGCCACCACCACGACCACAAACACCACTACCACCACCACCAACACCACAAATACCATCCAACAATACCACAATAGTCAACGGAACACTGCGATGGAAACTAGGGATTTCTTGAGTTCTTCCTACGATTTTACCATCAAAACTCAAAATTGTAAACCCATTCTCGAAGATAATACAACTAAAATTTTTATTTTCAAACTCTATTTCTTACGAAGACAAAGAAAACGACTGATACAAGCAAGAATGAAGTCGAAAATAACACCTATGTGGTCAGAAATGAGAAGAAAAGCGATCTGTTGTGGAGGGTTGAGCAAATTTTTTGAGTAGTTGTTGTCTGTACTGTATTGTTGAGTGAGAATGAGAGAGAAAGAGCAAGACCTCGAGATTTAAAATGATGAAATGTTTTGTATGGGTTGATTTGTATTTTGAAAAAGAATGACAAGTAGTTTTGAAAATATTAATTTGGTCCGAATTGATCTTAATTATTTTTAAAATCATAAAATATATGCGTAATTCTTAACCCTCTCATCATGCAATTTCCAAAAGGATAATTCAATTGAAATTGTATAAAAATAATTGAAGTTGTAGTTGACCGAGTACTCTAGTTGACCCTATGAAAACTCACCCCTGGTCCTAGATTAATCAATTTAGGTACTATTAGTCTAACATATGAACTCAATTGAAATTGTAAAAAATAAATGTTCAACATATTGCGTCAGATTTCTCATCTGTTGTAAATTATCAATCAGATTAGGTAACAACAAATTATGAATCTGGTGTAAATTATCAAATAGATTAAGTCATCTGTTGTGACAGATTATCCATCTGTTGTAAATTATCAAATGGATTGTCATATGTCACAATAGATTACCCATATGTTGTAAATTATTAAATAGGCACTGCCATCTGTTGTGGTTGATCCTATGAGAACTCACCCCTAGTCCAAGATTAATCGATAGTTTACCCTATGAGATCTCACCCCTAGTCCCAGATTATTCAATCAAGGTATTAGTGTCCTAGTCCTAGATTAATCAATTAAGGTATTAGTCTAACATATGAGGTAGTAAGAATCAGTTCAGCTCAGAGTTATCGATCGACGACTCTGATCGGGAGGAACGCAGCACCGTCTCATCATGCAATTTCCAAAAGACTCAATTAAAGTTGTAGTTGACCCTATGAGAATTCACCCGTAGTCCTAGATTATTCAATTAAGGTATTAGTACCCTAGTCCTAGATTAATCAATTAAGGTATTAGTTTAACATATGAGGTAGTGAGAATTGGTTCGGCTCAAAGTGATCGATTGATGACTCTGGTCGGGAGGAACGCAGTACCGTCTCATCATACAATTGCCAAAAGACTAAATTGAAGTTGTAGTTGACCCTATGAGAACTCACATTCAATTAAGGTATTAGTCTAACATATGAACTCAATTGAATTATATATAAACAAATGTTCAACCTGTTGCAACAGATGTCTTTTCTGTTGGATCAAATCAAACAGATTATGTAATCTGTTGCAACATATTATGCATCTGTTGTAAACTATCAAACAGATTACGTCATTTGTTGCGACAGATCACGAATATTTTGTAAACTATCAAACAGTTTAGGTCATATTTTGTGATAAATTACCCATCTGTTGTAAATTATCAAATGGATTAAGTCAATGTCGCAATAGATTACCCATCTATTGTAAATTATCAAATAGGCATTGTCATCTATTGTAGTTGACATTATGAGAACTCACCCCAGTCCTATATTAATCAATTAAGGTATTAGTTGAACATATGAGGTAGTAAGAATCAATTTGGCTTAGAGTAATCGATCGACGACTCTTGTCGGAGGGAACGCAGTCCCGTCTCATCATGGAATTGCCAAAAGACTCAATTGAAGTTGTAGTTGACCTTATGAGAACTCACCCCTAGTCTCAGATTATTCAATTAAGGTATTAGTTGAACATACGAGGTAGTAAGAATCGGTTTGTCTCAGAGTGATCAATCGATGACTCTTGTCGGGAGGAATGCAGTACCATCTCATCATGCATATGCCAAAAGACTTAATTGAATTTGTAGTTGACCCTTTGAGCTCATTCATTCATCCCTAGTTCCACCTAGATCGATGTAGGTACTATTATTAATCTTAACATTAAGTTAATGAGAACTCATTTCAACTCAGAGTGATCGATCGACGACTCGGGTCAGGATAAACGCAATACTAACACCATGCAAATGCAATGACTCAATTAGATTTGTAGTTGACCCTGTGAGCTCATTCATTCATCCCTCGTTCCACCTAGATCGATGTAGGTACTATTATTAATCTTAACATTAAGTTAATGAGGAGCTCATTCTTTCATCCCTAGTTCCACCTAAATCAATTGCAATGAAATCTATTGCAACAAATGACTGAGTTGTTGGAGAATTTAAAAAAGATAACAATATTTGTTGCAACAGATGACATAACTGATTTAATTATCAAATAGACATTTGCATTTGTTATGACGGATAACTGAGCTATTGGAAATTTTCAAATAGATATTGATATCTGTTGTAACAGATGACATTTCTGATTTAGTTATCAAATGGACATTTCCATCTGTTGTCACAGATGACTGAGCTGTTGGGATTTCTCAAACAGATATCTAAATCTGTTGCAACAGACGACATATCTATTTGAAAATCTTTTTATTTTATTTTAATTTTAAAGCAAGCTACTGTCCGAGTAGATAAAGTAGTAATACTACTAAAGGCGGTAAAAAATATTTCTTGAATAACTCAAAAATCTCATTGAGAAGTCTTGTCCTGTCTTTTCAATGTCACCCATTTTCTTCCTCGTGTCCCTCAAATTATTAGTGAATATTAATTAATGAATATTGAAACCCCTAATACTTCTTCCGTTTCATATTGACTTGGCACTCCCATCAAGAAAATATTAATTAACAGTTTATTTTACTTCCAAATTAGCCTTATTAATTATGCTTTAAAAATATAAATTTGAATAAATACACTTTGTTTAGTCATTTAATATTAAGGGTAGTACATCTAGAAATTAGAATTATCTCATCTCTCTTCTCCTCTTCTTCTGCCCTAAATCTCTCATCTTTTTCCTTTCTATCCTCTTTAGGGTTATCACAACCTTTTTTTCTCTCCTCTTTCTAAAAAATTTTCATTCGGATCTAAATCGATCCATATCCATATCTTAGATTCCTCGACTGAAATTGCTCTTTTGACCCCCTTTTGGCATTAAGGTATGATATGATTCGCTATTGCTCTTTCATTCTCGTCTTCTTCTTGCAAGTTATTTACATCTTTTTTTTATTTAATTACCATTTTCCCATATCATATTTTTTAAAAAAAATTAAAGAAACTTTTAATTGTTGAATAAACGAACCGAGAATTTTTATTACAAGATGCGACAAAAAGTCATCTTTTGGGAGAAGTTTAAAAGCCTTATTGGCAGTATCATTTTTTATGTATTTTGTTTGTTTCTTTGTTGTTGATGCTGTTATTGATGTTATTGGTGAGGTTGGCGTTGTTGGAACTTGTGGTGTGGTGTTGTTGACAGTGACAGATCCAGGTTTTTTAGACGGTGGGTGCTTCTTAGCTTAAAAATAGTGGAGTCCGAACAATCAACACAAGGAGTAAGGAAGAAAAAATAAAAGAAAGTTTAAAGTGAATAAGGAGAGAAGAGTTGGTTACCAAAATTTAAAAAATATGTGCTGAGTGGGAATTGAACTCAAGACCAAAAGAAATAAATAGCCTTAAGCACCCACAAACAACAACTAGGCTAACCAAACAACTCTTACTATGGGTGCTCACTGATTAGATTATATACATTTTTTCTTAATTTTCATATACATATATAAAATTCGATACGAGTTCAGTCTGTGCTCGCTCACCCGGAGGACTCCATGTGGGTCCGTCCCTGGTTGTTGATGGTGTTGGAACATAGGATGTATGCTTTTTTGTTGTTGATGACGTTGTTGGAACAAATGTTGTTGTTTTCTTTGTTGTTGATATTTTTTATTGTTGTTTGTAGTTTATGTTGTTGTTGATGTTGCAACAGACAGAGCAACTGTTGGAACAAATCAAACCACCAGCAAGGCTGCTATGTATTCCAACAGACTCCATATCTGTTCCATCAGACTCCACATCTGACGCAACAGACTCCACATCTGACGCAACAGACTCCTCATCTGATGCAACAGACTCTACATCTGTTGCAACAGAAGGATAATTTTCTTTCTGTGACATAATTTTTTTTCTTCTTCTTTGTAGATATAAAAAGAAATAAAAGTTGATCAACTTTTGCCTAACCATCACAAGAGGATGCAGTAAAGATAGGTTCGGAGGAATAAGCTGCATGCAGATGGAACCACTTCATATATGGGAGGTATGTATTACTGATAATGTTATCGTGGAAACACACATAGAGTACACTGATTTTGTGAATGTTGTTTTTACCAATTCGTCATAGATCATTCAAACAAGATATTTGTAATTTTACAGTTAAGTTTGGTAGGTCCGAACTGATAAGGCTGAGGGACCATGAATATGGTTATGATACTTTGTTAAGATTTAATGTCGGATGTTGCTCATTTTTTTTGTCATGCCTTCTACAGAATTTCGCTATGGCAAGCATTTCTAGCGACGGTGTAGACTTTTGCATGACGGATATGTTGTCCTCTATATGGTAGAAGAATGATAAATCTTGCCCCTCCTTGCTTATCTTGTGCATGCAAATGTGAAGAGTGCAAGGCAAAACATGATGGTGTGATTAATACTGTTAATGCATTAACTGCTGATGTAAAGGAATTGATCTCTAACAGTAATGTCATTCGATCAAAGATGATTTCAGTTTCATTCACTCCATTAGAGATTAAGGCTAAGAGGAGAAAGAAAGCAATTTCCAAGGCATTTCAAGTATCTGAAAAAAGAAAAATTTTGGATCTAATAAAGGTGAGAAGATAAAAAGGGGTGGGGAATAGAAAGAAAAAATTGAATGCTAGATTTAGTTCATCATTTAGTTCAGGATGGTGAGGAAGGCAGAATCTCCCCATCATTAGCTAATACCGGAAACAAGGCATCTGATGTTATTGAACCACCAAACTGCCCTATGAAGTTTGATAATCCAAAAGATATCTTTGATCGAGTTAGTCAACAATTTAAATGATCTCAATCACTTGTTTTTTCTGCTGATCAATCTTCTTCGTAGAAGACAAGATATCAACAGAACTGCTTGACACATCGAAAGTTGATATTGATAGATTACTGATTATGTCTTCTCAAGACTTGCTTCTACCAGAAAACTATTCTACATTGAGTGTTGCACTATCCATATATGCTGCAGCATAGGATTTATCAGCCGAGAGAGCGCTTGCCTTGGAAAAACTTAAAGAGAACCTTCCATACATCTCCCTGACTTTGCGTAGAGCTAAGAAGGACCAGGAGGAGTATTATAAGAAAGCTGCCAAGAAAGAAAGTGAGTGGTCCTCGTTGACAAACTCACAAAAGATCAAGAGCTCTATACCGAGCTTAACGACCACGATGACAAAATAATTGAATTGGAAGTGGTGGTGACTTGACTTAGTCGAACAAAAAGCCATGACTGTTCATATCCCCTAATTAAATAAATCTGGTGACTTTTCGAATATGTAAATTAAAAAAATGAATCTAAATACAACATTTTATCTTTTTATTGTATTTCGAAAAGAGACAGATTGGTAATATGTTGCAATATATATTCCACCTGTCAGATAACTTACAATACCATATATGGACAATCTATTGCAACAGATGGATATATCAGTTTGCTTTTTCATCAGCTGTGGTGTCTGTTGCAACTTGCTAGTCATCTGTTTATTCAATTTCATCGAGAGCAATAGATTTTTCTAAACACTTCTTGGACAAACTCATTTTTTTCTCTTGGATTGCTTCTTTTTTTTTCTTTGCATCCTTCAAGCTGGCCTCCAAATTCAAGTTTTGCCATCAATCCAATAGCAAAAATTTAATTTGGTTTAAGGTTGCAAAGAAAAAAAAGAGAAGCAATCCAAGAGCAAAAATTGAGTTTGGCCAAGAAATGTTTAGAAAAATCGGTTGCTCTAGATGAAATTGAATAAAAAGATGATGAAAAAGCAAACTGATATATCCATCTGTTGCAACAGATTGTCCATATGTTATATTGTAAGTTATCTGACAGGTGGAATATATTTTGCAACAGAGTACCAATCTGTCTCTTTCCGAAATACAATAAAAAGATAAAATGTTGTATTTATATCCGTTTTTTTTTAAATTTACATATTCGAAAAGTCACCAGTTTTATTTAATTAAGAGATATGAACAGTCGTGAATTTTTGTTTGACCAAGTCCAGTCCCTTCCAATTCAATCATTTTATAAATAGGTCCCTCCGACCTCCTCTCACTCTCACTCCTCACTCACTCGTTCATTCTACTATACTTACAATACTAATATGGTTGATCCAGATTCGTACAAGAAGGTTCATATCGAGTCCTTGCAGGAACTTCAAAGGCAGTTTGATGAACTTCAGAGGGATTTGGCCGACTTCGAAGCAAGGCTGAGGAGGGCCCAGCTGCTGCCATATGAAAATTTTCAGTTTGACAATAATAATAGTAATAATAATAATAATAATAATAATAATAATAATAATAATAATAATAATTAGGTTATGTTTTTTCTTTCTTTTAGCGTATGTATTTTCCTTTTTGATATCCGATCTACCTATAAGGGATTCAAAAAAATTCTTGTATATGTATATATTTGGTTTGATTTGGTCGACTTTGAATTTTTAGTTCTTATTCAATATTTAATTATCATTTTATTTATTTCCTATTCTCAACATGTCGGCGGTTGGAGGTAGGGATTGAGCACTTGTGGCAACAGATGGTGGTGAAAGTCATGATGAGAAATTCTCCTAAAAATGGTTTGTTAATAAATAATAAGGAACTAAATGATAATATAATCGTAAAAGAAAGATTATTTAATTTTAAAAAAGTCACAACATTGGATTAATTTAATTAAGATATATGATGATAAGATTTTTAAGAAAAAAGTTAATGAATAGTCGTGACTGTGATTTTTGTCTAAACACATTTAACAAACAAAAACAAAAAACGCTTCTGATGCATCAAATTCCTCATCTGTTGCGACTAATGAATCAATTAGAAGAAATCAAAAAAGCTCCTTAAATAGATGGTCGATTTATAGCAATAGATGGTATATCTGTTGAAACAGATATCTGATGCAACAGATATACAATCTGTTGCCATAACTCAATTAATAAAAATGGTTATTAAAGAAAAGAAAGAAACGGAACGGTTATTGAAAACCAGGTGTATTCGATTTTAAATTGAGAAAAAAGTTATTTAAATTTAATAAGCTGAAAAGTCATGACTTGTCACAATAATAAAAAACTCACCAGCTTGATTTAATTAAGTCATTTCTTTTCACAGAAAAGAATAAGAAAATAAATGATAAACACAATTTAAACCGTAAAAAACTCACCAGAAATATTCTTGTTTTTAAATCTTCTTTATTAATTTATATAATTAAAAAGTCAGAAAATTTGAATGTCATGAAGATAATTTATTTTTTTTAGAAAAATATATATATTATATGTTGCAACAGATATATTATCTGATGCAACAGGTTAACTATTTGTTGCAACGGATGATATATCTGTTGTAACAGATGATTTATCTGATCCAACAGATATATAATCTGTTGTCCAACTCAGTGTAAAAAAAAATATTTGCTGGAAAGAACTAATTATTTTAATAATTATAAAGCTGAAAAGTCATGACTTATCACAATATTGCTTAATTTAATTAAGTCATAACTTTTTACAGTAATCAAGAATGTCATTAATAAATGGAGGTGAACAGTTGTACCTTTAAATCTGCTTTATTAATTTATATAATTAAAAAGTCAGAAAATTTGGATATCACGAAGATAATTTATTTTTTAAAATATATATATATAATATGTTGCAATAGATATATTATCTGATGCAACAGGTTAACTATTTGTTGCAACGGATGATATATCTGATGTAACAGATGATTTATCTGATCCAACAGATATATAATTTGTTGTCCAACTCAGGGTAAAAAAAATGGTTGCTGGAAAGAACTAATTATTTTAATAATTATAAAGCCGAAAAGTCATGACTTATCACAATATTGCTTAATTTAATTAAGTCATAATTTTTTACAGTAATCAAGAATGTCATTAATAAATGGAGGTGAACAGTTGTGCCTTTAAATCTACTTTATTAATTTATATAATTAAAAAGTCAGAAAATTTGGATGTCATGAAGATAATTTATTTTTTTTAAAAAATATATCTATTATATGTTGCAACAGATATATTATCTTATGCAACAGGTTATCTATTTATTGCAACGGATGATATATCTGTTGTAACAGATGATATATCTGATGCAACATATATATCATCTGTTGTCCAACTCAGTGTAACAAAAAAACGATTCCTGGAAAGAACTAATTATTTTAATAATAATAAAGTTGAAAAGTCACGACTTATCACAATATTATTTAATTTAATTAAGTAGGGTTGTACATAGGTCGGGTTGGCTCGGTTTTTCATTTGAATATAACCAAATCAATAATTTCGATTTTCTAAATCTATAAACCAAGTCAAACCAATATACAATCGGTTTTTTAATTTCGGTTTTAGTTGGTTTTTTTGGTTTTCTCGATTTTTCAGTTTTCTCGGTTTTTTAGAATTATAATGTGATTGAAGAAAAGAATTAAATGTTTTCACTAAAAAGATTAAAAAAAAAAACAATGGTCATAGAGTAGTTTCAATTAAAATTAAGTTGGCAAATTACTAAGACGTCTAAACTACTATCTCTCAAAGTAATATTATGTGGATACCCAGTGGTTCAATTTCTTAGTCACTAGTCACAGTAGCTTGTCTGAAAGTTTCCTCCACATAAAATGTGAGCATACAAAAGAATGAAGAATTGGAGACAACTTATTAAAAACTTAACTCCATAAAGTAATTAACTATGACATAATTCCATAAAAAAAAAAGAGAAAGAAGAGAAACAAACCTAAATCACAACTTGACGAACGAATGAACAAAATGTAAAGTGAAGCAATGAAGAGTTTTAGGTTTTTATATGGCAAAAATTCAGATATAGGTAACTTTTAGTCCATAATTACAAGACATGGTTAAAGTTTGCATAGTTACAAAACATAACTATACCTAAAATTCCTATCTTTCTCTCACTCTTTCTCACCTCTCTCCTCCTTCTCTCTCCCCTCCTCCATTCTCGTCCCTCTATTGGTCCCCCCCCCCCCTTTTCTCATTCTTTTATTTTTTATAATTTCAAAAATTGTATATTTGTATATAAACTATGCAAAATGTATATGTACTCACTCAATATAAATTCTGCAAACTGTATATATACAGCTATATACTTATTTAATATACACTATAATAATATACAAACATTCAGATATACAATTGAAAAAAAAAACGTACATATACAATTAACAACTTATACATATATGACTTATATAATTGACATATATGACTTATACATATACGACTTATTCAATTGACTTATACATATACGACTTATACAATTACATCATATATACAATTAATATACAATTTATACATATGTGCATATATATACATATACAATTAACAACTTATACATATATGACTTATATAATTGACATATATGACTTATACAATTGACTTACACATATACTACTTATACAATTACATCTCATACACAATTAATATACAACTTATACATATACGCATATATAATGACACATAATATATAATTGATAACAATTTAGTTGAATCGAGAAAATAATGACTGAACTAAGTTATCTCAATCAAAATTTATGATAGAAAGGATTGCAAAATATATATAAAAGAAAAAAAAAATTAATATCAAAAATACTGAAAGATTACCTCAAATCTTCAATAAATATTCTAAACGGATTTTATGTGGTGACAAATTCGCAAAAAAAAGGTTCTCCAAAGTAAAATCAAGGATGATATATTGTGATATTAAAGTGATTTTGAGAGAAAAATAAGGAGAAAAAAAGTTGAAGAAGGTCTCTTGAAGAACACTATTATGATGTTGCCAATGTTGTTGTTTCTTTAATGTAAAATCAAGGATATTAGAGTGATTTTGAGAGAAAAATAAGGAAAAAAAGTTGAAGAAGATATCTTTAATAATCGTGCATTTTGATGTTCCCATTGTTGCCTTTTTTTAGCCAATAGAACAAAAAAAAGATATTTAAACTACCAAATAACTATGAATTGTAATTTTTTAAAACATTAACCATACCATGTAATTAATATAGTATTTTGTCTATAATATATAATTTTTTTTTTTTATATTAATATTGGGCTTTGTATTAATTTGTTACTAATGGACAAATATTATAATTAAAGACCCAAGAATATATATCTATTTTTTGAATATAAAAAGGTAATAAAAATAATTAGAAAGTAGATTATAAGTAATATTTTTTTATGTATAAAAAATTAAAATTATATATATATTATGTCGGTTCGGTTTGATTTTATTTTTGCTAATACCAAATCAAATCAAGAATGATCGGTTTTTTTTTGCCAACAACAAACCAATCAAACCAAACTTTAAGTTGGATTTTTTCCTCGATTTGGTTTGATTCATCGGTTCCGTTTGACTTAACGGTTCGGTTTGTACACCTCTATAATTAAGTCATAACTTCTTACAGTAATCAAGAATGTCATTAATAAATGGAGGTGAACAGTTGGGACTTTAAATCTGTTTTATTAATTTATATAATTTTTTAAATATATATATTATATGTGCCTTTAAATCTGCTTTAAATCAAGATAATTTTTTTAAAAATATATATATATTATATGTTGCAACAGATATATTATCTGATGCAACAGGTTATCTATTTGTTGCAAATAATGATATATCTGTTGTAACAGATGATTTTTCTAATGCAACAGATATATTATCTGTTGTCCAACTCAGTGTAAAAAAAAACGGTTCCTGGAAAGAACTAATTATTAATAATAATAAAGTTGAAAAGTCATGATTTATCATAATATTGATTAATTTAATTAAGTCATAACTTTTTACAGTAATCAAGAATGTCATTAATAAATGGAGGTGAACAGTTTTGATTTTTTGCCTAACTCATTCAAGTTCAATCCTCTATAAATAGGTCCCTCCTTACTCAGTCGTTCGTTCTACTACACACTATTTATTCCTTGCTCTTGTTACACCTTCAACTACTTTCTCTTCAAGGACATGATAACTTTTTTCTGTCTCTGGTAAGTTTTTTTCTTAATTTTTGTGTAAATATTCGTTGTATATTACATTACATTTGAATTCTTTCTTTTCTTTACTTTTGTTTTTACGTGTGTTTTGTCAACTTATACGTTTTCTAGATATGGTTGTTCCTGTGTGGGATGCCGCTATTTTACGAGACGCCATGCGGGAACTGCAGAAAGAGGTTCATGACCTGCATTGGGAGTTGGCCTCCGTCAGAGTAAGGATGTTGCGGGAGATCCGCAGGCTGAAGAGGGCGTTGTCGCTGCCCGTTGAAGATTGGACGGCCGGTCACACAAATAATAATGATGATAATAATAATTAAGCTTTTTTTTTTTATCTATGTATTTTTTTTGTTTGTTTTATAAAAAATTATGTTTGATGCACTTGACTTTTTATTTCTTATTTAACTTTTGTGCTTTCTATTTCTATTTCTTAACGAATGACATGTCTACAATTAAGGAATAATTTGATTCCAGTATCAATAGCAAGAACATATGAGTTATCTGTTAGGTTTGTGTTTGTGTTTGTGTGTGACAGGAGCTGTATTTTGTTGTTCGAAACATATTAGTAATCTGATGAAACAGATTATTTATCTGTTGAAACAGATTATTAATCTGGTGCAACAGAATACCCATCTATTCGATTCATATTACGGGCACCTAGAACCCATAAACATGAATCCAACATGAGTCTACTGTTACAACAGAACATTTATCTGGTGCCGCAGATAATGGATCTGTTTAAACAGATTGTTCTTGTATTGCATTCATGTTCGCGTGCTAGCTATTGTTGAAAAAACAACACACTAGCAGTTACCCAGATTCAGCTAAAAAGCATAATCTGACTTATCAAAGTCTCCTCTCAAGTAAATTCCAAAGAAAGTGATTTACGAAATAAAATTTGATATAAGAATTTGGTCAAAGAGCAGCAGTTGGGGTAACAACAACAACAACAACAACAATTGTCAACAAGAAGAATATGAAGATGATAATGAAGTATATGATGATGATAATGAATCAGAAGATGATGAATAAAGCAGCAACAACAATGAACAACAAATATTGCGAAGAGAGAGAAAATAACAACGGATGACGAGAGAGAAAAAGACGTCTTTTTTCCCTTCGTTCCCCGTTATATATTAACTAACATTTAGATCAAAGTGTAAATTTAAAAACTTGTGGGTTATTTTAAAATTTTCTCAAACTTTCTTAAACCATAATTAAGTAATTGTCACCTCTACTCAATTATTAAGATTTATGTCACCTAAACCTTATTTTAAATCTCTTTTGTCACCTATGACCCAAACCCCCTTGTTACATGAGTGAACGAGGTTGAGGGAGCATTTCCAAAAGGATCAGTATTACTGGCTAGTAGCATTGGAAAAGAAATATTACTTTCAAGGATGTATGGGGTAGACCTTCCAAAACTTTTTGATCCTTCTCATTTCCTTAATTAAATTCAAAAGTCAAATGAAATTACTTCATAAAGATTTTCAAATCTAAAATATAATTTATAGGAAATTGAAAGTTCGGTTTATTAAAACTCTAAACCAAATCAAACCAACATAAAATTAATTTTTTTGGTCTAGGTTTTAGTCTGTTCTTTTGATTTTTTCATATTTTTTTTTAATTTTTTTTATAATCTTTATTTTTTACAATTATATTGTGATTGAAGACTAGATCAAATATGTTTTCACTCATATGCTAATGAAAAATCACAATTATGAAAAAATGAGGAGTGAAATACTCTCTTGAAACTAAAAAGTAAGATGAAGAGTGAAAAGTTTAGGTTTTAAGTTTATATTGGGTTTTGGATAATTTAATTAGCAATTAATGGATAAATATTACAACTTGAAAGGCCCAAATATGAATATATATCTACATCTACTTTCAAAATATTGAAAATTACTAAAACTAGTTGAAAAAGTATTTAAAAAGTAGATTATAATTAATATTTTATGTATAAAAAGTTAAAATTATATATATATATATATATATATATATATATATATATATATATATATATATATATATATATATATATATATTATGTTGGTTTGATTCGGGTTCGGTTTGATTTTTTTTGGTTAACACCAAACCAAACCAAGAATGGTCGGGTTTTTTTTTCTAACGCCAAACCAACCAAACCAAACCAAGAATGGTCGGTTTTTTTTTTCTAACGCCAAACCAACCAAATCAAACCCTAAGTCGGTTTTTTTTTCTCGGTTTGATTTGGTTCGTCTATTCGATTTGACTTGACGGTTTGATCTGTACACCCCTAACTACGATAGTGCCACAGGTTTTTGTTGAAAAAGCTTGTGAGCAATGAGCATGTTTGGATTGACTTATTAGCATCTAAAATCCTAATTGTTACTACCCACACAAACGTATACATACAGTTGGTTGCTTTGAAAGTACATGCATATCTCAACAGATGACTACTGTCTAATTCTTTTTCCTATGAATTATTCTCTTTCTTTATTTGTGTTTGGGAATAATGAACAAGGAGGCAGGGGTGAAGTCCCAAATAAGGAGAAGATGAAAGTTTGATGATCATCGATATCGAATCGAACCTTTGATTTAAAGATGACTAACGAGAGTTATATCATTCAATCAATTTGCCTTTCTCCATGTTCCTATTAAAACTCACTCTGTTTATTTATTCGTCGAATGAGAGAAACTTGTTACTCCCCCTGTCCTCCTTCATTTTTAGTTATCACTTTATTCTTTTGGAGAGTTAAACTAGATGAATTTTGATAAATATTTTAAGACATATTCTCTCCGCTCACTTTTGCTCGTAATTAGATTTTTATTTTTACCTGTTATTTTTGACATATCAAGAAAAGATTTTTTTTTCCTATTTTATTTTTATTCTTCAAACTAATTTCAAGACACAGTAATAAACATCAATTAATAAGAATATTATGATAAAATAGTCATGTTAATAATTATTTTCTTAATGAGTGTGTCAAATCAAAATATAATAAGTAAAAGCGAATGTCGGGAGTATTTTCTCATCATATTAATATAAGAAGGATTACAACTTATAGCATTTTTCATATATATATTTTTTTGAATATTTAAATTTAAATATTAAAATATCAAATTAATCTATTTTAATTTAGCTTCAAAGTATAATTAAATTGACATTCATAAAATAAAATGTCACAAATAAGTAAACGGAGGGAGTATTCAATCTATATCATTTTTGGGTGTGTCTTTTTTTTTTTTTTTTTTTTTTAAGTTTTAGGTTAAGGAAGAACTTGGAAACTATCATAATCAACCAAATGGGTCTGTTAGTGTCTGTTCACATATTACTCTTTATAATGGTATTTTGAAAAGCCTACATAACATAGCGAGATATATAATTTTATATCATATATATACACTTATTACTTATACATATGTTTGTGTATCTAAAATCCTAACTGTCACTGCCCACATATACATATACATATACATATACATACAGTTGATCACTCATACATTTAGTTTCTGCTTTGAAAACAAACCTGCTTCTATCAAAGCAACTTATAAACTCCGCCCATGAATTCGGGATACGAATGATGTTACATTCATATATAGTTACAAACAAATATTGTATCCACGCACTTTTATTTAGGATGATATATTGCATGCACATGAATACATGTATTCAGCTTAGGGGTGTCAAACGGGCCGGGCCGACCTGGCCCGATCCGGCCCGGTTTGACCCAGCCCGGCAAGCCCTAGGGCTTTAGGGTTCCGGGTCCCGATCTGGTTATTTTATTAAAATGGGCCCGGTTAACCCGGCCCGGACCAGGCCCGGTCCAGGCCCGCCGGTTAACCGGCCTGGCCCGGCCCGGCCCAAAAAATTAAAAAAAAAAAATGGATTTTGGGCCAAACTAGCCGTTGGCCCAACGGCTACATAGCCGTTTTTGGGTCCAAACGGCTAGTTTGGGCCCATTTAGTAAAAAGAAAAAAAAAAAAAACTTTAAAAAATATTTTTTTAATCCCCAAAAAAAATCTATAAATACCCTACAACTTCAAATCATTTTTCACGCAATTTTTCACTCTCTCAAATCTCAATTCTCAATTCTCAAATATTCAATATATTTAATTTCTTAAAGTGTTCACTTTAATTTTTTAATTTTTCGTTTACAAAGTACGAGAGGAAGTTTCTAAAGTTGCAATCTTCGGATACTTCCAAAATTTGGTATTGTCGTTCCATCTCTTACGTTTAATTTTTATTTATTGTATTAATTGTTTAATATTTAATTTTATTATATTTGTGTATTTTGAATATTTTTAGTTTAATTTAATTTATATTATGGATAAATTAAAAAACCTCGCTACTAAAGTTGTTAAAAAATTTTGTCCCGGAAGCGGTAGTGGTAGTAAAAAGTGAATTACTAGCGGTAGAGGTAGTTCAAGTAGTAGATATACCCGTGTTTCTTCGCCTCCGGTACCGCTTGGTACACCTTTTGAGGAAGAAATAGGTGTAGGTGCTCACGATATGGATTATGTAGAAACTCAGGAAAATTACGGTATAGAAGAAGAAAATGAAGTAGATGCGGTTAATTTAGATGAAGATAATGAAAATATTGCTGAGCCACCCGCAGTAGGAGATGCTAACGTTAGATCTGAATCAGTTAATCTCCCTTCCCGTCCTCCCAGTGCCCCAAAACCTCGTAAAAAAACTAGTATTGCATGGCAATTTTTTGAACGTATATCAGATATTGAGGTGCAATGCAATATTTGTCAATAAATATATAAGCATAGAAGTGGAGGCAAGAAAGTGGGTACGGGTACGTTAATGAGACATGTAGCTGAAGATCACAAAAGAGAGTTAAATATTGCAAAAGGTGGTGGGGATGTTGGTGGGTCAACACAAACTAGAATGGACCCAGCAACCGGTCAAGTAGCGAAAAAGTATAATAAATTGAGGGACAGGGAAGAAATAGCTAAAATGGTAGCTGTGGGTTGTTTACCTTTTAGTTTTCCTTCTTCTGATGCCTTTATTCGTTATATACAAGCAATTTATAATCCTATGTTTAATGGTATTCCTAGAACTACTTGTCGGTTTGATATTTTTAGACTCCATTCACAATATTGTTTTTATTTATCAACATTGTTAAAAAATATTCAATGTAGATTGTCCCTAACTTCTGATCTTGGTCGTGCTGTAAATAAAAATGATTATTTAACCGTTACTTGTCATTGGATGGATAGTAATTTCGTGATGCAAAAATGTATTCTTGCTTTTTTATATGATGAAGATCGTAAACATACTGGACAATTTATTGTTGATTCTATTGTTAAAATTGTAGGATATTATGGTATAGAAAATAAAATTTTATGTTTTGCTTTTGATAATGCTTCTAACAACAAGACTGCTATAACAAAAATAAAATCTACGCTATCTCCGCCCTTGCCTGAAATTTTTCATATTAAGTGTGTATGTCATATATATAATTTAATTGTAAAAGATGGTCTTGAGTTTTTTGAGCTTTATATTGAAAAAATTCGTCTTGCCGTTGGTTTTATTCAAGGAAATAATCGTAGATCGAGAATTAGAGAATTTAAAGTTAAATGTCAAGAAAATGGACTTACACCGATTTTGATGCCTGAGGAAATTGATACTAGATGGAATTCTACGTATGAATTTTTAAAAACTTGTTATAAATATAGAATTCCTATTACACTAGCTTTTAACCAACATTGCGGTTCATTTGCTGATTCTGCTGATTGCATGCTACATAATTCTGATTGGGTTGTAATTAATGATCTTGTTAAGTTTTTAGAAAAATTTTATGTATCTACGGTTGAATTTTCCGGTGCTTACTATCCTACTGTTTGTAATATTTTGGCATATATAGCCGATATTTCTGGTTTGCTCCAACAATATAAAAATAAAGAAGGTTATAAAGAAGCTGTTGGCGCCATGTTTACGAAATTTAAAAAATATTTTTTCCCGATTCTCCCTATTTACTTGGTTGGTGCTATGCTAAATCCGTGCATGAAATATAATCATATGTGTCACTTTAGTACTCTTATTTTTACTAACTTAGAAATAAATATTAACCATGATTCTGAACAAGTACAACCTGATTTGTGGACGGCTACGACTGATGCAAAGGATTACATAGAAAAATTATATAATCACTATGCTGATTTATTTGATTCAACCGTACCTACAAATATCACTCCAACTATCGCTCCTCATCCTCCCGAGGAGCCATCATCTTCTAAAAGGCCGGCACATAGTGGTTTTTCTGATTCGTTTTATGATTTAAATTGTTGGAACAGTGTTGATGAGAGAACTTACACATCAACTTATCGGGAAGAGCTGAAATATTATCTTCGGACGGCACCAGTGGATCGCAGACGACGGATCAACACGTTGGATTGGTGGAGGAATAATGAATCACAATATCCTGTGCTTTCAAGATTAGCTAGAGATATCTTGAATGTTCCAATATCAACCGTTGCATCAGAGAGCGCCTTCAGTCAGGGACGACAACAGCTTGGAGACAACCGACACTCATTGGGAAACAATGCAATGAATGTTCTAGTTTGCCTCAGAGATTGGATTAGAGCGGAAAGAAGAAATCAAGAAATGGAACCGGAGCCGAGCGACGAGCTGAAACTTGAAGAAATTATGACTTCACGGGAGAACTCAGCAGAATCAAGTCCAATGCATGGTTTTGCCCCCGTTGACTTCGACTTTCCTATGCAAGTTCCCATTAATATTAACATGAATGAGTTGAAAAAAATGATGCATAATTTATAGATTTTTCATTCATGTAAATTATAAATTTTGGATCATTTTGCAATCAATAAAATTCTCCAAATTCATTCAGTCCTTAGTCGTTGTTTTTTATTTATTTTTATTTAACGATTTAAAATTTTAAATTGAATTTCTAGTTTTCTACTTTAAATTAAAAACTTACTTCTAATATATTATTAATTTACTACCAAATATTATTAATTTATTATATTAAGTAGCATATGTTTTGTATATTTGTGCATATATCTTCTATAGAAGTGTATATTTAACGTATACATGTGTATATGTTTTATAAATTAGTATATAAGTATATCTATACATATTGTAATGTATATATAATGTAGTATATTTTATAAGTAGTAGTATATATACATTGAATGGTGCGTATACACGTGTATATATCTTCTATAGAAGTGTATATTTAATGTATACATGTGTATATGTTTTATAAATTAGTATATAACTATACAAATATATATTGTAATGTATATACATTATAGTATATTTCATTTAAAGTATTACATATACATAGAATAGAGTGAATGGATCTTCTATAGACGTGTATATTTAACGTATACATGTGTATATATTTTATAAATTAGTATATAACTATACAAATATATATTGTAATGTATATATATTGTATATATCTCATTTAAAGTATTACATATACATAGAATAGAGTGTATATATGTGAATAGATCTTCTATAGACGTGTATATTTAACGTATACATTACTTTATGTTTTATAAATTAGTATATATATTGTAGTATATACTTTTTTTAAAGTAGTACATATATATTGAATGGTGCGTATATATGTGTATATATCTTCTATAGACGTATATCTTTAAAGTATACAAGTGTATATGTTTTATAAATTAGTATGTAACTATATATATATACATATTGTTGTATATATATATATGTAAATCACTATATTGTAGTATATATTTTATTTAAAGTAGTACATATATATTGAATGGTGCATATATATGTGTATATATCTTCTAAAGTAGTATATATTTAACGTATACATGTGTATATGTTTTATAAATTAGTATATATATATATTGTAGTGTATATATATATATATTATACTATTATAGCATATGTTTTATTTAAAGTAGTACGTATAGTCATATATAATTATATATTGAATGGTACGTATATATGTGTAATTGTTTATACTTTATATATTTTTTTAAAAATATATATTGTATATTGGAGTGTATATAGTGTATATTGGAGTGTATATAGTGTATATTGGATTTTTTATTTATTTTTTAAACGGATTTGACCGGTTTTTAACCGGGTTTGACCGGGTTTTGATGGGTTTGACCGGATTGAGTTAAGTGGGCCGGGTTCGGGTGGGTTTTATTTTTTTTACTGTTTGACCCGGCCCGGCCCAGTTAACGCCAAACCCGGCCCGGAACCCGGATAAAATGGGAGGGCCGGTTCCGGGTTGGCCCGGCCCGGCCCGTTTGACACTCTTAATTCAGCTACATTTTAAAATATAGCACAATCTAGCTTTTTTTTCTTTCAAAAATGAACGTTAATATCGCTATTTACGAATTCTCTTTTTTGGGGGGGCCAAAGAAAATAAAGAGTTTGATGATCATCGAATCGAACCTTTGATTTAAAGATGATTTATATCATTCAATCAATTTGCATTTCTCCATATTCCATGTGTGTGTGTTTTTTGTGTGTGTGTGTCTCTAGTTTAATGTCCTTTGGACAAAAAGTAATTTGAGGTTAGTAAAACATGTGTTTTATTTTTGTGTTCTCTTTTAGGTTAAGAAAGAATTTGGAAACTATCATAATCAATCAAATGGAAATGGTGCAAAATGTCTGGTGTAGTCCACTTTAATTCCAATTAGTGATCAGAGGACAAGTGCTGTAAATAAGCTTCACTAAATAGTATTCTTTTACTCAAAACTTAGGTTGACTAATAGCAATAAGTAGGAGAATAAAGCCACTGGTGATCAAGTGGCTCTTCCACAATATTATATCTGATGATAAGCATTTCTCAGCTAACCCAACTATTCTACCAACTAAAAGAGGGAAATATGTACACACTTTACACTACTAGAAATAGAAATTTTTCTCATCGTGAATTAATGAGAAGTTTGCTTATAAAACATGATTTTTCCACTCATTTTCCATCAAACCAGCTCAATGGAAAAAGACAAGGTGAAAGACAGATTTTCATTGAAATACTCGGAAGCTTCCTAATTTTTTTTTTATGAAAATACTAATTCTCTTTTTTCATTCATTGATTCAATCAAATATCCGTGAAAATAAAGTCGAAAAATCCAATGGAAAACTAGTGAGTTCTTGGTACTTAAAAATAAATCATCACATTTGGAAACTAATTGTTATTCTAATAAGCCTCTTGGGTATGAACAAGCTTTTTTTTTTTTTTTTTATCTGTGGTTTCCGGGTATCACTTTGCGAATCCAACTAGCTTTCCCCATTACAAATAAAGACGATACTGGATGGGCTCCTCTCTGTTGCGTTGTACTTGATTCAAGAGAAGTTTCTATTGACTCATAATACGTCATAGAAAATGTGTAGCATGCATCTCTTGTACGCAATTGGTGGGAATACCCTTTAATTTGGAATAGGGTGTAGATGTCATGTGACAACGGCGTCACAACTTTTTATTTTGAATGTGTGAATATATTTTTCCTAAAAGATTATAAAAGTAATTAAGCAGACACCGCATGAAAATATTACAATGTAAATTTCAATTTAAGATCGAAGTTAAAACGTTACTTGTAACGTAATCCTCAATTTACATTCAGTTTTCTGATGGACCTACAATAACAACATACTCATTGCATTCCTACATAGTGGGGTTTGGGGAGGGTAAAACGTACTCAGTTCATACCATTACCCCCGAAGAAGACCCCCCACGCTCAGGATAAAAAGACTGTAAATAAAGCCGTGATGAAACATAAAACAAGATGAAATAATATAAATAAGATACCCACAGAGTAGTATTATACCCTATCTAATCGAAAGCACACACCTCACCCAAACCCTTCGAACAAAAAACTCCAATCTACGTGCATAGCCCTACGAGTTACAACAACTAAGCTAGCATGACTACATCAAAGCAATCCTATCTACTAGCTACGACTAACTCCCACGAATTAGCTTTCTAACTTAATTCGCGTCCTTCGTACCTTCCTATCTAGGGTAAAGAAAAGTTAAGTTTCTGTATTTCCCATTATTTCCAATACTCAAAATGCTGGCTCCCCAAAACCATCCTCCCCGTCCACCCCATCCTCATTCGTGGTATTTTTTTTAAAATTATATGTAGTATATAAATTCAGATTTGCAAATATTAGTCATTACTATGACTACATGCAGAGTGGTCTGTTTAATGGGAAAATTATACGGAATTGATTATAAGATATATCTTTCCAACAAATCAACGAAAAGGGAACTATGCCTTTAATTTGCCCTTTTGTAATTTGTATAGTGATGACTACCAATGAAACAAACGGGAAGTCAGTGAAAATGGCCCTCAGCTGATAACATTCACATGCTCTTGTTTTCCTTTATTTTTGTTTACAAGGTGTTAGCCAATCAGAATATAACATCTTTATCTTGGGAATTTACCCTTTTTTTCATTTCAATAAAAAGGAGACTACTTTTCAACTAATTTACCATTATGTAGAAGGTTTGAAAATTTAAGGCCCATCATGTTTTGTGATTGTTTTCTTCCAATTGCTAGTAAACAAACGAAAGTACCACTTATTCTAAAGCTACAATAATGCATTTACATGATTAATCTGTAGCACTTATGCTTAATTTAAATAACTTTTTAGATTTGAAAAACAATGCTCTATCACCCCTTTCATCTTTTGAATGGGCTAACAAACTCTCTTAGTAGTAAGTCGATCAATGGCCAAAATTGAATTATATCGTCGCATATTATTTTAAAATTCCAAAGTAACCTGTATAAACTCAAATTATATATACTGAGATCTTGAACATGATAATCAAAGGAGGTAAGCGTACAAGTACATAGATGATTTGAAGCACATTAACCAAAAGGAAGAACAAGAAGCTCCATTGTATTAAGTTCATCACATAATTAACAAAATAAATAAACTAACATCTCATTTAGAAAAAGACACTAGCATAATATTCCTATCATAGGCACATTTTCCCAAAATATACATGGTAGAAGCTTCTGTACTAATTAGGAAAATAATGCTTTTCCTTTTTCTGAAAAAAAAAAAAGAATTTTGTGGAAGGAAAGAAAACAGTAATAAACCAAAGGAAAAAAGACGCAGATAATTGTGTTACTTCGGAAACACAAATTAAAGCAAGCACTTTGATGGAGTATCTATTTTCTGAAAGTACAAAAAGAAACAGGGAATAATTATAAGAGGTACCTCCAAATCTTTTTTAATTGTCACTATTATTGTCAGGTGTTTAAAGGTTTGGCATTATACTATTATCATATGTCCCACAAACCACTATACAATCATGCACTACTTTTTTTCTGGTCCTCACTAACACAGACTTGAGTCTTTAATTTATGGAGTAAATATTAATGTTATTTTCTCTTATTTATTCAAAATGAATGAGAAATTGAGTGTAACATATTCTTTTTTAAAATATTCAGAAATATTAATTAAAGGATGATGATATTATTTTTTCAATTCTTTCCAACTTCTTCTTAAAGCTACAAATATTCTCCTAGAACATGTAAAATAGTTTAAAACTCCATTAAAGAGAAACAAAATCCAAAAAAAAAAACTTAAAAAATGCATTATTTTGGATCATAAAAGGGTGTCAATAACTCATTTATATTGAATTGGAGAGAGAAATAATAATCAGAAGCAACACTAACCATAAAACTAAATGTTCCTTTTTATTATTTCCCTCTATATTTATCACAAAAAAATTATATTGATACGAGAAGAATTATAATTTATAATACTTTATATAATTTAGAATATTGAGTTAATATTAATTTCATGATAAAAATAAGTTAACTGAATCTCAAATAAATAACACGTGTCAGACAAATTAAAATAGAGAAGTACAAACTATTAATACCAGTAATAATGGAAGCAACAACGACCAATAAAACTAAAGAAAAATCAATGTCCCTTTCTATTAGTAATAAATATCAGAGTCTGAGCATTTTTTTTAGAAAAAAAAAAAAAAAGACTTCATGCTTAAGCTTAGCACAGCCACACACGAGAAAAATGGAAACATATATGATGATATTTTTTTATTTTTTTATTTTTGCGGGCCATTCTAGTGACATTAAATTTTCGATTAAAAAATAGAGTACCAAAATATAAAAGGAACTTTAATCCTAATTATTCAGCAATCCTTTAGAAAAAATCATTAGATGTTGATAAATTTATAAATAACCTAAAACGTAGACAGAATTCTCACCTTTTCAACCGTTTTCTTGTAATTTATCTAGCAGTAATAATTCATTTATTTGTTTAATTCAAATTCACATGCGTAAAATCTATTTAGTATGCTTTTTATTGCAATTTTCTTCATCGGCATGATTAGAATGGCTGAAGTGTATAACTATATCATCTTAAAGTTTAGGTTAAATTTTAACATTTAATTATATTCTTAACATGATGCCTAATTCATTGTTTTTTTCATCAGAAATTGAGATGATCACTTAATTTTTTTCACAGTTTCTTGAGAATAAATAGCGTGTTACATGCAACATAAAAAAAGGACACGAATATAATATTTGGTTGTCAAGTACAAATAATGAAACGTCATAATTCTTACCCACAAAAAGTCTTTGTATGTTTTTTATATTCCAATTTTTTCTAGACGTCCAAAAAGAAGACTAAAGTACACTTCAATTCTCCAAGATAAGAAGACATATCGGAAGGTTCCATTATCCAAATCTTTCAATCAATGGTGGGAATTAGTTCTCCATATCATTTTCATGTTGAGAATAATACTGATGAAAGTAATTTAATTGAGATTAACTTCCTCCTAATATCTTGATTGTCCTTTTCACTTCTAGAAGCTTTACAAATTTAACTTTTGACATTCGTGAAAATTCATTAACAAAGAGCTTCCCTTGCTTTCAAGAAATCTTGCATTGATTGGGTAGTTGATGACCAAATATTATCATTAATGTACAAATTACCATAATTAACACAAACATCCTTACCTGCAATCATCAATGACATTCTTTTGTTTTCACTTAATAACTCCTAAGTACTGTTTTTCCATGACATGTTAAAGAAAGTACTCATTAATACCCTCATTTATATCTTAAAATATAATCGCTCTTCATTAAATGTTTATATCTTTAGGTGTTAAAAAATAATTATTACTAAAGAAAAAATGAACAAATAATTAATTTTATCATATAAACTTTTAAATGATAAATAATTTTAAAAGAAGGAAAGAATCTTGTAGCACATGATATGCAATTTCCTTGGATTATCGAAGGCAAATGGTAAAGCAAAGTGAGTCACTAGGATAGGTTCACATGGACGGTTATACAAAGCGTGCCACATTTTTTTCCCAATCGATTCCCTCTATTGAAATTGAATCTCGATTAAATTTGAATTCGCATCTCATATTAAGGATAAAGTGCTTTCTAACAAAGGCTACAATATACTCAAGAAGATTTAAATTCGAAATTTCTCGTTAAGGATGAAGAAGTACTTACCACTTCACCACAACCTTTATTGGTAATCATACCACATTTTACTTAAGTTATATATATATATATATATATATATATACCTCATTTGTATTGTCACAAATTAGTTATACCTAATATAACTTAATTTATGATATTCCATATCAAGGGTTCGTTTGGTTTAAAGAAGACATTTTTCTTCCACTCAAATACGTAAAGAGAGGAGATAGTAGTTAAGCTTTCTATGCCTCCCTTATTAAATACTCATGTGTCGTAGTTTATGTGCATTAATGTGTTCGATTGAGCATGAGATTTACAAATTAAAGATTTTTTTTAGAATTTATAATCTAAAATGAGCCATAAATTATTTTAGTGACTATAAAGTATAAATCATCTAAGTAATTAAAGTGAAAAATTTAAAGTAATTATCATTATTAAATATAAAAATATATCACTCTTTCTTAGACGAATTAAAAAATAATATCACATAAATTAAAAAATATATATATAGATTCTTTTTTGAATCTACTTCTTCATCATGTGCGCATGTAGATACAAGCTTGCAACTCTAATAGAGATGGCTTTATAATTTCACCATTATTAATTCTGAATTGTAGGATAGTGACCTCAGTTACTAATAACTCAATGTTCAATTCCATTTTGACATATTTTTGAAGTGTTAGAGCTGGTCTTTTAGGCTTCTGATCTAGATTTTACATTACATCACGAATTACTCCATCTCTCTCTTAATTCATTATTATATCCAAAGATTAATCAATAGAGTAAACTTTTGGTAAGTAGAACCGTAGAGGTTACGCTTAGAACGTTTGTTATAAAATTGGATGAAAGTCTATTCATGTGCCAGAATTATTTAAACACATTTGATCACCACATAAAATGTCTAATAACCTCCATATTTTTTAAGGTCCACACTCCACAGCAACTTGCACAACTAGTATTGTCAATTTCTTGTTTGGCACTCATAAGCATGGTTCCCTACTGCTGATTATTTATTTATGTTTTTCTTGGCAATCGGGGTACTCGATATGAAAGAAAGACAACTCAATCCCTTCGAGAAACTGCATTCATTTTCTCCTCTTCTTCACTGAGAAGAAAGAAAGACATTGATAGATATAAATAAGTCTTCAACGACTATTAGTCTTTTTTTTTTTTTTTAATTAGGCGTTTGATATTTCTGAATAGCGTTCACTATCAAGGACTTAAATGCAAAAAATTTGATTAAAAGAAAAACAATCCCATTCACTGCATCGTATCTTTCTTCAATGATATGAGTACTATTATATTAGTTGATGCGATAGAATTCATCCACTTAGAATTATAAATGCATTTATCAAAATGAATCCCTTTCTTGCTCCCGCTCGTCAACTTTGTTACGTACTAAAACAAATTGAGTTTGGTAATTTGATGGAACTTGTGCGTTTTTTTAATTAAACTGACCAAACAAGGTAAAACTAAAAAAAGGTACCGATCACATCGGAAATTTAAGCAAGTTCTTAGGAATTGAAATAATCAAGCATACATTAGTTCACATTTTTTTTCAAGTAGGATAATTCAAGATCTACTGATTTTCAGGAAGAAAATCAACTTACCAAAGGATTAAATTTCTTTGATCCTATTCTATTTATTCCAGATTGGACATTGGTATAACAATCTACCCCAAATAAATCTTTTTAATTTAAATTTTAGACCCCAAAAAAATGATTTTACTCTTATTCCTCTGTTCCCAACAAACACGCATTTTTGGTCCCCACAAAAGATTCATCCATCTCTTGTCAATCAATATAAATATGAGTGAAGCTGAGGCAGATAAAGTAGACGGTTCAAATAATAGATCGTTAAAATTATTTTTATTATATACAATAGATTGTTGAATTCCTTCAATTTATTTACAGTTACTACAAGTAAATATTTTGAATCTAGTAATAAAAAATCTTAGCTAGCTTTACGAGAGAAAGATAAAGCAAGGGACACATCACAAGCCATTTTCCGAATCGGTAGAATTACACTAAAGATTATTAATGGAATTGAGAAATACTACTAAAACAAAGATTTCATTCATAATTCATCAACTGAGATAAGCATAAAACTTATCTAGATATTTACAAACGCTCTAATCCTCATTTAATCACTCTAAATCCTAACATGATCACTCCAAATCACTCAAATTAATCAACTACGTAATCATAATTAATAAGAAACTTAATTAATTAATTAATCACGTATTCACCTCTCACAATGGCATTACATTCCGATTCGTAACGTTCATGTTAGCAAAGAATCCCACTAGATCTTGCCTGTACGGTAAATACGTTTTCCTTTTTTCACCTCCTCCGTTCTTCACATAATGCATCGCCGGTTCTAATTCTCCCTTAGATTTTGTAGTCGTCGTCGTCGCTTTCTCGGCTTTATTTTCTTTCTTTTTGAATGAAGGAGTCAAAAAGACGAAAGTGTCCTTGCCATCGCTATTACTCCTGTATAGAAGGTCACGAAACTTCCAGCGTTTTGATGAGCCTGTAGAGTTGCTTTTCTTACATTTTTCATCCGGTTTAGGTCTCCATACGCAGTAAGTTCCCTCTGGAATTCCTTCTAAATCATCGGCTTCCGATGATGAGCACGACGAATTACCTTCTCGCTCTTCTTCCTGAAGAAAAAGCTTCCGTAAAGGAAGCCGAATGGATTTCGGTCGAGCAGAAACCACCTCCTCCACCATCCCATTCGATTTAGAGCTGCTGCCATTCATGAAATCATCATTGTTCAGCAACAAATCTCTATTGAAAAGCGGGTAAATTGGACGGATCTGGCCATTGTGAAAGATCTCATCAGCAGCAACAGGTGAAATTTCAGACTCTTTCACAAAAGAAAACTCGAATTCATCGTCATCTTCTTCATTTCTTCCTTCTTCCTCCTCCTGATCCTTCTCAACGCAGCTTATTAAACTTCCATTAACCTCAACAAAAGGATTCTCCTCTGTTCCATTTTCAGCACTAAATTCTTCCACAACTCTATCAGCAATTTCAGCCAAATTCTTATTGGAATAGCTATTAAAACTCAAAGACTGTGATAACTCCCTCCTCTCAGCCTGCATTTCTTCACAGCAAATTTCACTGGTAATATTCCGTTTCTGAATTTCTAACCAATAAAACACAAGAATAATAATTCTCGCTCAGTTTAAGAGAGAGAGTTTGTTGCTCAATTTGTTTGGTATAAAAGGTGGAAAGGGTGAGCGTCGGTTTGAGATTATTGAGGCTACTAATTCGAAACGGAAGATAATAAAGGAGAAAGAGATATAATTAGGCGAGGGAAGGTGTACAATAAGTAGTTGTGGAATACCAAATAATCGGTGGAAAATTAGAATAATTCTGAGTTTGACTTTTAAGATGTCAGCGTATAAAGTATACGTACGTAACTTATTTTTTTAATTTATTTTCCTCTTTTCATTTTAGCTGATCTTTATCTTAAAATACAATATATTAAAATCGTGTATTGATAGAATTTTGAGTAAATCAAAATTTGTTATGTGTCTTCAAATAATTTAAATTATTAATTATTATATTTTATAATATATTTTACATAATTTTCAAATGTATAACAAGTTAAAATTAAAAATAAAATAATTAAATAAAAATAAAAATATGAAATTATAAAAATATCCTCGATCAGAAGCAAACAGCTGAAAGCAGATAGGACAACGTTTGTTGACTGCTACTCACGCTTATATATATCTTAAAATAAATATTTTAATTTAATTATTTTTTAAAAAAATTAATTAAATTTTATTTCTTATTTCTCGTACTGATCCTTTGTAATAAGTGATTATATAAAATATTAATAATTAAATTTAGAATTTCAAATCATTATTCATGAAAATTAGTTTCACAAATTGAAATGAAAGAAGTATATTTTAATTTTTTTTTATTTTTTACATGATATATATAAGTCCGTAAAATATGTATTTATTTAATTATTTTTTAAATTTATTTTAAAAAATGTTATTTTACTATAATTTCAACTATACAAATATTCAAGAAATTATTTCATAAGTTTTAATATATTTTTTAATCTATATTAAGTTAAAAGGTGTCATAAAATAGGACCGGAGTATATATAGTTGTGTGAATACTAGGGATAGTTGTTTCCTTGGTTCATACGTAATATGAACTAAAGTACTTATACGTGTAGTTTCTTACTAGTCCACACGTTAGAGGGCCTTAGAATCCTCTAATTTTATTTGTGTGGTGTTGTAGAAATTGGCTGCGCTGTTGTTTGTGGTTTCTTTTCTACGCGTGATTTAAATAAATGCGAGTTGCTGTGTCTGTTTGTTTTATTAATTAAAAAAAAAAAGGGAGTTGTTTTGATAATTATCCTTGTTGGTCTTTTTGTTTGTTTCTTTTTCCATTTTCAGATTCTGCCGTTCTGGTTAATGAGTTTTTTTTTTTGACAAAATATAAATAACATAAATATCAATCCTTTTCAAAGTAATTATACTTTATCTTATTTTTTTAATTATTTTATTCTTTCTTCTTATTAATATACATAATAATTCGACATATATATATAGCATTTTGTGTATGTATTGAAATTTTTGTAATATATTTAGAAAGTTTTGTAATATTTGAAACATAAGTTGTGTATTTATGTAATTTTTAATTTTTTTAAGAAAAAAATTACAAAAAGTAGCATATTTAAGACTATAATTACAATAAATAATAATATTTTTGTAAAATTACAGTTTATAGCAAGAGTAACATTATTTTGCTCATTAACTAGGCAAGTGCATGTTTTACTCCCACTAGTTTACATTTTTCTATTTTCACTCCACTATTTTATCTCCCCCAAATATAGCCATATCTTTTATCCATTTTTTTCATTTTATTTTTTTATCATTTTTTTTATTTATTTTCTCTTTTCTGTTTCTTTTTTTATTTTTATTTTTTTCTTTTTCATATTTGAAGATAATTATCTCCATGATCTTCAATATTTCAAAATAAAATATGTCTTTCACTCTCTTATATCTCTATCTTTTTCTCTTGTTAGTTTTTTTTCATCTTATTTTTATCATTTTATTTTTTTATTTTGATTTTTTTTATTTTATTTTTTCTTTCCACTTTATTTTCTCTCTTCTATTTCTTTTTTTTTTCCTTTTTCGTTTTCTTTTTTTTTTTCCTTCTCATATCTTTTTTTTTCTTTTTCTTTTTTCGTTTTCTTCTTCTTTTTTCTAATTTTTTTTCTTTTATTTTTATACTTCTATTTCTCTTTCTTCCTTTTTTTCTTTTTCACTTCTCTTTTTTTCATTTTTATCTTTTTATATTTTTATTTTTTTCCGTTTTTTTACTATTCTATCTCTAATTTTTATTTTTAAAAAGACAAATATGTATATCACATACACATGTTCGAAAAAACATACAAAATACCTAATCATACAGATTTGGATATGTATTTACAGTACAAAACATAAATATGTATTTACGAAATACATATTATATTCATATTAAACAACAACAAACATAACTATACTATATATCTTTATATGTATTTGCGAAATACAAATGTGACTCATATAAAATAAGAATATACATATGGATCAGGTATGTATTCTGTAAATATATATGCAGAGCTATATGTATTTTATACGGTGTTGAATTTATCTTTGAACTGTACATTCTATGTCATTTTAGCGGGTAACATATATACTTATTTGTTTTTTTTTTACTGTTTTAAAATATGTATATGTATATTTTTATTACCTATATGTATATGTATATAATTGTCATTTTTGTTAGAGATTTTGTGTCCTATATGTTTATATATACATGCGAGTCATATGTATTTCTGTTAATACATATGCAAATATATATGTATGTTTTTTACCGTAAATACATATGCAGATCTGTATGTCTATTTATTTTGTATATTTTTTGAATATGTATATATGATATAGATATTTGTCTTTTAAAAATAAAAGATAGAGATAGACGAGTAAAAAAAAAAAAATCGAAAAAATAGAAGAAAGAGATATAGAAACTAGAAATAGAAGTGTAAAAATAAAAGCAAAATTTTTTTTAAAAAGAAGAAGAAGAAAATGAAAAAATATAGGAAAAGGAAAAAAACAAAGAAAAAATAAATCAATAAAAAAAGAAAAAGGAAAAAAAATAGAAGAGAAGTAGAAGAGAGAAAAGAAAGTGGGAAAAAAATGGAAAAGAAAAAGAAATTAAAAAGAGAAAATAATTAGAAATATAAGAGAATGATATTTTGAAAGTTTGAATATCATGGAAATAATAATCTTCATATTTGAGTTTGATTTGAAAAAGAAATCTACTAATTTAAATAAGAGTAATTTATGGGAATTTAATTAGATGGGATAATTATTCCATATTTAAATCAACTAATTTGAGTAAAACAAGGAAAGTAAATCTTGTTGTATATGCATTTGTATAGCAGCAGTTTACTTAAATACAAAATACAATTTGCTATTTTTCGTAATTATAAGACTGTTGCTATAAAAATTACAATTAAGACTCTTTGTTATTTTTGAAATTTTTCCTTTTTTTTAATGACATTGGGTTATAGAGGGACCACGTCAAGGTACAAGGTTAAAATGCACATAATTTTCTACTACCAAAAAAATCTGTCTATCCTAATTTATGTGTCTTAGTTTAAGTTAGTGCTAAATGCAAAATTTAAAAAATAAATGAAGATTGTTGAATTCATTTATCATAAGACAGATATACGTATAATTTTATAAAATTTATGTTATTAAACTTGCAACATATAAGGTTGAAATTGAAATCTTAATAATAGTAAAAGAGATTATTTTTAGAATATACAAAAAGAAAAAAAGTAAAACACTTAGAATTGAAATAAAAGAAGATATTGTCCAATTTGATTGTATTATTTATTTAGAGTCACCTTAAAAAATTCCACCTCAAGATTCAAGAATTTTATCTTATTATGCTAATTAAAAATGCCTCTCGATGATGGAATCTTGAAATTGCCTTTATCTACTCTCCCGTTTTCAAATACTGATCAATTTGGTATATGAACAAGTTAATTTCATAGCTAACGCATGTTATTGTTAGGATTATTTAATTTTCACAGGCGTATTCAAGATTTTAAGATACTCACTGTTGCGTAATTAATTTTTTTTTTACACAAAAGCAAACTCATATATACAGAGATATGTATATTTGTAAATCCGTTAACCATATGAATAACTCGAGCCAAAAATTCCAAATTAAAGTAGCATTGTTATAAAAGTTACGAAAAAATTCTTCCAAAATAGGGACAATCTCAAAAGGAACAATTTCTGTTGTCTTTGTTGGGTGAAAAGCAAGGAGAATAAAGCAAGTAATGGGGTACAATTACATTGATAATTCAATATAACTTGCCATCTGTGAGATTTTTCCCAACTTATATTTACCTCTCTTTTGCAATTGTAATTTTTTTCTGTTGTGCAGAAACCAAAATTTAGCACCTGTCTTTTTTTTCTTTTTTTTTTTATTGGGGGGGGGGGGGGGGTATCAAGCTAAACTATGAAAATGTAATTTAATATGATGACCTTAAACATGTTACGTGGGATGTTGAAATATAAATTTTTTTATCAAATTAGAGTCCAAAAAGCTACTTCCCCTATCCCAAATCAGTAGTTCTCGTGTTTCATTTTTCTATAGTTAAAGTAGATGAACTTTGATCAATATTTTATAATATACTTTTTCATTTGAAATGAGAGGAATTGCAATTTGTATTACTTTTAATATCATTTTTGAATATCTTAATTTTAAAATATTGAGTGAATGTAATTTAACTCTAAAAAAATAAAGTGACAACTAATTTGGGAGGGAAGGAGCAGAAACCATTTCTAATATGGTATAGGTAATAACTAATATTTCTCACATTTTCTACTTGTCAACCTCAAAACAAGTTTTCTTGCATTTTGAATTCTTGTCTACATCTTGCTTGGGATACAAATAATGTGGGTAGTCTGTTGTTCCTGCTCCTACATGTAATTGTGAGACTTCAAAAGAGTATGTACTGCAACTGCAGAAACTGAAATTGTTTCAGTTTCTCATGGGGTTAAACCACTCATACCTACAAGCAAGAGGTCAAATCTTGCTTATGCATCCTTCTCCAACTGTTAACCAAGCTTACTCTATGATCATTAGTGATGAGAGTCAGTGAGGGGCTGTTGCTAATTCAGGGATTCTAGGGAGTAATCCAATGAGTGGAACTAATATGTTTGGAGGTGCTATGTACACTCGGACAGGGGGAAATCAAGTTGTTCCTTCAAAGTACTAAAGAAATCCCAATTTGTATTATGATGTGCGTAAGATAAAGGGACACTACAGAGAAAACTATTTTAAAATTGTTGGATACCCATCTAATTTCAAGTACAAAAAGAAGGGTATTGATGGTCATGGATATGATTCAACTCATGAATGCAATGTGGTTTCAGAGGATAACTTAAGACAACACACTGGTGGATGTGGTTTTCACCAGTGTTGCTCAGAATTTCAATGCAGTTCTTACAAATGCCAATAATCAATATATCTTTTCCTACAATCAAGCACTTGATGCTGCATCTACAAGTGGTACTGCCAAATATGGTCATGCTGAAGTCAGCCATGGAAGAGGACCTTTCACTAAGGATCAGTATGATTAGATCATAATATTGCAAAACAATACCACTAAAGATTCTACTAATGCATCAACTAATGTTGTAGGTACACCTAGGTATCTTGCATTGTTGGCACCTGAATGCCCATAGTGGATTGTGGACACTGCCGCCACGAACCACATGACATTTAATCTCAACTTGCTCAACAGAGAGACAATAGAAGAGACACCATATCTTTAAAAGGATCTATTTGTCAAATGGAGATATCTCATTTGTCCCACATACGGGATCAAATGGATAAACCCAATGGATAATATGGATATCCATATTATTCGTTCCTTCTTATTATGTAAAGACAAAAGTACTCTTATATTACAAAAAAAACTACATGACTTAGCAAATATAAGTTTTTAATTATTTAATTTAGCCTAAATTTCGATTAATTACAATCCATCGACGCTCTTGCTAATTAAATACACTCCATAACCTCTCTCTTTTATTTCTCCTTTAACTTACTCTTTTCCTCTTTCTTTCTTTTTTTCAGCTATTTTTTCTTCTCTTTTTTCCTTTTCCATTTTTTTCTCTTTTTTTCTTTTTCATTTTTTTTTTCGTTCTCATTTTTTTTCTTTTCCATTTTTTTGCATTCTTTGTTTTTCTTTATTTTCTTGTCATTTTCCCCTTTTTTTGTATTTTATTTTTCATTTTGCTTTGTTCATTTATTCTTTTTTTGTCATTTTTCTCTCTCATTTTTTTGTTGTTGTATTTTATATTTATTTGTATCATACTATATACTTTAAATAAATTTATTATTTGTATTTGAATAGTTTAAATGTAAATATTTATAACTTATTATTTGTATTTGTACACAAACAAGTGTATGAATTTAGTGTATTTGTTTGAGTCTAAAATATACAAATATGCACGCAATATTTATACAAATGTATCGTTAGTATTTGTATGTCAAATTTACCAGTTGTATTTGTATATAAACAAGTACCATTTGTATTTGTATAGTTCAAGTTGTATAAACATGTATCATATTTGATACAATTATATCAATAAAAAAATATATATAAATGATAGCATGAACTATAAAATAAAAATATAAATACAATTATATCAATAAATATAAAAATATAAATAATAGAGTGAACTATAAAATAAAAATACTCATATAAGTGCAAATTATAAAATACAAACACAATTGTATCAATGAATATAAAAATATAAATGATGGTGCACATAAAAATACAATAAGCGATTGTGGTATTTTTAATGCTCGACATAGTAATATTTTTCAAAAGTACAAAAAAATTAGAAAAGAAAAAAGAAGAAAGAAAAAATACAAAAAAAAAAAAGAATAAAGAGGAATAGAAGCTAGAGATAGAAGAGAGAGAGAGAAAAGCGAAAGAAAGAAACAAAAACAAAAAAAATAGAAAAAAATCAAATTAGAAAAAAAAAAAGGAGGGGGGAGAGAAAAAGAAAAAATATAAAAAAAATGAGAAAGAACAATTAAAAAAGGAAAAAAAAAAAAAGAGAAGAAAAAGAGAAATAGAAATTAAAGATAGAAGAGAGAAAAAAAGCGAAAAGAAAGAAACGAAAAAGGAAAAAAGAAAACGAAAATAGAAAAAAGAAAAAGAAAAAAGAAAAAAAGAGAGAAAAAAGGTGGTTCAAATAATTTAAATGAAAAAAACAATTTTTTTAAAAAAGAAGTTCAATTTAAAAAAAAAAAGTTATGAAAATAAAAAATTTTAAAATGGAAAATATTTTCTATTTAAAAAAAAAAAATATTTTTGAAAAAAAAAATTCTTCATTCCAAACACACCCTTAATAAGTATACTTTAGACATTGTTACATCTTCACACATGTCATACTTTAATTTTTTTAAAAAAAGAAGTTCTATTTTTTTAAAAAAAGTTATGAAAATAAAAATTGAAAAAACAGAAAATATTTTCTATTTAAAAAAAAAAATTATTTTTGAATTTTTTTCTTCATTCCAAACACACCCTTAATAAGTATACTTTAGACATTGCTACATCTTCACACATGTCATACTTTAAGGAGAGTATAATTGGTGGATACCCATGGATTATCCATATTTTAGAATGGATAAAATGGATTGACCCATATTTGACCCACTATTAAATGGGTTGAATACCCAACTCATTTAACATGGATAAAACAGGCGGATAATCATATAATTTACTAAAGATTACATAAATACACAACTTATGTTTTCAATATTACAAAAAATCTCAACTCCCAAAACATATTACAAAAATCCCACATATACATAGAATGCTATGTATATGTCGGTCATGTTATGTATATTAATAGGAAAAGAGAGTAAAGTAATTAAAAAAGTGGGAAAGAGTATAATTACTTTTAAAAGGTTGGTATTTATGTTATTTATACTATAATTTATCCATTTTACCACCCTAGGTGTTACAGACATGCACACAAAGTTGGCCTATATGGATGCCTTCTTAAGAATTTATAGTTAATCCTCTTAAAAGAACTCAAGAGATTAATACAAAAGTATAGGTGTTACACACGCACACCCCTATATATATATATATATATATATATATATATATATATATATATAATTAAAGAACAAAAATTACATATTGAGGAGTAAATCTCCCTGTATAGATAGCTTCCATACAAGCAGCTAGGTAGGATTTCAGTTACAGCTCACAAAAACAGTTGTAAGAAAGTTGATAAGACTAATATTTCTAATATCCAACAAAATAACCCCATCAAGGCACATCAAAAGAGTAACTTTTATACAAGTTTTCATCTACATAAGCGGAATTTATTTTCTAAATTTTACATATATACATTAACTAAAATTACCTAATTACATTATATATCAATTTGCTAAAATATTTACACATATCCCAAATTATTTATATAAATCCCTTTACTTTCAACTTTCTCTCTCTTAAACATTATACATCTCACAATTTCAATATCTCTTCCGTAATTTACTCCCCCATATGCTCCCACATAAATCCCTTTCCTTTTAACTTTCTCTCTTTTAATCATTACACATGTGAAACACTGATTTTGGAGAAAAAAGTAGTACAATATTTTTAAGGTATTCTTTTTCCTCCTCTGTACAATTATTTCTTGAAAATATTTGTTTTTCTGTGATAAAGTTGAGATCTTTACTGGGATTTTGATACAAGATCGACAAGGAAGACACTAACACACACCAAAACAGTCCATGATTTGAAGAACCGAGGACCCCTTTTGGTGACCCCTCTCGGATTCACTACACAATAACAATACAAGCATGATAACAACAAGATTCTAAGGTGCTCAACACCTATAATCAGCGAACCACAAACAAAGATTACAACACAATAACAAGAACAAAAATGACACAATAAGGTCTTGGGTTTGGACACCCAAAACCGAGAATGAACACAACAACAATAATAAGATAGAATGATAGATAACTTAACACACAATGCACAAACACTATGAACCAAAGTGTATATTGAACACTAAGACCCAAGAATTCATACAAATAACATCAAGTTCTTACGGTGACCTCAAGGGAACGGAATCCCCAAGCAACCAACGTTTCAAAACAAGCAACCAACACACGTGATTCCACACTTGTCACAAGTGATATCCACACTTGTATGAACACTCTCAAAGAGCTCTCAAAATATCATCTAAGTTATGAGAAAATGACCTAATATGTTCTATTTATAGCCTAGATTACAAAATGACTAAAATGCCCTTAATGAGCCAACACTCCAAAGCTTGTTCCATTAGTTGGCCAGTCACCCGAGCACGAGTTCTTTACGTATTGATCCACAATCACGATCATACTCGTATCATCCTCTCCTTCTTGAAAAAGGATTCGACCTAGAATCCGAACCTTCAAAACAATAGATGAGACAAAAGAACACATATTCCTCGTGACATGAGGGTTAAAGTTAGCATAATCAACAAAAAAATAGCAAACCATGAGTGTACATTCTACACATGCCGTGGAAACTTAGGGAATAAGATACCCTTCTAAGCACCAAAAGAAATACTTGTCTATCCACCTAAGCGTGACAAGAAACAAGATAAAAAGAAAAGTGTACTTCCTTGGAGCAAGGACCATAGTGTACTCTCGGGTTCTTCATCATCAAGAGGTCAAAGTGGGATCAAGACCTCACCTTCTTCGGGCCAAGAATCATCATGAGGTGTTCTTCTCATCAATCCGCAAGGCACATTAACTTTCCCTTCTTCCACCACCCTCTCGGGTTCACCATCATCTCCATCATCCTCTTGAGGGGTTCCTTCACTAACATCATTTTTGGTCACTTTATCCCCAACAAAATAAGGATCACCCTCTACTAGTACAATGTTCCTTCGGTATGGGCACTCTCTAGCTTTGTGACCCCAACCTTGACATTTAAAACAAACGATACCCTTAGGATTAGGAGTGAAAGAATTAGTACCTTCAAGTCGTGGATACCTTTGGATTGTTTTATCAAATGGCTTCTTCTCTAAGGGCTTGTGTTCAAGTCTCTTCACCAACAACTTTTTAACTTTATCTTACACCTTTTTTGGATCTATGTTATACTTTATATTGATTAAGAGATGTCAATATGTGAAGAACAACAACATCTCAACAATAATTTCTCAAGAACAACAACAACATTCACCTCCAAGTCCACAACAATTGCAACACACAGCCAAGATCAACAATATCAACACACGACCAACTTCCAATTTACATGAACAAGGTCAACAACATAAGCTCAAACCTTTAGATTTAGACACTTTAGTGTTGGTGAGAAAGAAACCAACACTAGAAACAATCTAAACAAACAAAAGACTACAAGATCTAGCCACAAAGAAATATGTCTCGGCCAAGAACAAGAACAACTTCTACACTTTTTTTTTTGTATTTTTAAGCTAGCTAGCCCAAGATTAATCTTGTGAAAACAAAATCAATCCATGCTCTGATACCAAATGATGCAAGATCGACAAGGAAGACACAAACACACACCAAAAAAGTCCATGATTTGAAGAATCGAGGACCCCTTTTGGTGACCCCTCTCGAATTCACTACACAATAACAATACAAGCACGATAACAACAAGATTCTAAGGTGTTCAACACCTATAATCAGCAAGCCACAAACTAAGATTACAACACAATAACAAGAATAAAAATGACACAATAAGGTATCGGGTTTGAACACCCAAAACCGAGAATGAACATAACAATAATAATAAGATAGAATGATAGATAACTTAACACACACAATGCACAAACACTATGAACCAAAGTGTATATTGAACGCTAAGACCCAAGAATTCATACAAATAACATCAAGTTCTTAAGGTGACCTCAAGGGAACGGAATCCCCAAGCAACCAACGCTTCAAAACAAGCAACCAACACAAGTGATTCCACACTTGTCACAAGTGATATCCACACTTGTATGAACACTCTCAAAGAGCTCTCAAAATATCATCTAAGTTATGAGAAAATGACCTAATATGTTCTATTTATAGCCTAGGTTACAACTTATTACAAAATGACTAAAATGCCCTTAATGAGCCAACACTCCAAAGCTTGTTCCATTAGTTGGCCAGTCACTCGAGCACGGGTTCTTTACGTATTGATCCACAATCACGATCATACTCGTATCATCCTCTCCTTCTTGAAAAAGAATTCGACCTCGAATCCGAACCTTCAAAACAATAGAGGAGACAAAAGAACACATATTCCTCGTGACATGAGGGTTAAAGTTAGCATAATCAACAAAAAAATATCAAACCACGAGTGTACATTCTACACATGCCGTGGGAACTTAGGGAATAAGATACCCTTCTAAGCACCAAAAGAAATATTTGTCTATCCACCTAAGCGTGACAAGAAACAAGACAAAAAGAAAAATGTACTTCCTTGGAGAAAGGACCATAGTGTACTCTCAGGTTCTTCATCATCAAGAGGTCAAAGTGGAATCAAGACCTCACCTTCTTCAGGCCAAGCATCATCAGGAGTTATTTTCCTCATCAATCCGCAAGGCACATTAACTTCCCCTTCTTCCACCACCCTCTTGGGTTCACCATCATCTTCATCATCCTCTTGAGGGGTTCCTTCACTAACATCATTTTTGATCACTTTATCCCCAACAAGATAAGGATCACCCTTCACTGGTACAATGTTCCTTCGGTATGGGCACTCGTTAGCTTTGTGGCCCCAACCTTGACATTTAAAACAAACGATACCCTTAGTATTAGGAGTGGAAGAATTAGTACCTTCAAGTCGTGGATACCTTTGGATTGTTTTATCAAATGGCTTCTTCTCTAAGGGCTTGTGTTCAAGTCTCTTCACCAACAACTTTTCAACTTTATCTTACACCTTTTTTGGATCTATGTTATACTTTATATTAATTAAGAGATGTCAAGATGTGAAGAACAATAACATCTCAACAATAATTTCTTAAGAAAACCACCAACATTCACCTTCAAGTCCACAATAATTGCAACACACGGCCAAGATCAACAATATCAACACACGACCAACTTCCAATTTACATGAACAAGGTCAACAACATAAGCTCAAACCTTCAGATTTAGACACTTTAGTGTTGGTGAGAAAGAAACCAACACTAGAAACAATCTAAACAAACAAAATACTACAAGATCTAGCCACAAAGAAATATGTCTCGGCCAAAAACAAGAACAACTTCTACACTTTTTCTTTTGTATTTTTAAGCTAGCTAGCCCAAGATTGATCTTGTGAAAACAAAATCAAGCCATGCTCTGATACCAAATGATACAAGATCGACAAGGAAGACACTAACACACACCAAAACAGTCCATGATTTGAAGAACCGATGACCCCTTTTGGTGACCCCTCTCGAATTCACTACACAATAACAATACAAGCACGATAACAACAAGATTCTAAGGTGTTCAACACCTATAATCAACGAGCCACAAACTAAGATTAAAACACAATAACAAGAACAAAAATGACACAATAAGGTCTCGGGTTTGGACACCCAAAACTGAGAATGAACACAACAATAATAATAAGATAGAATGAAAGATAACTTAACACACAATGCAAATACACTATGGACCAAAGTATATATTGAATACTAAGACCCAAGAATTCATACAAATAACATCAAGTTCTTAAGGTGACCTCAAGGGAACGGAATCCCCAAGCAACCAACACAAGTGATTCCACACTTGTCACAAATGATATCCACACTTGTTTGAACACTCTCAAAGAGCTCTCAAAATATCATCTAAGTTATGAGAAAATGACCTAATATGTTCTATTTATAGCCTAGGTTACAACTTAGTACAAAATGACTAAAATGCCCTTAATGAGCCAACACTCCAAAGCTTGTTCCATTAGTTGGTCAGTCACCCGAGCACGAGTTCTTTACGTATTGATCCACAATCACGATCGTACTCAAATCAGATTTGGTGTTGATTTTTCATATGGGGTTTATTCTATTATTAAAATAATTGTGTTTGATCTTTGGATTTGATGTAAATATTTGTGCTTTTTCTTCAAGATTGGATTTTTATGTGTTTTTTCTGTTCTTGATTTTGTTGAATATATGATTTTTGTTTTTTTCACTTTTTTTGAATTAGTCATATAGTTAGGTAAGTTACATTAATTTGATATTTTAGATCTAGGAAAGTATGCCAAATTCTTGTATCTTCTTTTGATGATTGGTGTGTTTTTGCAGATTTGATTGAACTCCACTTTTTTTATTATTTTGTGTTATTTCAGTTCTGGAAATGTTTAGTTAGATTTACTTGTTTACCTATTTGCAGGCTCATGTAATTGGATAGATTTCAATAAATTCTGCTCTGAATATTGGAAGAAGATAGAATAATCTATGGATTTTGTGTATTAGCTGCTTAGTCCTGCTTTATTTTTTGGTGTGATTGACTTGCTTTCAAGATGATGATGTTTGAGGAAATGGAGTTCTGTGGCGATCTTGATTTCTTTCCTGCTCCGCTAAAGGAAGTGAAAGTGAAAGTGGTTGCCCCACAGAATCAGATTGAGCCGGATTTTGTGGTGGATGATGATTATAGTGATGAGGAGATTGATGTTGATGAGCCTAACTTTGATGTTCACGATCAATTCTATTTGCTGAGCTTATATTCTATGGTAATTTGCTCTTTGATGTTTTGAAGAAGTGTTTGTTCTAAAGTTGGTTCGTTTGTCGTTGTTCCTGCTAAATATACGAATGTATAATGTTTTATTATACTTGCCTGTCAGTGTATAATGTTCTTTGAGGTTTTGAAGAAGTGTTTGTTCTAAATTTTCAATATTACATTTGCTTCCTTTTTGTATAATATGTTAGCATACATTAAAGCCGATATATAATATGAAACTGTGTCATTCCAGTTAACTTACGAATGTATAATATGTTGTTATACATTCAAATCATTGTATAATGAAAATTGTGCCAATCCAGTAAACATTTGAATGTACAATATTTGATTATACATTCGTCTATGTGTATAATGAAAACTGCCGCAATGACAAAAATTACATTTTTGCTGGTTTTATTATTTTTAACATGTTTGTTTAGTCCACTGACTCAATTTAAAAAAATTTATGCAGCTATGTACTGATTTGTCGTAACAAAGACTGCAAGTGGGTGTTGAGGGCGTCTTCTATGAATGAATCGGAAATTAATGTTTATATGAGAAGTGGGTGTTGAAGGCGTCTTATCCTTATTCATACTCCTTATACATATATTGTGGGTGTATATATACTATGTAATTTGGCAACTATTATAGTAAATAGTTGTTGAAACGTAATGTGTATTACACAATTATATACATTAAACTTTCATATATATATAATGTATGATATACTATCATACTTTATTAACATGCATGATGTTTTACTGACAACAATGACTTTTAACTGACTACATGTATTATTTTTTGTTTAAACAACATAAGAAATGGTAGACTTATGTAACATAATTCGTGATAATTTAAGTTGCCTTTTTCATTTTGTTTTGTGTATGGTTATAGATTATACTTTCGTGTAAATGTATGATACGTTCACAATGTATTTAGTGTAAAAAAATACATTAAAAGTATGTTAATAATGTATGATATAGTGTTATAGTTTATAAATATGTATGACGTTAAATATTTTCTTGATTTTCTATTAAGTCATGAACGCTTAACAACATGTATGATGTTATGTAATACATATGTTTTAACGTATGAGACACTTGTTCAATGTATTATTAACTTATAACATAATTTACCTACTGTTAAAAATTTAATATATTGATATACAGTAACATATTATTTTGTAATTTAGTTTTATACGTAATATATAATAAAATGTAAGGCAAACTCAATAACTACCAAACTATATTAGTAACATTACAATATAGTGTAAGTAATTGCACAACATTTCTTCAGACGTTATATATGTATAATAAGAATAAGGACATCCATAAATGTGAATTAACATCCAAAAAGTAACATTGTAACCGTTTAACATCAACTACAAAATCAAGAATTAGTTGTTTCAATGCCGACTATTATAAAAAAAATGCTACTCTAAAGTAACAAGTGCACTTTCATCAATTGTTTGGAGATAACTATTCCACGGCCGATGAGAATCCTCATTATCACTCGTGTACCCACTTGCAGTCTTTGTTACGACAAATCAGTACATAGCTGCATAAATTTTTTAAAATTGAGTCAATAGATTAAACAAACATGTTAAAAATAATAAAACCAGAACAAAATGCAATTTCTGTCATTGCGGCAGTTTTCATTATACACATAGACGAATGTATAATCAAATATTATACATTCAAATGTTTACTGGATTGACACAGTTTTCATTATACAGTGATTTGAATGTATAACAACATATTATACATTCGTAAGTTAACTAGAATGGTACAGTTTCATTCCAAAATCCATAGATTATTCTATCTTCTTTCAATATTCAGAGTAGAATCTATTGAAATCTATCCAATTACATGAGCCTGCAAATAAGTAAACAAGTAAATCTAATAAAACATTTCCAGAACTGAAATAACACAAAATAATAAACAAGTGGAGTTCAATCAAATCTGTAAGAACACACCAATCATCAAAATAAGCATAAATGTGCACAAATAAAAAAGAGTCTAAGATTTTCTTAGGCATCCCACTTTCTTTGAAGCTCAACAAAAATACCGTACAAGCTATTTCCAACAAAAATCCAAGAATTTGGCATAATTTCCTAGATCTAAAATATCAAAAAATACAAAGCAAAAAATTAACTAAACCACAAAATTGTTTCTTCAACTCAACGTAAACCCCCACTCCATTATTATTTTTTATGACAATTGGAGAAGAATTTTCTTCAACCACATATTTAACTTCTATTTTTTTTCGTACTTCATCGATATCCAATTCCATGGCGATCGTAGAAACCAATTTCAAGAAAGTAATACCTTCCGAAACAATTATTGCGTCACTTTTGTATGACTCATAACTTATTTTTGACTCCCAAATTCCAGCATGTCACAATAATATGGGGATATTCATATTGATTTAAGTAGTACTAAAAAATGTATGTAGAATAAATTTATTGCTTTTTCTTTTCCAAATCTTGAATCCAAGATTACAAAAAGAAAAAAATAAACTTTCAGAAAAGTTTTGAAATTCAATATCAAGATACTACTTTTATCCAGAAAATAGTTAAAGTTGCCCAATTATTGTCTTCAATTAAGGAACTTTAAAATAAGCAATTATTTCAATTACCTTAAATTTAGGATTAGCTGTTACATCATACATTCTTCGACCAATGTATAATGTGTGACTGAATGTATGAGTATGTTTGCAAAAAAAGGGAGAGAGAAAACAAGAAGGGATTTTGTGTAATTATTTTCATTGTCTAGGGGATTTATGTTGTTTACACATTTTTTTTTATGAAAATAATTCTAAAAGAAGATAACAGTCAGGCTGCAATTAGATAGACAATTTGTAACTCTATTTCCTTTGTTGTAGCATTGATTAAGTCTCCAGTTTGTCAGTTACTTCCAGCAAAGATTTGATCTTTACATTGATGCTCACAATGCTCCTTGGAGATTCATTGTTTTCCAAAATCCAGTCAACTATTAGGTTCGAGTCACTTTCAACCATCAGATTCCTATAGTCAATTTGCGCACACATATACACAATCTATATAATATCGATAAATATTTATATACCATTTATACAATATTAGTACATTGTATATAAACTACATAACTTTTTATGCAATACTGATACGTTATATATACACTACATAACTATTAATGTAATATTGATACATTACATATACACTATATAACTATTTGTCCATCATATATACATGTTTATACACCATTTATACAATATCCATATAGGGGTATAAACATGTATATATGATGTACAAATAGTTGTGTAGTGCATATGTAATATATGTGTATAAACGTGTATTAATATAGTATAAATAGTTATGTAATGTATTGGCATTGTATAAATAGTGTGCACGTATGTATCAATATTGTATAAATAGTATAGAGATGTGTATCGATATTGTATAAATAGGCATGTAATGTATTGACATCGTATGAATGGTGTATACTCATACTATAGATATTATATAAAAAAAATTATGTAATCTATCGATAACGATATTTATTTGACAATCATGCATTTTCACCTTCATAAATAAAAGTATAAACAAAAAATAATAAAACAACATATATAAATATTTTTTTATCAAAAGAAGTGAAACCATTAGAAAAGAAAAAAAGATTTGAAATAAGAGTAACCAAAAAAAATAGGAAAAACTATGAGAAATAGCATACTTAAGACTTAAATTATAAAAAATAACAACACTTTAATGAAATTACATTGTGTCGCAAACATAACATTATTTTAAGTGTAGTCCCCCACTAACTACCTTTGAGGAGTTACCATGTATAAGATTTCCTTTTTCATGTCACTTCTCTTTCTCTTTCCTCTAACTGATTTTTACTTTATCTTTGATTGTTTGAAATCTCTTAGATTCCTCTTTCAATTTTTTTCCTTTCCCCTAAATTACTCTTGTTTAAATTAATAGATTTCTTTTTCAAATCAAATTCAATTATGAACAATATTATCTTCATGACATTCAAAATTTCAAAATATCACTCTCTTATATCTTTAACTTTTTTATCTTGCTAGTTTTTTCAAATTTTTTTATTTTATTTTTTTAATTTAATTTTTTTTCTTTTTTTTTCTTTCTACTTTATTTTCTCTCTTCTACTCCTCTTTTTTTTTTTTCCTTTTTTTTTTCTTTTTTTTTTCTTTTTTTTTCTTTTCTTAATTTTTCCTTATATTTTTTTACGTTTTCTTCTTCTTTTTCTATTTTTTTTTCGCTTTTGTTTTTATACTTTTATTTCTAGTTTCTATTTCTTTTCTTTTTTTTCCTTTTCACTTCTTTTTTCAGATTTTTATTTTTCGTTTTTGTCTTTTTTTTTTCTTTTTTCCATTTTCTTACTCTTCTATTTGGGACTTTGAATTAAAAGGGACAAACAAGTTTTCCAATTAACTTAAAACGATTTAATGTTGTTTGATATCGTTTTTATGTCTTTAATCATTTTTTTTTGTCAATTTTTTTCAGCAAATAGTTTTTTGAATATTTAGTATATGAATTTTAAAAAAATAAAGGCGATTGTACTATTTCATCGAATTAGATAAAAATCGAACTGAACGAGTTATTATTTGTTCAAAATCGATTTTGATACATTAAATAGTAATAAAAAAAAATCAAATTTTATCAAATTGTATAGTCGATTAATATGTTTGTACATTCGGAATAGTGAAATTGTAATCTACTGATTTTTATCTATATATATTGTTTGTGTTTGTATATATTGATTATGTTTGTATATTTACAGGTCTGCATATGCATTTTAATTATATTTTTCAGTTTCTGCATATGTATTTTTCTGTTTGGCATATGTATTTTACAGGTCTGCATATGAATTCATAGGTCGTTATATGTATTTTTCATATTTTTTAAATTTGTATATGTATTTTATGCAAATCTATACATATATCTTTCATAACACATATGAAAATACATTTTTTTATTAAAATCAAATACGTATATATTTACATAAAATTTTTAGCAAGTACATATACATAATTGTACATGTATTAGTTATTTGTAATATAATTATATCATTTTTTTACTATACATTTACCCATATATGTGTTGTTATTTACATACAATACTTCAAAAATGGTCACATTCATACAATACTTTTTCAGTATTTTGATTACCTATATGTATATGTATATAGTTATCATTTTTGTTATAGAGATTTTGTGTTCTATATGTTTATATATGCATATGAGTCAGATATGTATTTCTGTAAATACATATGCACATATATATGTATGTTTTGCACTGTAAATACACATGTAGATCTGTATATCTATTTATTTTGTATATTTTTTAAATATTTATATATGATATAGATATTTGTCTTTTAAAAATAAAAGTTAGTGATAAAAAGGTAAAAAAAAAAACACAATTTTTTTTTTTAAAAAGACAAAAACGAAAATGAAAAATAATAATAATAAAAAAAAGTGAAAAAGCAAAAAATAGAAATGTAAAATAAAAGCAAAAAAATAAAAAAAATAACAATAGAAAAAAGAGGAAGAAAACGAAAAATAAAAACATGAGAAAGGAAAAAAAATAAGAAAACAAAAAAGAAAAAAATAAAGAAAAAAATGAAAAAAAAAGAGAAACAGAAGAGAAAAATAAAGTGGAGAGAAAAAATGGTAAAAGAAAAAGAAATTAAAATAAAAAAAAATAGAAGCTAAAAATAGAAGTGTAGAAATAAAAACGAAAAACAATAAAAAAAATTAGAAAATAGTAAAAGAAAAAAATATGTGAAAGAAAAAAAATGAAAAATAAAGGAAAAAAAAAAGAAGAGAAATAGAACAAAGAAAATAAAGTGGAAAGAAAAAAAATAGAAGAGAAAAAAGAAATCAAAATAAAAAAGAGTGAATGAAAGAAAAAACCGATAATGATACTTTATTTTGAATTTTTGAAGATTATAATTTTCATATTTGAGTTTGATTTGAAAAAGAAATCTATTAATTTAATTAAGATTAATTTATGAAAAAAAATCTACTGCTTTAAATAAAAATTTACTGTTTTAAACACATGAGATAATTATTCCTTATTTAACTCAACTGATTTGAGTAAAAAAGGATATTAAATTTGTATATGTATTTTAATAGCAACACTTTTATAAAATACAAAATACAAATTGCTATTTCATGTAATTATGAAACAATTGCTATGAAACTCTTAATTATGATCTTAAGTTTCCTACTATTGAAATTTGCCCAAAAAATTATAAACAATGATTTTTTTTTGAAATAACACAAAAAATTAGTTTAAAAGTTTTTTAAGAAAATGGCCAAGGCCCAATGGCACAATGGCCCAACGGCTCTATGACTAGTGATGAGATGACACCGTAAGGTAAAGAATGCTCATGACATTTTTTTGGGTAAAACATTTAGCCGAGTGGCTAGTTTCTGCGAGGAAAAATTACATAAACTAACAACCTTAAGATATTAATTACAGGTAATAATAATAGTTTGGCAAAATTACAACTAATAATAAAATTAGCATTATTTTATCATTATTTTTGAGAAGCGCGTGAATTCTCCCGATTTTTTTTTTTCCTATATTCACGCTACTTTACCATTTTCACTTTCCTTCAATCTTCATTTTTTTTCAAATTCTGCCTATCACTTTCACGATCTTGATAAAGATCCTCTCCACTTGTTAAGATAAGTTTTTTTTCCAGTTAATGCATGTTATTTTTTTTTTCATTTAATTTCTGTTAAGGTGTTAATTGTCGCCATTTTTTTCAATATTAGTTTGTGAAACTCGTCTGTTTAGGTTTAATTTTTTTTATGTGTGTCTTGAAATTGTACGAGTTAATGCATAATAGCTCAACATGCAAATCGAAGCAGTTCAGTTAGAGGAATCCAACCGAAGAATTTAGTTTCCGATGAACTAACATCGTTTAATCTTGGTTTAACACAAGATGAAGATTTTTAACTTGGATTCTACTAATATTCTGTATAAGGAAGGTGTTAGCATTGAATAGGTGAGATCGAAGCACCGTAACGATCTGAAAAATATTGTGGAAATAATGAAAAGGAAAGAATTGACAAAATCTTCATCCCCAAAACCCACAAAATTTCAAAAATCAGTGAAAAGGAGAAAGTTGGATTAAAAAGGAGAATCTAATAAAATTGCAAGTCCTGTTGCATTAGATTATGAATCTGAACAAGAGAAAGTGGAGGAGGTATGATGCTATTCGAAAATTTTGTTATTGATAAGATAATTGTATTTATCATTGGCAAGGATTTTGTATATGTATTCTAATATAAGTGTAATATGTATTCTGAAAATACATTTGTTGTATTCGATGTTAAGTTGTATTTGGTAGTCATTAGATTTTGAATGTGATATGTAGTTCTTGTTTGTTGAAATGTATTTTTTATATACATAAGATCATTCCAGATGAGCATATGTATTTTTAAAATACATATGGCAAAGGTTTTGTGTAACCAACATGGGCTGTGGTGTAGCGGATAGGGCTGCTCCACCCTTAACCAGAGGTCGAGGGTTCGACCCTGGGTATGGAAAAAACTCTGTTGGGAGCGCTACCCCCCGAATGGGACCCTACCCAGCACGAATCCGGATTAGTCGGACTTCAATGCGAGTACCGTACACCGGATGAAAAACCGCAAAAAAAAAAGTTTTTGTAAGATACATATGACATTTGTGTAAGATATTTGTATTTGTCACTGGCAAGGTTTTTGTATATATATTTTTATATAAGTGTAATATGTATTCTGAAAATACTTTTGTTATATATTTTGTATATGTGTTGTTATATTCTTTTCTTATTAATTAAATTTGTACCATTCATGTATTCACAAAATACATATGTGTTTGTTGAAATATAAGTGTAATATGTATTCTGAAAATACATACAGTTTAGATATTTGTTTTTATATTTACCGCTAAGAATTGTATTCCATGTTAAGTTGCATTTGGTAGTCATTAGATGAGTACATAAGTGGATTCCGCATGCATGCTACAGTGTCATGGCATACGGTTGATCATATGTTCATTCATGTTCACGTAAAGGCCAAACATCATTGGGTTCTTGCGGTTATATCTTTCAATCATAGGTGCATATATGTATATGATTCTTTGTCAGCTGCTGGTCATGATGCTGTGGTGCTTGCTGAAATTGAAAAGTTGGCTAAGGTTATACCTATATGTCTCCTTGCATGTAAATTCTACGAGAATAAGGGTATTGACATCGACAATCATCCTAATTACAAATTGAATGATAAGATGGATTCATTTGGTGTTTCAGTTGTGGAGAATGTGCCTCAACAACCAAGTGGCAGCTTGTAAGTAATGAGTATACATATTACTTGTATTTATACGTATGCATTAAACTTGTAATAAATTCTTACTTATTAATGTAGTATTTGCAGGATTGTGACTTATATATGGTTACATATAGGTGTGGGCGTTCGGTATTCGGTTCGGTATTTTTAAAGTTCAGATTCGGTAATTCGGTAATCGATATTTGAACATAGATACCACATACCATACTTATGAATATCGGTTCGATAATTCGGTAATCGGTAAAGTAAACTTTGGTTCGGTACGGTATTTGGTTTTACCATATTAAAGTTGGAGAAGTGCAAATGTACGTTTAAACTTCAAAGAGTATATTTAATAGAAACTTTATTTAGTATTCTTTTTGTTTCTTTTAACGAATATATTATCAAGTTTCAAGAGATTTTTTGAAATGACTAATACTATTGCCTATTGGGTTGGTTAGACATACATATATGTATATATATATATATAATATTTGATATTCGGTAAATATCAAATACCAAACGGTATTAATATCTTGAACCAAACCCAATCCCGAATACTGAAATATTAAAATTTTACTCCCAAATACCATACCAAATTACCGAATATCAATTACCAAATTTTTCGGTTCGGTTCGATAATTCATTTTTTGATATTTTATGCCCAACCCTAGTTACATATGCCGAGTGCCTTACTTTTGGTGAAGGTGTTCCATCTGTTGATTTTGACCCAAATCTTATTCTCATAAGATACGCTTCACTGTTATGGAATTATGGTACTTGAAAAGCAGAAGCGAAGGCACAAAGTGATGATGAAGCACCAATGAGGCCTCTTCGTAAAATTGAGTTAACAGAAGGTACTGAAGTGCATGATATTTGATTTGTATTTTATTTTGTTGAAGTTTACAACATTTAAGATTAGGTGGATAAATTTTTTTTTTTAATATTTCGTAGGATTCATATGTTACTTTAATGTTCAAAGATGGTATGTTAATGTTCCTTACTGTTATGTTAAGTTTTTGATGTTTAATAAACTTTAATTTTCTCATGGTTAGTATATGTCTTTATAAACTGTTCTATCCAGTTTTCGATATGTATTTTTTTTATTATGAATGTGTATATTTGTAATAAGACATATGCTTATTCCAGTGAACCTATGTATTTTTAACATACATATGCTTATTCCAGTGAACATATGTAATTTTAACATTATGCACTTTCAGTGAACAAAGCAATTTTTAATACACATGCCCATTCCAGTGAAGAAATATATTTTTAAAATACATATAACCATTCCAGTGAACAAATGTATTCTTAATATACATATGTCATTCCAGTGAACAAATGTATTTTTTAACACACATATGACCATTCCAGTGAGCATATGTATTTTTAAAATACATATGTCATTCAATTGCACATTATCGTATATAATACATATGTATTTTTATTAGATTTCCACATGTACGTGTCTAGTTAATACACATACAGACATATATATTTTTCAGATTTTCATTTGTAATTTTGAAAGATACACATTATGGTTAATACTAACGTCCATTCCTGTTTGCATTTGTATTTACGTCTAATGCAAATATAATTTTTTTTCGAAATACATATGGTTCCCTTTATTGCATATTCAGACATATGTTTAATGCAAAAAATATATGTATGTATATATATATATACTAATTTAGTTTACGTGCTTTGCACGTGTAACTTACATAAATAAATAAAATTATGTATAAAAAAATAAAATAATTAAAAATAACAATGATGCTAAAATAAATTTATGTATATTCAAATGATGTAAATAAATATTGTATATCAAATATGTCATTATCCGTTGTATAAAATTAAAAATCATCCTTCATACAAATCAGTTATTGATTTTGTATAATTCATATATAATCTTTAAAGCGAATAACTAAAAGAAATAACGAAAGGATGAAAACATGATAAATGAATGCAAGAAGATAACTAAACGTAGATGGAGTACAAAAACAAACCATAGATGATGTAATGAAAAATTGTAAAATAATCCACCATGAAATAAAAAGGAGAGAATATTAATTATTCAATTCTTTCAAATAAAGTAGGAATGCATGCAAAATAATTGATTTTAATATTTCCCTTTTATCTTTAGGTCTAAATCCTTGGAGAAAAGGTATATAGATAAATCAACCAACCAAAAAATTGAACCCTAGTATCATACTTATTCCTATGTCAATATTAAACATTTAAAAAAAAAAAAAATCCTTATGACAATTCCTACACTAATTAAGAGTACTTGTCCTATTATTTTATTTTTTTAGCTACGATTCTTTTTCATTTTTTTTTTAAATCTGAGCCAATTTAAGCTACACCAAGATTACTTGTCGTCCTATTGTTTTATATTTTATCATGACTGTTTGACTCCTATTAACACATTTATTCTTCTTTTTTCTTTTTTTTGTGGTGCAATTATAGAAATATTTTACATAAGGTAAAATTCTTATTAATTTAGGAGTATTACAATTATGATTTCTTCTACATTGAATCTTTCGATAATTTTGATAATTCGAGAATTTTTCGATGACACCGACAGGGAAAGGATATCAATGATTTTATGGTGCATGAATTGTATAGAAATTAGTGTATCTATAGTGTATGAATGGTATAGAAATTGGTGTATCTATGGTGCATGAATTTTATAGAAATTGGTGTATCAACAGCTTTATGGTGTCTGAATTGTATAGAAGTTGGTGTATCAATAATTTTATGGTTTTTGAAATTTTTAGAAATTGATGTGTTAATAATTTTATAGTGTCTGAATTATATAGAGATTGGTGTATCAATAATTTTATGGTGTCTAAAATGTATAGAAATTGGTGTATTTTTATGGTGTATGATCGATATCGAAATAGGTGTATTAATAATTTTATGGTGTATTAATAAATTTATGATGTATTAATAAATTTATGATCTATAAAATTTGTATAAGATGTGGTTTGAATCAACCAGAGAATTTACTATCATTAACGATATTTTTTCTTAAAAAGTATTAAAAATTAATGTTCATTGAATCAAATAAATTATATTTAAAAACATAAAAAAAATATCAATTAACTGTGTTGTTTTTTTGGTTATCTTATTTACTTTTTGTTTAAAAAAAACTTAGTTGAAAAATAAAGTAGGAGAATTTATAAGATAAAAGATCAATCATTAAATTAAGATAATAATTAAATGATAAATATTTTACAAAAATAGTGTATGACTATTTTGTGATTGTAGAAATTTTAATTAAAGGATAAAATTAACAAAAAAATTGTTAAAAATCAACAATCGACGATAGATTAAATTTTATATTATTTAAATGATATAACGTATAACAAAACAAAAATAATAATATTACAGCCTATTATTTAAAATAAGAATGATATAGCAGATCTCATCATTTATTCACAATTGAAACAATTATATATAATTTAATTTTAGAAGAGAATTCATATAAAATTAGAATAACAAATCAATTTCTCGTGATGGAATGTAACGATTCAAAGAATCTGATAAAAATTGTAAATAAGTCAACGTTAAATTATTAATTATTTATGTCATTATAAACAAAAATCATAACAAAAAAATTCTCAATTCTCAATTATTTATCAAAAATACACGATAACTTATTATTTTCAACTTCTAGAACATACTAAAATCATAAAAGAAGACTTTTCAATTAGCAATTATTTATCAAAATACAAGATAATTTATTCTTGTAAATATAAAAAAACATACTAAAATCTAAGAAAACTTACCTCAAAGAACAAACAAATTTATCTCTTCAATGGACCATACTATCAATATTTCACACTCACACAAAAAAAACTTCTCAATTAGTAATTGTCTATCAAGAATACGTTATAATTTATTTATTGTAAGCTTCAAGAACATACTAAAATTCTAGAAAACTTACTTCAAATTAATGACAATCAAATTTATCTATTTAATTATAGATACTATCAAGATTTTAAACTCAAGAACATATTAAAATTTTAGAAAACTTACCTCAAATCACAATCAATTTATCTCTTTAATTATAAGATACATCAAAAATTCACAAAAACAAGTGCTTCTCAATGAGCAATTGTCTAGCAATAAAACATGATAACTTATTTTATAAATTTTAAGAACATAACATATTAAAATTTTAGAAAACTTATCTCAAATCACAAACAAATTTATCTCTTTAATTGCATTTACTGTCAAAATTGTAAATATCAAGAACATGCTAAAACATTAGAAAACTCACCTCACATCATATATCGAAATTTTACAAAAAAAAAAAAAAAGACTTTCAACGAGCAACTATTTATCAAAAATACAAGATAATTTATTTATTATAAATTTTAAAAGTATACTAAAATTTTAAAAACTTACCTCAAATCACATGAAAATTTATATACATTTATATATATATAAACCTATTTTTTCTCTACATGTGGTAGTTTTGGAGAAAAACATCTAAACTTAAATAAAAAAATATAACTATTATTAATTAATTAATTAAAGAATCCTAATGTTAAAGTGATTTAAAAGCTAAACAAAATCATTTTAAAATTAAAAAAAATCACAATTTTTCTTACATGTTACGTTTTTTTTTTCCATTTTTTTGGGCCAACTTTCAAGTTTTTATTAGGTTTAGGTCTCTTTTTTTCCTTTTATATAGAATGTTATTTTTTGTTTTTGGTGTACAACCGTGCGTTTTATTTTGCACGTTTTTTCCCTCTATATTTTAGGACTTCTTTTTCAACTATACAAGGAGAAAAAATCTATCAACATTAATTCTCTATATATATTTTTTTACCATATATTGTAGGATTCATTTTAAATATTATAAATATAATAATATAATAATTAGAAAAAATAAGCGAAAAGACAATTTTGTCTACTGCAGAGACTTTTAATGAAGGGCAAAAAGTTTAAATCACTTTTCTAAAGGTCTTCACACTTTTAATATTATATATATATATAAAAAAAAAAAAAAATTAAACATTTGAACTATAACAAATTAACAAGTTCAGGTTCATAAAATTGCAACATTTGAACACTAACAAATTAACAATATCAATAAAAAGTTCAAAATTTAAAATGACACAATTCTCATTAAAAAAAAAAAGCAATTGAATTTTGACTAAAAATATCATCAAACTTATCTTTTGTTGTATTTCCTACATGAACACCTATTGTGATCTTTAAACCCACATGAACTACAATAATTTTTGCTTTTCTTTTCGAACACATCGCTCCCTGATTTACCAAGATCTTTCTTTGCAGGTCTTCCAGGGAGCCGCTTGTATTTCGGGGGCAAAACTACATCCTCCAATATTTCCTGAGGTATCGCCCAGTCATCTTTATGTGGTAGAGGATATACAAAAAGATCATACGTTCTCAACACAGTTTTTGGCTTGTATAGATTAGAGCAATATGATCCTTTTTCAAGATTCTTGCTATAAAGTACAACACAAGCATGCACACATAGTATCTCATCCAATTGGAATGCATGACAAGAACATTTTTTTTTCCTTTAGGCAAACAATAAAATATTTCTCCTTGTCGAGGACTGTATAGACATACTCTGAGGCTGGTATAACCTGAAAATATTAATACATAAAAAATATTTTAAAAAAAAAGTTGCTGAAATATAATTTACCAACATGGAAAAAAGAAAAATTTAATACATATGTATATTGTAAATACATATGATGCAATACAATTTACCAACATGAAAACAAAAAAAATTAAATACATGACAAACTTACCAGCTTTTACTTGATCTAACGGATCGTGATTGGAACTTCTCCCGAATCGTGTAATCCCTCATCACAGATTTTAACACACTTTTCGAGACATAAACTTGTTCAAGAACACTATAAAACATTAAATATTTCAGCTTTTGCATGTCAAATCTACATCAATGTGCGAAGCTAGTAGTGAGTAGAGTTGGTTATACGAAGCGTTTATGCTCAACAATATCGCATCACTGATGTAATCTTCATATTGTTGTTCAATGTTGTTCATACTCCCAGTGTGTTTAATGAGAACAAGTATGCTTCCCACCGTCAATGTCCAGAACACTGCAAAACATTAAATATAAATTCAATTATATAATATGTACTACACACAATTAATAATTTGTATATACATAACAGAAAAACAATTTTCAATGAAAACTAATATTTTAGTCAAATAATATGTATCATCGACTAAATTTCAAATTTAACGTATAAGAATTGAAATTATGTTTTATAAATACATAACGACAAGGAAAACTTTGAATTAGGAAAAAAAATGTCGATAACGAAATTTTAATCCAGAACTTATAAAATTCAAAATACGATCTAAATATTTCAACTGCATGAACGTTAACCCATCTTGTTATTAATTTTCTAGAAATTTTCGCAATTGCATAAATATGATCTCAAAGTTTATTTATCCATACCTGTAATTGTCGCGTTGTTTAGTCAATTGTTCTTCGTAAAATACAGACGTTCATCAACGATGTTTCAATCACTCGGTTTTTTTTTTGAATTTGCTTTTACGTGATGAATATGAAAAACGATTTTTGAATTTGAATATGTAAATTAACTGTTAAGGTAAAATTAAAAGAGTCATAAAAGGTAAAGAAATCTGTTAATTAAATATTGTATAAAATAAGGAACAGGTTCATCCCTTATTTAACTCTAACTGATTAGAGATAAATAAGGAACGTTTACCCTCTTTGTATATATATTTTTATAACAACCTTTTACTAAAATACAAAGTACATATTGTTAGTTTTCGTAATTTTGAAACTGCTGCTATAAAAGTTATAATTAAGGCTCTACAGTTGTTATTTTTGAAATTTGCCCTTTTTGCAATAACAATGGTCGGCTGGCCATTTTGAGTAATTAAAAAAAAGTGAGTCATTTTTTGTGTAAGAAATTTATGAAAATTACTCGACCATCACTGTGAGTTAGGCCCAAATAACTAATTGACGACAATCACATATCTAAACTAGCGTTTGGACATAAATTTGGTTGAAACTTGGATAAAAATAGTTTTATGAAGTTGTATTGATAAATAGTTTTTGAAAGTTAGAATTGCGTTTAAATATGAATTTAGCATTATTTTAAGAAAAGAAAAGAAAAAAAAAAAGGTAAAATTTTGTGAGTGGAAGAAAAAATCTCACCAAAACTTGCCCAAATTGGTTTTAGAAACTTGAATTCTTTTATGAAAAAATTAATTAAATTTCATGAACAAATAATAGTTTCAAAAATTTTGTTGAAAAAAAAGTAAAGATTGATGCAAGAATAATATGGCAACACCCGCATTATTTGGTTTGGACGGATTGAAATTATGTCTCATTCTTTATATCCTATCAATATGTAAAGAGTGAGCCAACAATATAAGAAAAGAAGGCTTTAATTAGAAAGTGTAGAATGTTTATTTGATTTTTTAAATTTAGTTATGATTTAAGTAAATCTTTGAGTAAATTTTCTTCCATGGTAATTGAAGATAATCCCTGGCAGAATACCAATTTCCAAGCAACTAAAAAACCTACCATATTGAAGTAGATCTCCTTTAGTGAAAATTTGGATTCTTGAACGTGGGTAAAAAGTTAATATTTCTTGATTTAAAATTTTAATTATTTTTTAATGTTCCAATGTTTATCAGCGGCAATGTTTTTGAAATAATATGGAGTTATCATTTTTTATATTCATACTTATTCATGAAAAGCACAGTTACGAAAATCAACTTGGTCATTATTGTGCTCATTTTTTCATACTCTTAATAATATCAAGTTTGTATCTTGATTGTGGGAGAGAAATTAAAAATACTAAAACAAATAATTTGTTGCATTGGTCAGGACTTTATGTGGAAGTGTACGTATTTTTAAAGTTAAAAGTAAAAGTGTTTTCATGAATACTTCAAGTCTACTTGCTTAGGTTTCAACTAAACCTGCCAATGGGGGCCATTTCGGCCCGTACCGCTTCGGTAAGCCCAGCCCGTTAAGAAGGCCCAGCCCGGTTTGACCCAGACCGGAGGGCCTTCAGGTTACTGGACCGCCTGTCCCGGGCTGGGTCATCTATGGATACAGGCTCAGTGGACTAGCCCAGTAATTAAATCGGACCAGTCTCATTGGTTACCCGAACCGGCCCGATATATAAAAAAAGAAAAATTGACTGTTGCTGACTGGGCTTCCAACGGTCAAATGGATCGTTGGCCCAACGGCTATAATGTAGTTTGGGTCCAACTACCATTTGGCCAAAATTGATATTTTATTTTTAAAAAAATAATAATAATAATTCAAATTTTTTTTCTATAAATACCCTACAATTTCAAATCATTTTTCATACAAATCTTATTCTCTCATTCTCTCTCAAATATTCTAATCATCTCCTAAAATGCTCAATTTTATTTTTTAATTTTGCGATTACAAATACAAGTGGAAGTTTTCTAAAGTCGCAAATTTTGGATACTTTCAAAATTTGGTATTGTCGTTCCATCTCTTACTTTTAATTTTTAATTAGTGTATTAATAGTTGAATATTTATTTTTATTATTTTTGTGTATTTTGAATATTTTTTAGTTTGATTTCTAACATGGATAAATTAATAAACCTCGATAAAAATGTCAAAAAAAATTATTTCGGAAGTGGTAGTGGCAGTAAAAAATGAATTGGTGGCGTTTCCGATAGTGGTAGTTCAAGTACTAGATATACTTGTATGCCTTCAGTACCGATTAGTTAACCGTTTGAGGAAGAAATAGGTGCAAGTGCGCTCACGATATGAATTATGCAGAAGCTCAGAAAAATTATGGTATAGAAGAAGAAAATGAAGTAGATGCGATCAATTTAGATGAAGATGATGAAAATATTGGTGAGACACCCGCAGTAGAAAATGCTAATGTTAGATGTGAATCGGTTAATCTTACTCCTCGTCCTCCTCGTGCCCCAAGAACTCGTAGAAGAACTAGTATTGCATGGAAATTTTTTACGAAAATAAAAGGACAAACTAAGGTGCAATTCAATATTTGTGAAATTATATATAAGCATAAAAGAGGAGGCAATAAAGGGGGTACAGTTTCGTTGATGAGACATATAAAAGAAAATCATGCTAGAGAGTTACTTATTGCACAAGGTGGTGAGGTTGTTGGTGGGCCAGCACAAATCAGATTGAACCCAACAATCGGTCAATTAATTAAGAATTATAATAAAATGAAGGACCGAAAATAAATAGCAAAAATGATAGTTGTGGGTTGTTTGCCTTGTACTTTTGCTTCTTCGGATGCTTTTATTCAGTATATTCAAGCAATTTATATTCCTATATTTAATGGTATTTCTAGAAATGCTTGTCGGACCGATATTTTTAGACTCCATGCACAATATGTTTATTAGTTATCTACATTATTAAAAAATATTCAATGTAGAATTGCTCTAACTTTTGATCTTGATCGTGTTGTTAATAAAAATGATTATTTAACCATTACTTATCACTGGATAGATAATAATTATGTTATGCAAAAATGCATTCTAACTTTTTTGTATGATGAAGATCGTAGATATACTGAAAAAAATTTACTTCTGAATTTATTACTAAAGTTGCAGTATATTATGATATTGAAAGAAAAAATTTATGTATTACTTTTTATAATGCATCTAACAACAAATCTGTTATTGACAAGTTAAAAGCTGACCTTTCTCCGTCGTTAACTGAAATATTTTATGTTAAGTGTGCTTGTCATATATATAATTTAATTGTAAAAGATGGCCTTACATTTTTTGAGATTTATATTGAAAAGGTCCGGCTTGTTGTTGGCTTTATTCAAGAAAATAATCGAAGAAAAAGAGTAAGAGAATTTAAAGTTAAATATGAACAAAATTGACTTAGACCGAGATTAATGCCTGAAGAATGTGATACTAGATGAGTGCTACTTATACTTATTTAAAAACTTGTCTTGCTTATAAAGTTTCTATTACAATGACTTTTAATCAATATTCTGGTTCTTTTCCTGAGTATATGCTACATAATTCTGATTGGGTTGCAATTGATGATCTTGTTAAATTTTTTAAAAAAAATTATATAGCTATGGTTGAATTTTTCGATGCTTATTATCCTACTGCTTTTAATATTTTAGCTTATTTAGCTAACATTTCTTGTTTGCTTAAAGAATATAAGAACAGAGAAGGTTACAAAGAAGCTGTTAGTGCTACGTTTGTTAAATTTTAAAAATATTTTTATCCGCTTTCTCAATTTACTTGGTTGGTGCTATACTAAATCCATGTATGAAATATAATACTATGTGCGACTTTAGTTCTATTATTTATACTTCCTTAGAGATAGAGCATGAAGAAAAAACAGATTTGTTTTCTGCTATGAGTGATGCGAACATTTACATAGAAGCATTATATAACCATTATGCCGATTTACTTGATGTAGCTGTACCGACAAATATCACTCCAACTGTCGGTCCTCAAGCTCCTGAGGAGCCATCATTTTCTAAGAGGCCAACACATAGTGATTTTCCTGATTACTTTTATGATTTAAATGTTTGGGACAAGGTTTCTCCTTCAACATACACAACAACTTCTCAAAAAGAGCTTAAGTATTATTTTCGACAGCCGACAGAGGATCGTAGAGCAAGGATCAACGCGTTGGATTGGTGAAAAAATAATGAAAGATAGTATCATGTACTTTCAAAATTAGCTAAAGATATATTGAATGTTCCAATGTCAATCGCTGCATCAGAGAACACTTTTAGTCAGGGACGACAACAACTTGGAGACAACCGACACTTGTTAGGAAACAATGCTATGAATGTTCTAGTTTGCCTTAGAGATTGGATTACAACGGAACGAAAAAATCAAAGAATGGGGGTGGAGCCGAAAGACGAATAGAATCTTGAAGAAATTCTAACTTCAAGAGCGAACTCAACACAATCAAATTCAATGCATGGTTTTGCCCCCATTGATTTTGACTATCCTATGGCAGTTCCCTTTAATATTAACATGCACGGGTTGGAAAAAAATGATGCAAAATTTGTAGATTTTTCATTCATGTAAATTATAAGTTTTGGATCATTTTGCAATTAATAAAATGTAACATTCATTCACTCCTTACTTTGTATTTTTTTTCATTTAAATTGAATTTCTAGTTTGATTAAATACTTTTAATATATTACTATCAAACTTTTACACTAAGTAATAAACATAACAAACATATATGCATATATATTCTACATATATACACAAGTGGTATTTAAAGTAGTAGATATTCTAAATATATGTGTATATATTTTCTATAGATTCTAAAGTAGTATATATTTAACGTATACATGTCTATATGTTTTCTAAAGTAGTATATATATATATAGTGTATATATGTTGTATGTATATTGTTTCAAGTGGTATTTTAAGTAGTATATAATCTACATATATGTCTATATATTTTCTATAGACTAAAATAGTAATATATTTAATGTCTATATGTTTTCTAAAGTAGTATAATATGTAATGTATATATGTTATATATGTATATATTTTCTATAGACTAAAATAGTAATATATTTAATGTCTATATGTTTTCTAAAGTAGTATAATATGTAATGTATATATGTTATATATGTATATATTTTCTATAGACTCTAAAGTAGCATATATTTAACGTATACATGTCTATATGTTTTCTAAAGTAGTGAGTATATATATAGTGTATATATGTTATATGTATATTGTTTCAAGTGGTATTTTAAGTAGTATATATTCTACATATATGTTTATATATTTTCTATAGACTAAAATAGTATATATTTAATGTCTATAGGTTTTTTAAAGTAGTATAATATGTAATGTATATATGTGTATATATTTTCTATAGACTCTAAAGTAGTATATATTTAACGTGTACATGTCTATATGTTTTCTAAAGTAGTATATATATGTTTAGTGTATATATGTTGTATGTATATTGTTTCAAGTGGTATTTTAAGTAGTACATCTATTATACTGTACGTATATATGTGTATATATTTTCTATAGACTCTAAAATAGTATATATTTAAAGTATACATGTGTATATATTTTCTAAAGTAGTATATATTTAGTATATAAATGTTGTATTTATATTGTTTAATGTATTTAAAATGTATTTAGGTGTGTATATATAGTGTATATTGAAAAAAATATTTAATTTCGAATTTTTTTTTTTTACGTTTTGATCAGTCAAAACCGGACCAAGGCTAAGTGGGCCGGTCCCGATTTATTTCACACAATTTTACTGTTTTGGCCCGGCCCGACCCGGTACCGGACTGGCCCAGAACCCGGTAACTGGACGTGGGCTGGTTCCAGGTTGAACTGGCCCGACCTGCTTAACAGGTTTAGTTTCAACAAGTCTATACATCGATAAGTCTTGAAATAAAGGACATTCGTAGATATAAATTTTATCGGAATACGCCTATAGGAGATTCAAATCATTCAGTAATTCGAGAAGTACGCTATTGAAGGCCCTCGATCATAGAGAAGTTTAGGAAAGAAAATGGAGTAACATAATTACACTCACAAAATTCATCAATAATAATTAATTTTTCTTTTTATTTTTTATTGCAGTTAATTTTCCTATACTTTAAAAATTCTTGCGACCAACTACTTGAAAAGTTTTGTTTTTTTCTTTGTTACTATGCTAAGTATTATTTTATTTTATTTTTACTCATTTGAACGTAGAAAAAGAAGAGCACTTAAAACTACCAAGAAATTGATCGAAGGTACAAGAAAAAAAATGGAAGAAGACTAAAAATATCTTTACAATATTTTAAATATTTCAGTTTTTTAAGAAAGTATTTCATAAATTAAATAGATAATTTATAATCCCGTAAAGCGCAAGTAAATTTGAGTAAAATATCTAGTACTCCTGAATTGTGACCAAATTTGCTACTGCATACTTCAATTTCACAGGAGTCCTATTACCTCTGAACTAAATTTTAGCATATTTTTGTCAATTATTTTTGGTGACGTGACATTTTTTGTCAACCGTTTTAGCTGACATAGCACCTTTGACGTGAGCTTATTTTATGTAATAAAGGTGTCACGTCAATACATGCAAAAGAGTGACAAAAATACGCTTAAATTGAATCCAGAAAACTAATAGGACCCCGGTGAAGTTAGAGTGTGTCGTATCAACTTTGATGATATATAGTTTGGGTTACTGGGTGCTTATCTCAATAAATCAGTAGTGTCAACTTAATTAAAGGGCATACAAAAAAGACCTCCCATCGTTGCACAAAAAACTTCATCACATGTGCCTTGCTGATACATATCCTTAAATGAATGACTTGAACATACAACCAAAAGCTAAACGAACTAGACGTGAGAAAAAGAAAAGATGATACCAAAATTAGGAAAAGTCCGACGACTAAAGTAAGAATTTCTGCTAAACGGTTCCTCAAAATGTAATGTTATTACATGTAAAGTTATTTGGCCGGACTTTCATCTCTTATATTAATCCAAAGTTAGATGATCATGATGAAGAGGGAAAATTACAATAAGGAACGAAAGATTGGTCATGAAATCTACGTCCATAAACATTAACATTAAAATGAAGGGATCAGTGACGATGTGTTTGTTTGTTCTTGTTCTTGCGTGCTGCTCATCAGTACATGGTGCACCTACAGCTTTATGGGTATTTGGTGACTCCCTAGTTGATAATGGGAATAACAATTTCCTCAATTCTGTTGCTAAATCAAACTACTTCCCTTATGGAATTGATTTCAACAGAGGGCGCCCTACTGGAAGATTTTCCAATGGCAAAACTTTCGTGGATTTTCTTGGTAATTTACTTTAGAATATTTGAATACACATTCTTGAAACATCGATATTTTTATTTATGCTACATAATATAATGGTCAAATTGAAGCATATGATCGAATATTTTCAGGAGAATTGCTGGGATTGGCTGCTCCTCCGCCGTTTGCAGATCCGAACACAAGAGGGAGTAGAATCCTTGGGGGAGTAAACTATGCATCTGCTGCTGCTGGCATCCTCGACGAAAGTGGACAACACTACGTAATATGTTCTATCTGTGTGTGTGCGCGTGCGCGCATGCATGCTTCTTTCTCTTCATCTTTCCTTGTGAAAAATCTATTTCAATGATAAATGTACGCATATATTTATATACAGATGGAGAGGTACCCGTTGAGCCAACAGGTGATAAATTTCGAAAGCACATTAAGCCAGTTAAGGACGATGATGAGTCCCGATGATTTAAACAATTACCTGTCAAGATCAATAGCAGTGATGGTGTTTGGAAGCAATGACTACATAAACAACTATCTCATGCCTTCCATTTATACTTCCAGTATCAACTATAACCCGCAACAGTTTGCCAACCTCCTCCTCAATCGTTATGCAAGACAACTTGTGGTAATTAAGCTATGATATAATTATATTGCATGTCAGTACATACAAGTTAAAGTCGAGGTTGATGACAAATACTAGCTTGTGTATTATGCAGGCGTTGTATAGTGTAGGTTTGAGGAAGTTTTTGTTAGCAGGAGTAGGGCCACTTGGCTGCATTCCGAATCAGTTAGCCACAGGACAAGCCCCTCCAGGAAGATGTGTTGATTATGTAAACCAGATGCTTGGTAGTTTCAATGAGGGTCTCAGGTCACTCGTCAGCATAATGAACAATGGCACACATCCTGGAGCCGTTTTTGTTTATGGCAACACATATGCTGCTATTGGTGATATCTTAAACAACCCTGCCAGATATGGTAATATATATATATATACTCATTCGCTAGGATCTTAATTAAACTGTCACTATATTTCATATTAATTTCCTAATGTATACAATTCATGGCAGGATTTAACGTATGGGATAGAGCATGTTGTGGAGTGGGGAGAAACCAGGGACAAATAACATGCCTACCCTATCAATTTCCATGCTTAGACAGGAGTAAGTACATATTTTGGGATGCATTTCATTCAACGCAAGCAGTGAATGCCATCTTGGCACAGAGGGCATACTCTGGCCCGCCTTCCGATTGCTACCCCATCAACGTTCAACAAATGGCTGCTATCAATGCTTCATCATAACTAAGACCAACTTTACATATAATTACTACATCTTAATTATCTTATTGTACTTTTCTTTTCAGTGTGTTAACTTTATCCCTAATAATGTGAAATAGCAGTTTGGATAAATAATGGTTCAAGATTGAATATTATCATTGTTTTTCTAATTAATGTAGTCCAAAACAGGCCAGTTTATTAAGGGGAAATGACACCCCATGGCCATAACAATGCCAACCATGTGGCCATTTTCAATTCTTGGTCACTATGTGGCCAGTCGGCCTTAATAGTGCCACTCAGTGGTCATTCTTAGGTTTGGGTCATTCGGCTGAATAATTATTGCAGCTAAAGATTTTTGTTTGTATAAGATGTGTATAAAAACTATATAATTACTATATAGAATATATATTTGGATAATTATTGCAACTAAAGGTTGTATAGAATGTGTATATAAATTGTATAACTGTTGTATAGTATATGTATATAATACGTGTATATAAATTGTACCATTGCTGTATAGAATATATATCTCTATACGATGTGTATAGAAACTGTATTATTAGTATAAAATATGTATATGTATCGTGTATCAAAGATACATGCTACATGCATCTGCTTGCAGTCTGTAGAATTTGTCACTTCCTTTCCACGCCACTTGTATCACTTCCTTTTCCGCTTGCAATCTGTAGAATTTGCAGACAGTGCTGCTCTTCTTTCTGTAGAACTAGGAACAGAGCTCGAAGACAACCTCACTGGCAATGATGAATAGCAATTGGACAAATAGAGCTTGCCATGATCGATGAATTCTTTGAGAGGCGAAAACCAAAGGGATGATGATCTATAGCTGATTTTCTTAATTTTACAACTTCACAATAACTAGTTGTTCACAAAGATCGATAATTGCCCAGAGTTCTTTTCATAGGATGGAAAAACTCGCCATGCCCATGGGTTGTGTGTTTAATGTTTAGGCAAAAGGAAACAGAGTATGTTTGCACGGAAAGAAAGAAAACTGAGCATGTACTTAAAAAGGGATACGAATAACTTGCAATGAAAGAAAAAAAAAAAACTTTCATAAATTGGTATCCGAAGAAAAATAAACCCTTTATTTAATTATTTATGTGACATGTTTCAAATTTTGAGGTTCAAATAGGTACTATATTTCTTTAATTGTAGTTTTTTTCATATATCTTTTAGATACTTAAATTTGTAAATTATTCTGACCTATAGATTAGGAATCGGACCAAACCGAAAAACCAAACTAGAAAAAGAAAAACCCGACTTAGATTTGGTTTAGTTTGATTTGGTGATACAATACTTTGGTTTAGTTTGGTATCAGACAACAAAAAATGAACCAAATCAAACCAAACTGACAAATATAATACACATATTGATATACACACACATCATATATGTATATATAATATATATACACACACACACATAAATCTCAAGCAACTAACTGGACGACGATTATGCTGTTACCATGCTAAATGGTGTGCAAAGGAGAAGTAGAAAGTTGAGCAGTCATGATGCATATTAATTAGGAGAATGTGATGATGGTTAGGACTTGGGGCCTAGGGGTTTTGGCATAAGTCATGTGTAATCGTCCTGGTACTACCCAATGGCCAGTGTACATGGTCATTTCTTGCATCAGATGCTTGATGCTCTGATGTAAGCAAGTCAGAGGATCCATGTTGGTCCGATTGACCAAGTCTTAGAAAGGCAAAGCCCAAACGATTGACCCCGTCTTAGAAAGGCAAAGCCCACCTCCAATGAACAATACGTAACAAAAGATTTATGGGGTCAAATCTTGAATCCTCCAGAACCATCACTATTTCATTCCTAAAAAGTATTTGAATACCAAAGCCTGTGAAATGATAGTTTTTTTCTTTTTGGTAACTATCTGTGAATATTACCATTGCAACATCAATCAATTACAATCAAAGAGCCTCCAGAGTGTAATCACCTTCATGTGATCCACACATCTAGACCTCAAAAATAACCAAAATAAACAACATTTAACTACAAAGTTTCCCGACCAAAGTCTAACATCTCCCAGCTCTTCTGGTGTGTTGCAACATGTATAATCTCTTCCTTATTTCCTTTTGTATCTGTACCAGCTTAATGTCCACCTGCACATTTTGTTGTTGAAATATTCTGCTATTTCTAGCATGTCATGTATAGTAAAGTGATGCTCCCCAAACAGTAGCTACAATTTCCTTTTTGAATTGGCTCCATCTCCTTGTTTTGATCCATTTAAGAGTAGTTGTAGTACTGCCACATATAATTGTAATCCCCAACCATTGACTCAACTTATTCCTCAGTTGTGTTATCCATTCACAAGTAGCAAATAAATACAAATGTGTCTCTTCCTTGTCATCATCACATAAACAACATTTGGTGTCATCCATCGAAATATTCAGCTTTCTGAGTCTCATTTTTGTAAGCAGTCTTTCTTGATAGGCTAGTCAGACTATTACCCGTTGTTTAGGTAGCATGAGTGAACTCCACATTAAGTAAGCAACCTGTACCCTTTGTCGATTTCCCAGTAGAGCATTATAACTCGATACTACTGAGTAAATACCAGTTGTTGTCAGGATGTACCTATTCCCTCGATACCAATGCACCATCTGATCCTTCAAAGAATTTAGTTTTTTCCAATATCAGCTACAGTCACCAGGAGGTGCATGATCCCAAATGGTTTCTCCATCCTTCATATATATACCATTGATCCATTTAACCCACAATAAGTCTGCCTTCCTTGCTAATTGCCAGGGCAATTTTCCAACTGCAACTATGTTTCAATCACTAGAGCTTTTGAGGTTCAGCCCACCATATCTCTTTGGGACACAAATCTTATTCCACGCTACCAGTGCTATCTTTTTCTTTCCTTCAGTTGTTCCCCACAAGAAATCTTTGCATAATCTATCTACCTCCTTCAGTATACTCTGCGGTAATATGAATATAGCACTCCAATAGTTGTATATAGAAAACAAGACTGTCATTATAACTTGCAATCTACCTGCATATGATAGGTGCTTGGCATAAGACACCTTGATCCTATTTGTTATTTTATCCACCAATTGTTGACAATCCATCCTAGTCCACTTCTTTGATGTAAGTGGAAGCCCCAAATTTTTAATAGGCAACTCACCCATCGTGAAACCTGTTGCTAACAAAATACTTTGTTGGACAGTTACATCCGCAGTTACATCCGCACCAGTTATAAAGATAACAGATTTGTCAAGATTTGCAACTAAACCAGTCACACTACTAAAGTGATTCTGAGCCTCCATTACTCTAGTAACAGATCTCAAATTGTCTTTACAAAAGATCATAAGATCATCCGCAAAAATCAAATGTGTGAGCCTTAATACTTTGCAGCAAAGCAAATGATAGTTACTAAAGCATAAGTTGCTCTTTTTTCTTCCTCATGAGTTGCAAATATACCGTAATGAGCTCATGTCATGGCAGCAAAAGAGGAGTAAGGATATAAACAAAATGGATATACCAACTGTTGGGTTCAATATGTATGAAAAGTGTGAATGAAAAATGGAGGGAAAATAGTGGAGGGAAAGAGAGACACTAAAATGGTAAGTGTACTTTTTTAAGGGAAAGTTCACTAATTCTCCCACATTGGTCGGAGAAAGAAACTTTGAAGTGTTTATAATAAGAAGCACTTACTCCACATGGATAGTGAGGCAAGAACAAGGTGGTTCCTCGTGTTGTTGTCGTTGCTCGCTCGCCCTCGGCAAATGATCAATCAATGAGATTTATCTTTTTGGACAAAATTTATTTGAAGGGAAAAACGCAAATAATTTTTTTGTTTTGATCCTCCATTTATATGCATGCATGCAGTGCCAGGCAAATGATCAATCGATGAGATTTATCTTTTTGGACAAAATTTATTTGAAGAAAAAAACGCAAAATAATTTTTTTATTTTGATCCTCCATTTATATGCATGCATGCAGTGCCAGAAACACTGTTTCAAAATACAGTACAAAAGCAAAATGATGCTTCGAAAGGGATGCACCCCTTCAACGCTGATTCATGAAATGGTATGCCCGTTTGGAAAATATGCACTCTTAGGACGAACAGACATTCATGAAATAGTATGCCCGTTCGAAAAATATGCACTCTTTGGATGAACAGACAAGATTTTTCCAGAAAGGTTACATCTTTTAAGTGAACCATTGCCACCTTTCAGAAGATGTACCGAACCATTGCCACCTTTAAGAAGAGGCACCTGATGTCTATATAAACCTGTTTTTATCCACAAGTTTAGTAACAAAAATTTTCTAAATATACAAACTCTTCTCGTCTCTAAAAACATTCCGTGTGATCAATCAAATCGTTGAGTGAGTTCGAAGATATTCCAATTGTTTGAGGTACCGCTACAGTTGGTTTGTTTGGCCATTTTATCCTAGAAAAAAAATTCTGCAACCTCGGGTACTTGAGGGGAATTATTTCCTTAAGCACACTTCGTGAATTTGAAAGACTTGGTCATTTCTATTTCATCATATTTTTCTGGAAAAACATGTTGGGTTCATAGAAGTGTGAATGAGAAATGGAGAAGAAATGGTGGAGGAAAATGAGACACCCAAATTGGAAAGTGTACTCCTAATTTGGAAAGCTTACTCTTTCTCCCACATTGGTGGAAGAAGAGAACTTTTTGGTGTTTATATTGTGAAACACTTACACCACATGGTAAGTGAGGAAAGGAAATAGAGACGCCTCGCACCGTCGTCATCGTCGCTCGGCTTCGGATTTGGATTTGGAAAATGATCGATCGATGAGATCTTTCTTTTTGGATAAATTTTATTTGACGAAAATAATCCAGACTGAATCAGTAATACTCCATTAATAAATACATACACGCAGTAACAGTGTTTCAGAACTGATGCGTCTGTTTGAAATAATGTTACAGAAGGTTGCACTGTTTCAGATTGTTGCTTCTGTTACAGAAGGTTGCACTATTTCAAACTGTTGCTTCTTTTACAGAAGATTGCACAGTTTCTGTAAGTTGCAACTCTTCAACAAAAATACACACCGTTTCAGTGAACCAGTGCACTGTTTCAGAAAATTACTGCATTGTTTTAAGTGAATAGACATGAATTTTCAGGAAGAGTCACACACCTCTAATATGAACCAATGCCACCTTTTCAATGGGACATCTAGTGGCTATATAAACCTGATTTCATCCACAGTTTTATGATATAGAAAAATACTGAAATTTTCAAATTACAAAACTTCATCTTCTTGTCTTGAAAATACTCTAAGTGTGATCATTCAAATCGTGAGTGTGTTCGAAGAATCCGCCTATTTGAGGTACCGCTATAGTCGGATTGAATGCCATTTTATCCTGGGAGGAAGATTCCATAACCTGGGTACAGTGAGGGGAATTATTCCTTAAGGAAAGTCCGTGAATTCGGACGACTTGGCCTTAATCATTTCTGTTTCATCTTTATTTTCTGGAAAAACAAATATACCTCTTGGAAAGGTCATTTTGATCTTGTGTTGGGGATATTTAAAACTTCATTGTGTTCTTGTTCATACTTGAACTCGAGTTGAAGTTGTTGTTCTGTTATACAGATTCTACGTACCCGTATTGTGGATGATAACAATCTTAAGGAATAAACTTTTTCAGAATCTGTATTGCTTGTTTTTGGAGATTAAAGCTTAGGCTTTCTACTCTGCTTGAATTTAAGTGATTGGAAGACATAAAATCTTCATCATAAGTTAAGGTTCACTCGGTTGACGATTCGAAGTAATAACAACTTCATCGTTAACTAGAAACAAGAAGAAGAATTTCAAGTTATTTAACTTTATAAATAGTGTTCTGAAAAATACTAAGTTTTTTGTCTTGTGGTGACAAGAAAAAAATGACAACTGAAAGTCAAATGATGGATGCGACAATGTCTGTGGGGACAAATAATATTACCACATCAAGTCGCACAAATGCTCTGCCAACGATGGCACCGGCGGAGAAGCCCAAAAAATTTTCTGTCATTGACTTCAAGCGGTGGCAACAAAAGATGTTATTTTACCTCACCACTTTATGTCTACAACGGTTCACTAGCGAAGACGCTCCTGAGGTGCCCGAGGAAACCTCGGACAAAGACAGCTTCGTTATTGTAGAAACTTGGAAACATTTGAATTTTCTTTGCAGGAACTATATTCTGAGTGGTCTCCAAGACGACCTCTATAATGTCTATAGTGGAACCAAGACATCAAAGGAACTGTGGTGGGCACTTGAACGTAAATATAAAACGGAGGATGCGGAAATTAAGAAATTCCTTGTTGCACGGTTCCTGGACTTCAAAATGATAGATAGCAAATCTGTTGTCTCTCAAGTACAGGAGTTGCAAGTCATCATACATGATCTTCTAGCAGAAGGTATATTTTTTAAAAATATAGTAGTTGAATAAATTAAAAATGTTCTTAATACTCACATAAACTGTTTTGTAGGTTTAATTGTGAATGATGCTTTCCAAGTAGCAGCGATAGTTGAGAAGCTATCACCTTTGTGGAAAGACTTCAAAAACTACTTAAAGCATAAACGCAAGGATATGACCGTTGAAGATCTTATTGTCCGACTTCGTATTGAAGTGGACAATAAAGCTGCCGAAAGAAGGTCAAAGGAAAATTCTACAATGAATGAAGCACATATTGTAGAAGATGGCCAAAACAACTCGAAGAAAAGAAAGAAATTTGAACATGGAAGCAATCAACCCAAGAAAAAGTTCAAGGAAAAATGCTTTAATTGTGCCAAAATTGGCCACAAGTCCACACATTGTTGAGCCGTGAAGAAAGGCAAGAAAAAGGACCAAGCGAATATGATTGAGTCCAACAAAGAATGTGATGATTTGTGTGCTATGTTCACGGAATGCAGCTTGGTGGGGAATCCACGCGAATGGTGGATGGATTCTGGTGCCATACGCCATGTTTGCGCAAACAAAGAGTTGTTCTCGTCATTTGCTCCGGCTCAAGCAGAATAAATGCTTTGCATGGCCAACTCCGCTACTGCTAAGGTGGAGGGAACATGAAAAAATTGCTTAAAGATGACTTCCGGCAAGGTCTTGACACTAAACAATGTGCTATATGTTTCGGAGTTACGTAGGAACTTAATTTCTGTTTCACTCCTAGATAAGAACGGACCCAAATGTGTAACCGTTTCTGGAAAAATTGTAGTTAGCAAAGGAGAAATGTATGTAGGAAAAGGCTATCTCACGGAGGGCCTTTATAAGATGAATGTAATGACTGTTGAAATGAATAAAAGTTCGAATTCATCTTATTTGTTTGAGTCTTATGATTTATGGCATGAACGTTTGGGCCATGTTAATTACAAAACGTTACAAAAACTGATTAACTTAGAAGTTTTGCCAAACTTTGAGTGCAATAAATCAAAGTGTCAAACGTGTGTGGAATCGAAGTATGCAAAGCATCCTTATAAGTCCGTTGAAAGCAATTTCAATCCCTTAGACTTAATACACACTGACATTTGTGATATGAAGTCAACACCATCTCATGGTGGGAAACAGTATTTCATAACTTTTATTGACGATTGCACTAGATACTGTTATGTCTACTTGCTAAATAGTAAGGATGAAACAATAGATGCGTTTAGGCAATATAAAATTAAAGTTGAAAATCAGTTAGACAAAAAGATCAAAATGATAAGAACTGATAGGGACGGAGAATATGAATCTCCCTTTGCGCAAATATGTGTAGAGAGTGGAATAATCCATCAAACTACGGCCCCGTATTCACCTCAATCTAATGGAATTGTGGAAAGAAAAAATCAAACTTTGAAGGAAATGATGAATGCCTTACTAATAAGTTTTGGTTTACCACAAAACTTGTGGGGGGAGGTTATCCTTACGGCCAATCGTATACTCAACAGAGTTCCCCATAGTAAGACACAATCAATTCCTTACGAAAAATGGAAAGGAATGAAACCCAACTTGAAATATTTCAAAGTGTGGGGGTGTCTAGCGAAGGTTCAAGTTCCTATACCGAAAAGGGTTAAGATAGGACCTAAAACGGTGGACTGTGTGTTCATAGGATATGATAAAAGCAGTAAAGCATGTCGATTTTTGGTTCATAAATCCGAACAGCCGAATATAAATGAAAATACGGTAATTGAATTAGATAATGCTGAATTCTTTGAAAATATTTACCCGTATAAAATTAGACATGAACAGTCTAGTGGAGGATCTAAACGACCTCGAGATGAACCAAGTGAGAATGTACATAATGAAGAAAATCCAAGACGTAGTACACGTCAAAGAACGTCAACTTCGTTTGGATCGGATTTTGCAACATTTCTCTTAGAAAATGAGCCTCAAACATTTAAAGAAGCGATGTCGTCGTCAGACTTATCCTTTTGAAAAGAGGCAGTTAATAGTGAGATAGATTCAATCTTAAGCAACCATACATGGGAATTGATTGACCTTCCTCCCGGAAATAAATTTTTAGGTTCTAAATGGATCTTCAAAAGGAAAATGAAGGCGGATGGTACTATTGACAAATACAAGGCAAGACTTGTAGTAAAAGGCTTCAAACAGAAGGAAGACCTTGATTACTTTGATACATACTCGCAAGTAACAAGGATAACCTCGATTCGAATGTTAATTGCCTTGGCGGCGGTATATGATCTTCAAATTCATCAAATGGATGTGAAGACCGCATTCCTAAATGGATATTTGGAGGAAAAAATATACTTGGAACAACCTGAGGGTTTTGTGGTTCCAGGAAAAGAAAATAAGGTGTGTAAACTTGTTAAGTCACTTTATGGACTAAAACAAGCACCTAAGCAATGGCATGCGAAGTTTGACCAAACCATGTTGGCAAACGGATTCAAGATAAATGAATGTGATAAATGTGTATATATTAAAGACACACCAAACCACCAAGTCATTGTTTGCTTATATGTGGATGATATGTTGATCATCAGTAGAGATATTTGTGACATAAATGCAACCAAACTAATGATTGAGAGCAAGTTTGATATGAAAGACCTTGGAGTTGCAGATGTGATCTTATGTATAAGAATTCATCGAACTCCACAAAGGTTGGCATTATCACAGTCTCATTATATCGAAAAAGTACTTGACAAGTTCAAGTATATGGAATTCGGTATTGCCAAGACTCCATTGGATGCGAGTTTTGCACTTCGAAAGAATGAAGGTGAAAGTGACTCGCAATTGGAGTACGCAAGAGTATTGGGATGTTTAATGTATATAATGAATTGTACACGACCAGACATAGCATGCGCTATCAGTAAGTTGAGTCGGTACACGAGTAATCCCAACAAAACTCACTGGATGGCAATGAAAAGAGTTTTGGGATATCTTAAATACACTCAAAATTATGCTTTGCACTACAATAAATATCCTGCGGTACTTGAAGGATATAGTGATGCAAATTGAATCACCGGATCGAACGAAGTAAAATCCACAAGTGGATATGCATTCACTATCGGTGGAGGAGCAGTCTCTTGGAAATCATCCAAACAGACTTGTATTGCTTGCTCTACAATGGAATCTGAATTTATCGCATTAGATAAAGCCGGTGAAGAAGCAGAATGGCTCCGAAATTTCTTGGAAGATATTCCGTATTGGCCCAAGCCAGTGGCACCAGTATGTATACACTGTGATAGCCAAGCGGCAATAGGTAGGGCAGGGAGCATAATGTATATGGTAAATCTCGTCATATAAGACAAAGACATAATACTGTTAGAGAACTTCTCTCTAGTGGAATTATCACTGTAGACTATGTAAAGTCAAAGGATAATGTGTCGGATCCACTTACAAAAGGCCTATCTAGAGAAGGAGTAGAAAGGACATCCAAGGTAATGGGTTTAAGGCCTAGGACAAGTCAGCATGACGGTAACTCTACCTAGCAGACTGGAGATCCCAAGAGCTAGGTTCAAGGAGATCAAACAAAATTGTGTCTGACAGATTCAACATTGTCAAATACCCAACCCATTCTCATGATGTAGACAATGTATAGTAAACAAGGATAAGATTTAAGGTGAAAAGTCTTTTAATGATTATCTAAATTTGGCAGATTTGACCAAATAGTTTAATCTATAGGATTGAACGTTTAGAAATCACCTATGTGTGGGCGAAGTGGAAGCCGCTTCAAAGAGAATGTTAGTAAAGGCCTATTCTCTAAGCTCTCATAAAAACCGGGACGTGTTCATGGCTGAAAAGAACAAAACCGTAAGAACCATAAATGGTAAAAGGCTGGTTGTGTGACATGTGTTGTCTAGGTGTACATTACAGCTCGACGGTTCAAAGATATCAAATCTATCGATTGACCGAGTGCATCCGATGCATGTTCACTACAAAAAGTTCAAAGGAAAACCCACTTATCCAGATGCAATCAGTCTTTGCTTGATGATCATATGCTTGTTCGTAAAACTTTTACGAAAAAATAGTCATTCCACATTCATGTGGGGGATTGTTGGGTTCATAGAAGTGTGAATGAGAAATGGAGAAGAAATGGTGGAGGAAAAGGAGACACCCAAATTGGAAAGTGTACTCCTAATTTGGAAAGCTTACTCTTTCTCCCACATTGGTGGAAGAAGAGAACTTTTTGGTGTTTATATTGTGAAACACTTACTCCACATGGTAAGTGAGGCAAGGAAATAGAGATGCTTCGCGTCATCGTCGTCGCTCAGCTCGGCTTCGGATTTGGATTTGAAAAATGATCGATCGATGAGATCTTTCTTTTTTGATAAATTTTATTTGACGAAAATAATCCAGACTGAATCAGTAATACTCCATTAATAAATACATACACGCAGTAACAATGTTTCAGAACTGATGTGTCTGTTTGAAATAATGTTACAGAAAATTGCACTGTTTCATATTGTTGCTTCTGTTACAGAAGGTTGCACTGTTTCAGACTGTTGCTTCTGTTACAGAAGATTGCACAGTTTCTGAAAGTTGCAACTCTTCAACGAAAATACACATTGTTTCAGTGAACCAGTGCACTGTTTCAGAAAATCACTGCATTGTTTTAAGTGAATAGACATTCATTTTCAGGAAGTCACACACCTCTAATATGAACCAATGCCACCTTTTCAAAGGGGCATCTAGTGGCTATATAAACCTGATTTCATCCACAGGTTTATGATATAGAAAAATACTGAAATTTTCAGATTACTAAACTTCATCTTCTTGTCTTGAAAATACTCTAAGTGTGATCATTCAAATCATGAGTGTGTTTGAAGAATCCGCCTATTTGAGGTATCGCTATAGTCGGATTGAAGGCCATTTTATCCTGGGAGGAAGATTCCATAACCTCGGGTACAGTGAGGGGAATTATTCCTTAAGGAAAGTACGTGTATTCGAACGACTTGGCCTTAATCATTTCTGTTTCATCTTTATTTTCTGGAAAAACAAATATACCTCTTAGAAAGGTTATTTTGATCTTATGTTGAGGATATTTAATACTTCATTGTGTTCTTGTTCATACTTGAACTCGAGTTGAAGTTGTTGTTCTGTTATACAGATTCTACGTACCCGTATTGTGGATGATAACAAAACATACTTCTTAGAAAAATCACTTTAATCTTATGCCGAGGGTATTGTTGTACTTCATAGTGTTTTTGTTTTATACTTGAACTAATGTTGAAGTTATTCTGTCAAATTACAGATTTTGTGTACCCGAAAACATAGAAAAAACAACACCAACATCATAATTGGACAGCAATTTGTTGTTTTACTCTACATCAACAAGAATTGATCAGGGAACTATTACAACTATCTATTACTTTGGGATAGACTGTTACTCTAAGACCACTTCGGTGTTACAAAGCAAAAAAGCAAAAAAGAAGAAGAACCGTGTGAAGAGATGCGGGTTAGAGGGGAATTGAGCTAAACTTCAAAGACTAATTTGTCAGAAAACATCCTTTGCATCCCATGAATCAGAAGCAGCTAATTCCTCCGCGTCACACTTAGCTTGGTTAGTGGATGTCGATCTTATAACGTTTCATTCTCCCTGCTTCTGTCGGTGTATTCATCAAGAAAATTATTCAACAACTCTTCTGGCAAGCGCAGCATCTTCCATCTCGTTGTTCAAAGTTAATTGAGCTTGTGGTGGATGAGTTTCCAGCTGATCCTTTGCTTTGCTGCCAAAACCCAAGGACAAACAGGTCGGTTAATCATCGTAAGGATTTGTGGGAAAAAAACTAATAAGAGCATCCTAGTTTTGCACAACTTGTAGCATCAGTTTAAGAATATTGTCTTTGAAGGTAGTAGCCTGTAAAACTATAGACCTCAATGGATTTGCAGGTTATTTAAAGCTAGACTTATGTCAAACTGCAGCAGGTTCTGTTTCACACACTTGATATGGAGCAAGCAAACATATGTCACAATGTTCGTTAACACTAAAACTTCATTCCCAATTTCGAGAATCTTCATGGAAGACTTTCATTTGCTTCTCTTCGATGGAAGTTCGATTTTCCCATATCATAATATATGAAAAGTAAGAACTAGCATTCTTATTGAGACTATTACTCATTGGGAAGAGTACACGAATGGAATCAAATATGCAGTATTTAGATATAAAAGTATCCTATAATTACGGAAAACCAATGTTCTTCGAATGTCAAATCTAGAAGACCACAAAAATAAGCCAAGAATTCACTTCGAATGAAGAAACTAAAAATATTGATATCTCAAATTGGTCAAATTCGAAATCAAGTGTCTCCTTTGGATGAATGATCGAAAAAACAACCTCAAGTAAGGAATATTTTTCAGATTTTGAGACGAAGGAGCTCCTTTGCTATCAGACCATCCAATATTTCGAAAAAAATTCACTCATAATCCACAGACAGGAATAGCATAACCAACGAAAAGATATTACGAAAAATTAAGACATGAATCAACAAAGAGTGGAGTCCTCTATTTACTTCGCTATGCATAAATAACATCATTAAGGCTTTGAACAATCAGAACACTTGTACTTGCTCGTCGGAAGTAGGTTCATACCTTATTCTTGCAGGACTTGATGATTGCAGTTAACAACTCATCTCCCGCTAGTTTTCTCACTTGCTGAATCAAGTCGCGCCTTGAGATCTTTCTCCCCTGTAAACAGAACTAGATATGAACAACCGTACTTAAAAAAAGAAGGTAGGCACCGCGAATATAGAGAGTTCAAAGAACTCCAAGCAACATACCTTATGATCACTATGATATTTTGTAATCAACTTGACCGTCTGAGGAGGCAAGAATTTAGACAGGGCAGCAATCAGTGCAGGAAATGTAATCCAGGGTGATTTTGGATTCTCCATACGAACTCCATTCCTTTGAGAATCTGCAAAAATGGCTACAAAAATTAGCACAATCCTCTAAAACATTCCAATTATCTGCATTGCTTAAGGCGCTAGTTCTTACCTTTTACGTGTGAGGTGAGACTGAAACTGACCACGAACTCCGGGAAAACATAACTATTCATGTGAGTAGTCCACACAATATACTTTCTAGGAGAAAGTAAATTATCAACCCCTGTATCAAATTCCTCGGAACTCGGATGGCACTGTCCTGATCCAGGATGAACAACTTCACTTCTTCCCAATATCACACGACAAAGCAATAGATGCCTTATCCCATTTTTATCAGGAACAGCAGTTCGCAGACTGCAAAAAAAAAAAAAAAAATTATGAATCAGTTAGAATGGAAAATATTCATAATTCAACACCAACAACAGAGGTGTTTTTTTTCGCTCTTGTTTTTGCATATTTGTCATTTTTAATGTAGTATTTTTAAAAGACATATACTCCTCCGTCCCATTCTACTCGTCCCAAATTGGGATAGCACAGCTATTAAGAAAAATAATAAATAACATGGTTAGTTTACCATAGTAAACTATTTTAATTTAAAGAAAAAAATAATTAATACAAAGTAAAATATGAAAAAAAAATTCAATAAAGACAAGTAAAATGGGACAACAAATTAGCAAATTTGAGACGGATAAATGGAACAGAGGGAGTAACTTTATTAATATGATTATTAATAAAAGTAAAGATCAATTCTAGGGAGACACTCGACTCTATTGGTTGTGTGAACAAAAGTCTGAAAAAAAGACTGGAAGCTACAGCTATCTTTTAACGGGAGATTTGGCCCAAAGCGGCACCCAACAGGCTCTAGTAACGAACACCAAGCAACTACAAGAAAAGTATAGAAGAAATTAAAGATAGAGGGTAAAGTAGTACCAATCGAGTGAATTGTCATCCGGAGAAAGGCATATAGCTTCAGAATAATCTCCATTGTTCGATGGATGAGAAAAACCATACGAGAATATGTTGTCAATTTCATCCTTCGAAGCTCCATACCACGCGTACTTCACATTGGCATTTCCTCCGCACTTCTTCTCCACAGCTTTCGAGTAAATTAGGAACGATTGAAGCTTCGCTTGCTTGGTGAAGCTAGAACAAGTCTCCTTATGAATTGCCGTAATCTGCGTTGATGATCCAAAACAACCCAAACCCGATAAAAACTTGTTGCATATAATCCCGTATACCTTATCACTTTCATCAATTCTCATCAAACCAGTACTACTTTTCTCTTGATCTTTCGAGCCAACAATTGAACTCTCTGAATCTGAAACTTCCGCATCTTGAACTTCATCATTGCTTGAGCTCGTAGATTCTGCGAATCGATTTTCAAATCCCGGCTGAGCCATAATTTTGTGATGAACTGCTGCTCCCTCACGAAGAAAAGAGAAGAACTGAGGCTTAACAAAGTTGTCCATTACAGAATAACTCGCAAGAAATATAGAAATCCTATTGGTTGATGGAGGAGGACACTTTGGTAAAAAAAAAAAAATAACCAACAAGTGTTCGATTTAAGATCAATCAAATTCCCGTAGAGAATTTGATTCTTATGGAATGCAAATTGAAGGTAGCTAAGAAAAGAACAGAATGTAAAGTAGAGAATATTCACAATGAAAAAAAAAAAATCAAATAGAATCAATACTTGCTTAGAACAACAAAAAGCACATTGTGCCAAAAAAAGTGGAGGATTATCTACTAGCGTTAAATTCTTGTAGAACCAAATGAAAGTAGAAATAGGATTTGTATATGTATATGTAATATAAGTTTGTTTAATAGCTTGGGGAAAAAGAATGAAGGAAACGATAGAAATAGGGAATTAATAGCCAACGGAAAACACCGCCAAAGGTTTATTGCGTGCTTGCTTGTTAATCAAGTGGGCGGTGTGAAGTTGGTTTTGTTTGTTTCTTTTTATGTACAGCACGGAGTTTTTATGAGCCGATGGATTTGTAAATACTTTTTTTTTTACTTGCGTCGGAAGGCGTGTGAGGTTGGCGGTTAAGGGGATTTGGGGTTCGTTGAATTTGTTTTTTGGTTGATTTCCTATTTTGACCTTAAGTTGTTTAAATGGTTTCGTGTAGGATTGGGTTAAGTAACGTTTTCAAATAACGTGTGCCACTACGTGGACGTGTCGTATGGTGTTTCGTCAAAAGTCTATTAATATCTGTATCTATCTATTTTCTTGCAATTAACAAATAAGGAGTGATATTTATTCAAGTAATTATATTACTACTTGAGGTTAGTTTGGTTGGCGAAAAAGTTATCACCAAATAACTTATTTCGAAATTAGCTAATATAATTCATGATATTTTGATGATGTCTATAATTTCATATATCACGTTTATAATATTACTTTGTGGGTGTCTAGCTTTTTTTATTGTCTAGCAGTGTGTCATCCCTTGTTGTTGCTTGCTTTTATGTTTTTCGTTTGTTTATATTTGTCATTTGTGCTGAGTTCGAGGTCTATCAAAAATAGTCTGTCTACATAAACTGAAGTAGTGGTATAAACTGCGTGCATTTATCCTCCCTAGACCTCACTCCATGGGAATACATTGGGTACGTTGTTATTGTTGTAGTAGCTATTTCAAAATTGTCACGTATTTTATTTTTAATAAAAGTAATATTTGAAGATAACTAACCATGAAATAAGTTCTTTTTGTGATTTTATTCCAATTATGTGATAATTTATTTTAAAATTAATTACTAGATTAGTTATTTATTATGCCGACTACCAAACGAGCCCTTATTCCATTTTAGATTTTGCTTTGGGAGGAAGGAGAGGTTTTATTAGGGGTTAAGGAAATTAATTAAGAGGGTATTATTTTATTGTTTTCTATCTTTTATTGTCGGTTAGGTTATGCTTTTTTTTTTTTTTGAATTTCCATTTTTCTTCGTTAGTATTCCACATGGGGCAGATTTATTGTTGGTATTAATATTTTTTAGGAAGGGTACTGCAGTCTACTACAATTTTCTTTCGTTCTAGTTTTTCTATAGAAATAACACTGACAAAATCAACATGCACACACTGTTTTGAGGATAAGTTCTTACAAGTTTTTTGAGTTGCATTTATAGGAGCAGGACCACAAAAAAAAACTTAATTTCTTGAGGATTTAACGTTATTAACCATCTGTTTTTCTGAATTTATAATCCCTATTGATCAGAGTTTTACTCTGACATCTATCTCCACAGATTTCACTTATTAAGTATATTATTATTGTTCAGTGATTAGCGTATTTGTGCTTTATCTTTGACCATTAAAAAGAATAAGTAATTTAGCTATGGTTCAAACTCGAATAAATGGTTTTCTTTTCTTTTGTTTTTTTATCAAATATAAAAAGCTTTTGCGGCATGAAAGCAACAACCCTAAGAAATAAAAAATTGGGTTTACCTTTTACAGTTGCAAAAGAACACCGCAATTATTTTGTAATCTTCATCATGAAGGAATATAAGAGAACATGTCACTTTCTCATCAGTGCGGCTGATCTCATGAAGGTCCTTCAAACTTAAAAATGGGATCGGATTGGGATAATAACTTTGAAATAAAATTTAAAATTAACATTATCTCATATTCAGTGTGAAATATTAACTAATTTCAAAAATAATTTATCTCACTATTTGTACTAAAATAGTGATGAATTACAATTCCATATGAAAACATAAGGATAAAATTGTCCAATCAAATATCCCTGCCTAAGACATCACGCATACCAAACAACCCATGATGGTCTTAGGCCCTTAGGTCTGCAACAAATAGGCTCAAGAGATGGAGATAAGCAATTCACACGCATATATCAGCCACAAAAGCCAAAATCTATCAAAAAGTCTCGCTACTTCATCTGAGATAGTGATACAGACTGCGTACATTTTACCCTCTCTGAATCCCACTTTGTGGGAATATACTAGTATATTGTTGTATATATAAGCCTCAAAAAGAAGGGGAAAAAAAAAAGAGTACAAGCATACAAACCTTGATCATAAGAAAATTGTTCATATCATAACTGAAAAACTAAACAAAAGATACTACTTTCTACGGCAATGCCGTGACAAAATTGTGGGGCCAAATCCAGAAAATTCAAAGTGTGCTAGCCAGAAGGCGAAATGCTTCAACTATGAACTCTTCCACGTAATAAGATTACACTAGAGAACACAATTATACATTTTGAGACATGCATCTAGTGCAGAAACCTCTGCTGCTGCAGAAAATCTCCCCTAATATCTTACAAACTGCTTCGTATCGTCACCTCCTTTCTTTCCATAGGGATTTTTCTCACTGAACCCATTTCGGCTTCCTTCAACTTTACGCTTTTTCTGCCTGAACTTGGATGCATTGCTATCTATGTTGAGGTGTACTTTTGGAGGATTAGAAAAACAAAAGGAAGAAGCTACAGCCTGCAAAACAGCCATTTAATCTGTTAGTAATTTATGGATCGGAGTAATTCACATCTTCACTTATTTGCTATTCAAATGCATAAGCAAATTCCAGCATTTGAAGGTCAATGCACAGATTTTGACAGCCTAAATTGTAGCAGATTTCTCAGGCCCTGTGTGTCACATACACACTCTGGCGACTTACACTGTCATATAAAATTTAAATAACGGAAAATCTTTGGATCAAAAATAACAAGGCACTCCTGGAATTCTTCCCAGGTACAAGAAGCCTGGACCATATTCTAAATGTTTCCTTTCGTCCTTCATTTGGAAGATCTAAAATGGTTTAATGCTACTTAAAAGGGAACTTCAGAACTGAAATTTCAAGTGTGCATATGTTAACATGAACACCCTTAAAATAGTAATAAAACCATAAACTTCTAAGTAGTTTTTTTCCGCACCGGACTAAAATATATCAGTTTTTATGCCCAGATTCATCCATTTTATTATTTCTTAAATATTACACATTGGAAAAGGAAGCAAGATAAATACCTGCAGATCAAGTCGGTGAACATTGAATATTTCCTTCATGGAATGAGAATTATATGATAGTAAATAGGACCTATATGCCTCCTTAGCTGACTGGTTCAAGTAATAGTTGTTTGCGACCAATTTTTCCTGAAACAAATTTTTGCATTTCTTTTATTTCAACACAAAGGTCCCCATCATAAGGTAAGAAAGAAACACACTGGTTGGCTAAATAAAATAAATGCAAGCAGCTGCTGCAGATTTACCAGGAGTGACTGCACATTGGCCAGCTTCTTTTGATCAAATTCATACTCTTTTACAGGCACTTTTGCCGCCTGTCATAAAAGTGCTACACATTAGGCTATTAATGCAAAGCCACAATTTAATAAAGTTGTGTAAGAAACTCAATTCTGAAGTCATCAGGAAACAGTTTGAAAGAAATGCCAGCTAAGTTGAAGACTAACAATTAAAACAGGAAAATCAGTTTGAAGAGCTCTGACTTTTAGAGGGCTTTTACCAGAATAATTAAGTATATTTCACTTATACTGGGTAAATATATTTTCTAAGTACCACAGCTCCTAGCTCATATTACTTCAAGGGATCAATGCTTCTGATGACACATTTAGGATTCTAACAGATGTTTCATCATTCTGTAAATTTTAACAGTGTGATTGTGAAGAGACCTTCAGGTACTTGAGAAACTGCAACTCCTCTGGAATCAAGAAGAGCAAGGCATTTCCTTTAGCACCTTCACCACGTGCTGTTCGACCAACTCTGTGTATGTATTCCTGTAAAGGATTACACACAAATCATTAGAAGGAAAGAGAAATCCTTCATAACCAACTTCGAAAACCCATAAATAAAGTGTCTATTACCTTGGGTTCATCAGGGGGATCAAACTGCACAATCCAGTCCTGGAAAGAGAGACATAACAAGTTACGAGGAAGCATGTCACAGAATTTCAAGCTTCATAAGTTGTACAGTAAAAAACATTGTTACTTCTAATAAAAATGTATCGACAACCTCCTTTCAAATCAACTAGAACACACAAAAAAGTAAAAATAGAGAAGTACAATTGATAGCATGACAAGATAATTGAAGCAGAAGGCATTGAGCACCAACTACATTTTCTCTTTCTTCAATAAAAGATTTGTTTCAATTCCCTCACCCCCACGCCCGAAATACCAGAAAAAGAAAGAAAAGTGAAACAGGTTCACTTTCCACAGACTTAATATACAGGTTCCAGCCAAGAATAGACCACAGACTGCTTTGATAAGAGGTGAAGCAACATACCACAGCAGGAATATCCAGACCACGTGCGGCGACATCCGTACACAACAGGATGCCCTTCTTTGCATCGCAAAAATCAAAAAAGGTAGATGTTCGTTTTTGTTGCTTTTGCTTCCCGTGAATATCATAGCATTCAATCTTGATATAGCGAAGAAGTTCAGAATGGAACTTGACAGAGTTGCAAGATGAGAAGAAAACCATTATTTTCTTTGTCAGGTTCCTCTTCAAGAATGAATAAAGGAGAATAAATCTCCTGGCACTTGGGACAACACAGTATCCTTGTTGTAGCCCTTCGTTCGTGACCTGAATTGACCATATAACCAAACAGACTTACAACATGATCTTAAATTAAACATATACTAGGAGGAAAGACATGAGTTTGTATATACCCTCCTCCTCCCATCGTCCACATCAATGTAGATAGGAGCTGTCAAAGATAAGCGTGCAAGGTCTTCAACCTGGAAAAAAATGAGCAGATCTCAGCCAACCTCATTTACTGTGTCGATATTTTTCACTTTCTCAAATTATCATAAATTTATATTTAACCAACATATATGACATGACATGTATTACTTTCAGCAGTCTCTTCATGGAGATCCTCTCTTTTCTATTTCCAAAATTATGTTTGACGTTGGAGAAAAATGCACTTGAAAGCAGGAATCTACTACTTGCTTTTCAGTAGGAGGACCATGAAACACTAGAGGCTACAGAATACCTTTTTTGTCTGTGTGGCCGAAAAGAGAGCAGTCTGCCTCCCCTGTGGAGCAACTAGCATATTAGTTTAACTCAGAATAATAAAAACACCGATAGTTGAACATACAAAGAATAATGAGAAACAAGACGTGCAATGAACTATCAGATATGCTGACAGAAAACACAAGTTGGAATAACATAGAAATTACACTAAGAACAAGTGATTACATGAACTTTTCACCCAGGCATGTCTGGTTTTGCACACACTGGTAGCCATTAGTCAAATAGTTGAAAAAGATATTCATCTCAACTTCAAGCATCCACATGCATTTAAGAACATTTACATCAACCTTAAGATTATTTTAATGTAGAAAATAATCAAAACCGAGAACTTGCAAGGGCAAAGAAAAAATGCATCTTTGTACTTAGTTCTAATTAAAATCATTAAGAAGGCCTAGCACAGGAAATCATACTTAAATCTTAAAATTGACTATCAGTTTAGACAAAAATTTCACGAAGTTATTGTTTTCATAAGACTTAGCAGGTAACACTACTGCTTTGGTGACTACCTCCTTTGGTAGAAGTTTGAGGATTTGCTGCATGTCTTCCTCGAAGTTTGCTTCCAAAATCCTATCAGCTTCATCAATCACAAGACACTGCAAGTTTAGGCACTAATTTCAGAAACCACATTGATCCTTGGACACAGGCTCAGGTAAGCTATGAATAGTTTGTAAGGTAAATTCTAATAAATATCACAGGTGGGAATTTTTGAGAATAATTGATGTCACTATATATCATACTAAGAAACGACATCATAAATAGATATAACGAGCCACTTGAAAGACGCAAGTACCTTAAGGTTCTTATAAATGAAACCCTTGGTATTTCTAAGATGATCAAGAAGTCGGCCAGGGGTGCATACTAAGAGATTAGCCCCTTTTGCAATACGTTCTGCCTCTGCTCTTCTTGCTGAACCACCAATGACCAACCCGAGAGTCTGTGAGTGATACTTGAGAAGATCCTTTGCCACAGCATGCGTCTGAGTTCATTATTAAGACTGTAGGTTAGCCTTGAAAGACACACTCTTAAATGGGTAACCACTGTCCAATAATGTATTACTTTCATTGTTTAGCTAACAAATTCAATATAGTTGAACCACAAAAACTTGGGATAGTAACATATATTATCTTCAATAATTGGGACGTTTTTTGCAACAGCTCTGTGTGCAGTAAATTTTATTGTACCTAGATACTATCAACAAGCTAATACTAGACAAAGGTGAACTGTGACAAATGATGTTGTCACAAGTGATTCAAAATGAAGAGTATATATGCTAAGAATTCCAGACTATCCCAGTTCCTCCACATATTTAGTTGTAGACGATTCATACATGCATCTTTATATTCCCATATTTTCAATGAAAGTAAAAATAGATAACTTCATTATCTTTAACGGATAAGGATAGAACAAGCTACTCCATTCTTCCAATAACTAGACCTAATTTGACCTCAACAGTATGAAGAGTAAAACGTTTGGACAAATTATTATCTTAATTTTGGTTAAAAGATGGTTACTCTAACATTTGCTCTAATGTTAATTGCTATTTAAATTATTCTTTTAATAAATGTTAATTGCTAGTTATAAAGATGTCAAAGTCAAATTCAATAATTCTAAAGCAGAAACAGCTTATATTAGTTTGTATTGTGGAACTATAGTTACGTTTTTGGAACATGTTCCTAGCTATTTTTGCTTTCAACTGGTCCATGCCTCGTACTGTCAGAGATGCTAATGTCAGTCGGACCTCTAGAAAGTTGAAAATCTGATCAGAAAGATCTGGATCATGGTCCCAGTGTAGTTTTTGGTGTATCTGGTGTTGAAGGAATAGGGGATGTTTTGATGGGAGTCAACTCAAATACGTTCTCTTCATGCAAGATGTTGGTTAGTCTATTTAGTTGGGCAAACCATTACCCTGTAAATAACATCACACCTTCCTAGATTTTGTCAGTTCTTTAGTTCTATAAGGTTTTCTGTATTCTGGAATGACAAATCCTCTGTTGCTGTAACCTAATAATGACATTGAATTACTTCATCAAAAAAAGTAACACCTAAGAGAAGTGTATGATGACATCAAATTACTTCATCAAACAAAAGTAACACCTAAGAGAAGTCAAGTTTATTAAAGGACAGATCAAAAATGGGAAGGAGGTCAGTTTTGTTAGGACAGTAGTATGCAGCAAGGAGATCAGCCATATCAACTAACCGCATATAGTCATCCGCCCTGTCCCACCCCCACCCTCACAAACAAAAAAGCAGGAAGACTAAAAAGAGAAAATAAGCAAAAAGGAGAGGCAGGGAAGAATGAGTATTTACCTGTATAGCCAGTTCTCTTGTTGGGCAAATAACAACCACCCCAGTTCCATTACGAGGTGTAAAGTGGACGTGAAATAATAACTCCACAGCTGGAATCAAAAATGCTAGTGTTTTACCGGAACCAGTTCTTGCAGCTCCGAGAACATCCTTGCCTTCCAGAAGAGGAGGAATCGCCCTGGCTTGGATCTTCAATACCAAAGATAAACAATTAAGGTAGGAATGTTTTGCGAGAACAATGAATGTTAGCAATTCAGTAAACCAAAATAGAGACATAAATCAAGTAGTTCGAGTCCTTGTGGACAAATTATTATCAACTCACTTTTGCAAGCTCTGGAAAAAAAAAAAAAAAAAAATTCACTTCAAGCAACTGGAGACAGAGTCCAGTAATAAATAAGAAACTTGTTGACATCATAGCTGAAACATCATTCAGTTTAATTTCTACATTTCCCAAATTAATATCTCACTAGTAGCCTGTTTGCCCAAGCTTACTTTTTCCCAAAAGTGCTTATTTTTAAAAAAGTAAGGTGTTTGGCCAAGTTCTTGGGAGAAAGTAAGAGCTCCTGGGGATAGGCAAGTAGCAAAAGCTGTTTTTCAGAAGCTAAAAAAATAGTTTTTCCCTAGAAGAACTTTTTTGAAAAGTACTACTGAGAAAACACACTTAGGGGTCGTTTGGTGTGAGGTATACGTTATAACAGTCCCGGGATATTAGTTAGTCAAGGGATTATTTATCCCACCATTTATGCTTTAATGATGGGATAAGATATCCTATATATATGGTGGGATAAGATAAGATGCCTCTCCTCTTCTTATTTTTGAAGCTTGTCCAAACCGGATATAGCTACTATCTGCTTATTAAAACACTAGAAAATGCAAATTGAAAATCTAATAAACAACTAACATGCCATCAAGGATCCCAATTTTCATCTTTTGAGGTATAAGCAAGGCAAATAAAGATAGAAATGCGTGTAATTTACCTGAGTCATGTACTCAAATCCCATATCCTTGATTGCCTTCATGGTGGGTTCAGAAATTTCAACAGAGGAAAACAACTCCGCACTCATAATACCTGATCCACTCTTCATCTCTTTCTTAATCTCCGCCTTCAGTTCATCATCCAATTTCTTCTGTTCTTCATCATCCTCTTGCCTCTCGTCTTCTTCGTCCTCGTTCTCTTTCTCCTTCTTAGTCTCCTTTTCCACAACCATTTTGTTCTTCTTGTCTCTCTTTCGCTTTCTCTTCTTCTTAATTGACTCTTCTTCTGCAACTACTATATTAGGGTTTTCTTCAACCTCAACCATGGCTGACAACATATAAGTTGGCAGTGGCAGCCGCGGCGGGTTCACTGAATAAAACATATAGGTTTTTCTAATTAGTCAATTTAAAAAGATTAGTAGAAGACCACAACTTTGAGCTATTATCAGGTAAGTTAAACTAATAAAAGCAAATACAATAGTGATATGTCTTGCTGGTAGGAGGCGTCAGATATACATTAGATTTAGTCGCAGTGCGAGAAAGCTGGTCCGAACACCACAGTTATCCAAAAAAGGAAAGCAAATACTACTGTACAATATATTAAACCTGTATTTTACCACTAAAAAACAACTGCGCGAAAAAAGAAAAAAGAAAAAAAGGAGCTAAGGATTTGCTTTATTTATACACTTATGATAAAAATTAGGAAGATACAGTTGATAGTTGATACCTCGGAGAAAGAGAAACTGGAGATTTTGCTGTGGCAGAAAGTTATGCAGATTGCAGAGGAAGAAGAAAGGAAGAGGGGGGAGGGTTTTGGCGAGAGCTGAGCAGAGAGTCTGTTATTATTTGGGCTTCGTTTGTTTGTTTTCTATCGAGCCCAATTAATAAAGGTAAAATCTATGTTTGGGCTAAGATTAGGACCTAGATGGGCCAAGACTCAAGCTCGGTAAGCTTACATGGGCTATCCAGAAAAAGACTTATAACTCGGGAAGTTATATCTAGTGTCCTTCAAAGTAGTGATCTTAAATTTTTATCCTCAAAGTGTGTGGTCTTAAATATTTCTATAAATTACACAAATACACAACTTATATTTTCAATGTTACAAAAAATCTTAACTCCCTAAACATATAACAAAAATCTCAACATATACACAGAATGTTATGTATATGTCGGCTATGTTATGTATATTAACAGGTAGAGAGAGTAAAATAATTAAAAAAGTGGTAGAGAGTGTAATTACTTTCAAAAGGGTTGGTATTATGTTATTTATACATAATATTTACCCCCCATAAATAATTCTAACATTTTTCTGATAGGTAAAACTTGTGGTCATCAGGTTCATTGTCTTAATATGTCCTGCACGTCTGTCTTGTGGGTAAAGTTAGAATCTCTGTCATCTGGGCGATATATTTAAGTTTTAACTTTTGCTTCTAAGTCAGAACTTTCGATCAATTGTGCATTTTCATCTTCTTAAAATGTCATGAATATCTGTCTTATGAGCAAGACTTAAAATATCTATCTTATGGACAAGATTTATTAAGTTGGTTAAAAAATCAAGGCCACCTCTTATTTTAGGGTCATTTCTGAATTTAATTCAGTATAACTCAACCTAATTCAACATTTAACAAATAACAGATCAAACAAACTTATGTTCAATATTTTCGTAAGTTTATTTATATGATATATGAGGCACAACTCGATTGGCCCCATAACTTTTAGATGAATTAAGTCGAAGGGATTATGATTTTACGGATTATATTTGACAACAATGGCGCAATGGAACTATGGAAGTCTTGTGTCGTAAACTTCAATCCTATCTCACCTATACGATTGAGCCAAATACACGTGAATTATTATTTTCTAGATATACAAATTAAAGGAGGAGGAGAACTAAGCATTTATATTTGAACGTTATCATGGTGAGAGACTATAACAAATGAGAATATATCCAATATAATCTACAAATAAGATTCGTGGAAGTAAAATGTATGTAGATAATACTTTTTTTTTGGAGTCACGAGGCGATGACTATAAACTTCAGTTGGACGATAACTATAAAACTGCAGAATATATAGAGAGATTCAAATTATGTTTAAAAAATATAATGATCAAATATTAATGATCTCTCTTTGTTGAGTTTTAATCATATTGTTAGTATAAAAAAATATATTTGCGAAAAGAAGAGGGTTATTATGTCATTTCCCTTTGTTAGTAGAAAACTAAAAAGTTGTTATTATTGTCGAACCTCAAATTAAAGTGATCAAACACAGAAAATGTCAATACATCTCGAAAGCCTATGTGAGTCCTCATAGTTACCTTCATCTTATTAAAGTCATCAAAAAACGTTTTATATTATCCTTAATAACGATCCTGCATTGTCGCCACTGGCTCTCCTTGACGTTAATACAATGAAGAAACAAGATATTTGAACTTGAATCCTTTTAGAATGCTTGTATTTAATTTTAAGGGTTAAAATTACTCATGCCAATGTCATAGTACTCTTTCTAAAAATATGCAAGAAAAGTTTTGTTTGGGGGGAGGAGGGGATTTGCAAGTACAATTTCAGGTAAAGTGGGTGTAGATCTTATCTTGTGAATATTCAGATTATAATCGTTATGATAAATAGTCACTTACATTTATTAGAAATTCGACAATGGAGTAGTGATAAAGTTAAATTGAAGTATGTGTATATATATACATATTTATTGATTTGATATAAACATCCATTACAAATACAATTCTATCCATACTTAAGATAGTAATTCTAAAGTTTGTGTTGATAATCACTAATCAATATCAAATCCATGCACTTAAAGTTGAGCTCATTATCATCCATAAAAACCTCGTTAAAAATAATTTCCAGTTATACATGTCTTTTTTTTTTTGGTAACCAGGATGTATATATATATATATATATATATATATATATATATATATATATATATATATATATATATATGCTTCAACATCTTACAGGGAAATTGTATGTTGGCAAGCCAACTGTACAAGCACCGACAGTAGTAACAGCACACCTAGCGCTAGTATTTACAATCTGAGAACTACGATTAGTAGTAGTAAACAAAAATCGGTCAGATGTATCTACTCTGACCCTTCGGCAACTCAAGTCTCCATTTATATCAGCTCTCAAAATATCTTTTACGGATTCAGGAGGTTCCCAAAATAGTTGCGTAGTAGTAGTTGCATTCATCCGTGCCAGTGCATGAGCCAACTTATTTTGTTCTCTGTACACATATTTCAGCAGTGGATTACCTAGTTTAAGCATCAGACACCTGCAATCAGATATTAAGGGTGAATCATCAGATGATACATTAGATACAACTTGAACAATTGGAAGGCAATTCACATAGATGATACATTAGATACAACTTGAACAATTGGAAGGCAATTCACATTGATTTGCAGTGATGTAAAGCAGTTCCAGTTATACATGTCACATGGACTCAAAGAAGAAAATACACATGAACTGCCTTTTGACTCTATGGAGGTCAGTCATTTAAAACTTAAAAACACTTCAGGTTAACAAGAAGAAAACAAAAGCAAAATAAATATATTTCAAATTTAACATTGGTTCACCTTTTTTAGGCCAAAGGGTAAAACTAATTTCCACTTCATGAAATTTAACCGTTCCTGGGTGCCTTTTTTTCCTCTTTTTTTAGTGAATATTTAGGGTACTCATAAAGTAAATAATCTACACCGACAATTGTATTAGACAGAGTTCATACAACAAACTCGATTCAAAAAACATACAAAAAATTTTAAACATGAAAAATAACATCTGAGAGATCACATACTCAACCACCTCAATTATCGTCATGGGTGTTGCTAGGGTGCTTTGATCAACTATAATGGTACTTATATCCTATGTTTTAATGTTAGGTGTCATGATAAATAAAAGATGAAAATTTCCCGTGATGGACCCCAAAAAATTCGTTTATAACGGACCTTTCACAATCTGACACTTATATGACCGTTACAAATTACCATATTTTTAAATATTCAAAATTGGCCCACTTTATTTCCACTCCAATTTATACTTTCACCAGATACTCAAAATTACCTTTATACCCTCCAAAAAGTCAAAATTAGAGTGAAAATAGCAACAATTGTCACTCTTCAAAAACACTCCCTCCCTCCCTTTACTATCAACCGTTGATCTCACTGAAATCAACGGTTCATGATCATCCTCCCAATATACAGGATCTTGATTTCCCCCTCTTTCCCAAACTTTGTCATTTCTTCTGTTTACTCAAGACCCAAATTTAGCTTATCAAGAATCTTGAATTTTAATTCAAAGTTTTCGACTTTATTGCGAATTACACAGTTTTTAGCTACTGGGTTACTGGGTAATCAGCAAGGGCATGTTTGGGTTATTTTGTCCGAAATGCCAGTTTTTACAAGATCTCAGATAACCGATACGCAGATACAGAATGATCAAAGAATTAGGCCAAGAACAGATCAAGAAGACACCCAAATGGCTAAAAATTTGAGAAATCCACATCATGGTTTGAAAGAGAAGATGAAAGCACTAACCCTTTTGTATGAACAGCAAAAACAAGGCTCTATGGGTTTCAAGAATCAATCTTTTTCCAAGCCTGATGAATCACGATTTTCGAGTCACCCGAGTATAGAACTTTTGAGTTCAAGGAGGAGAGTTGAGAAAGAGCAGAAACAAGCGAAGCCGGTTAGTCATGTGATGAGGGAGAATACTATGCATAGTTCAACTGTAACAAGAACTTATGTGCAGCCGCCACCGGTTCTTTCAGGGGTGGAGGATGGGAAGGAAAATGTCGTGGTGGGGGCGGGAGGGGAGAGAATAGTAGGATTTTCGTATCCTAGAAGGGTGAATTCGTCGAGTACTGTGGCAAGAAAACTTTCAATGGGAGGCTCAACAATGTCACATACGGAGCCTCGGGTGACTAGAAGGGTAGTGAAAGAAAATGTACAAGAGTTAGATACCATTTCGGAGAAAGCAGCCAGTAAGGGGGGGAGTGGTGATGATGGTGGTAGTAGAATTCTTGTTTTTGTAAGGCTAAGGCCAATTTCAAGAAAGGAGAGAGAAGCTGGAGCCAGGTGTTGTGTGAAAATAGTGGATGGTAGAGATGTTTATTTGACTGAATTCACCACTGAGAATGACTACCTTCGGCTAAAGAGGCTCAGGGGGCGCCATTTCACTTTTGATGCTTCCTTTCCTGATACTGCTACTCAGCTTGATGTTTATTCCACAACGTGAGTTGGAATGATATCAATAACTTTCTGTTGATTCCACTAATTCGTCTATGATCCATTTAGCCTTCAATGTTAATGTTAGTGTGGTGGCAACTTGATAGTTTGTGGGTGCACTGTCATTTATAGTATCCTTTTATTTCTTAAAGCCTTTGATGTTAGTGTGGTAGCAACTTGATAGTTTGTGTCTGCAGGGTCATTTGTAGTATCTTTTTATTTCTCAAAGCTTTTGACGTTAGTGTTGTAGCAACTTGATAGCTTGTGGCTGCAGTGTCATTTTATAGTATCTTTTGAGGTCTAGAAGCTTCAAGATTTGAATTTTAGCAATGCCATCCTTTTGATGTTAGTGTGTAGAAACTTGATAGTTTATGGCTGCACTGTCATTTGTATCTTTTTATGTCTAAAAGCCTTTGATGTTAGTGTGGAAGCAACTTGATAGTTTGTGGCCTCAGTGTCATTTGTAGTATCTTTTGAGATCTCAAAGCTTCAAGATTTGCATTTTGGACATCCTTTGATGTTAGTACAATAGACCCTTGTGGTCTTGCCCTTCCGCGGACCCGCGCATATCGGTAGCTTTAGTGCAGTGGGCTGCCCTTCTTTTATCCCTTGATGTTAGTGTGTAGCAACTTGATAGTTTGTTTTAGTGTGTATCAACTTGGTAGTTTGTTGCTGCAAGTATCATTTGTAGACTATCTTTTGAGTCTAAAAGCTTCAAAATTTGCATTTTAGAAATGACTTTATTGATGTTAGTATGGTAGCAACTTGATAGTTTGTGGCTGCAGTGTCATTTGTAGCATCTTTTGAGGTCTTAAAGCTTCAAGATTTGCATTTTAGAAATGAAATCCTTTGACGTTAGTGCAAGTTGATAGTTTGTTGCTGCAGTGTCATTTGTGATGTCTTTTGAGGTCTAAAAGTTTCAGCATCTGCATTTTAGAGATGGGTATTTGTTAGTTTAAGAAATGATTTTTCCATAGTCTTTCTTGAGCAAAAAGCAGTTGTTTTGGCAATAGAAGCACATTATCTGTCTAGTACCCTACGCTGTTGTCATATTTAGCAGGCTAAGTGCTCTCATCATGGCTTTTTTACAATGACTATTGGAATAAAATGGAGTTAAATAGAGCGGAATGAATATAGAGTACTCATATTTATCAGACCCCATGGTGTAATGAGTCATAGGGATTGATTGATTGATAGTCAAAATATTGAAAGCTTAACAGAATTGTGAGATTTAATCATGTGTTTGATCTTTTGCTATTAGATGTAAGACTACCTAAGTCCACTCCTCCTTGATTAAAATTATATATAGAACTGATCATTTGGAGTCTTGTATTTTCCAGAACAGCAGAGCTTGTGGAAGCAGTTCTGCAGGGAAGAAATGGTTCTGTGTTTTGCTACGGTGCCACAGGTGCTGGAAAGACATACACAATGCTTGGTACAATTGAGAATCCTGGGGTAATGGTTTTAGCTATCAAGGATCTCTTTAGCAAGATACGGCAAAGGAGCTTTGATGGGAATCATGTCGTTCATCTTTCATACCTAGAGGTCTACAATGAAACTGTGAGAGATTTGCTGTCCCCTGGAAGGCCTTTAGTCCTAAGAGAAGATAAACAGGTACCTCCTTATTTCTAAAGAATGATCAGCTTTACTGATTGCCATTTGTCTCTGAAATGGTTAAACTGCATACTGCTCTATAATTTTCTTTTCTTGTCCCATCTTTTTTTCTTGTCGACTAGTAGTTGTAGTAGTTTCCAGTCAGATCTTCCCACATATAGAAGGAAATTAGCAAAAGGATGATCAGATTCTCACTGCTTATAATGCAGGGGATAGTGGCAGCAGGGCTTACTCAGTATAGAGCATACTCCACAGATGAAGTATGTATCCTTGTTTTCTTTTGGATTGGTCATAGTACTGTACTAGTGTATTAGTTGCTGAATCAAGGTTTTGTTGACTTTTTCTTCTATGGAAACAGGTAATGGCATTGCTCCAACAAGGAAACCTAAACCGAACCACAGAACCCACCCGCTGCAATGAAACGTCCTCACGCTCTCATGCTATTCTTCAGGTTACTGCAATTTTCCATATTCATAACTCATGCAGCACCACCACCGTCATTGATTTTTAATGAAGTTTGTATTCAACACACAGGCTGTGATTGAATACCGTGTCAAAGATAGTTCGAACGACATTTTAAATCGAGTTGGAAAGCTTTCACTCATTGACCTTGCTGGTTCAGAAAGAGCTCTAGCTACTGATCAGAGAACCCTGAGATCACTTGAAGGTGCTAACATAAATAAGTCACTTCTCGCGCTGAGTAGCTGCATAAATGCTCTCGTTGAGGGCAAAAAGCACATCCCTTATCGCAATTCTAAGCTCACTCAACTACTCAAGGATTCACTGGGTGGTGCTTGTAACACCGTGATGATTGCCAATATTAGCCCAAGTAATCTTTCATTTGGTGAAACTCAAAACACACTACACTGGGCTGACCGAGCAAAAGAGATCCGAACAAAGGTTAGATAATTCATAATTACTAGTCTGCAACGTTGTTTCGAGGTCTGGTTGTCATCATAAGTAAAATACTTTTATTGGCCATCATGATTTTTTGCCTTCAATGTATACTTCTTCAAAATGAATTTGTCATTCAAGAAGTTACTTTTATTTACTAAAATCTCTAGTCCTCTGCAGTGGTATTAACTTTTTGCAGTTTACCGTTTAATGCATTGACTTAAAAAGAGGTGTACATTCATTTCAGTGTGTGTAATGCTACTTATATCCATTGAAGTATCATGAGTTTGAAAAGAAGAATGAATGTTGTGCTTCTGAAAATTAATTCCACCTCCAGGTTTTTCATCTATAATGCCAGAGAATCCACAATGACATGCAGATGCAGTTGTCAAATACATTAGTAGTGAAGCATCTATAATTTTCAGTATTTACGGGACGCATTATGATCCTAATCTCCTTTTACCTAGTGCAGGCTTATGATGCACACGAGGAAATGCAAATCCCTGATTCTGAAACAGATCAGGCCAAGCTAGTGCTTGAGCTGCAAAGAGAGAACCGTGAATTGAGAGTGCGTTTGGCTCATCAGCAGCAAAAACTGATTACAATCCAGAAGGAAAATTTGGCTGCAAACGCTTCCCCTGCCCCATCGACAGTTTCCTCTATCTTATCACCAGCACCGTCTTCTGCTCAGCCAAATGAAAAACGAAAAGCAAGACCCTCTTTCTTGGCTGGAAATTGTTTTACACCAGAATCCAAGAGAAAAGGTGCAGATGACTCAGTTAGAGATCTAAAAAAGCTGGTTAAGGGATTGGAGGCAGAAATTGAAAGATTGAAGAAGGATCATGAATTGCAGATGAAGCAGAAAGATGATACAATCCGTGAGTTGTCACGAAAGAGTTCAAAACCAGCAGGAGGGACACAAGTGGGTGGCATAAAAAGGATTGTTACAAGGACAAGCTTGCGGCCAAGGGAAGTACATGATGTTGATTTGAAGAGTCCAAGTCATCGTTTTCATTCTCCAGCTCCCACGGCCAAAAAGCGCAGCTTCTGGGATATAACAACAGCTAACAGTCCATCAGTTGTCACTTTAAATGGACGAAAGACCAGAAGCCATGTTAGTACTGAAACAGCAGCAGCTCCATCCATGCTTCTCCAGGTACATTCAATATCTTTTACTAATCATTTCACATGGCATTCATTTCATCGAGTTTTTGGCTATCCGTGCTTCTTCAAGTATATCTTCATATCTTCTTCTATATTCATTTCACATGGCCAAAATTAGTTCATCAACTCTTTAGTTATGTGTCAGATAGATATGGACTTTTGCAAGTGAACAGTTGAACAATGGTTCTAATAGATTTTAAACTTTAGCTCACAAGAGAAGGTTAGATGTTTCTTGAAAACCTACAACATCATACGACATCAAAAACTGATACACATACCCCTCAATCCCAATCAAGTGCGGTTGGCTATATGAATCCTCACTTTCCATGTCACTCCATTTAAGTCCTTCTCAGTGCGATGGTAACAAACACAAAAACATTAGTCTCTCTAACACTAGAAGTTATCGACATTTTTCAGTGGCACAAAAAAACAACTTCATAATCATGCTTTAAAAGTGTACCTTTGAGTTTCTTTCTTCTGCGAACTGATGCAGCTTGCATATCCATGTTTCTGGTTTGTGTTCATGTTTGGGCCGCATATATACAATCACACCACTCAGCCAGGATTTGCTCGCCAGAATGTAAAGCAGTAAGGAAGGTAGATCACTTGGCAATTCCAATGTAGCTGGCGGAGGCTCTCACAGTTAAGCTTATCGTCTGTCACCCTGGAGCAAGGCCATGGAGGAGCACTCAATCAATCACTAGTATTAGACAACAGACTAACTGTTTTACAGTGATTAAATCTCTAATTGTTGTTTATGACTTCTTTCTCTCTTGTTCTTCTAGATTACTTGGGCTCATTGAAGTCATGTTATTAATATTATTTCAGTGTTTCTTCTGTTATGAAAATTTTGAAGCACATTTGCTTCAAATTTCTGTAGATTAGTGTGTTTTTATTGCAATTACTGTCTTGTTACTATCTGTTATTTCTTGTACTTTTGTTACTTCTTTTTTCTCGACTGCTTTGGACCCTTTTTCCCTTGAGCCAAGGGTCTACCGCAAACAGCCTCTCTACCGCTAAGGTAGGGGTAAGGTCTGAACCCACTTTGTGGGACTACACCCACAAAGTGTATTGTTGCAGACTGCTTTTCCAAGTTTAAAATGTTTCATGATCGCCATGTAAACCTTGGTAGATATTTTCTAAATCCATTTTCAATGATGGGAATAATGTCATTCTTGATTATGTTGTAAATTTATTAATTAATTTGCACTCTAGGTCAAACCGCAGAAGATTTCATGAAGAAATTGAACGTGGATCATGTTGTTGAATGATGAATTTTCTTAGAATGCCGTGTGTATCAAAACTTGAAATGGAGGTGAATCGCGGTTTGGACACCACAAAATTGGAACAAGAACAACATTCCTAATGTACTCTCACAAGTGAGGCGGGGGTGCACAGTTTAAATAGGCACAAATAAGAAAAAGGACTTTCATACCATGATTATGTGTTACAAAGCCTAGACAGAACTAGATAAATATGGCCCAAACACTAGTATTCGAGACAAAACCTGAAGACTTTTTACTCTGTTAACAGTTATTCGTCATCAAGATACCAGAATATGAGTAATTGCTTTTAATATGTGCTTCTAACCAAATTAACTCATTTCTTTCTCCCTCTTTCCTTTTCTTTCTCTGATAATCTTCCTTTTAGCAAGTTAAATAACTAGTTAAACAAAGAAACCTATTTAAGTATTCTTTTCAAAGGAGAAAATTTAGATTCAAAGGAATCATAATTTATAAAATTATCCAGCTAAATATGCTACCAGGTGTAAGCCTAATTAGGAGTTGGCTAGCCCATTGACATCATTATGAATGTTGTTTCCTACTTATCCTTTTCACTTTTGTTTTAATGGGAGTTGTATTCAGATCAGCTTAGACGTATTTTAATTATTTTAACAAGTACCTATAACCTCGCATCAACGAAGATATTGAGTAACTTTGCCACTAGGGTTTAATTTAATCAAGCATTCTTTTTTATCAGATTTGAGACCTAATCTCTCACGATGGTGTATAAGCACAAGAAATATAAATGCACTGTACTTTCCTAATGATTGAAGCATTAGTAGCAGACTGAAATAATCATAACATACCCAAAAAATGATGCTATTACCCTACTTTAAACTGTGTCATATCTTGCTAGGACCTCTAAAATCCTTGAGATTTTCATTTTTATTACTAGTACTAGTATTTTCCTCCATAATTTATATGCATCAAATTGCAATAAAAAGGCAGCTTGGCGCAATAAAGTTTTCGCTATGTGCAGAGTCCGGAAAAGGGCGAACCACAAGAGTCTATTGTATGCAACCCCACCTTGGATTTCTGTTAGAGACTGTTTCTACGACTTAAACTCATGACCTCCGCAGCCTTACGTTGCATTTTTGCTAGAGGCTGTCTCCACGGCTTGAACTATGACGACTTCCTGATCACATGACATCAACTTTACCAGTTACTCCAAGCCTCCTTTCATGCATCAAATTGCAATAGGATTTGCAAATGATTATACATGATTAGATGGGAAATACTGCAGAAAAAAAATAAAAAATCCTCGCTTATTCTCCTTAAAAATTGATTTGATTTAGGTCAAGCAGCAAACAACTATTGAAACTTTGAATAATGATAACAACATGATCAAAAGAAAACCTCGAATACTGTGAAAAATATAATCTTAATTTTGATATTTTCATTTATTATTGTTGTACTCCATCATACATCCACTAAGATGGCCCTCTCAAACATCAACCTTCTCTTTTTCACTTTGAATAAAGGATATTGAAAATAAAACAAATGAATATAAAGCCTTGAAAATAGGAGAATAATCATTGCATACTGTAATTGAAAGAATGAACATCTCTTTTCTCCTCATAATTAATTTCTAATAGCATCATATGATACCTACCCCTATTATTATTTTATTTATTTCTCATTAATAAGGGATCAGAACATATTCTGAGACAAGAAAATGGACATGTTTACTTATTTCATAAAAATTTTGATGTTTTAATTAGTTACACATACGATATTGACCTTCCCTATTGAATGAACCTTGGCTCAACGTTAAAAGTTGTCCTCGTGTGACCAAGAGGCCATGAATTCAAGCTATGAAGACAATTTGTTGAAGAAACACAAGTAATGAACCATACATGTACCCAACGTAATTCTGGCCCTTTCTTAGATTCAGCATATAGCGAGAGTTCAATGTATCATGCTCCTTTTTAACCTCCTCAATCAAGTGAATCTTCGCGCAGAGGTATAAGTTATCGTCATATGACTAAGAGGTCATGAATTCAAGCCGTCGAAACAGTTTCTCGAAGAAATGCAAAATAATAATGATGTGTTACATACATATGCCTGATGTAATTCTGGCCCTTCCTTAGATTCCCCTTGCATAGTGGGAGTTTAGTGTGTTGACACCTAATTTTTGCCCTCCACAATCCAATTTAATTTCGAGTTTCTTCAATTTTAAAATAAAATCACAACAATTATTTTGTTCAAATAAATGTTGGTTTAAATTACTTATTCAATTCACTTTTATCATTTAATTGACGATTATACATTTTGTTATTTAAATGAACGTGTTCATTAAAATTAGATTTTTATTGATTAAACTTGAAAGTTAATCCGAAGGGATAAAATCTTGATTTTAAATATATTTTACTCTCAAAATATTTTATTTGGAGGAATATTTGTTGGATTCTTATCAAATTAAGAAACTCAAGGTTAATTTGTTACTTGATTTGTGCCAGATTGCGATTCAATTTAGCGAACGAATTAAATATGACCTTAATTGAAATCAAATTGGCCCAATTGTAATGCAATTGACCAATAGATATTCAATTTGGTTATAATTTAAATAAGTCGTTTAAATTGTAATTCAATCTTGATCCCAAAAGTCACTATTTCTTAATTGAGATTATTTTAATCCGATTAAATTTAATTAGAGTTATTTTTAATCTAATTAAATTTAATTATGATTATTATAATCTAATTAAGTTTAATTAGGGTTATTTAATAATTCAATTAGTTTAATTATGGTTATTTAATAACCCAATTAAATTTATTAGGGTTATTAAATAACCCAATATTTAACCCAATTAATAAACCAAGCCGGCCTAACAACAAAGCAATTTCAGCCCAAAATTTTCCTGACCCGGCCCAATATCTTTTCTTCCTTGTAACAACAACATCAACCATGGCAAATCTAGCCATAACATCAAAAGCAACATCAACAAACAACAACTCCTCTCAACCCAAATCCAACGCCCCTATACCGACGTCCACCGTCAACTAGAACCAAACCCAACCCGTCAACCATAGACAACCCGATACCGGCGACTCCAAGCCCGGCGCCGGCGACCCGAGTTCGGTGAACTCAACAGTTCAACAATTTTCACGAGTAGCTCTATGCCCGACAACCCGACTCGGCGAAACTCGATTTTGATTTCCCTCTCTCCACGTCAATCCCAATCTCCTTTTCTTTGCTTATAATTGTTGAGCTGTCTGGGTTCTAGAAGAATCCAAAATTGGCGACATGTCCTTAAAAACGGTTGTTCCCACCTCACAATTTCAATTTTGTACCATGCAAGTACAGAGGTGGACGTTTTTGATTGGATTGAAAAGAATTTTGGATTTTTGGGGATCTTGATCTTAATTCAAAATTCAAAATTCAAAATCTCCACCGAAGAATTCCAAATTGGTCCCTGATTTTCCTTTATCCCACATCGATGGGAGCACAAAAAGCAACCTCTCCCTTCTCTTATAAAAGGGTAACGGTAGAGCAATTTGAAGCAAGTCTCGGAAGGTGGAAAAAGCCATTTTGAGCAAAAAACTAGTATATTTTTGTTTAAGCATAAAATTTTCTTCTTTCCGAGGAAGGTTGGGGTGGCTCGGAGCTTTCCGAGTCGATAAAATCAAGCTCCCAGCGGTGATAACTGTGTTGATAGCTCGTCGTCCCGTTTTACCGCCCCGAAAGAGGTAAACGCACGCTCATCCCTTTTAATTTCGTTGTTTCCTGCTTCATCCCCCTTTTCTTCGTAGAAGTAGTTTATCTGTTTGAAATGAATGAGGCTGGGTTGTCTGTTGTAGAGGCCCAAAAAGCCATAGGATTCTCTTCTCTTTAGAGAAGACAATATTTGGTCGCGTTCATTATATTTGGATAACCTTTGCCGTGATTGCCTATATGCAATCTTTGCTGATTTCGCCTTAGATTTGAAATTTATCGCTTATTCTTGCTATTACTGATGCATTTGTTATGCGACTCTACTGCTTGAGATGAATAGTTGGTTCCGTGACAGAGATTCATGCTTTGATTTTGTTTCGGGCTGTTGGTATTTCGTTAAGCTGTTTTCATAATCAAATCTCTTGCTTGGAGTCTGTTGAATAGTTTTGGTTTGATGGTTGTCATGGTAGCTATCTTTTTGGAGTAAAGCTGAGTGCTTTGAGCAAGTTTAATAGATTTCGGGTTACTAGAGTTTTGTTAAGGATGTTTACACAATAATGATTCGAACTTTGGGTTTGCTTAATGATTTCGGGCTAACGATATGTCGTTATAGCTGGTTTTGGTGTCAAGGTCCCAAGATTTAATCTCAATTGAATAGTTTCAGGTGGTTGTGTGCGATCTAGCTGACTCTGTGTCAAAGTTCTGTGGTAAAAGGTCTAAATATGCTTATATTTTCACAAATCGATTTCTTATTTGCAAGTCAAAAGATATATTTTCAAACATGTTAAGTAACACGAAGTCTTTGTCTGGCATAACGTGACGCTTTTTCTGATTTAAAATAAGGTGGTTGTGTCGAACTAAGGTCCGGTAGGAAAATGAAGTTTATGATTTATATGTCTATAAGCTTGCTTTGAGAGTGTTATATGATGTTAATTGGATCCTGTTTAAATTCATTTGAGTGGTGGTGGTTTGCTTAGCTTGCATTATAATAAGTACAGGTTGGTCATAGTTTGCTTAGTCTGCGATACTAATTCTAACTTGTTTGAAGACATTTACTTAGTCATAGTTTGCTTAGTCTGTGGATTAAAGTCAATGTAAACTGCTAAGAGTATTTCCTGTTATTCATGCTTATGAGGTGTACCTGTTTTACTATTGGTAGTCAGTTCAGGGGATTGTTTACAGTAGATCGGACTAGATTTATATTTCATGATGCAAATTCTGATTGGGTTGAGTACGCTTATCCTTATTATAGCCTGCTCTTGATATTCCTGCTGCTACAATTCCTTAAGTTAGCCTATTTTCTTGTGGGCTGAGGTTCATTAGGAACCGTTCCTCTTCATCCCCTATTTGAGATAGCGGTATGGATCGCGTACGTTCTGTGCTTGGGATACATCGTTTTCGTGGTTATTGTTGTTGGTTTCTATGCACGACACATGATGAGAAGTTGCCTTTAGTAGACTGGTTTGGCGTTTTTTTTATAACGATAATTTAGTAATCATTTAAATGATAACTGTAGGATGTAGATTAATTATTTTGCTTTTTCTTTTGCATGTGGATACGATTGAGTCCTATACGGACTCCCTTGCCTATGCATATCTATCACGGGCCATGGAGGCCCTAAAACCCCAAGTTGGTTCCGAAAGAATTTCCAAGTATCCATCGCGTGGTATACGGGTATAAGGAGGTGGAAGAAGCAGAAGGGATTAAAGTCCCATATTTGAAGCGGCTAAGAGACAAAAGTCTCATTTACTATTTCGTTTTGTTTAATTAGTGTTGTTTTTATTATTTATTGCTTATTTTATTTGTTTATTCATTCATTTGGGCCTCGAAGTCAAAGTTGTATTTAATACAGGTAAAGTGAAAACTCGAGCCAAAGGGCCCGAAAACATAGAAATAGGACAGGTGAGAGGAAAATGGGTTGAAAACCCAACTAGATTAGGACAGGTTTAACGGTTTGGGCTTCAAAGCCTAAATCATTACTTCTCCTCCCTTTCCCTTTCTTTTGATTATTTGTTTTGCATGCCTTTTACGAACCCAGTCAAATTCCCTAATGAGTTCGCTAAAAACTAATCTTTGCAAACTTTCAAAATATTTCTAAAATCAATCACTTCTCAACAAATCAAATTTCAGAAGCTAATCAAAGACGTTTCAAACAGTCCGGATAACCGCAAATTAGCAGACGTTTTAGGTGCCTAACACCTTCCTAAAACGTTAATAGGAACCGCTTATCTAGAATCTCTAACTTAAAACGATTTTTCTGTTTTGAATCGTTTGAAGTAACGCTCGAAAGGTTTCTTAATTCCTTTTCAAAATTAAGTGGCGACTCTCTTTCAAAAAGTCGAAATTTCTTCGCAAAAACATAGTGTATTATGTTGCCCTACACTGGCATGAGGGGGTCAGTTTAGGCACAGGCCTCATGCAATTTCTAAAGATTGTGATTTAATCCTTGTTAATGGATATGCATGTCATGGAAAAATTTGAAACTTCTAATGGTGTAAAAGGAAAGCTAAGTTCTAAAGCTGAGTAACATGCCAGTCAGTGAAGGAAAGTTTGGGTTGATTTTGCTTTTGAGGACTTCTATGATTGAGCTTTAGTAGTAGTAGTTTAACTTCTTGGGATTCTCATGTTACTTTGATCAGGTCCTGCAGACCAAAGATAATATGCACCAAAACCAATGATTGGAACATGCAATTTTTATACCCTTCGGATCAGATGCCCACAATTTATCTAGTATTGTATCTAGCTATAGTTGCCAGAAAAAGTAACCTAGCAAATCCTTAAAGATTTGAAGGGGGGTAAAGCAGTCAAGAAAAGAAGGAAAAGGAAAAAACAAAGCCTCCTATTGGAGAGTCTCATCTGCTTGGAACACCTTTTGTCATCACAATTTGAATTTACAAAAAAAAAAGTATGAAGAAGAAATTAGTAAAGGGGTGTTTGTGCTAAGAGATTCAAGAATTTCATCATCATCCGCACAGTTAATTGTACAGTAACAAAACGCCAACTTTGATTGATAAAAGAACAAAGTTTGAGCCATAATGTCACGGTATCAATGTTAAGCCGGCGGTCTATCGGAAACAGCTTGTCAGGTCTACGTATATTGGGATGTTGTTGTTGTAGTGTCATGGTATCAACAGAGAATTAGAAGACAAAAGGAATAAATATTTGTCTTATCTGATCATGCAGTATCCTTCAATCAAGCTAGCATATTTAGGTAATATAAGTAACATATATTTTCCATTCCACCCAAGAAAGAGAAAAAGATTACAGTAACCCATAGTTATCCCAAATAAAAATACAAAAAGAAAATAAAAGCATAGAACATTGCTAGATCTCCATGTTCATGGATCAAGAAAAGATTAATATATTCAGTTAAAAAACTCTCTAATATTCTAATAAGTTTTGGTTGATAAACCTTAAACTCTGAGCAAGTAAATGCTAAGTTCAGGAGCTCCATTGCTATCAGGATTCATCATGTAGAATGCCTCTGAATCTCTTGATCCAATAACTCTCTCAAATTTTGCTCTCATATACATAATCTCCCCAGACTCAGCACTTTCTTCTTCTCCATTCCCTGGCAAAACACCAGCACCCATTGATATTGGCTCCACAGCTTTTAGAATCTGCAGTTCTTTTTCCCCTATTTCTCTTTTTGTTGCAAAGCCACATTTTTTACCATTGCAGTAAGTCCTCCACACAGGCTCGTCTATGAGTCTGGACACTTTTTTCTCTTCCTCCTTATTGCATTCCAATGCGATTCGGACTAACCCGGACGCCATTTCTCGGACTAATCCACTTATAGGTGTGGCTAACTCAACTAAGAAAGCTGGCTGTGAGGTAGAATCTTTTTGAAATGCAAAATGTACATGTCCACGCCTGTGCCCAAAAAGGGTGCCTACAACTCTTGTTCCAAGGCCTTGTTGGAAGTTAGACCTGTTTCGCCCGAACGCCGTTAGGACAGATTTTAGCCTGGCTACTGCTACAGTTTGTAGCTTCCTCCTAGTTGCCGAAGTAGATTCTTGCTTTAACTGGTTGTTGTCATCTGCCTTGTTTTCATGGATGGTGTTTAAAGTAGAAGTCTTTGTGTTTGAGACTTCAGGATTCTTGAAAGAATGTGCCTTTATATTCTCTATTTTCCCCCCTTCATTTCTGTTTGAGGAGTGCTTGGGAGATGGATTTTCTGATGTCACTTCTTGTTGCTCTTGTTCTTCATTGCTGACTTTAGCTGTCCAGTGGAACTGCCTCTTAGAGGAGAAGTCTTGGAAACTCTTTGCCATGATTGTCTTCATCTAAGAAAAGAAACTGAGAGCAGGCTGGACCTTTAAAGTGTTGGTGGGTAGGAGAGGAGAAGAGAGTGAGGGGCAAAGAGATTCTGTTTGCTTCTTTATTCAAGGGATTTCTTTTTAATCTCTTTTTCTATTGTTATATATTTGTTTTGCTTCTAGTACTTTGTTCAAGTAAATAAGAATCTGACAAAAGAAAAACACAAGTGTCCCCACCAATTGTCATGGGAATTGGGAGTATAACACAGGGAAAGGTGAGGGCTTGAGAGGGTGTGAGGAGAGAAAGGTAAATGTTTTGAAATAAAGAAAGGAATCTAAGGGAGACATAAGATGTGTTATTTCACTTTCTTGTGGGGTATGGTGAGAAAGAAATAGCTTGACTGGCTCTTTTTTGACCTGAATAAAAACAGTGTGGTCACAAAAATCACAGTGAAAGAGAGAACCAAAGAACCATCACTATTTACTATAAACATTCCCCCAACACATCCTTCTGCTTCATGTCTAGTTAGTATGATAAAATCTGCACCCCTTACCTAAAGGGAACAGAAGAACAGTGATGATGTTTGCCTCAGCTCATCAGTAACTTAGATTCTCAAACCTTACAAAAGACATGAAATATTATGTCATTACTCAAGACACAATAACCTGCGATACACAATACAACAAAGCTGACACAGTGATAAGGGATTACTCAAGACAGGAATAACCTGCGATACACAGTACAACAAAGCTGACACAGTGATAAGGGATTATCTGTTTCATTCCTTGCATTCAATTTTTTTTGAAAAAATATTGCCACGCCAACCTTGAGAAAAGGAAAAAACGCCAACCATATGGTGGGCCTAATTAAATGGAAAAGCTAAGGCATCTTAGTTTCCCTTCTTTGGAAGGGGAAAAGATCTGCACCAAAACCAAGTATGGGGGAGCACCAAAGGCACGACTTGGCAGTCGAAGAAGTGAGTGAATTACCATAGGAAATCATTAGTCAAATGCTGGTTGAAACAAAGTCAGTTGCGGATAATGGTGGATCCAAAGTAAACAGGAAACACCAATTTAGGCAACGTACAAGGATGACCCTAGGTTGTTGCCATGAGCACTAAGTTGAGTTGTAAAGCCATTAGAACAATGACCAAATAAGTGTATAGCGACCATCACATTCACAATTCGTCCCCTACTTGTTTTCAGTGCTGTGACAATTTTTTATTAGGTAAAAGTAATAAAGATGCAAACCCCCAAAGCAATCAATCACATTGGTCCTGGGTGGGGGCTGAGTCGGCCAATTAGTATGAAAAGGGCCAACGGATAACGAAGAGCCCCAGAAATTCCCACTCTTGACAAATAAAAAATATATACAGAAAGCACTTGTAGGCCGCATAGACTGTTCTGAAGAAAATTCACTAATTACAGAACATATGGACATAATTAAAAGAGTACAAATTGAACTCAAGTTCACAAGCAGGCAAAGGTGCCAGGAGTTTTTTGTACACGGTAAAAGAGAAACCACCTCTAAAAACTCAAAGAGGTACTTGCCTACAGGAAAAATAAGGCCCTAAGTTAGCAATCCAATTTTTGCTCCGCTTCTGTCTCTTGCTGTTTGGGAGGAACTGTAACACCTCCATTCATCCTCGCACGTGCTTCAGCAAACATCCTCTGTTGTGCAGCTAAAGCTTCTTCTTCAGTCATTTCAGTTACATTATTGCTCCACTTCCCAGCTCTCACAGTGTCCTGTAGGAGAAACATAAAGTAAAAGGGCAATCCTCAATGAAGATCTTTTCACCATTAAATCATTTCGCATGGCGGCAAAACTTTTTGAGTTCAAAATAAAAGAAGAGCGAATATCACTTTACAACAGCAGAAGGATGTCTTCATACTTCCTAATTTCTAGGCCTCTCATAGAATCCGACAATGTAAGAAGACAGAAACTAGCTCATACATACCACGGTCTCCAACTTGTGTTGTTCATATGCGGCATAAACTTCTTCAATATATTCCCCAAAGCCAAGAACCTGAAAGCCAAAAGTGTTTTTATCATTCCAAGGAAACAGTAGGATATAGAACAAATTTTCACAGGCTAACATATCAAATCTGACCTAAAAGTAACTATTTAATTAAGGTTCCTTATTATTCGACACCAATAATTGTAGAAGTATTTAACTACCCAGCCTAAAACTGGTCCATGGGTTTCCCGGTGAAAAGTTGTTCCTAGACACCTAAAGAAATGAGAATGTGATATTGATGTGGCTAACATCACTAACAAATCAAACATGAAAGTAATTGACAAGGTTTGCATTTCATCATCCTTATCAGTGATATGCCACTTTGTGACTTCAGATGAGAAGTAGGTTTGAAATTCTTTAAATCACCTTCAAATTAACTCAGGCTAAGGGTGACTACAGCTGAGAACAGAAGAGAATTGCAAAAGAGCAAAATGAAGATGATTAACAATTGAGCATAATAGAGTAACTACAGGATCAAGAAGTACCTCTAAAGACTTGAGTACATGTTCTGGTGCAATTGTTCGTCTATCTTCTCTATTACAAACTTCATTCGATTCTGATGAGATAAGATTGATGAACTCTGCACAAAAACAATGAAAGGTGGAATACCATGCAAATTAAAATTGGGACTACAATAAGAAGATTCTTCAATTATGAAATCAAGATATGATATAATTTGATGGAATGTAAAGAGATGAAATTATATGGTCCAGTACAAGAGAGACTTCTACTCTGTCGAAGTAGCAAATACAGGTCACCAGCCAAAACATCAATGGAAATATAGTAAGAATAAGCAAATAATAGCAGTGCCTCACAGCACATTGTTATGCTTTGTTTCTATCAACCACATCCCAACAGACCTTGACTACACAAAATGATTATGGAATAGGTTACTTTATCAATAAAAATAAAGGATTTTATCAATAGGTTTGTATGACAGATTAATGATCGAGTTTCGGTAGAACTGCGCTTTTTAAGTTACCAGGAGTCATAATTCATATGTGGATGATAACTCAAGATGGGTTAAAAAGAAGTTGAATGCCTTTACAGGTTACTTCTATTAACTAACCATGTCCTAAACTGCTTAATGCTTATCATGTGTCGCCAGAGTGACAACCAAGAGCTAACAAACAACTCAAGCAAAAGTCTTCCTAGTCAACCGTCGTTCTCCAATGTAGATACAGATTATTACTTATTCCACCCAAATATTCTAGAGAAGCATAGTTGCTATTAGAAGAAACCAGTACTGACAACAGCATATCAACAGAACTTCAACTAAACTCAAAAAATAAAATCCGACATATTAAAATCAACTCACCTACACAACATTCAATCAAAAGATCCTGGGTATCTCGGGCAACACGAACATCAGGGGGCAACATTTCTTTAATAATCTTCGTCATAGATGCTGCAAAGAGAAAATAGAAGTACTTCAGTATATTCAGCAAATCAAGCAAATAAGTAAACTATTAGGCGAACTGACTCATCTATACCAAATAGCAAACTCGTGAGAAAACAAAATAATTCCAAGCATGAGGTGAAACTAGAAGCAATAAAATACTTCAATTGTACCACTATTTGGGTTTTGTGACTGAAATCATCAATCTCATCACATTATAAATTATTATCAAATTTCATTGCAGAAAAAAACAGTATCACTTAAATCGCTCACAAGTCAAATTTTACCCCCAACAACAACATAAAATACCTAGTTAAATCCCATAAGTGGGGTCTGGGGAGGGTAGAGAGTATGCAGACCTTACCCTACCTTGTGGAGGTAGAGAGACTATTTCCAAAGGACCCTCGACTCACGTGCAGCAAATCAAATTTTACCATCTTAGAAAATATTTCACAAACCCTGCTCTCCCAGCATGGACAGAGCCAACCGCAAGGAAAAGAGGTTCAATTAAATACCCTTTTTCCATAAAATTGTACTCTGAAGTAGGGAAAAATGATTTGTTACACAAACCACTGTATCCCTTAGACATAAGAGAATATTCTTGTGTTGCAGACTTGGAGTAAAGGAGTTCCAAGGCATCGCACTCTAGTATTTTTTTGAAATCCTTGTATGAATTTCTGGCTACTCCACTATCTCCCAGCCTAGTAAAAATTCAATTGTTTCCAATAGTCCTATATCATGCCTCCAAAAGCAATTAATATCCCTCCTTCACTCCCCATTTGTCCACTCAAAATCTAGCTAATTAGGCTTGAACAATAATCAAACAGAAACAGGAGGATATTCAGCTTAAAAAATAAATCAATCAAAAAAGCAGGATCATGAGAGCAACAAAAAAGGGCAACCTCGGTGCACTAAAGCTCCCACTATGTGCATGTCTGGGGAAGGGCCGAACCACGAGGATCTACTGTATGCAGCCTTACTTAGCATTTCTGCTAGAGGTTGTGGAACTGTTTCCACAGCTTGAACCCGTGACCTCTGGTCACATGGCAGCAACTTTAGTAGTCACTGCAAGGCTCCCCTTCAAATCACGCAAGCAACAGAAACAGAAAAATACGAATCATTCTAAATAGCTATTAAGAGAGAACATGGATGAAGAGAAAAACCTTTGGGAAGCGAAGCATCCTCCTTCGTCTTACCAACAATATCCATAGATTCCATTTTAACCCTTCAAAACAAAAACAAAATATAGAATTCATAATCAAATTTGTAACTTCTTAGAAGAACAGGTAACAACTTTCTGCATATCAAACTGTGGCTAATGGTAGGTGTCAGGTAACCCGTAACCCGTGTAATTAGTTGAGGTGCGCGTAAGCTGGCCCAAACACCACAGTTATCAAAGAACAAAACTTCTGCCTATCAAATAAAACTAAAAAAACAGCTAACAACAACTATTGGTGGCAAGCATCATGTAATTATTCCAGGTACGCGCAAACTGGCCCGGACTCCACAGTTATCAAAAAATTAAATTTTGCATATATATCAAAAAAAAACGAAAAAACAGCTACAACAATTATTGGTAGCTGATATCCTTTAATTAGTCGAGATGAGTGAGAGCTGCCCAGACACCACGGTTATCAAAACAAATAAATCTGCATATGCCAAATAAAAACGAAAAAACAGCTACAACAATTACTGGTGGCAGGTATCCCCGCGTAATTAATTAATCAAGGTGAACGCAAACTTATACGGACAGCACAGTTATCAAAGTAAATTCTGCAAATCAAATGAAAACGACAAAAAACAGCTACCACAATTATTCTTCTTACCTTAGAAAGAACAGAGCGGCAAATCGGCCGATCAGAGAAAATCGAAATGAGATCGAAGGAGTTGATCGGAGTTTGCAGACGGTGGTGGTGGTTCATGGTGGAGATATAGAGAGAGAAAGGATGTGTTTCGCAGATGACTAGGGCAAAAGCGAATCCAACGAGGGATTCTCCACGCGCGAATGGATACGTGTCGTGCATGAGCAGTGGGACCCATCGTCCTTTGCGAATGGTAAAATGGCGCGTGGTAATCACTTATGAGGGAAGTGTGTGGGATAACATGTGACGTATGTTGCTTATATAGTTTTCAGCAAAAGGAGAAAAGGGTGCTTGGGTGGATAGAGTTTGGTGTCGATGGAAAAGGAGAGGAGACGAGAAACTTTCCGACTCTGCTCCATTTCGTTTAAATTGGGCTTCTTGTAATTGGGCTCGGGCCTCTATCCTAAACTTGGGCTTTTGGGCTATCATCTTTTCCTTTAGTAAAAAATATGGATTTGAATCCTATTTTGTTCAATTTGGGTCATTGGTTTGGGACTCCATTTCGAAATCTGAGCTTAAGTTGTATAATGTCCTATTTAATTACCTCCCACGTTTCTTCTTCGGACTATCTCTACATTTTCCAACTTTTGTTGCAATCGATCTCTCTCGCACTTTCTTAACGGCGCATTCACACAACTCTTCTTTACATTGCCCAAATCATCTCAACTTCATTTTCACCATCCTGTCTCATATGGGGAGGAGGGGCATTCCTATCTTGCCTTGTATGTCTTTGTTCTTAATTACATCTCATGATATGTACACATATCCATTTGAGTATGTCATTCTTGCTATATTCATCTTCTAGACGTGGGCATTTCTGGACTGACCATCACTCTGCTTCATATAACAATGTCAATGTAACTACCACTCTACAAATTTACCTTTACACGGTACCCCGAACTAGGGTTGTTAATCGGGTCGGGCCGGTTCAACCCGGAATCATCCCGTCAAATTTAGCCGGTTTGTGGACCGGTCCGGTTCCGGGCCAGGTTAAACGGGTCGGGTCGGTTCTGGGCCCAACAGTAAATTTAAAAAAACAACCCGGGACCGGCCCACTAAACCTAACCCGGTCTAACCCGCCTAAACCCGGTCAAAATCGGTCCAAAATCCGATCAAAACCAAAAAAAATTAAAGTTTTTTCTCCAATAAACACTATATATACCCACCTATATACATTTTAAATACATTAAACAATATCTATACACTATATATATAGTATATACTACATTGAAATTTAAAAAACATATACACAATTACACATGTAATCGCGTATATGACTATACGTTAGTTAAATATATATACTACTCTAAATAAAACATATACTACAAGATATATACTACAATATAATGATATATATACTAATTTATAAAACATATACACATGTATACGTTAAATATATACTACTTTAGAGTCTATAGAAGATATATACACATATATCCGTACCATTCAATATATATGTACTACTTTAAATAAAACATATACTACAATATATACACACTATATTTGCAGTTATAGACTAATTTATAAAACATATACACATGTATACGTTAAATTTATACTCTTTTAGAGTTTATATTCTATATATACACATATATACGTACCATTCAATATATATACTACTTTAAAAAATATGATACAAGATATATACTACAATAAAATGATATATATACTAATTTATAAAGCATATACACATGTATACGTTAAATATATGCTACTTTAGAGTCTATAGAAGATATATACACATATATATGTATCATTCAATATATATGTACTACTTTAAATAAAACATACACTGCAATATATATACACACACTATATATATAGTTATAGACTAATTTATAAAACATATACACATGTATACGTTAATTATATACTCTTTTAGAGTCTATATTCTATATATATACATATATAAGTACCATTCAATGTATATACTACTTTAAAAAATATGCTACAAGATATATACTACAATATAATGATATATATACTAATTTATAAAACATATACACATGTATACGTTAAATATATACAACTTTAGAGTCTATAGAAGATATATAAACATATATACATATCATTCAATATATATGAACTACTTTAAATAAAACTTATACTACAATATATACACACACTATATATATAGTTATATACTAATTTATAAAAAATATACACATGTATACGTTAAATATATACTACTTTAGAGTCTATAGAAAATATATACACATATATACGTATCATTCAATGTGTACTTTAAAAAATATGCTACTTAATACAATAAATTAATAATACTTGATAGTAAATTAGTAATATATTAAAACTAAGTATTTAATTTAAACTAGAAATTTAATTTAAATAATTAAATAAAAAAATTTACAAAGTAAGGAGTAAGGAGTGAATGAATGTTATATTTTATTGAGTGAAAAATGATTCAAAATTTATAATGTACATGAATGAAAAATCTACAAAGTTTTCATCATTTTTTCCAACGCATCCATGTTAATATTAACGAGAACTTGCATAGGATAGTCAAAGTCAATGGGGGCAAAACCATGCATTGGACTTGATTCCGCTAAGTTCTCCCTTAAAGTCATAATTTCTTCAAGTTTCTGTTCGTCTTTCGGCTCCACATCCATTCCTTGATTTCTTTATTCCGCTTTAATCCAAACTCTAAGGCAAACTAGAACATTCATAGCATTGTTTCCCAATGAGTGTCGGTTGTCTCCAAGCTGTTGTCGTCCCTAACTAAAAGCGCTCTCCGATGCAACGGTTGACATTGAAACATTCAATATATCTCTAGCTAATTTTGAAAGCACAAGATATTGTGTTTCATTATTCTTTCACCAATCCAACGCGTTGATCCGTCGTCTGCGATCCTCTAACAGCGTTCGAAGATAATACTTAAGCTCTTCCCGATAAGTTGTTGTATAAGTTTCCGCCACAACACTGTTCCAACAATTTAAATCATAAAAGTAATCAAGAAAACCACTATGTGCCGGCCTTTTAGAAAATGATGGCTCATCGGGAGGATGAGGAGCGACAGTTGGAGTGATATTTACCGATATAGCTAAATCAAGTAAAACAACATAATGATTATATAATTTATCTATAAAAGTGTTCGCATCACCCATAGCCGTCCACAAATTTGGTTGTTCTTGTTCTTCATCATCAGAATCATTGTTAGCATTTATCTCTAAGTTAGAATAAATAAGAGTATTAAAGTGGCACATAGTAGTATATTTCATACGCGAATTTAGCATAGCACCAACCAAGTAAATAGGAAAAATCGAAAAAAAATATTTTTAAAATTTAGCAAACATAGCACCAACAGGTTCTTTATAACCTTCTTTATTCTTATATTTTTTGAGCAAATCAGAAATATCGGCTATATATGCTAAAATATTACAAACAGTAGGATAATAAACACCGAAAAATTCAACCGTAGCTATATAATTTTTTTTTCAAAAACTTAACAAGATTATCAATTACAGCCCAAGCAGAATCATGTAGCATACATTTAGCCGAATCAGCAAATGAACCACAATGTTGGTTAAAAGTTAGTGTAATAGGAACTCTATATTTATGACAAGTTTTTAAAAAATCATACGTAGCATTCCATCTAGTATCACATTCTTCAGGCATCAATACCGGTGCAAGTCCATTTTGTTCACATTTAACTTTAAATTCTTTAATTCTTTTTCTTCGATATTTCCTTGAATAAAACCAACAACAAGCCGGATATTTTCAATATAAAGCTAAAAAAACTCAAGACCATCTCTTACAATTAAATTATCTATATGACAAGCACACTTAACATGAAATATTTCAAGTAACGACGGAGATAACTTAGCTTTTAACTTTGTAATAACAGTCTTGTTGTTAGAAGCATTATCAAAAGCAATACATAAGACTTTATTTTCAATACCATAAAATTCTGCAACTTTACCAATCGAATCAACAATAAAATCTCTAGTATGTTTACGATCTTCATCATACAAAAAAGCTATAATACGTTTTTGCTTAACAAAATTACTATCTATCCAGTGACAAGTAATGGTTAAATAATTATTTTTATTAACAGCACGACCAAGATCAGAAGTTAAAGTCATTCTACATTGAATATTTTTTAACAATGTAGATAAATAAAAACAATATTATGAATGAAGTCTAAAAATATCGGTCTGACAAGTACTTCTAGGAATACCATTAAACACAGGATTATAAATTGTTTGAATATAATGAATAAAAACATCAGAAAAAGGAAAACTAGAAGGCAAACAACCCACAACTACCATTTTTGTTATTTCTTCCCGGTCCCTCAATTTATTATACTTCTTAATTACCTGACCGGTTGCTGGGTCCATTCTACTTTGTGTTGGCCCACCAACATCCTGACCACCTTTTGCAATAAATAACTCTCTTTTATGATTATCGCTTATATGTCTCATTAACGTACCCGTACCCCCTTGTTTGTCTTCTCTCTTATGCTTATATATTTGTTGACAAATATTGCATCGCACCTCAGTATCTGATATACGTGTAAAAAAATTATCATGCAATACTAGTTGTTTTACGAGCTCTTGGGGGATGGGGAGGACAATTAACTAATTCAAATCTAATATTAACATTTTCTACTGCGGGTGTCTTACCAATATTTTCATCATCTTCATCTAAATCAACCCCATCTACTTCATTTTCTTCTTCTATACAATAATTTTTCTGAGCTTCTGCATAATCCATATCGTGCTACACCTACTTCTTCCTCAAAAGATTGACTAAGCGATACCGGAGACAGAGGCACACGGGTATATCTACTACTTGAACTACCTCTACCGCCAGTAATTGGCTTTTTACTACCACTACCACTTCCGGAATATTTTTTTTTATACTTTTAGTGGTGAGGTTTCTTAATTTATCCATAATATAAATCAAACTAAAAAATTTCAAAATACACAAATATAATAAAATTAAATATTAAATAATTAATACACTTATTAAAAATTAAAAGTAAGAGATGGAACGACAATATCAAATTTTGAAAGTATTCGAAGGTTGCGACTTTAGAAACTTCCACTCGTACTTTGTAATCGCAAAATTAAAAAATTAAATTGAGCACTTTAGAAAATATATAGAAATTTGAATTTTGAGAATTGAGATTTGAGAGAGAATGAGATTTAAGAGAATGAAAATTGTATGGAAAATGATTTGAAAGTGTAGGACATTTATAGAAATTAATTGTGTGGAAAATGATTTGAAAGTGTAGGACATTTATAGAAATTTCTTGGGGTTTAAAAAAAATATTTTAATTGATTTTTTTTAATTAAAAGGGGCATATAGCCGTTCTGGGGGCCCAAACGGTCATATAGCTGTTGGGCCCAACGGCTATAATGGCCCAGATGGTCTTCTTTTTTTTTTTTTGTAAAAAAAACTATCGGGCCAGTTCCGGGCTGGTTAACCGCGGGCCTGGATCGAGTTTGGTCCGGGTTGGATTAACCGGGATCGAAAAAATAATTCAGTCCGGGAACCGGAACCCTACAACCCGTGGGCTGACCGGGCCGGGTCATATCGGGTCAACCCTGACCCGACCCATTTGACAGGTTTACCCCGAGCACAAACCTCTATATTACTCATTCCTCTCCAATATTATGTATGGTATCCTCATCAATTTTTCCATTTCCTTAGAATATAAATTCAAGATACTTGAAACTTCATTTCTTAAATATGACTTATGCATCGATTTTCCCTTTTATTTTTGCTTCATGAGTTACATTGCTAAACTTGTATTTCATGTACTTTATGTTAGTCCTACTTCGAGGGTCTGTTGTCAAACTTTCAGCCTTTTGTTAACTCCATCGTGCCTCTGGTCTATGTCATTTGCGAATAACATACACCACATCACTTCTACTTGAATACGACATGTAAATATACCAGTCACTTAGATAAACAAGAAAGGGCAATCCCATCATGACCAAGAAGTATTTTGAGTCACCTCAAACTATTCTAACTCGAGTCTTGACTCCATCATTTACATGTCCTTATTTTCTCTAATACAAGCCTAAAACGTACTTCTAAACTCTAAACATTTCAAAATAACCTTCATATGGAATTTATTATATGACTTTTCTAAATTAATAAACACAACATATTATTTCTCTTCGAGTTCTTGTACTACTCTAATGACCTTACAGAATGAATGACTTTGTGTAGTAATTGCTTAGACATAAAATCAAATTAATTCTTAGAGATTGACACGTCTCTCTTCATGCTAGGTATGGACCATTCTCTCCCACAAAGTTAAAAGGGGAAAAAGAGAAAAAACATGATTTCCCTCTTAAGTTGTCCGCTCAACTCACTTTAGCACTTAAACTAAACTTTCGTTTATTTACCCCCTTAACATCTTTAAAGTGTATTATTTTCACCCCTTAAAACTGAATACCACTCTCACAACGGAGAGTGTGTTACACTCGCCTACACATCAACGCCACGTCGGAGCCACGTCATTGCCGCGTAAGATTTTTTTTTTTTTAATAATCCCCCACACATTATTTTTATATATATATTTTTTTTGAAAAAAATAACAAATATATATATACTATTTTATTATAAATATATTTATTTATATATATTAAGAAAAAGGCACCCCCCACCCCCATTTTCTTTCTTCTTCACACCCTCCACCCCACCCCTCTTTACGTTTCTCCTCCCCCTGCCGCCGCCGCACCAGCTCTCCTCCTCCATCAAATCCACCCCACCTCTATTATTTTTTATTTTTCTCCATTAATAACCTTTCACCCCACCTTCAATTTCAATTTTCCTCCACCCCACCCCTAATTTTCCTTCTTCTTCAAACCATCCGCCCCCGTCCCCAAAAAGAAAAAAAAAGTACTAGGACCATGTTCTTGAATATATGAAACCAAAATGATATCTTCTTCTGGTGTCCATGGTCCTTTTTCACCCCAATTTTTTCACAACAAGATGGTATTCCCATTTCTAATATCAAACAAACAATTCTTCTATGATTTCAACAACCAAAAAAAAAAAAAGACTTGATGTTCTTGATTTTTTTTCTTATCTAGATATGCCCCCCCTGCGTTCCCCCTTCTTCTTCTTCTTCTTCTTCTTCTTCAGATGGCCACACCCTTTTTCCCCTTCCTTTTTCTATTATTGCAAGTTTTTCAGTGAGGTTTTCTTTTCTTTATCAAATAAAAAATTGACTTGAATTAACTTCAGCAAATCCAACAATGAATTAAATTCAAGTATATGATCACAAAAATACACTAATACACAAAATCTCAAATTCAAATTCCTTCATATCTACTAAAACCTCAAATCCCAGAACTCCCCAATTCCAAAACTTTTCTCCCTTCCTTTACAATTCACAAAAGTAAAATCTTTATTGTATATGTTTATTGAGCAGGGGCTCTGGAGAAGATGGTCAATTGGGCATTAGAAATAATGAAGAGAGAGAGTAGGTTTGTTCAATTGAAGCTTTAAATTCAGAAAATATTTCTTTCGTTGTTGTTGGTAGTAGAAACTCTCTTGCTATTTGTGAAGATGGAAAAGTATGGTCCTGACAATACCTTTCTTTTTTTGGTTATTGATTGAATTTGTCGTTCTATTGTGTGATTTTGATTTCTAAGAATGAAGAAGAAGATGAAAGTTGGGTTGTGTTATTGATTGAATTTGTTGTTTCATTTTTTTATTTTTTTATTTTTATTATATTTTAAATATAATATTACTAAAATTATTATTTTTTACAAATAAATGCGCCTTTTTTTTTAAAATGTCACGTCAGCATTAGGGGTGAAACAAATAAACTTTAAAGATGTTAAGGGGTTAAACAAACGAAAGCTTAGTTTAAGTGCTAAAGTGAGTTGAGGCGACAAGTTCAGGGGGGAAATCATGTCTTTTTTCGGGGAAAAATGAATTTTACCCCATTAAAATACACCAATCCATCATGGAGTCGATGGTAGTTTGTTTGGAGTTGAGTTATATAGGTATTGAATCATGCATAAATAATAGTATCACTTTTAATAGCAAGTTAAGAGGTAAATATATAAAATTAATAGATGTTTGATTATTTAGAAACATGCATAACTAAGACATGTATAGGCCATTAGAGAATCTCTCTCTCTATATTATTATTATGCAAGATAGAAAATGATATAAGTAATACATGAATACTTGATCCATAATAGTTATATAAATAATACATACAATCTCATATAACTTAAAGGGAAGCCTTAGGATAATAGGTAAGTTGCTATCATGTGTTCGAAAGGTCACGAAAAACTGCTCTTTCTAGACCCTCTGCATATATAATGGAGTTTTAATGCAACAAACTATTTTTTCTTTGTTATAAAATAAAGACAAAATATCAAATATCAAACTTAAAGAAATGAGAGAACTTTAGAGAATTTTAGTAGTACATTTGTTACTACTTGAATGTGTCAATAAAATGTACAAATGATGGCTATTTATAGACACCAAACTTAGTTTCTAAGATTGCCAAACTTGACTTCAAGTTGGCAAGTTGGTCAACTATTTTAAGTTTCCAAATCCAAATTGAACAAGGAATGTTTTGGTCTTCAAATCCAACTTACTACCAACTATTATCTCTAATATTTCACACATATACATGTTACATGACATCCATAATATATAACACTCCTCCTTGGATGTCCATTAAGAGATAATGTGTCTCGTTAAAACCTTATTATGAAAATCCAATGGGAAAAAACCTAGTTAAGAAAAAAGAATACACACATCTTGTAATACACTTTTAGTGTTACCTCGTTAAAAACCTTACCAGGAAAATCTTATTGGGACAAAATCTTGGTTAAGGAAAAAAGAGTACAACACGTATTTTACTCCCCTGATGGGAACTTCAGTTTAATGACTTGAATCTTTGCATCCTGATCTTGTATATCACCTTCTTGAAAGTTGCAGTTGAAAAAAAATTGGTGAATAAATCAGTCATATTGTCACTCGAACGAATCTGTTGCACGTCAATATCACCATTCTTTTGTAGCTCATATATATAGAATTTTTTTTATGAAGTGTGCTTTGTTCTATCTCCTTTTAATGAATCCTTCTTGAATATGTGCTATGCATGTTGCATTATTTTAGTATAAAATTATGGGTACATTGTTGTAGACACGTGATTTTTGACCCTCTTTGAGTTTTAACTTATTTTTAATATTAAATATTTATATTTGGTCTGATATTATTTAAATTCTTATTTTATTTTTAATAATTTTTTAGTTAAAAAATAAATAACTAAATAAAGTTAATTTTGAGATATTTTATCTTCATTTTTATTCTAATTTATAAAAAAAATTACAAAAAAAAATTAAAAATATATTCCTTTTCTAAATTTTAATAAATAAATAAGTAGTTTTAATACTATTTTAATTATATTTATTATATTTTCTTAAAATATAAAGATTAATTAGTTATATTTGTATTTATTATTATTATTATTCTATTATTTTATTTATTTATTATTTATCTTTATTTATTAATATTAATAGAAAAAAAAGAATTCTATTTTTAAAATTTAAATTCTCTCCTTATCTGAAGTAACCACTCCCCCCAATTCCCCCCTCCCCCAACAATCCTCTATTTAAAGGATTCTTCACTCCCAGAATTCAACGTACATTATCATTTATCAGAAATCACAGGTTGTATTATACATTATCTGAAAAGGAGAGTGAAAATCAGAGAGCAAAAATCAGAGAAAAAAAACATCAGATAAAAAGAGAGAAAAAGAAAAAGTATTGTATCTGAGTTTCGTATTTTCGTTCGAGTTTCGATTCCGGTGACGATTTCTTGTTTTAACACATGTTCTTTTCGATCTTACGCTATTTATTTTTGTAAGTTTTGTTGTGAACCAAGTGATAAATAAAGTTAGTTCAATGACTTAGTATGATAAGTTCAATATTTATGGGAATTTCTTGTTCTACATCTTTATTTTTAATTTGTCTATTGTATTGGTTCAACGTTAATTAAATTAGACTGATTTCAAATATTAAGATAACTTTAAAGGTTGATTAAGCGTGGAAACGAGAAAATAGGGGTTTCGTCAGTTTCATGTTTTTCTCCATAGCTTTAACTTTAACTTTGGAGTCATGTCTTGGCAAATTTAAGACGAAGTTCAAATAAGTACATCTACGAGTAATTTGGATTAAGCAGTAGAAATGATTACTACGAAAAATGCAAAGATAGTTTATTCCTCCTTTTGGAGTCTAGTATTTTGCCATTCTTTACTGTCTACTTTTGTTAAAGTGCATTGAAGTGAAAGTTTGTGTCATTTTTTTTTTGGGAAAACTAATATAGTTATGGCCTTTTATTTGAATTTATTGGTTGTTAACTTACGGTTTTTCAAAATAAGATTGTGAGATAATATACTAAATACAACAACAATAATAATAAAGTGCATTTTGCCAAATTACCATGCTTGAAATTAAAGTCACGTCTACAGGATATAAAACATATACATGTATATAAAATAAGAGGTCAAATAACCTGCATAATGTTGTTCGGTACATTTTTCAAGACTTGTATTTATTATCATTGTCATTGCATCTCTTTAGAACTTTGTGTTTATACATGTTATGATCGTTAATGGTATAATATCATGTTTATTTGAGGGATGTATCTTTTTCCGAATCATTTATTATGTCTTTGCTTCGATTGAATCTAGACATCATCTAAGGCCTAAACAAATTAACCAGTGTGAGAAAAAAATGAGTTGCGATTTTATTCAAGATTGATCATAATTGATAAAATAAAAAGAGAGGAAACAACTATTTATGAGGGAGAGAGCGAGTTGCGGACTAAACCAAAACTTGTTGCAAATTTTAGAAGAAAAGAAAAAAAAAGAGAATATAGATAAGATAAAATTGTCTCGAGTTTACAAGAGATGAAACAAACGTCTTTTAACGCTAGACAAATTTTAGGTATTTTTTTATATTTCGTCTCAATTAAGAATGCGGCGTACGCATCTCTTTGAGACATTTAAAATTCAAGGATGCAATAATGCACTTTGGCAAATACTTTTCTTCAATTTATTTAACATAAGAAACGTAGACAACTATTTTCGATATAATAAATGAGCAAATTTAGGCCTTAACACAATTTATTCAAAATAGTTTTTGGTCAAGATAAGCCAATAAAGCGACCGTGCTAGAACCAAGAGACTCGAGGGGTGCCTCACACCTTCCCCTCGGTCAACAAAATTCCTTACCCGATCTTTTGTTTTCGCAGACCATAATAAGAGTCATTTCCTTTTGACTAGGGATTCAAAAAGGTGACTTGGAACACCATAAATCAATTACAAGTGCGCGACTCTGTAAATAAAATAATCCCTATTCAATATCGTCACTTTAATTGGAAAAAACCTTCGACCCCGAATCCCTCAGGCGAAAAAGGGGCGTGACATCTCTGGCGACTCTGCTGGGGAAATAATAAGAATTCGAGCTTTTGATATTGACTTATACTTGCTTTAATTATGGTTGATATTGTGTTTGTTGGCCTTATGTGCTACTTGTTGCTTATTTACTGCTTTGATATTGTTGAACTATTTTATAAACTGTCTTCTCTCGCACACCCCTCTGAGTCTCTGAAATGGGATAGAAGGAATGCAGCATATGCATCCTAACTTTCTGTTTGAGATAGCCGGAGTGTTAAGGCACCTGGTGAAGGATTACAGTCACACATATTAGGCGGGGTTCAGATCGACAATGAAGGCGGTATTGCCCTGCTACCGACCAAGTTGTCTCTCCCCGGCTCGAGTGTTCACTCGGGTAAGTCAGTCTAGACACCTATTCCATATTGGGTTTAAACTTAGAAAAACTGAAAACTCAAAATCTGGTTATCCCTATTAGGTACCGCTTTATTTGCATCATATGCATTTGACTTAGCGGGACTCGGCACAGGGGCCAGGTCTGTCTAGGACAGGTGACCTACTTTATAAAGACCAACATGTGCATCCTACGTGCTCTTTGAAATTTGTTTGGAAGGCTATTTGTTTGTTGACCGACTTTAAGCTACTTTAAAATGCAAGAGATTAAATTATCCTCATATTTAGTAAATCATTTTTCAAAGAAAAAAAATTATTTTTAAAAAGAAAAGAAAAATTTTAGTAACATAGTTTTACGATCTTTATGAACTACGAGGGTTTGATTCTCATATTAATCGGATACGTAGGAAGTCTTTCCCAGGATACGACCCTATCTTTTGAAAAATTATTCATGGATTTATTATGGAATATTTTGAAAATATGATTACTTTCATAATTATTTTTCTAATCCTAAAGTCCAATTTTTATATATCATAATAGCCCTGAATCTTTAGGGATCATGAGGCTAAGGTTTTACAAAATAAAAAATATACATAAATCTTGACAACCCTGAACCTTTAGGGGTCTTGAGGCTGAATTTTGTACGACATATATTTTCACGAACTACGCACACCTGATTCTCATCTTAATGAGATACGTAGGCAGTCTTTCATGGATTCGGTGATCTTAAAAAAAATAATAATTTTTTTTTTAAAACTTTGATACATTAGTTTTTACCATAATTAAAATAGTGTTAAGGTGGTTGGTTTGTGGCTAAGTTGGCTTCTCATCCATACAACTCCAGGTCCAAAGAAAAGGCAAGATAACCCACAGAAAATGATATATGGTCTGAGATGAGGTGTAGACTGTTAGAAATGAGGAATAAGAAGAAATGGCAAGGAAGGTGAAAGTTTGAAGCAAAATGTGAGAAACATGCAAGTACTTGGAGAGAAAAAGAGGATTTTTTAACGAGAATTTATAGATGTTTCATGATGTTCACTTGCCTCTAGAGTCCAAAACATCAAAGTTGGACATGTAAGAGGGTCATGGTGATCCTTTGACTTATCTAAAAAAGATTATGAAATCAATTAAGAGGAGTAGGGGAAAAGAGAAAATGCTGACGACTTATTTTGGAGAGAGTTTGAGGTGATAAATTTAAAATAATTGAGTTAAAAAAAAAGATGATGTAGCAATGATTGTGGAGACTCCATTAAGGCCGACGTGCAAATAAGTGGTGAAAATTAAGTTCGGTAATTTAGAAGTCAATCTGCTCTCAACAAGAAAGAATTTTTGGTAGTCTGTTTTGTTTCTCTTTCTACAACCCGAATTATTTTAGGGTTGAAATTTGGGATCTATTTTATCTTATTTTATTATCATTTCTATTCAAATCCTTCCATATTTATGTCAACAAATGAGTGTCCTTTTATTTTATTTTATTTTATTTTTTATTCTATATTTTTTTTAGTTGTCTTTCCTTTTCTTTAGAGAGCTCTTTTACGGTGATTCTAGTGATGTGATGTGCATGTTGAATTCACAAACTGATCTTTAAATCCAATCTAATCCTGAAATATTTGACCAAGAAGATAGAGTTAAAGGGACAAAGCATATAAGAAAATAAGTAAAGTGTTCAGGTATTTGGGGACATAGTTACAACCTCACTTGAATGTATTAGGCAATCACTTTGTGAATCAGAAAATAATTTGATCATCGATAGAAAGATTCAATTCGAGAATTTTGAATGGGGTCGATCGGAGGATATATAGTATTCACTATCAGGAAAAGCAAAAGGAAGTTAGCTCCAAAAGGGCATGAGTCACCCATCGAGAGAAAAGTACAACATAAGTGGACGTGTATGTTTGACAAGCTTAAAAGAAGCGATGCACGTGCATGAGCTTAGTCACGATCAATGTTGAAAAAAAATGTGTATGATCTTCATGTTCTACTCTCAGATTACATGTTATGTACTTGTGTTTTTAAGGATTGATATGACGAAGACATTTCATTTTACTACCCAAATATTGTGTCATCCTTTGTTACCCCTTTTGAGCTTTAGTGTTATTTTCTTTCGTACCCCTCATTTGGAATCAAAATAGAATTTGAAAAAGTCGAATAAAAAGAGTATCAAGAAAAATGGAGTAAAAAAAAGAAGAGAAAAAAATAATCAAAAATCCAAATTCAAGCAAAAGAAATGCCTGAACTACGTTTGACCTGATTCTTGCTATGACAAGATACATAGGCAGCCCTACTCCGGGGTTCGGTCTAACCAGAAGAAAATTCAAGTTGCCCAGAATGAAATAAAACTGGGGCAAAAGTTTATTTTCTTAAAAGAGTCGATTCCAAAAGTTGTATATTTTACCCAATATTGTGTAAATTTTGAGCCCTATGACGACCTTTCTTTCTATCCCATTTCAAAAGCCAAGTTACAACCAAAGAAAGACCTTCAGATCAATCTTTGAGAATGTCAAGGCTAAACATGTTATGGGTGCATGATATTTCATATTTTGAGTGTTATTTTCCAAAAAAAAAAAATGAAAATGAGAGAGTCTTATTGGTGAAAATCCTTTTGGGCATCATAAGGCGACCGTGAGTTGTGAGATCAATAAAAATGAGAGTTTTATTGGTGAAAATCCGTTTGGGCACCATAAGGCGACGGTGAACAAAAAAAAGAAGAAGATGAAAATGAGATCGGCTCGTTGGCAAAAACCCATCGAGGTATCACTAGCCGAAGGATGATTGTGATCTGGAGGGAGCATATTCAAGAATGGATCCATTTTAAATTCAATAAGCGAGTAGAAGTTGAAAATTATTAGTACGGATAAATCTGGTTGTGTAATTCAAAATGCATGTCATAATCACTGAAATCACCTGCCATACCCAGATAAGTTTTCATTTTTGATGCTTTTGAAAAGAGATGCCGCTTTTTTTTTCTTTTTATTATTATTTTTATTTTTGCTTTTTTGTCTTTGTTGTCGAATAAAAAATCAATATCGTCATCTTTCACGTATTTTTGAGTCAAATTTATGTCAAAACAAGTGAGAAAGAACTTTAAAACTTGCTACCAACTCCTTCAATTGCCCAAAGCATGTAAAAGGGCTGATGCACGAAGTTAACATGCTTCAAAATAAAGTAAGATATTCAAGAATGATTGTCACCCGACAGTTTTTGGACTCATAGAAGTATAAAAGGTGTATTTGAAGCTGAATTTCGAGGCATCATGCAAGAGAGATATGATTTGAGTCAAAATGTTTTAGTAGTCCGAATGTGGGGTTAATATCAATGATTTGCAATGGAGCCTGGACATGACAAGTGCAAGAGATCGTCTCAATATTCAAATGCCACAAGTCAACCCCCGTATTTTAAAATTAAATTTAAAATTTTTTCCTTATATGAAACAAAAACATGTGTTACCTTCATATCAAAGGTTTCAAAGCTTAACTATTAAAAGCTGCAATTTCTCACTTTTGCAAATACAAGAGGCAGTACTGTTACACAGATTTGGTAATCAATAATGGTAAAAACTCATCATTTTAACCCCTAGGAGATGCACGTCCTAGTCCGTATAATTCAAGATTCATTTGTTAGGTGATGCACTTCCTAACTTGAACCATCACTCCTAGAAGACACACATTCTAGTTGAGTCATTTCATTCAACCCCTAGGAGGCACACTTCCTAGTCTGAATAAGTCAGTTTTTCATTTGTTAGGTAACACACTTCCTAACTTGAACCTTCACTCCTAGAAGACGCACTTTCTAGTCGAGTCATTTCATTCAACTCTTAGGAGACACATTTCCTTGTCTGAATAAGTCAGTTTTCATTTGTTAGGTGATCCACTTCCTAACTTGAACATTCACTCCTAGAAGACGCACTTTCTAGTCGAGTCATTTCATTTAATCCCTAGGAGACGCACTTCCTAGTCAGGGTATGTCAATTTTCATGTGTTAGGTAACACACTTCCTAATTTGAACATTCGCTCCTAGAAGACGCATTTTCTAGTCGAGTCATTTCATTTAACCCATAGGAGACACACTTTATAGTCAGGGTATGTCAATTTTCATGTGTTAGGTGACACACTTCCTAACTTGAACTTTCACTCCTAGAAGATGCACTTTCTAGTTGAGTCATTTTATTTAACCCCTAGGAGACGCATTTTCTTGTCTGGGTAATTTAAGTTTCATGTGTTAGGAGATGCATTTCCTAATTTTGGTCATCAATTTTACTCTGAAGAGACGCATTTCTTTAGCAGGGCTTTGATTCACACTCTTTACTGTACTTTTCAAAAGTTGTGATCTGATGACACTCGCAAAATTTACTAGTTCAAACTGGGGCAAAATTTTGTTCATGTTTACTGGAATTTATTTTATGCTCAGGACCCTCCTGAAGAATGGCACAGGACCCTCCTGAAGAATGAGAATTTATTTTATGCTCGGGACCCTCCTGAAGAATGAGAATTTATTTTATGCTCAAGACCCTCCTGGAGAATGAGAATTTATTTTATGCTCAGGACCCTCCTGAAGAATGGGACAGGACCCTCCTGAAGAATGGGAATTTATTTTATGCTCAGGACCCTCTTGAAGAATGGGACAGGACCCTCCTGAAGAATGGGAATTTATTTTATGCTCAGGACCCTCCTGAAGAATGGGACAGGACCCTACTGAAGAATGAGAATTTATTTTATGCTCAGGACCCTCCTGAAGAATGGGACAGGACCTTCCTAAAGAATGAAAATTTCTTTTATGCTCAGGACCCTCCTGAAGAATGGGACAGGACCCTCCTGAATAATGAGAATTTATTTTATGCCCAGGACCCTCCTGAAGAATGGGAATTTATTTTATGCACAGGACCCTCATGAAGAATGTGAATTTACTTTTGGACAGGACCCTCCTGAAGAATGGGAATTTACTTTTGAACAGGACCCTCCTGAAGAATGAGAATTTGCTTTTTGGATAGGACCCTCCTGAAGAATGGAAATTTACTTTTTGCTCAGGACCCTCCTGAAGAATGAGAATTTACTTTGTCCAGGATCCTCCTGAAGAATGGGATGTTAGTTTTCTATTTCACTATTTGCTTTAAGTTCAGGAGCTCGCCTGAAGAACAGGGTGAAGAAATTGTAAGTCTAGGAGCCCGCCTGAAGAACAGGGTGAAGAAATTGTACATTCAGGAGCCCGCCTGAAGAACAGGGTGAAGAAAAAAGAAAGTTTAGGAACCCGCCTGAAGAACAGGGTGAAGAAAGAGAAAGTCCAGGAGCCCGCCTGTAGAACAGGATGAAGAAAGAGAAAGTCCAAGAACCCACCTGAAAAACAGGGCGAAGAAAAAGAAAATCAAGGAGCCCACCTGAAGAACAGAGTGAAGAGAAAAAAAAGCAAGTCAGGAGCCCGCCTAAAGAATAGGGTGAATTTTCAAATTCAAGTCAGGAAGATTCAAGTCAAGATTCCAAAAAAAAACAACATAGATAGGATCTTTCACTTGTATCTTTATTTTATTTTTTTATTATTCAGTTCAATGTAAAAGCAGAAAGTCGAAAATCGGAAACTCGACGGAATCTCACTCGACCTTTATCTCTTTCTCTCACTTTTTGCCTTTGAACTACAAGTGACCTGATTCCCTTATAACCCGGGACATGTAGGCGGTCCAAAACCAGGACTCGATCACATCTTTTATTTTATTTTATTTTATTTTATTTTATTTTATTTTATTCTATCTTTACTTTTTGAATAATTGGAGGATCAAAAATCTCCTCTTTGTCTACTTCTTTGTATGAAAACTCTTCGAGATTTCAAACAATTATCACATTTCAAATAATATTTTTCGAATGAGATGTATCATGGACCTCAACTATACATATTCTCGGCTTACTTCATGAATAACTATTAACTCAACATGATTTGATGAAGTGCTAGATAAACCGCTTTGTATATCTCCAAGATATGACAGTATCCTCATATGTCAACACATTGCATGTTTGAGACTGAGATTTATGCGGGTTAAATAAATACCCAACATCAGCATAATCAACAAGATTAGGACTGCAATCTTTAAAATAAAATAAGATCATGTGTTTGATCCCATTTCGATATCTCCTAGTAGGAGCAAAATTATACCTTGCTAACAAATTAATCGAAAAGGGCAATATCAGGCCTTGTAGTATTTGCAAGATACATTAGTACATCAATTGCACTAACATATGATACTTCATAACCAATTCAATTCGGTACATTTCTCATGTTAGTAAATAGTCTATTGCTTTTGAAAACTCTCTAAAAGTTCCAATAATTTTCAAGTTATAGATTTATGCAATATAAGGATTATAGATAAGTTTCCCAAAAACTTTTATATGTTTCAAACATTTTGAATCCTTAAACAAGTTTTCATGTAAATTTTGTCAAGTGATAGTATTCAACATTTCATCTGTGACATCTTCAAGTGTTTGGACTGCAAATCAAATAAGTGTTATACTTATCAAGATGCATTCTTTCATGTCACTTGATAAATGTTTCTACGTCAGCATATTTAAATTAACGTAGAATTCAGATCCTCGTAATCTTTTACAATATTGCGCCATATTGTATCAAAGATATCGTCGACATTTCTCATTTTGTATCGGTTCACAATGCGACATAATATTTTGAAATCTCATCACTTCATTATTTTTGGGTACATGAACCTATAATAAGGTTTCATGAAGTGTTATGTCGAAGGCTCTTCAAGAGCACGTTGCCTTCTTATTGTGATTATTTGCTCCTTATCCTTTTCAAGGATTATTTTTTTTGTAACCGATTGGTCTACCATGTTTCACGCATGCATAGACTTTGTCCTTTAGGGACACAAAATAGGCGCACTTGCAGCTTAATATGAGATGCTTTCAACATTTGACTTGGATTGTTTTTTGAATGAGGATCTGATGATAATTCCTCACATATTCATTAGCTGCTTATAATCTCCTCCTTATGTTATGAAAACTAACATACATCCTTTATCTTCTTTGACGAACCCATCTTTGTGCATCATGGTATATTCATTAATAGTATACCGCACATCAAAATTATTAGATAAAATAGTTGGTTCCTGACTTTGGACCAATTGAGAGGGAAAATATAATCATAATTTATTGGTCTAATGCATACAAGTGTTATTGTATCATATTTCAGACCAACACATGAAGCTTTGTTCTCATTAGCAATGGTTTAACTATTTATCGAAGGCATTCAATGCCAAACCATCATCATCGAGATGAATTATCTTAATTACACCATCTGCAAATTATGTTATTAACTCAATTTTATTGAGCAAACAACTTTATGAATGTCAAACTACATGTTGACAATAAATGTACATATGATCATCTTATATTGATGCATCATTTCAACACATCACATGATAGGTGAATGACCCTTATTCACCTTTTATACTTTTCAGATTTTAAAGGATCCAATCCCAAAATTAGTTGGTCCAACCAACTTATTATGAGAACAAGCAACATTAAAAGTAATGAAGAACTTTCTAATTCTTCAATATATGCTCAATACTCAGTATGCACATCTTTGTGTCACAATCATTCATGTCAATTTATGAACTTTTATTTTAGCAAACTCCAAGTTTACCATGACATGTACCTTTTACTTTAGTAATTTTCAGATTTACTATTACATGAATAAATTTTAGATTTACTAATTTAGAAATAGGTTTCAAAATAACTCTTCTCAGTTATTCTGCCTCATTTGGAGGTGAGTTGTGATACCATCACAATAAAGTGCACGCTTGTATTAAAACAATTGAAATCCTCATTTTCTAGAAATTGAATATAATTGTGTCATAAGTCTATCAGATTTTGATAGCTTATAACCCTTTTCATGATATTGCTATTTCAGGAGCAAATCGAGGCATACCATATAATATAAAGAATTTTTCTCTAACATATCTTATAGTCATAAACAGGGTGTGAAAATTTTATCACTTTTGATGATTATTATCATATTATCCCTTCACGCTTATATTCGTGCATTCAATCACTTATCTTCTTTCGGACATATTACGCACTGCCATCACATTCCTTTCAAGAATAGAGCAAGTTGTCAACTTTCAGATTCATCATGTATTGCTACCATATTCACTTCATGGAATAGAACATATAAATGAGATATGTTTCATGACTTTTCATGAAATACACATTATTTTGCCTTAACCATCATTAGATCATCAATATGGTGCATTGAGATTCAAACTCAATATCTTATCTATATAAAGACGTCTTATTAGACATAAATTGATGGGACTTTGAACCCAACATCTTATCATCATGGTGCATTAAAACTTTTAATCTAATGCCTTACCCTCTTAATGAGATGAGACTTAAATCCATTATCATATCTTTTAACAATATTGTTCTTCTTGAACAAATTTAAAGCATAATTGGTTTCAAATCAATTATTTTTGGTCAAATCCAATAATAATTATATCATCAGTAGCAAAAGACAAATAAAGAATTACTAACCCTAAAATTACATTTAGGTTTATAATCTCACCGTGTTTGGCAGAGTCTCGCGTTGATAACGTGTTATAAAATAAAGATAAAATATCAACATCAAACTTAAAGAAATGAGAGAACTTTAGAGAATTGTAGTTGTATATTTATTAAAGAGAAAATGGTCTATTACCCCCAACCTTTAGTCGAAATCCCAACTACACACTTATACTTTGCGGGGGTCCTACGACCCTCCTGAACTATTTTAAAGTGAAATTATTACCCCTAAACGCTGACATGACAAGAGAGTGTGTTTCACTCTCTTTAAAGAGGGTGAGGACGAATTTCTTTTATTAAAAATTTACTTTTAATATTTCTTTACTTTCTTTATTCATTTTTAATTATTCTTTTTTTTTCTTCTTCTTCTTCTTTCCAAAAACTCATCAATGACATCCAGAATTAGTTTATCATTTTCCTCACCTCTAAGTACAAAATCAATTGATTTCGACTTCAAATTCGTCGAAATTTTTAAAATGGGTATTGTTCATTGTTTCCAACTTCAAGATTGTCGGAAATTTTAAAATCGATATTGTCCATTATTTCCTACTTTAAAGTCGTCGTAAATTTTAAAATGGGTATTGTCCATTGTTTCCGACTTGAAGGTCGTTGGAAATTTTAAAATTCTCTATTGTTTCCGACTTTAAGGTTATTGAAAATTTTAAATTCGGTATTGTTCATTGTTTCCGGCTTCAAGGTCGTCGAAAATTTTGAAATTGGTATTCTTCGTTGTTTCTGAATTTAAGATCGTCGGAAATTTAAAAATTGATATTGTTCATTGTTTCCCACTTCAAGGTTGTCAAAAATTTTAAATTCGATGTTGTTTATTATTTCCGACTTCAAGATCAATTCATTATTTTCGACTTTAAGGTCGTTGTAAATTTTAAAACGGGTATTGTCCATTATTTCCGACTTCAAGATCGTTGAAAATTTTAAAATTCTCTATTGTTTCCGACTTTAAGGTCATTAAAAATTTTAAATTCCGTATTGTTCATTGTTTCCGGTTTCAAGGTCGTTGAAAATTTTGAAATTGGTATTGATCGTTGTTTCCGGATTTAAGATCGTCGGAAATTTAATAATTATATGGTCATTGTTTCCCACTTCAAGGTTGCCGGAAATTTTCAAATTCAATGTTGTTTATTATTTTCGAATTCAAGATCGTTGAAAATTTCAAATTTGGTATTGTTCATTATTTTCCACTTCAAGATCGTCGAAAAATTATTTGCATTGAAGTAGGAATAATAAAGTTCGAAAAGAAAAAGAGATGGAAAGTAATGGTGAAAAAATGATGAAAAATGATAAAAATGAAAAAGAAAGTAAATAAAAATTAATTTTAAACAAAAAAACACGTGTCAAAATACTGTTGGCATCACACCTTATCCAAAATAACTGGTTGTCAGTTTTTTTGGGGTAATAATTTCACTTTAAAATAGTTGGGATCATAGGATTTTCGCAAAGTATAAGTGTGTAGTTGAGATTTGGGGTAAAGATTTGGGAGCTTTTAACCATTTTCTCTTTATTACTACTTAAATGCGTCAATAAAATGTATAAATAATGACTATTTATAGACAACAAACTTAGTTTCTAAGCTTGTCAAACTTGACTTCTAGTTGACCAACTATTTTAGATTTTCAAATCCAAATTGAACAAGAAATATTTTGATCTTTAAATTCAATTTGATTACTAACTATTATCTCTAATATTTTATACTTTTACATGTTACAGGGCATCCATGTAACATTCTTTAATTTCTTATAACTAATCGCTCCATTAGGGATACATGACTCTAACCAACTAGCAAACTGTACCCCCTAAATGGTGGACTAACAATTTGGGCAAAGCCACTCTAATTTCTACTAAGTTTTATATACCACCCAAGTATAATAACCGTCTGAGGCTCGCAGTGTAGAAGTCAAGCTGTTGGCTAATATCCGCTCTCCGGGAGCCAAATTTCTGGAATCAACCATCACATTTATCAAAATCAAGGAAACTAGGGTTTATAAAGGTAGCCATTTGAAATCTATTCGAAATTTATCGGAAAATGGATAGCGACGAGGAAGATTTCGTGTTCTATGGAACACCTATAGAACGAGAGGAAGATGTTAGCAGCCGCAAGAAGAAGGCCGTCGCTGAGGCCTCTGGACAGTTGCGAACTCTTCCCGCATGGAAACAAGAGGTACTCTATTTCAATTTCAAATTTCGTAAGTTTGAAAATTGATAAATTTCATTTGGTTTAGGTTATTGAATTGTTGATTCCACTTGCTTCTAGCTTGATAAAACTGTTTTTCGAGTCCTTTAGAAGTTTGAAGTGTTTGTTTTAGAGAAGGAAGGCATAAAACTGTCAGAACATGCTATATATTAAGGTTTTTGAATGGCATAATACATAAATATGACCCTAAACCTGACACCAAATTATAACATTGACCTTAAACTTTGACAGCGCACAAGTAGGCCTTTAACTATACAAAACCTGAACAAATAAATACTCCGATTTTGCAACTTACACGCGTGTACCTCACTTGCGCCTACGTGGATTAGTCATTCACTCAGATGCTGCTACCTAATAAAAAAGATGCATTACAACTATGACATTTAACTTTGCCAGTGCACAAGTAGACCCATTAACTATACAAAAGTTGAAAAAAAAAACCTTCAATTCTAACTCCGACGCGCGTGGTTTTTGAGTGTATACACGCATTTTGCCATGTAGGATTAGAGTGTTTATTTGTTCAGGTTTTGTATAGTTAAAGGGCCTGTTTGTGCACTGTCAAAGTTTAAGGTCAATGTTATAATTTAGTGTCAAGTTTAGGGTCATATTTATGTATTATGCCTTTTTGAATTCTTCCCATCTGTTTTGGCCTTGGTGGACAGTCATTCGATACCTGTTGTTGCTGGTGGGGGTATTTCATGGGATTAGTCTAGGTGCGTGCAAGTTGGACCGGACACCACTGCTATTAAAAAAGAAGGTTGGGATAGAAGGTTAGTAGGGAGCAACGTGTTGTTTGGTTATCCGGCCATACTAGTAGTTGTAGTATTGCTTTGTAGTCCTTTATACTTGGTCTATTATATTATTTTAGTATAGTTACTGTTGTGTGGTTTATTGAAAACAATCTCTCTACCTCTAAGGTAGAGGTAAGGTCTGCGTATACGCTATCCTCCTCAGACCTCACTGTGTGTATACTAGGTGTGTTGTTGTTGAATTTTCCTGGTCATTTCTTGTGTGAAATTGATAGAATTAGTGGCAATGTAGCCATTTGATGTACATTGTGAAATACCTTTTTTTTTGTTTGGTTGTAAAGATCAAGTCGTCCTTGTTGAATTTGAGGTAGTTCACACTGATACTATGAGAAAATTGGTAAGTTGTTCAAAGTTTTGACGAACCTTTGGTATTTTATTACTATCTATAGGCTGTTAAACATATGTCTGTGCTGATTAAAATAGGTGCTTGATCAAAGCTTTTCATTGTCAGAGATTTTTTTACTTAATAACAAAATTGATTTTCAGGTAACAGACGAGGAGGGACGGAGGAGATTTCATGGGGCATTTACTGGTGGTTTTTCTGCTGGATACTACAATACAGTTGGCTCGAAAGAGGGTAGAGTGTAATTTCCATTTTATTGTTCTACTTCATTTCAGCGACATGTTTCTTGATAGTCTTATTTTTGACCTGCTTATGTGATATTCTTTATGAACCATCTATAACAATGTTGTAGGATGGACTCCACAGACATTTACGTCGTCTAGGAAAAACAGAGCTGAAGTCAAACAACAGAGCCTCTTAAACTTTTTGGATGATGATGAGAAAGCTGTATGTTCTCTTCCTTTCTCTTTCTTTAATGATATAAGAATATAAATTTGTTATACTATTTTTCATACGAGTTACTCCCAAAGAAGTATGTAAGTTCTCTGATGAAACATCAGCTTTTGGCTGGAGAATATGAAAGAGTGTGGGATGCTCTTCTCAGGATGCTTACTCAGTTTAGTTTTCATTAACTTCCTCTTGCAAGACTGGAGTTTTACTGTAAGAGAGATTTCGTGAAAGACACATGATCTCCAGTATATACATCTAGTGTGTTTTCTTCTTTCCGAAAGTCACAATTCCAAGTTCACACTGTTCCATTTGCCAAAATATGAGCTAACCAGTGAGAGACATGCCTTAAAAAAGTGTCCGGTTTGGATTGGTAATTGAACACACGAAGTAGCATAATTTTGTATGTGCTGATAACAAATTTTGTAGTTGTATTATTTCTGGGATTATTTTGTTGTTGAAATGTCAACTACTCTGTCTATGGAAGCTTGAATTCCTTTTTTTTTTCTCCCTCATCCTTTGGTTGCCAAGTTCTATGGAGTGGTGGTTAGATTGGCTATGTTGTATGGGCGGAGTGTTGCCCAGTCAAGGAATCTCACATCCAAAAGATGAAGGTGACGGAGATAAGAATGCTACGGTGGATGTGTGGGTGTACTAGGAAAGATAGGATTAGAAATGAGGTTATTCGAGATAAGGTGAGAGGGGCATTTGTGGAAGCTAAGATGTAAGAAGTGAGGTTGAGATGGTTTGGACATGTGATGAGGAGGGGCACAATGCCCTAGTGTGGAGGGATGAGAGGTTGGCTAGGGATGGATTCAGGCGAGGTAGACGTAGACCAAAGAAATATTGGAGGGAGATGATTAGACATGACATTGAGCAACTTCAACTTACTGAGGACATGACCCTAGATAGGAAGGTGTGGAAGAGGTGGATTAGAGTAGAAGGATAGTAGGAAGGGTGCATCTTTGTTAGTAGGTAGGAGGTCTTTGTTTTGTTATCCGTGCTTGTAGCTATTTTACTTGTATTATTAGAGTATGTTATCATTTATCGTATTTCTTGGTGAGTCTTGATTATGTTATTATTGGCTATGGTAATTCCTATTGTTTCTTGTCCCTTTACTATTTCTTTTCTAAACTGTTTTATCTTGAGCCGGGGGTCTATCGTAAACAACCTCTCTATTTCATCTCTGAGGTAGTGGTGTGGACTACATACACTTACCCTCCCAGACCCCACGTGGTGGGAGTATACTGGGTATGTTGTTGTTGTATCCTTCGGTTGCCAAGTACTCCAAAGTAGCTGACGATTGACTTGTGTGATATGTGAAGTGTCCTGGGAAGATGAAAGAGTAAAATATTCACGTTGCTGTTCTCGGGTGGAACTTATCTTACACTTGCATGTCTCTTGTTATTGGCAATGACTGATGTAATTGTTCACACACACACATACATATTGACGTTTGCTGTAAATCACTGACAGTTCATGTGTAAAGATAACGGTGTACCGTGTACCCTTATTAGAAAATGGTTTTGGAATGATTTCCCTTTTGTTTCCCTGCAAATAATTGACTTTGGATGGATTTGCATGTGTTCCAACTATTTTAAAAGAAATAGTTACATGTCTCTGTGCATAAGTGTAATATTTGTATTCTATATAGGTGAATTTCATCTGTTTGAGCTGTGGAGTGTGCTTGATCATATAAAAAATGTAATTGCAGTTGAACTTGAGCTTTTGCAGACATGATGTGATAGCCACTAATTTCAGAAACACTTTGTATCTGCTGATTGCTATTGCTTCGATTTATTTGTTAAATCAATCATTAAGCCATTGCCTTCTTGTTCTTTCCTTTCACCGAAGATAACATTCTATGAGGATAGATTACGAATGCATGTGCAGGGTATTTAATGGTTAAATCCATTGTTGTATGATGCCCGTTGCTATCATTTCTTCATTTTGATGAGATCAATTTTGTGAAAGTGACAATTAGTTATATAGGAGCTCCCCTGTAGCTTTTTGTTATCATAACTAACACAAAAGCTGGTACTATGTCATTTGAAGTTATAGAGGATTGAGGAACCTAGACTGATAAAAGAGCAATTCATATTCAAATGATCGTTTAATGATTATTGCTCCTGCATTTTTGATTAAGGATAACAATGCAAAGGTGGTTTAGTAAACTATCGGAGCTGGTTATGTCCTAGTTGTGTAGAGCACTTGGTACTTGAATGGCTAGCCTGCAAGTCAGTGTACTTCGTTCTCAAGTTCCCTTGTTTTGTGAAGTGTTTTTGTCATCTTCTCTTATATAACCTGATCAAAAAAGTAAAAAATTGTCATCTTCTCTGAGTCATTGTTGTCAAGCTGATTTTAGTTCTATGACTTAATCAAAGTGTGTGTTTTGTAAATTATGTGGGAGGTTTAGAATGACATATATCCGAAATGAGCTGGTTCTGATCGTTCGGTGCATTTTGATTTCTGTTCCCCTGGAAGCTTATTCTGGTTTTACATCATAGGAAATGGAGGGTCGTCTAGGGACATCGATGCAGTATGATACGTTTGGATTTACTGCTGCTGAGCTTGCTCGTAAACAAGCTGAAAAGGAGCAAAAGCAGAGGTGTTGTATTGTGCCTAAGCAGCTTCTTATGTGTAAAATTGTTTCTTAGTTTGTAGCTTAGATTTTAGCTGTTTACTACTTTTTGTCTTGTCGCTTTATGTGATTGCTATAATTTAAATATCATTACCTCATTGAGCTGCAAGCAAGTTCCCTGCATCTTTTCTTTTACTGTTGTTATGCTCATTTTTCTACAAGGCACGTTCTTTAAATACTATGATACACTTGTGACTATAAAGTGAACTCTCATTGGGTTAGTAAATGCATGACCTGAGACCAACCTTAGACTCCTCTTGATGTACAGATATTATTCTGATTGATATATGTAATTGGCATTTAGAATAGTTTTCTCGATGTACAAGGAGTATAGCTGCACTTAGGGGTGTACATAGGTCGGGCTGGTTCGGTTTTTCATTAAAATATAACCAAACCAATTACGTCGGTTTTCTAAATCTATTAACCAAATCAAACCAATATACAATTGGTTTTTTTATTTCGGTTTTAGTCGGTTTTTTTCGGTTTTTTGTTTTTTTTGTTTTTTTTACAATTATAACGCGATTGAAGAAAAAATTAAATGTTTTCACTAAAAAGATAAAAAAACAATGGTCATAGAGTAGTTCCAATAAAAATTAAGTTGGCAAATTACTAAGACGTCTAAACTACTATCTCTCAAAGTAATATTATGTGGATACTCGGTAATTCAATTTCTAAGTCACTAGTCATAGTAGCTTGTATGAAAGTTCCCTTCACATAAAATGTGAGCATACAAAAGAATGAAGAATTGGAGACAACTTATTAAAAGCTTAACTCCATAAAATAATTAACTGTAACATAATTCCATAAGAAAAAAGAGAAAGAAGAGAAACAACCTAAATTACAACTTGATGAATGAGGAGAATGAGAAAAGTAAGAGGAAAGTAAGATGAGGAAATAATGAGAGCTCTCTGAAAACTTGGAAAGTAAAATGTAAAGTGAAACAATTGAAGAGTTTTAGGTTTTTATATTAAAATTGGGCCTTGTATTAATTTGTTACTAATGGACAAATATTATAATTAAAGGCCAAGAATATATATATATATATATATATCTATTTTCTGAATATAAAAAAGTAATAAAATTAATTAGAAAGTAGATTATAAGTAATGTTTTTTTACGTATAAGAAATTAAAATTATGTGTGTATTGTGTCGGTTCGGTTTGATTTTATTTTTGCTAATACCAAACCAAACCAAGAATGATAGCTTTTTTTCCCAACACCAAACCAATCAAACCAAACCATAAGTCGGTTTTTTTCCTCGGTTTGGTTTGATTCATCGGTTCGGTTTGACTTAGTAGTTCGGTTTGTACACCCCTAGCTGAACTTATTCGCAGTGCTTCTTTACACTGTCGATACCAGGCCTACCATATTCAACATGATTGAGTTAATTGTGTGTTTAATATTTTGCTTTCTTTCATTACTGTTGGTTGCATCTTCGCTCTAGTAGAACTGATTGGAAGGAACCTTAGATGGTTAAATTCCTTTTTTAGAGTTATGAATAAATTACTCTATTCTTTTATTTTCACTTTTCATACTTTGAACATCTTGCTTGTATTGCAGGCCCTCTGCTATACCTGGGCCAGCTCCGGATGAGGTGGTACTTCCAGTGACAGAGTCCATTGGTCTGATTCTATGTACATTGAAAAGTACATTTTTTTGTGAAGAGAATGATTTTTCACTATGTTATTTGTATCTTTTGGGCAGGGCTCACATTACTGCAGAAGATGGGATGGAGACGTGGTCGCTCAATTAACAGTTCACATACTGATTCACTATATAGTATGCGCATCTCCTATTATCCCCTTTTTCTTATGTCATGCTTAGTCTGCTGGGTATTGTTAATGACTTAAGTACTATGCATTACCTGGCAAGCAAAGAAATTTGGCTGTCGACTTAATTGGACACAGCTTTTAAACTAGTTGAAGAAAGGCTTTAAGGCTGGGATGGATCGTTCTTGAATTTTTACTAGTTTTGCTGAGTGCTTTACCTTGTTTCTAGAGAATGTAGTTTTTTTGACTCCGTTAGAACTGTTGGGTAGATGGTTGGCACTGAAAATTTTACATAGTCCAATCAGTTCTTGACAGATGCCAGAAGCAGACATTTTGGAGTTGACTAATCGAGTTAGTAACATGTTTTGGATTTGATTAAAAAAGCTATTTAGACTGAAAGTCTGAAGTGACAAGTTTCAGCAGAATTATTTCCGTTGATCCTTGAGAGTTAATTTGATGATGCCTAAACATTTCACATCCACATTTATAGGACATATTTCGGCATCTACAGATACACTCATAGTGAATTGAGGCTGCCTTTTAGAAGCTATCATTTTAGGACTTTGTTCTGGGCATGTGATTTTCTTCAGTCTTAGTATTTGATTACCGTTTAAGAAAAAAAGAGTCAATCATTTTCAAATTAAACATTAAATTCTCATGCTTTATAACTCTGAGTGAATTTGTTGTTATTAATCTATTCTATAAACATGTTTCTCATTCTAATTTGCAGATGCTAAGAGAGAGGCAAGAAAAGCTTTTCTTGCATTTTCTTTTGCTGATGTGGACGCACAGCCTTTGGGCTCTGGGTTTGCTGAAGATCCTGCTGAGAATATCGTGGGTCTACCAACTGATGATGGGAGCCAGTTCTCTAAAAGCACACCGGTGGGAACTGTTGCTTTATTTCTTCAAGGCTTTTCTTCGTTATCCAGGGCTTTATATTTCTGTTTCAATTTTCAAAAGTAAACAGCTCCACTGTCTTATTACTTGCATTTCATCTGGTTTTGATGCTTTCATTTTGATTACATGGTTATACACGAGATCAAAAGTTTGTCATTTGCTTTCACTTTTTTTTCCTTCTCGAAACAAAAATAGTGATTTTGTATCCTTGCAGAAACTTCTATGCTCTATCTCCTTTTAGTTTTTTTGCTTTAATGCACTAGTTCCCTGATATTTTCCTTCTTGTTTGCTTACCTCTTTAGGTTTATATGCTTAATCCAAAGCAAGATTTACATGGCTTAGGCTATGATCCTTACAAAAATGCTCCTGAGTTCAGAGGTACTCAATGTCTCAGTAATAGAGGAATGATGACTAATTTGTCCTTAACAAAATATGTGTAACTGATTTGTAACAAATTGTCAGTGAATAAGTGCTTTGCTTTCTTTTTTTTTTCAGAAAAGAAGAGATCGCGGCAATCTAATAGTAGGGAAACGGGGCATCAAGATAGAGTCTTGAAGGACAGCCTATTTGGTTTCAAATGTAAGATTTACTCATGTTTTCAGATTTAAGCTTGCTTTCCATTTAGTACCTGTATCCTCTTTCAAAGACTGCAAGATTACCCTTCATGTTTCAGATTAAAGCTTGCTTTCCATTTAGTACCTCTTAATTCTTATCTTCTTTCAAAGAATGCACTACCAATGTACGCTCTTTAGCTATTTGGGTTGATTTTATCAGCAGGAAGGGTTGCTCCTGGATTTGGTGTTGGGGCTCTTGAAGATCTTGATGTTGAAGATGAAGATGTGTATGCATCAGGTTATATCTTTTCCTTTTGGCCATAGATCCAGTTATTATAAATAAACAAATACCAGTCAGTTTCTTTTGTTGATATGTACAGTACAAGTCAATTAGTTAGCAGAATGGATTACAGAAATTACTGTTCTTGCTTCTTTAGTTCTTCTCTTATCAAGACAACACCATAGTTTTCCCCTGTGTCTTCTTTTTGTTCAATGGCAGAATTTTGGTGCTGCTTTATGCTTATACCAATCACCACCACTAAGTTTATGCTCATTGATCGTGACGGGGAAGTGGGAGGCAGTAGTGGTTGGTGAGCAGAAACTATGGAATAGAAAAATTGAGCATAAGAAATTTGAAAATTATATATTGTCAATATGGGATTCCTTGCACAAGTAAATTCTATGAAAGTCCCTTCATAGGAGCAATTTGTGCCCTTTTTTGTGCTCAAGTTTGTTTTGACAGTTTGTGTTTGCAAATCACCTCTGCTATTTGAACTTATCAAGAAAGTAGTAGTAGTGTCTTTACATTAGAGATTACAGCTTCATATTGCCATCATATGGAAAGAAATGCTAGTGTCTTTGAATACAAGAAGGACAATGTTGTCAATCTTACACTCAAAAGTATGTTCTTGCTTAGTTTTTGGTGTGATGAAGCTACTTGCATTTGTTTTAGAATTGGATGCTATTGTTGACTTTTCTTAGTTCTTTACCTACGCTATAAAGTTCTTGCTTTTTATGTACTATGCCTCTACATTTATAAAAAAATTCGTTTTCCCATCCTGAATCTGCAGTACTTTTGTTCCTTCTCTCAAGTATATTTTTCATGAATAAAGTTCAGTGTTGTACTGTTCAATGTTCCTTTGATCCAGTTTGCCAGTTAGACAATTGCAGGATGTGAGAGCTCTTCATTTCTTCTAATTTTGGTTGCTCTTGTTATCTCGCGTTATAGGCCCTTATTGCCCCTCTACAGCTGGTATTGCTGCGGATGTAAGAGGGGGAGGGGGGGTTAGCAGTTCTGTTTGAAAATTTCTTATCTTGACTAGTTTCCTCATCAGGTTATGACTTTGAAGAGACTTATGTTGAAGAAGTTGAAGAGCCTTCAAGACCAAAGGTGGAGAATCTGAAAATGTTGGACAGGAAGGCACATGATATTTTACCTGGTTTTAGTGCTGCTTCAAAGTCCGACTATCAGCTGGAAAGGTATTTTATTTTTCACGACACATTCTTTTACTGGAAGTAACTCAAGCTGTTGGTATCTTTTCCATCTTTGATTATATGCTTTGTCGCTGCACCTGTTTTAGAGCAATGAAATCTGGAAAAACAAAAACCATATGTCCTGGGGCATAGACAGCTGAGAAGTATGTCATTTTTTAATTCGGGAATGAAGGATATTCATGTCACTATTGAAGTAACTAAAAACTCTTGTAATGGAAACATAAATAGGATATGATTTGGATATCTATGCACCAAATGTCTATTATGCATGGAGCAACATGTTCAAATTGCTGTCTATAGCTACGAGCCCTGTTTTCTGTCTGGATTTGTCATTTCTAGCACTAGACTATGCAGATAAACAAGCGTTAAGGGAGGAATGTATTAACAAGGATGTTGAGAAGAAAACTGAAAATGTGCTACAATTCTTGGTAGTCCCACTATGGATGAAGATGCCTTTGTTTTTCTAAATGGAATGAAGATGCAATCTATAAATTACAACTCCGCCTATTTCATGAAATGAGATTTCTCTAGAATGTTTTGTACGTGCAGCCAAGGGTATGGTCTATCAATCAATGACATGGTGAAACCTTAAGAGGCCATGGTTCAATCTCCGCGAAAGTGATTTCTTCCCATTTGTCTTAAGTCTTTGTGGACAGAGTTACCCAGTATTTGCACTAGGTAGCTGGTGGAATAGTTGAGGTGTGCTCAAGCTGGCTGGCACGAACACCATTATAAGAAAAGGGAGAATATTTGTACGACATTCATTGGATGTAATTGAGCTAATCAAACCTAAGGTGGATTTTTAAGATGAAAGACCCGTAAACATGATAAAGGCCAGATGTTCATGTGTCAGAAATGTAGGAATCCTTGCTCTTTCAGCACCAACAGACCAGACAGTATTGCCTAGAGAGGAAGTTTTAATCCATTGATAAGATTAGTCGTAACTCCCACCCCCTACCCCCAACCACCACCACACATACACACACTAAAAAAAAACATTAATAAGAATTAAGAGCAAAATTCTAACATCCTTTTAGTTCTTCCGCAATTTTTTTTTGGCTCTCTATGATAAGGGTCATCACATTGCTTTTCTTATGATTATGAAGGATTTAATGAATGTTTTCTCCTTAGCACATCTACTTTAGAACTGCGATTTGTTCTAAACGCGATCAAGGAATTATTAGGTAGCTAGTGTCTGCTTTTTCTGCATGTAGTATGAAGTCTGTTTCTTGTATTCTATAAATGGGTTCTTTTTAGGTGTATGGTATTATATGATAAAAACATTAACTTTTATTTCATTTTTTCGTGCCAACTCAAATTTAATCTACTATGTCAACAGATTCGATCCTCCAGTGATACCACAGAATTTTGTTCCCCGTCATAAGTTTGCAGCTCCCCTTGAATCTGATACCAAGGCTCCTAATCTCCCTCCCCCTGTTGTTCCTCCCCCGGAGGATAATAATCTTAGAATACTGATTGAAGGGTTGGCTACATTAGTAGCTCGTTCTGGTAAATTACTTGAGGACCTTTCCAGAGAAAAAAATCAGTTCAACCCTCTATTTGGTTTCCTGAATGGAGGAGAAGGTCATGAATATTATGCAAGGAAACTTTGGGAGGAGAGACAGAAACGTAATGAACAAGGCAAACAACAGTTGGATGCAAAAAATTCTCGGCAAGTGCAGAAGATGACAGCAGAAACCCGTGGCCAGATATTAGGGGAGAAGCCTATTGAAAGAAGCGTGAGAACTGCAAATTCCCCTGGTATATCTGCTGATGCAATCAGTTTAACGTCCAATCTTTCAGATACATTCACCAAACCTGTGTCAATTGTAAGTAGTTTACTACTCGGTAATTTTAAGTTTAGCTTGATATTCATTTTAGGCTGAATAAATCTTAGGTTGTATCATGAGCTAACTTGGCACCTCATTAACTCAACTTTGGTAGGGGTTAGTCATGGACCATGGTAGTGTCTTACTGTTTGATGTTTCTGCTGTTCAAGAAGGTTGGTGCTATCTGGGAGCCAGTTTTTTATCTTCTCTTTCGGGCTTAATTCTTTGGCTCAATTTTTAGTTGGAAATTGATATTTTATGCATAATAAGCATCAATTGGTCATTCTGCCTCCTATTTGAAAGTTTTCTTGTAACTAGCGTGTTTAATGCCTCAAAAATGCTTTTGAGATTAGAAAGGTATACTTTTGTTAGTTTTTGCTATCAAACTTTGGAATTTATTTTTGTTGTCTGTTGATTCTGAACTTCTGTCTCCAGAATGAACTTCTTGAATCTGCAAAACCTTTTCAAGATGATCCTGCTAAGCAGGAAAGGTTTGAGCAGTTTCTGAAGGAGAAATATCATGGAGGTCTTCGCCCTAAAGACAGTAGTGGAGCAAGTAATATGTCAGAAGCTGCCCGTGCTCGTGAAAGATTAGAATTTGAGTCTGTAGCCGAGACAATAAATAAAGGAAAACAGGGAAAAGGAAGTGTCCCACCAATTGAGTTGCTCTCTAGTACGTTAGCTACTGCAGGATTGCAATTCACTCCTGGTGCAGCAGAGGTACGTAGATTATCGAACTTTTGGAACATTCATGTCTGCTGTTTCACCCTGTTATCTAACGTAGGGGTGGGCATGGTATGGTATGGCACGGTATTTGAAACTTCGGTACGGTAATTTTGGTATTTGGTTTTTAAAAATATTATACCATTACCATACCATATTAATTCAGTATGGTTCGGTATTTTGACGTTTGGCTTCGGTATTTTGCGGTATGGTAATCTGTAACCATAGTTTGTTTAACTTTGACAATATATACTCGTATACTAGAGTATTATTACTTCGACTTTTCAAAAACATGTCTTAATTGTATCATAAAAATGCATTACACATGTAGAAATATTGAAAAAGAAGTACAAACAATTCCTTTTATTAGTCAATTACATCAAAAAGACATTTCAATCAAGATAGAGTAGCGAAAGTTTCAAAGTCTAAACATTTTTATACTAATACTAAGTATTTTTTTTTTTGTGTGTATATATATATATATAAAAGTTACTTATGTAACTATATATACTTCGGTATGGTATTCGGTATTTTGGTATGTCATTTGTAAATACCGTATACCATACCATATACCAAAAAAATTTAAAATGTATACCATATACCATACCGAATACCATATTACCAAAAACCACGGTATCAAAAATTTCGGTTCGGTATGGTAATTCGGTATTTACCATACCACGCCCACCCCTAATCTAACGTCTATTTCGTGCAGCTAGCTAAATTTGGTCAAGATGATGGTTTAGCGGCAACAAGTATGTACCCCAAACGTGAGGAATTTCAGTGGAGACCTTCACCTATTCTGTGCAAGCGCTTTGATCTTATTGACCCTTATATGGGCAAGGTACCAACAATTACTATATTTCATGATTGTTATGTGTCAAGTCTGCCAAATCATACTTCCAAATTTCTGTCAAAACACCACCTTTCTACCATCTCCTGGAGAAGTTGCAGCTAGTGAAGTCATCAACTTTTTCTTTTTATGAGAATTCAGTTGGGCTTCTGTTAGATGAAAGGACAGTTGACAGATAGATGATTATGTACGGGGTTTTCTTTTTTATCCTCTAATCTGAATGTCACTGTAATAGACATTCTAGAATATAGGGATTTTCTAATTCTTCTCTAAGTGATCCGGTAAGTCACTGGAATTTAAAGGACTGAATAATTTTAGGCTTTATTATGATGTACTCTGTACTAATAAATCTGGGAAAGTAAAGGTGTCTCCTCAATTTCCCTAGAAACCTAGTTGCTTCAGAGTAAAATCCTTTTGATGGATCTGGTAAGAGACGAGGGAGTCGTTTGTTTTCCACTGGAAATTAATTGTTAGTGGCCTTTTCCCCACGACTTCTTCTTCAACTCTCAAAATGACTTATTTCGATATTTGCTTTTGGTAACTCCTAAATTTTTTGCTCTGGAACCTGATTTTAGGGTTTGACATGGCATTCTTTCACAAAGATTGTTGAGAAGGGGATGGGAAATACACGATTACACTAAAGCTCTCATCTAAGACGTCAAAATAGAAAGAATATCCTTTGTCATTCGACACTACTACCTCTTACTACCTGACCTCCTCAGCCTACATCCCAACTGTCATGTCCTGCTCCAACTCGAATTGGATAGCACGTAAACTGAGGAATACCATTAAATCTTCCCTGAAACGATGCAAAGGGTGTGCTTTACAAAAATTAGAAATCACCATTTTATCGGACGCATACTCAAAGCCCAAAGGATAGTGAGCTGTCAGATTTAACATGCATAATTCACTGAAATAGCATGTACCTAGATTTGTTGATCCAGCTTAAACTCAAGATTTATTTCCAATTGGTATGGGGGGTGGGGGTGTAAGGGAGCTTTAGCTCTTAGAATCAAACTGTAAACCGAGGCTGCTAGATGCTTGGGGAATATATCAGTCACTGTTTGTGTTTCGTCATGATCCATACTCCAAAAGATTGTTGAATCATGTTATAAGCAAAGCCCTTTGCATTGAGGCTGCTAGATGCTTGGGGAATACAAGCAACATCAGTCACTGTTTGTGTTTAGTCATGATCCACACTCCAAAGGATTGTTGAATGAAATTTTCACTTTTTTCCTGTCTATGATGATCTACTTTGGCAGATTTAAAGGAATGGCACTAGAGCCTCCTCCTATAACCATGAAAATTTGGTTCTTTGTTGGTTAGAAGGGAGAAAGAGAACACATTAGGGGAGGCAAGTTTGCGCCAGGTGGTTTGAAATGATGGAGATCTGATGGGTGTTATCAACTTTGAGATCCCCCCCCTCCCCCTAAAAATTGGGGGAAGGGAAAATTTACAAGGTGGGGAATCGAACCCTCCAACAAGGTGAAAGTTCAGGTAACCAGCCAACAAAGTGGGCTATTAAGATTCCCAACTTTGAGGGTTGGATCTCGAGCTTGAGGGATGGAGAGAGATTAAGTTGGATTGTAGGTGGTTGGGAGCTAGATGTGTGTTGCTGACTGTTAATAGAGTACAATTTAAACATAGTTGGGGCTGACCAATTAAAATGGTTCAATTGGAATCAGCAAGCCATCCACTGTGTCATTACGATACGTTTCAGCTCATGTCTAACTTGTCACCTTCTTTTCATGCAAGCTGGCTAGTGCCCAATGGGTTTTCAAAGTTCTCCTCTTATGAGTTTCCAGACTCTTACCATGAAACTGAAGGCTTGAGGGAGAGTGAGCGACGAAGTGCTGCCTGTTGAAGTATGTGACCTGCTCCAAAAACTGACTGCACCACTTAACACTTTCTTACCTCTCCTTGTGGATGCTCTTTGACTGTAGGGTTTGAACGAGAGAGTAAAACTTTAGAGCCAATGTTTGAAGTGGCTAGTGCAATTCTAAGAAGAAAATGCACCAGGGGACTAGGTTAGGGAAGGAGATGTCATCACCGTTGCAAATCTTAAAGATGGTTTTTAGGGAGAGAGTATAGTAACCAAAAAACCAGTAATTTTAGTGAAACTAAATAGAAAAGGCTTGTTTTGGGAAAGGGGAAGGAATGAGGGAACAAAAATACCCCAACGGCAAACAGGTCGCTAAAATTTGGAATTTCATGGTTTTCCAGAACCTTGAGATGTTAGTTTTGAATTCTGTTGATGCTTGTTTGTCGTATATCTTGGAAACAAGGAAATATCAATAAAAATCAATCAAGAGCAGAATCCATTATCTATGTGCGTCACGAGGCTACTATTGGTGTTTTGTCATCCGTATTAGTATACCTTTAGAAAACTCGTTTCTACTTTGCGCCCCACTGTTCCTCTGAATTCCTCAGTTAGCAGAGGGAAAAAAGAAACTTGCTTCCGCTAGAGTGTTCAGCATTAGTGCAGAATGTAAGATGTGTTGAGTTCTTACGTTAGTTATTGTTGTGTTAGTAATCGTTTCACGCGGTACAAAAATCCTATGATCTTGGTAAATCATAAATAGCTTGTCTACCGGCCATAGTTTCTTTTTTAGTTTTATTATGCTTGTTTCTTCTTGTGAGTTGTGACTGGCAGCAGCGTCAGTCCTATTTGAAGTGAACAATCTGGCAGACAAGACTCTCCCTCTTTTCTCTTAGACCATGCTGGCGGCATGTTGTCTCTCTCCAGCCGATAGTCCTGCCATTCTTTCGGTGAATCCTCTTCCTACCTTTGTCGGTCAAGTTTCCTGTATGGCTAATTTACTACTCTCTCAAGTGTTAACATTTTTACGGTAGCTGAATAAGCAGACTCAATTTGGTATCCTGCCTCGAGTTTGAGGGGCCTGGTACATTGTTAATTGTTAGCATTAGTGTTCGAAGTGTTCATTTTTTGATAAGGTAAATAATTTAAGTTCCCATATACAAGTAGTATACCAAAATGTAGAGAAACCAAAACCACGATATAGCTCTTAAAAGTCACCCAATCATCTATACAAACAAGGGCCAGATGGGTACACCAAAATTAAACTAGAGACAAGAGGCTACTCCTCACATTTACAAATTAGAAGCATTAAGTTCGTAAATTGGACATTGTCCTTGTTACATGTAGTGTATTTGACATCTATAAATAGGTGAATCGTATTTATCTAATTTTGAAGTCATTAATGCATCTTTCTTCTGTCATTTTTCTCTGCTTGTGGCATATCATGAAGGTTGACTGAGCTCTTCATCTTGTATTATGCAGCCACCTCCAGCTCCACGCTCGAGGAGCAAGTTGGACTCACTTATATATTTGCCTGATTCTGTCAAAGCATCAAACCAGGAAGGCCATTTTGAAAAAGGAAAAGAAATGGTTGACCAGGAAATTGAGGTTGATGCAGAACCTGAAAATATTGAAAGGCCTGTTGATTTGTACAAGGTATTTATTCTCTGATTATTCAAATCAGTTGTTAAAGTACACAATTCCTTATTAGGGGAGAGTGTTCTTGCTAAGTTCTCTCTTATTTGGACTATCATGTTCATAATACAGATTTTGCTACTCCGTCTTTGTTCTGTAATTGATCATTTTCTGTATTAAGGGACAGCAATAGCATCTCTATTATGCTTTGCTGCTTATTGTTTCTCCACCATGTCGAGGTTACAAACTAGTGCTTTAGATTATGTTGTATTTTTACGGAGGTCAAAAGGGATTTTAATGTGTGGAGTGTTTCTTCTCTTATTTTCTTTGGTTGATGAAGGGATGGCGTGGGTTTTTTCCTTCCCAATTGGTAGTTCCATGGATGGGTGCAGTTGCAGTGGTTTGTTACTTTCTGATTGTCCCTTTCTCCATGGAATTCTTCCCTGCTTTATAAATCAATTTGGAAAATCGCATTGCCGGAGCTAATGTTAGGGATAGTTGGTTCAGTTTCTTAGTGCATCACCTGAAATACCACCATATGCAACTGTATTAGCGTTGTTTCAAGGAGATTTGATTTTTTTTTCACCTCTTTTTCTTTTCTTTGTTCCCTGTTGTTGCTGTGGATGAATTTCTGGTGTTCGATAGATACTTTTATGAACAATTTGCTGATGAAAGAGTAGTTTGAATAGTATGAATTCGTTTATACAATGTGCATTGTTTCCTTTGCATGAAAGCTTACAGCTTTTCGTATTGGTTAATATTCGTCTGTAGGCTATATTCTCTGATGATTCGGATGAAGAAGCAGAAACTAGCAATCAGGATGTCACAGAGGATTCTCAAAAGAAGGTTGAAGCTGTTAATACTACTTTAAATCGATTAATAGCTGGTGACTTTTTGGAGTCGTTGGGTAAAGAATTAGGTTTGGAGGTTCCCACCGATATCCCTTGCCCAGAGAACAGAACCAGTAACCCAGCTAAAAAGGACACTGTTCTAGAAGATCAGAGAGCAAAGATCATTAACCAATCTGGTAATGGTACATCATCCACTTCCCATGCTGTTGGTGAGGATTTATCAAATTCGGTAATGGCAGTAGGATATAATAATCAGAACATCTCTCAAGAAGGTATATTTTCTAGAGAAGGAACTATAGATATAAACTCTCGGAGAAGTGGTAGCAGAGGAAGTGGAACTGAAAGCAACAGGAATGATGTTGATAAGAATAGGTTTGTTACGGAAGCTAGAAGACATATACACGCAAAAGCAAAAGGAGATCAGTACCGAAATAAGAATGGCAGTTCATCAGAGGATGAAACGGATAGAAAGCGAAAGCGACCTCACAGAAGCAGCAGTCCAGATGCATCTTCTGATTCATCTGAGGATTATAAAGACCGGCGTTCGAGATCAAGGAAGAAAAAATCATCTCACGAGAAGAGTAGGAGTAGAAGGAGAGACTCTCGGAGTCCTAGTAGACATTCCCGTCATGGTTCAGAAAGAGATCGCAGAGAAACCAATAGAGAGAAGCGTAAATATAAGGACTGAAACGTTTCTACTATATGACCTATTTGCAATGGATCCAAGGAGTTAATTGGCATTATTGCTGGTTGATTATCAATGATGTCCCATACAAATGGTCAGTTGCTGCTGGAACAGTTCATGTTCTTTGGTTTTACTACACTATGTACCCTTTGGAGTGCTATGCACAGAGCTCTCTCTCTTTGGTCAATCTATGGGTGCAGGAGATCGGATACTGAAGTTCTCAATAGGAACATCCCTTTGATTTGCAAGACATGATATTGGTTTGGTCTGTTTTCTGGCTTATTCCGGTGATCAAGCTGCTGATTGTAGTAGTTATGTAATGGTATGACCGGTCTGAATTCTGTTTCATGCTTACACTAAAAAAAGAATGATTTAATGTACATACAGCTAGATTTCTTTTTGAGATTTTGGGAATTCGTTATGTTTTGTATGTGAGATTCCCAATTTAATCCACGAGTTAGGCAGTTTATCTGTTATGTTTCTATTTTTCCAAAACTCCTTTCCTTTTCCTTTTAAGGAAATCTCACACTGGAAACAGCAAATGTTGTAGACTTGGGATAACGTAGCAGGCGGTCTATGCAGTTTGAAGTTTAAATTGTTTAGCTGACCCGTGCTAGAAAGAGCTATGCATTCTCCATCCTTTTAAATGAAAAGAACCTTTGGGTTAATGGTTATGGAGTACTCCCATGTGATTTCAAGCTTGATGCATTGCTTCTTGCTAGAAAGCATATTGCCTTAGTTGCAAATTGCAATTATTTTGATTTTGACTAATTAGGCAATAAGATAGTATAATGAACTGATGATGCCTCACCTACTTCCCTTATAATTATTTGCTTCTACAATAGTCTTTCTGTAGCATGACAACCTGTGTCCCCATATTCTAACAATTTATCTTACCTGCTGTTTCCCCATCATACTTGTATTGGTGCGTAATGCTTTCTGTCAAAGGAGCGAGTGCTTTAAACAGCTGGCTGATTATTTTACTAGATTAAATGTACCGGCTGTACCTTGAGTCGTATGATAAATTTACAGTCCAAACAAAATGTAGGAACATTTATTTAGTTTAATCAGCACAAGAGTCCCCCAAGAAATCTCACGAGTCTAATTAAAATCACACAAACAAATTAAAACGGAGGAAAAAAAAAACAAAGTGAGTTAATTATTCCATTAATCGATTCAAAACAAACCAAAACTATTCACAAATTAGGATAAGAAAATTATGATCTTTATACAGCTGATTGATATAAAAAAAATGAACGAATCGATCTCAGTTCTTAAGACTACAAAATAGGAATCCCAAGAAATTCCGCAGCAGACCTAGCCATAACAGTAGCAAATTCGTTAAAACTAATAACACCATCTCCATCAACATCCGCCTCTTTGATCATATCTGTTAGTTCACGATACGATAAAGGCTGCCCTATTTTAGCCATTGATCCCGCTAGCTCAGCCAACGTAATGTACCCATTTCCATCGCGATCGAACGATCGAAAAACTTCCAAAAGCTGCCCCTGATTCACCAACATTTCTTCATTAATTAAATCCGGCATAATTGCATTGACAAGTTCATCAAATTCCACAGCTCCATTTCCATTAGAATCCATGTTGGCTAATAAAACATGGATTTGATCCCCATTTGGCTTTAGCCCCAATGAACGTAATAATGCAGCTAGTTCTAAATGAGTTAGGCTACCATCATCATCCATGTCGAATCTTGAAAATATGTCTCTTAATTGGTCAAGTTGATCAACTTGTAGCCTTGACATTATTTGTTTTCCTCTTTTGTTCATCATTTTTGGATTTGTTTTTGGCATAGTTCTAGCTAGGACTATTACAAGAAACGAAAATAGAGGATACAAAAAATAAAAATAGATAAATATCAAAATTGGTGGTGATGGGAGGAGATCTAGGCAATTATTGAAGAGAGGTGAGTCACTGTGTAGGATGGATATATATGGGTTCCGTGTAATGGTTTTTTTTAGTTAAAATAATAGGAGTCGGTGGACTTTAATTTATTTTTTTGACTATGGATTGATAATGTTCAATGTATTATTCAAAGAATCTAGAGAAGTTTCATAGGTCAGTTCGTTGAATTTTCTTAAAGTCAATTGTGTGATTTGTGTGTCCATACGTGGTGGCCCATTTCACTATTGGAATTAATGTTGGGCTCACCAGGCTAGCTACCCAGAGATTAGAACAAGTTATATATTGGAATTAATGTTGGGCTCCTACTTTTGGTTACAATATGAGACGCTTTAGATCTCCAATATCATCCAAAAAATAAAAATAAAGACTCTGTGTATACACCATAAAAGGAATCAACGCGTCACAAAGATTATGTAGTCCAATATTTGTTGGCCTTAGCAAAAATATCAAAACTAGCTCATTTTAGGGGCATTCTGAACTGATGATGTTGGGCCCTGCATGAAGGCCCATGTAAGTTCCGGTGTGATACACAAAGAGTTTCTGCTTAATTATTTGGTTTCAAAAAGGAGAAAATGCACCTTTGTAGTTCTCAAAAAATAATCGTGTGATGAACCATTGAGCTATCAAAATGTATATTCATTATATATTAACTTGAAATTACTATACGAATACATATACTTTAATTCAGAATCCGTATCGTTTAAAGTTGGTCGATCATTCTTATTAGTTGAGTTCGACTTGTGAATAACTAACTAATAGCATCAACAAGGGAAAATTGCATGAGAGTAGAAACTTGCAATTGCTCATGTATTTATCAATAGTTTCAAACAGAACAACAACTTACAAATGACACTCTTCTAAACTAGCACATGTATGTAGCAACCATCGAGCTTTACACAAAAAAACATATTATAACAGTGGCACATTTTACCCCAAATATAAAGCAATGCCATCCGCAAAAGCACCTATCAATTCATCAAACAACATCTTGCCCCTTACACTCATTGCCACTATCACCACAATTCGTACACCGCCAGCATAATTTTCCCTTCAGCCACCCAATCCCACAATCTCTCTGTTTAATTCTATCCAACGGCGTTGCAGGCTTCCGATTCCTACAATAACTTCCAACAACGCACGAAAGAATTGCAAGAACAGTTAACACGGAGATGACAGCGAAAAATGGCCCTATGGACCCTGAAGAATGCCAAGCGCTGCTTGGCACTGCTTCAGGGTACGGCACTGATGATTGTTGTTCGTTAGGCAAAATTGTCGAAGCAGTGTTTGCCATTTCTCAGTTGTGTGTATGTGATCATGTATATATGGGTATTGTTTGTTAATTTACAAACAACCTATATATATATAGTATACAAGGAAGAAAAAATAGGACTCTGCATGTGAATTAATTTGTACAAAAGTTGTGTCGGACGAAATTAAAGGAACTGCAGAGAGACAAATTAAAAAGGTACAACTGATCGAGAGTTGTTGTGCTTTTAAGTGCTGCTTTAAACAACCAGAGTGGGATTACAACATGGAAAGGCAAAGGGAATTCAGAAATCTTACGCAGATTACTTCCAACTTTTTTTGTTGATAACCTTGGTGTCCGGTTTTGTGCGTGTAAGATTAATTTTACGGGATATTTATCATCTTTCACCGTCGTACCAAGTAAGCCTATTCACTAAAATCAGAATATATGATAAGAATCACCAAATATTTTTATCTTTGATGAAATTTAAATGAGGATCTCATGATTCGCAATTCACTTAATCTGAGTCATAAGCCTACCATGCGCTTAAGTGATGATTATCTTTAACTTTTTGCATGTAATTTTTTGTTTCTGCATGTGCTTATCTGAAATGGATTAGACTTTTTACACGTAAAAGATAATAACTCAGTCCCCCATGTGGCTATACACTTTGATCTTTTTCCTTTTGTTGAATAATCTTCTTCGTTAAGGCATTGGCCATGTGGATATTAGTCAAAGAAGCTAAGTAATCTTACGTCCTTAGATAGCTTACTGTGAATGTATTTTAACATGTTCCAGCAGATTATCCATCATATTTTTAAAAGAATTTAAGTTATCGTATGTATTGAGAGACTAGATGTTATTATAAGTCAACTTAAAGCTAGTGATCATATACAAAGTTCTTTACACTATGCATATATACAACAACAACAAATCCAGTATATTCCCACATAGTGAGGTCTGGGGAGGGTAGAGTGTACGCAGTCCATACCACTACCTCTAAAGAGGTCGAGAGGCTGTTTTCGATAGACCCCCGGCTCAAGACAAAAGACAGTATGAAAGAGCAACAAAAGCATAGAACAGGATAAAATAACATATGCACGACATCCACAAACATATTGTACACTGCCAAACACAGGACACCAAGTTCAACCTAAATACTGACTGCGACTCATTCACACCCTTAGCCCTCTATCCTAATGCTATTCCTCCATAACTTCCTATTCAGGGTCATGTCCTCAGTCAGCTGTAACTGCTCTAAGTCACGCTTAATCACTTCTCTCCAGCATTTCTTCGGTCTACCCCTACCCCGCTAGAAACCTTCTAAGGTCAACCTCTCACATCTACGAACTGAGGCATTCGTGCCCCTCCTCATCACATGACCAAACCACTTCAACCTCACTTCCATCATTTTATCCTCCACTGACACTACTCCCACCTTTTTCCGAATAATTTCATTCCTAATCCTGTCATCCCTTGAGAATCCACACATCCAACGCAACATCCTCATTTCCGCCACCTTCCACTTTTGGATATGAGAATTCTTAACCAGCCAACACTCCGCTCTATACAACATAGACGGCCGGACTGCAATTCTATAAAATTTGCCTTTCAACTTGGGGGGCACCTTCTTATCGCATAAAATTCCCAAAGCGAGCCTCCATTTCATCCAACCTGCCCCAATATGGTGAGAGACATCCTCATCTATCTCTCTATTCCCCTGAATCGTAGATCCGAGATACTTAAAACTATCCCTCTTGCAAACCGCCTGAGAATCCAACTTTACTATCATCTCCTCTTGCCTCGATTCACTAAAATTGCACTCCAAGTACTCCATCTTGGTCCTACTCAACCGAAAACCTTTAGACTCCAGGGTTTGTCTCCAAACCTCCAGCTTATCGTTAACCCCTTGTCGCGACTCCTCAATTAAAACAATATCATCCGCGAAAAGCATACACCAAGGCACCTCGCCTTGAATATTCCGCGTCAACACATCCATCACCAAAGCAAATAAAAACGGACTTAGAGTCGATCCCTGGTGCAACCCTGTCAAGATCGGGAAATGCTCAAAATCTCCTCCCACTGTCCTTACCCGAGTCTTCGCCCTCTCATACATGTCCTTAATCGCTTTGATGTACGCCCCCGGAACCCCTCTCTTCTCCAAGCATCTCCAAAGAACCTCCCTAGGGACCTTGTCATACGTCTTTTCCAAGTCAATAAAGACCATGTGAAGATCCCTCTTCCTCTTTCTGTACTGCTCTACCAGTCTCCGCATTAGGTGAATTGCCTTAGTCGTGGAGCGACCAGGCATAAAACCAAATTGATTCTCAGAAATAGACACAATCTTCCTCAACCTCTGCTCCACCACCCTCTTTCAAATCTTCATCGTGTGACTCAACAACTTAATACCACGGTAATTATTGCAACTCTGAATGTCACCCTTGTTCTTATACAAAGAAATCATCGTTCTCCATCTCCATGCCTCAGGCATCTTTGCTGACTTGAAAATATTGTTAAATAAGTCGGTTAGCCACCTCAAACCAGTCCGGCCATAGAACTTCCAAAAATCCACAAGAATCTCGTCGGGCCCCGTCGCCCTGCCCCTTCGCATCTTGCGAATAGCCTCACTGACCTCCTCTACCTTAAAACGCCGACAAAAACCAAAGTCGCGACACTCTCCGGACTGCTCTAACTCCCCTAACACGACACCTCTGTTTCCCTCATCATTCAAGAGCCTATGGAAATTCGACTACCATCTTTTCTTAATGAGGACGTCTTCCACCAAAACTCTGCCATCCTCCCCCTTAATGCACTTTAGTTGGTCCAGATCCCGACCCTTCCGCCCCTTAACCTTGGCAAGCCTAAACAACCTCTTCTTAAAAGTTGCTGTCTTAGCAGCCGTAACTGCTAACTTAGCCTCCTTCTTAGATAACTTGTACTCCTCCCTGATCACCCGTTTCTCCTCTTCATCCTTACTCTCAACCAACTTAACGTAAGTCACCTTCTTCGTCTCCACCTTCTTCTTAACAGTTTCATTCCACCACCAATCCCCCCGATATCGTCCAGACCCACCTCTCGAAACACCCAACACCTCTCTAGAAGACTCCTTGATGGAACTAGCAGCCCTATCCCACATACTATCTACGTCCCCCTACTATCCCATACCCCCATCCCCTCCAACTTCGTTTCTATCTCCAAAGCACTACCCAGAGTCAGACTGCCCCACCTAACTCTAGGTCGACCCTTCCCAACCCGCCTCAACTTGCCCTTCTTGATAACCAAGTCCATCACCAGGAGTCTATGCTGGGTCACAAGATTCTCACTCGGGATAACCTTACAATCCTTACACAAAGTTCTATCCCCCTTCCTAAGCAGGAAAAAGTCAATCTGGGTCTTGGCTAACCTACTATGGAAAGTAACCAAATGTTCTTCCTTCTTCGAAAAGTTGGAATTCACTACCACCAACCCATAGGCCCTCGCAAACTCCAAAAGAGCAACTCCCTTATCATTCCTAACCCCGAACCCAAAGCCTCCATGCACATCATTGTACCCTAACGGCAATGACCCGATGTGCCCATTGAAATCCCCTCCTATGAAAATCTTCTCCGAAATTAGCACGCCCCTAACCACCTCATCCAAAACCTCCTAAAATCTCTTTTTCTCCTCCACGTACAGGATCACTTGTGGCGCATACGCACTACAGATGGTTTCATGAACAGAACTAATAATTAACTGGATATGCATGTAAAGCATGGAGTCTGTAGATACTAAAAATGCATGAAAATCTATAAATACTGAGGATGGATGACCAAGCATGTAACATGAACTGAGTAAAATCTATAAACTGAAATACTGGACTAACTGAAATCTGTATGCTTTGGTCAAACAACACTAAGACTGTATAATTGAACTGATACTGTAACTGAGACTATATCTGAGACTGTGGGAGGTATCATCTAATCGACATTTTCCAATTTGAGCTAATTGAGGTCCAACCTGTAACCCCAATTGGAAGGGTGTTAATACTGTGCCACGATACTAACAATGGTTGTGTGGATCCACTAAATTGATATAATGTCCAAAGGACTAAGGGTGTCAAGCCTGAACTGACGGGTGACCCCTGCGAGATAGTCAAGCTTAATCTGATGGGTGACTACTCATATCCTACGCTGACTACGTAGTTCTGGAGTATAGGGACTGCTACTAACGTCTCTGCCTATCTGACGGGGAAGCCGTCATCCCTGCACTCGCTTGGTGCTAAATCCTACTCCCAACTGAAAGACACTAAGATACTAGACTGTTCTGAGTTTAATGATTGATATTTGATTATTCTGAGAATGCTCATAATATAATTTGAAGACTATTCTGTAATGTACTGAGACTAGACTAAATAAACAACTATGGTTTTCGGGTATTCAATACCCCCAGGACTCAAAACAATAATACTGATAAGACACTAAAGCCTGAAGACCAAAACATAAAGGTTTTTATTAAATCAACCACTCTTGTAGTCATTTTATCAAACACTTGTAGTTCATGGTTCAAAGCAATCATAGGAATATCCTAAAACATATAGAAATAGCATGAATCTGACATAATAGAGCCAAATCATGATTTTGTTCAATAAATAATGATATTAAAACATGGAAGATTGAATAATAATAATAATTTCATGGTAACATGGTATAAAATCAATAGTACATGGGGATTCATGGATGAAATCATAATTTAAAACATAATTTCTTGAAATATTATAAGTTGGTGATTAAAATAGGTTACTTGGGCTCCATGGATGAAAGGGATCCATGGATGAACATCTAACATACCTGGGATGATGAATTTGGAAGGATTGATGGAGAGTTCTTGAGATTTGACCTTGATTCTTGAAGGTTAGGGTTTTGCTACTTGAGAGAATGTTCTTGATTTTGGGGAAAAATTGATTTGAATAATGTCCAGTTAGGTTATTAGGGACTTAATTTCGTGTTTGGGGTTGACTAGGACAAGGGAAAAGTACTTAAAAGCCCTTGGAATTAAAACACGGAACTGACTGAAAATCCTGATTTCCTGGGCTGGCGCGATGCGGCGCTATCACGTTGTGTCACTGGAATCGGACAACTGGGAAACTGGTCTGTGGCGCGATGCGAGGAAATCGCGGTCCTTCATTGATTGAGACCTGGAAGTTCACCGCGACGCGGTGGTATCGCGCTTCGACACTGGAAATGGACAATTGTCAAGTTGACCTATGGCGCGACGTGCCACACTCACTAGAATTTGCCAAATGGGAAATTGGCCTGCTCCGAGACGCGCTAAAGATTAAAATGACGGTGTTTAACGACTGAAACTTAAAATTGCCATAAATTCTTACCCGGTTATGAGATTTGAGCGAATTTTATATCGTTGGAAAGCTAATTGAATTTCCTACGCAATGTCAGGCTCTAAACTGAAAAATAATGAGCGTTTCAAAAATTTTATGTACGAATACTCATGTATTGTGACTTAGATTATGCTAGGGAAATATGGGGCGTTGCAGTCTGTATCTGAAACAATTAAGGTGGTAAAACATACATTTAAAAGGATCAGCAAACGGCAAGTAGCATCAAACTTTTGTCATTCTGCTCCTCAAAAAGTAAAGAAGCAACTTTCAATCACATATTAGGGAATTGATCGAATAGTTATACTACAGTTAAAATTCATATATAAAAGTTAAAATTCATATCTAATTATTATGAACCTTTCTGCGTATCGCTATTCCATTAATTCTTTGTATCCAAGTTAGTTAAAAATATCCAAAACATTTAATTTCATATATGGACCACACCATGATAAATATCCTTCTATTTCCGCCATCTTCTTTCGTCCCGAATTTAATTTCTCTATCTTTTTCTGGACCCCTCCCTAGGATCTTCCGTTCATTTTGTTTCCTTGGTGACTCGAACTCACAACTTTTGGGTTGGAAGTGAGGAGTGCTTATCATCTGACAACGTCCTCTTGCCAATTTTCCATCTTTGATCTTATGGAGAAGAATTATAAAGAAGAGAGGAACAGAGGTTGTCTATCCAGAAATAATGAGCGTTTGGTAAGCTTAAAAAATACCATGCTCTACATTATTCCTATAGTTATAGCTCATCTCCAAATATAAAAGGCTACCTGCTTTTTCAGTATTCATCTCGCACAAACATTTTATAGATTGATTCTTATTATTTTGTTAGTTATTGAAATATAAGTGGTTTACCTACCATGCATATTTGAGAAGACTGAGTGAGTGTGTATGTGTGTGTTTTAATTATTCAGACGTTCACATGGATGTATTGATTACGCTATGAGATATAGCTGATCTAAGATTTAGAATACATTAGTGAATACATATGTAGACATAGTGTTGAGTCGAAATAAAAAAAAATTGTTTACCATTAATGGCTTCGAGAAGAGACCTTCCTATATTTTGAGTGTGTTATGGTTTGTATATGAGTCCATGGGAGGCAAATGGAATTCTTACAAAGTTTTCTTCTCCAAATATTTTTACAAGATTTGATATGGATCAATTTAAATTAGACATGTGGACAACGAAATTTTATTAAATAAAAATTCTTACAAAATTCGGATTATATTAAATTCAAAATAGATTAATTCCAAATAAATATTATGAATTAATATAATTGGATTAATTATTTAAGTCCAAACATGTATGGATTTAAATAAAGTCTAATCTTTATTGGGCTAGTCTATTAATTTGGGCTACAAATGATGAGCCCACTTTACTAAGCCCAAGATATTGTCATATTCTAGAGGCCCAAATAAGCGTCACGTGTCAAATGAAGTGGTATGCCAAGTCAAGTGAAAGAGCCAATAGGATCATGCCACATGTCAAAATAATGCAGCAAGCCCAATAAGATCAAAACCCATAAAAGGCGCCACGTCACTTGAATTTGATTGGTCAAAGGAAGTCGATCTTCATCATGACTTTTCCTTTTCCACAACTATAAATAGGGGTATCATAATTCAGAAAGAGGACCCCAAAACTCTAACAAGTAGCAAGAGAAAACTCGTGGATCAAACGCCCCAATTTTTCTAAAAAGCTCAAGCATTCAAATCAAGTTCATCAAGATTCAAGATCAAGACCGCAATATTCAAGAACATTCTCAAAAGCCCTTGAATTCAAGCACAAGTCAAGATCAGGTCTTTCAAAGCATTCAAATCAAGTTCAAATTCAAGATCAAGCTTTAAGCCCTTGAATTTATATTTGAAAAGGGGAATCATAGGATTCATAGAGATTGTAACACTCACATATTGAAATCAATAAATTGATTGTTACAGTATATTTTCTTGTCTGGATTATTTATTTTTCGGTCTCGAAAATTTTATCATCCAACAAATTCTGGCACGCCCAGTGGGACTATCTCTACCTCTCATCTCAACTTTTCCAACTGCAAAGTTCAACAATACTAAAATGACTTCTAAGAAGGTCAACTCTCAATCAACTGCTTCCAAGGCTGCTGATTCAAAGTTCTCTGCTGAAGTAGAAAACATCCTTGGTGTTACTTTCGGAAGCTTAGGAGCTGTCACAAGGAGCAAGACAGGCTTTCTAGGACAACAAACACATCCAGTGTCGTCCGCGCCAACTCCATTTTTTGGATCTTCAACCCCAAAAGGAATGAAGTCCAATTCAAGTGCTTCGGAAGGAAGAAGCAGTGTGGCAGAATCGCTTAAGAAGACTCTAGCTCAACTTGAGCATTCCGTTTCCAAATACTCTGGCACAAAGAGCGATGATCGTTTAAGCAACTCATCATCTCCGACTACACCGTATAAATTGAGGACTTCAAAGATCAACTTATGCGATAATCCATGCTAATCTCTAACATCTCCAGTGATCATGCAAGTGATGGTGACTGATGTCTCGTCTATGGAGGAACAACTTGTGAATCTGACAAAGGCAATTGAAAGCCTGACCAAATATGTTCAGAATCAAGATGCTCGAATTGATAAGATTATAGATAGGGTAAAAGGTCTGATAGATAGAGAGTCTAGTCATGCACCTGGAAAATCTCCAGAGATTCATGAGACAGAAAATTCTATGAAACAAACACCACCAATTAAAGAGGTGCAAGTTTCTTCTGATGAAATGATCCCGATTGGGCAATTGAGGGAATTCATTGAAGGGACCCTCAAAGACAAGTATGATGTAGTCACAAAATCTTCCCTTGCGTATGCCAAGCCTTACACTGCAAGGATAGATAGCCTCAAAATGCCTGTTGGCTATCAACCCCCCAAATTTCAATAATATGAGGGCAAAGGGAACCCAAAACATCATGTCACACACTTTGTTGAGACATATAACAATGCTGGAACTTACGGTGACTAGCTTGGAAAACATTTTGTTCGCTCTCTAAAGGGAAATACCTTTGATTGGTATACGAACCTTGAGCCTAATTCCATCGATAGCTGGGAGCAATTGGAACATGAGTTCCTAAATCGCTTTTATAGCACAAAGCGTACAGTGAGCATGGTAGAACTCAATAATACTCAACAAATAAAAGAAGAACCAGTCACCGACTTCATCAATCGATGGAGAAATACGAGCCTAAACTACAAAGATAGGCTCAGTGAAGTTTTTGCAATAGAGATGTGCGTCCAAGGAATGAACTGGAGGCTTCTCTACATCTTGCAAGGAATTAAATAAAACTCCTTTGAAGAGTTAGCTACTCGTGCTCACGACATGGAGTTGAGCATGTCTTCTGCTGGAAAGGAAGCAACGCCTCTCCATGACCCTCGAAGGGGAAGGATAAGCAGGAACGCAAAAGATGGGGCAAGTTTGTTCCCAAAAATAAAAACAAGGAGTTCATGAATGTTGATGTGTCTCATGTGAAGGTCACCACAAAGGTGAGCAAGAAGCAAAGTGTGAAGACGACTTCTGGAGCACGTCCGAATCAGAAAACTTTAAAAGAGATGCAAGAAAAGGAATATTTCTTCCTTGATTTTGATGTTGCTGAGATTTTTGATGAACTCCTTGAGCATAAGCTCATTGAACTCCCAGAGATGAAACATCCTAATGAAGCTGGAAGGACCAATGACCCTAATTATTTCAAATATCATAGGCTCATAAGTCACCCTCTGGAAAAATGCTTTGTCTTTAAAGATAAAGTCATGCAACTGGCAAAAGAGAAGAATATCTTCTTCGATTATGAGATGAAAAGTTCTCATCAAATCTCCATCACATTTGGCTCGCTCGATCCAGTCCAAATATGTGTTAAAGAGCATAATGAGAAAATATTAAAGCCTTCAGCTGATGAAGGTGATGATGAAGGTTGGACTCTGGTGACAAGGCGCAGATGCAAGAGAATGAATCTGCAAAAGGAGTCATCCGAGCATCCAACCAGAAGGAGAATGGTAAAGAAACCAAGGAAATAGAAGTTGGTTGAATTCCTAAAGAAGACGAGGGTGATGGAGCTTCACCCCTAAAAACCTCGGCGTTCGGTGTCTTTAGAGAAATTCTTACCAGTTGGTTTCGTGTAAAGACTACCCAAGTCAACCTTGAGGCCTCTTGTTTTAATACCACCAAAGATGGGGCAAAGGGTGAGAATTTACCCATGAAAGTTCCTTCATCTTCTGAAAAGCTTGCTGAAACTCTTGGCGAAGAGGCACATGTATGTGATACAAAAATCACATTCACAAATAACGATCTTCTGCTTGGTGAGGCCCTACATAACTGTCCCTTATACATGGTAGGTCAAATTATAGGAAAGAAGATCAATAGAATCTTGATAGATGAGGGATCTGGAGTCAACGTCCTGCCTATCCGCACGATGAAGAAACTTGGCATCGCTACTAGCGAACTGGACGAAAGTCGTATAATGATCCAAGGCTTCAACCAAGGGGGCCATAGGGCCATAGGATGTATCAAGTTGGGGATTCGTATGTATAATTTTCAATCAAACCCATTGATGCATGTGATCGATGCCAAAACTTCATACAATATATTGCTTGATAGGCCTTGGGTGCACCGGAACAAAATTATCTCGTCCTCTTACTATCAATATTTGAAGTACCTCGAAGGAAGAGTGGAAAGAAAGATAGTTGCCGATGACAAGCCATTCACTGAAGCTGAGTCACATTTTGCCGATGCAAAAATCTACTTAAAGAATCATGTTGTGGATGAGAAGAGGGTTAAAGATGTCACCAAGATCAAGTGTAACGATCTTGCATCTAAGAAGGTCGCGATGACTATCGAAAAATTCGCCACCAAGAAGCCTCTCTCCATTTCAAATAAAGAAAGTATCACTTCTATGAAAAAAAAGGTAACTCTCGTTCTTCGCTACGTAACGAAGGTGAAGAAAGAGAAAGATCACCCATCAGATTCCCAAGATAATGTGCTAAAGGGGCTAACTTTACCTATCAGGAAGATTGATGCAATAAATCCATCCTCAAGACTTCTTGAAGAATCTGTGGCTCAAAATCTTCCATAAGATATGACCCTCTTTACGAAGCGTACTAAAGAAGGCTTAGACCCAAATGCACATGAGCTATTTGTAAAGGCTGGATACAATTCTAATGAGCCATCAAGGTTGGGCAAACTTTCGTCAGAGGGTACAACCAGGCAGGCACGTGAAGGCCTAGGATACACGCAACCATCTCTAATTCACATCTCCATAAGAAGAGCAGTCAGTAATTACATCACCGTGGAAGAAGAATCCACTGCTGCTAATAAAAGACCCTCTGTATTTGACCGACTTGGAGGGCCAACTGGAAGAACTTTTATGTTTGAAAGGTTGGGACCTCTAAATAAGAAGAAAAACAACAAGCGTAAGAGGAATCGTCAAAGCACGATGATGCACTCTTCACTTAAAATACAGAAGGATTTCCAAAGTTTAATTTTTCCAGAATGAAGCGAGAGACAGAACTGGTATTTTCATGCAACGAGGTGCTAAAAGAAAAGACGCATACTGAGGTTTATACTAAGCAACACGAAGAAGATGAAGAGAGTGTTGGCTCCTCATATCATGTTGTAACCCAGAACGAGAAAGATGTCTCGTCTCAAATGAAGGTTGATTAAGAGATAGAAGATGTCTTTTGGTGTTATCATATATCCATCAATGACGATGATCCTCAAGAGGAGAAAGATGCTGGAGATATTCCATCGCAACTTGAAGAAGGAATAAAGGCCATAATAGATCCCTTGAAGAAAGTTAATCTTGGAACCGACGAAGACCCAAGACCAACTTACCTGAGTGCGTTTCTAGAAGTGGAGGAGGAAATCGCTTATATGGACATACTCAAAAGATATATGAATGTATTCGCCTGGAGCTATAAGGAAATGTCTGGCTTAGATCCAAAAGTAGCGATCCATCAATTGGCGGTCAAGAATGGTGCCCGTCCTGTTAAGCAAACCCAAAGATGCTTTAGTCTGGAGTTGGTTCCTTTAATTGAAAATCAAGTTAACAAACTCATTGAAGTGGGATTTATTCGTGAATTCAAATATCCCACATAGATTTCAAGTATTGTTCCAGTACGGAAGAAGAATGGCCAAATTTGAGTTAGTGTCGACTTTTGGGATCTCAACAACGCTTGCCCTAAGGATGACTTTCCAATCCCTATAAGAGAGTTGATGATTGATGCCACCACAATTATGAGGCAATGTCCTTCATGGATGGTTCATCCGGCTACTATCAAATCCGTATGGCACCAAAGAATGAAGAACTCACTGCATTTCGTACGCCCAAAGGTATTTATTGCTACAAGGTGATGCCTTTTGGTTTGAAGAACGCTGGTGCCACTTATCAAAGGGCTATGCAGAACATCTTTGATGGCCTGCTCCAAAAAAATATTGAATGTTACATGGATGATTTAGTGGTGAAGTCAAGAAAGAGAGACGATCACTTCAAAGACCTAAGAATGGTATTCGAGTTACTTCGAAGATATCAACTTAGGATGAATCCATTGAAGTGTGCCTTTGGAGTTATTTCCGAAAAGTTTCTTGGATTTATGTGCGACACCAAGGAATTGAAATTGATCAACCCAAGGTCGATGCAATTTTAAAAATGCCTGAGCCTCGAAATTTTCATGAGTTCAAAAGCCTTTAAGGAAGGCTAGCATATTTAAGGAGCTTCATCTCAAACTTGACCGGGAAATGTCAATCATTTAGTCGTCTCATGAAGAAGGATACTTTCTTCGAATGAGACCAAACTTGTAGTAATGCCTTTGAGAGTATTAAATTATACTTAATGAAGCCACCAGTTCTTGCGGCACCATACCTGGGAAACCATTGATACTCTACATAGCGGCACAAGAAAGGTCAGTTGGAGCATTACTGGCTCAAGAAAATAGTGAAGGTAAAGAAAACTCTCTTTATTATTTGAGCAGAATGATGACGCCAAACGAGCTAAAGTATTCTCCAATTGAAAAGTTATGTTTGGCATTGGCCTTCTCAATTAAAAAAATGAAACACTACTTTCAAGCTCATGTTATCCGTCTTGTGTCTAGGGAAAATCCCATCAAGTTTGTAATGTCAAAACCAGTCCTTAGTGACCGACTTGCAAGATGGTACCTTCAATTTCAGCAGTTTGAGATCGTGTACGTTCCCCAAAAGGCTGGAAAGGGACAAGCATTGGCTTACTTCTTGGCAGACCACCCGATACCTGATGATTGGAAAATAAGCGATGAACTTCCTGATGAAGATGCAATGGTTATTGAAGCTAGACCCCCGTGAAAAATGTACTTTGATGGTGCCGCACATCGAGATGGAGCTAGTGCTGGTGTGGTATTCGTCACTGCACAAAAAGAGGTCATCCCATACTTTTTTAACCTCACAAACCATTACTCTAATAATGTTGCTAAATATCAAGCTTTAATACTATGTCTTGAGATGGCAGTTGACATGAAACAACTGCAATTACAAATCTTTGGTGTCTCGCAATTGGTGATCAAGCAGCTTTTGGGAAGCTATGAAGTCAGAAAGCCTGAGCTACAACCATATCATGATTATGCACAGAAGTTGATGGGGTGGCTTGGAGAAGTAACCCTCCAACATGTTCCAAGGAGAGAAAATAAGCAAACTAATGCCTTAGCTGCTTTGGCCTCAACCCTAACTCTTCCAAATCAGACGCGAGTTACTATATGCCAAGAATGGGTAGTACCGTCGTCAGATGAGGATGTAGAAAACAAGGTTGAATACCTCGTTGCTGTGTCTGAACCTGTAAAAGAAGATTGGCAAAAACCTATCATTGATTACTTATGTTATGGGATACTTCCAGAGGATTCAAGGAGAAGAACTGATATTCATCGTCGCGCACCTCTCTTCCTTTACTATAAGGACACACTATACAGAAGATCATTCGAAGGAGTAATCTTACGATGTTTGGGAGAGGAAGAAGCAATTCAAGCTTTGCAAGAAGCGCACTCAGGAGTTTGTGGATCACATCAGTCTGGACCGAAGCTCCATTTTCACATTAAAAGAATAGGATATTATTGGCCAACAATGGTGAAAGATTGCTTGGAATATGCTAGAAGATGCAAAGCTTGTTAATTCCATGCAAATTTCATACATCAACCTCCAGAGGTACTACATCCAACTGTAGTATCTTGGTCGTTCAATGCTTGGGTAATGGATGTTGTTGGTCCACTACCAAAATCTTTTGGTGGACACTTATTCATCTTGGCCGCGACAGATTACTTCTCAAAGTGGGCCGAAGCTGTTGCTCTTAAGGAAGTAAAGAAAGAAAATATTGCAAACTTCATCCGAGTGAATATCGTCTACTACTTTGGAATCCCTCATATATAATAACTGACAATGGCAAGCCGTTTGATAACAAACTGATGAATAAGATTTGTGATCTCTTTGGCTTCAAGCAGCGCAAGTCTTCTATGTATCATGTTGCCGCCAATGATCTAGCTGAAGCCTTCAATAAGACTTTATGCAACTTGTTAAAGAAAGTTGTCTCCAAATCCAAACGAGACTGCATGAACGAATGGAAGAAGCTCTATGGGCATATAGAACAACTTACGGCACACCAACGCAAGCAACCCCATATTCGTTTGCTTTTGGAGTTGAAGTCATCCTGTCACTTGAACGTCAAATAACTTCTTTGAGACTGGTTATTCAAGAAGGGCTCACTGATGAAGAAAATGTTAAGTTGCGTCTTGCGGAGTTAGAAGCTCTTGATGAGAAGAGACTAGAGGCTCAACAAAATCTTGAATGTTACCAAGCCCGTCTATCTCGTTCCTTCAACAAAAGAGTTCACTTGAGGTGCTTCCAAGTTGGAGATCAAGTCCCTGCAGTAAGGAGACCCATATCACTTTTCGTAAGTCTAGGGGAAAATTCACCCTGAAGTGGGATGGACCTTATGTCATTCAAGAGGCATATTCAAATGGTGCTTACAAGCTTGTCGATGCAGATGGCGTAAGGGTTGGCCCCATCAATGCCAAGTTCTTGAAGAAGTACTATCCTTGAAGGAAGATGACACTCCATAAGACACGAGTATAAACTACATGTACACTCCTTAAGGCACGAGTATAAACTGCATGTACACTCCTTAAGGCACGAGTATAAACTGCATGTCACTCCTTAAGGCACGATTATAAACTGCATGTACACTCCTTAAGGCACGAGTATAAACTGCATGTACACTCCTTAAGGCACGAGGATAAACTGCATGTCCACTTCTGGACCGCAAGAATATAAACTGTGTATCGCTAAAAAAAAGTGAAAGTCCGCTAGGTTGAAAACCTCGAAAGAGGCGGCCTAGGCAAAAGTTAGGACACAAAAAAACACTCACTCAGAATTACGTTGTGACTTGATCCTCTTCACTGAGGTACGTAGGCGCTTGGAATTTTATTCTGAGTTCAGTTGCATGAGTGTAAAAAAAAATATGTTCCTGTAGTATCTACCATATGGATACCAAGTATGAAAATATTCTAATTAAATTTTGGACACACTCCACATATTGGTGGCTCAATGGGGGTAATCTCATGAAATATGAGCTTCATTCACATAAGATGAAGTCTCCAAAATCCCCAAATTTGGAAGTTGAACCGCTCAAAATGCCAAATTTGGGAGTGAAAGTTGACAAAATTTCCAAGTCTTCAAGTCAAGACCTCTCGCGGATTTATCCTTAAAAGGACCTAAAAAATTTCATGCTTTAAGGTGGACAAAATTTGTCCCTTTGCACCTTAAACTGGCCTCTCACGGGTTTATCCTTAAAAGGATTTCAAAATTTTCATGCCTTAAGGTGGACAAAATTTGTCCCTTTGCACCTTAAGTTGGCCTGCCACGGGTTTATCCTTAAAAGGATATCGAAATTTTCATGCTTTAAGGTGGACAAAATTTGTCCCTTTGCACCTTAAACTGGCCTCTCACGGGTTTATCCTTAAAAGGATCTCAAAATTTTCATGCCTTAAGGTGGACAAAATTTGTCCATTTGCACATTAAGTTGACTGTTACGGGTTTATCTCAAAAGGATATCGAAATTTTCATGCCTTAAGGTGGACAAGATTTGTCTCTTTGCGCCTTAAGCTGGCCTCTAACTAGTTTATCCTTAAAGTATATTGAAATTTCCATGCCTTAAGGTAGACAAGATTTGTCCCTTTGCACCTTAAGTTTATCCTTAAAAGAGCCCATACTTATAGAAGACCATCACATAAATGCATCGGTGAAAAGAGCTCATACTTAAAGAAGACCATTGCATAAGTGCATCGATGAAAGGGCCCATACTTAAAGAAAATCATTCCGTCTTCAAGCAAAGTCTTTCGGTCTTAAGGTGACGGAGGCGAAGTTAAACTCTCGTACCTTAAGCCGGTGTCCACCGTTTTCAAGCAAAGTCTTTCGGTCTTAAGGTGACTGAGGCGAAGTTAAACTCTCACACCTTAAGTCGGCCAATTATTGGATAAGTCTTTCGGTCTTAAGGTGACAGAGGCGAAGTTAAACTCTCGCCACCTTAAGCCGGCCAATTATTGAATAAGTCTTTCGGTCTTAAGGTGACAGAGGCGAAATTAAACTCTCGCCACCTTAAGCCAACCAATAGTTGCATATTACTATTTGTTTCAACCCTACGAAAAAAAGAGAGAGAAAAGACTAAATAATATTAAACAATTTTTTTTTAAAAAAAGCAACTCACCAATAATGCTTCGATCACGGCGCAACCAACAATCAAACGGAACCGATGTGAACTGCAGCAGTTGAATTCTGAATCACAAACGATTAAATGTTCGGTATTTATAAGATTTTAAAGTCGGCTAAGCAATCACTGCCAGACATGAGTTAGGCTTTTACAATTCGAATCCTAATGGAATTCACATGCACGTGTCTAACAAAGGAGTTAAGGCGGCAGAATGACATCTTCTATATCTAAATGATATTTGATTCCTAGCAATCCTCTTCTAATCAAAAATGGATTATGGTTATGGCTATTTGGACAAAGCAACAGCCAGTAACCAAGAAAAGAATTTATTTTCATTTACTTGCTTTTAAGATGCAGACAAAATGAAAGATGGAATTCTTTTTTTTTAACAGTAATTTTACTTGAATTATTAATAGGAATATTATGCCATCTCTTTGCTAGAAAAAAAAAGCCGGGTATATTTTCCCATAACTGTAGCATTGGTTACCAACTCTATTTCATTTTACCAGTAGAAGTCAAAATTCAATAAATTCGTCGATATGGTATATATTGGATCGTGACTTTTTTTTGGCATGAAAAATGTTATTATAATTATGACATTAAAGATATACTTCGAGCCTAGTCTTCAAAAGCTCTCGACAAGTTTTGAAGTAGGGGGCAGTTTGTGGACAACTAAATTTTATTAAATATAAATCCGTACAAAATTTGGATTATATTAAATTCAAAATAGATTAATCCCAAATAAATATTACGGATTAATATAATTGGATTAATTATTTAAGTCCAAACATGTGTGGATTTAAATAAAGTTCAATCTTTATTGGGCTAGTCTATTAATTTGGGCTACAAATGATGTGCCCACTTTATTAAGCCCAAGATATTATCATATTCTAGAGGCCCAAATAAGTGTCACGTGTCAAATGAAGTGGCATGCCAAGTCAAGTGAAGGAGTCAATAGGATCATGCCACATGTCAAAATAATACAGCAGGCCTAATAAAATCAAAGCCCATAAAAGGTGTCACGTCACTTGAATTTGATTGGTCAAAGGAAGTTCATCTTCATCATGACTCTTCCTTTTCCACAACTATAAATAGGGGTCTCATAATTCAGAAAGAGGACCCCAAAACTCTAACAAGTAGCAAGAGAAAACTCGCGAATCAAACGCCACAATTTCTCTAAAAAACTCAAGCATTCAAATCAAGTTCATCAAGATTCAAGATCAAGACCGCAATATTCAAGAACAAGCTCAAAAGCCCTTGAATTCAAACATAAGTCAAGATCAAGTCCCTCAAAGCATTCAAATCAAGTTCAAATTCAAGATCAAGCTTTAAGCCCTTGAATTTATATTTGAAAAGGCGAATCAGAGGATTCATAGAGATCGTAACACTCACATATTGAAATCAATAAATTGATTGTTGCAGTATATTTTCTTGTCTCGATTATTTATTTTTCGATCTTCAAAACTTTATTGTCCAACAAGACAACTAACGTAACCTAAGTTTTGATAGACTACAATAAATATGTTTAAAATAAATTAAGTTAATAAATGAGTGAGTCAATAATCACCCTAAATCTCAATGAATTAAACAAATTATGATTTCATAACCTAATTTTTAAGTACAAACGTAACCTAACTACTACGGGAGCTAATTACTCTCTATTTCATATCTTTTCAATACCACACCAAATTTCAAAAAATTGCTAGTTCAATACATTACTTTTCTTTGGATATATTGCGTTGTCGATATATAATGTGTAATATCATATACATGTTAGACAAAAAGATATTATTTCACCTTTGAACTTGTCTGCATAACTTACTTTACACCCTAAATTACACGAGCAATTATATACCTCCTTAACAATTTTATAGCGAATTAATTTCAGCCCTTAAGATTGACACATTAAAAAAAATGCATAATTCTTTTTTTTTTTTTTTTTAAATGACCTACTAATATATATACACACACACACCTTACTCTTTACCATCATTTCATCATCTTTGCCCTCATCTCCTTCATTTTCATTCGATAAATTCGCTAAATTCACATGCTTTGAATTGCCCACTTTTCTCTTCTGCTTCCCTTTACTCTTTATAACCATTTCATCATCTTTGCTCTCGTTCTCTCCATTTTCATTCAATAAATTCGTTGAACTCTCTAAATTCACAGAATTGAAATTAACCACCCCTTTCTTTTCATCATCTTCATAAATTTCATATCCACTTTCTCTTCTCCCTCACATCAGCCCCGTTTTCATTAAAAAAAAAACTCCCTCCATTTTTCCCTGCACCCCCTCCCCCGGCCCCTTTTAAATTTTGCAGTTCAAGTAAAACAAACAAAAAACAACCAAAAAGACAAAGAAATGTAAAAAGGAAAAAAAAATTAGAATCCTCCTTAAATTTTCAAATCGAATTCTAATTTCTCCACCCTACAAGCTTCGATTTGGAGTTAAGAGTTGTTGTCGATCGATTCCCGTTATGAAGATGTAGAGGGAGTACGTCTTCTTGATGATGCACCATCAGACGGTCTGTCTGTCCAAGCGATGTTGTGATGCCGATCTGATCCAAGAACAAACAAGCGTGGATTTAAGCATTAACGAGCAAAACTAACAAGAGTTGGGTCCATTATACCTAAGATACTAAATTAATCTCACCAATATCATCAATGATTAAGGTCTAATTAAGAAAGTATTAATGGGGGTTAGAAGAAGAAAAAGAAAGAAGGGGTGAGTGGATGACGGGGGTATTTTCGATTTTATTTAGGGGTGGGGTGGGGCGATGGTGGTGGTGGTTTGAAGACTATGAAAAGGGGTAGGTGTTTTGAAAAAGAAAGGGCAGAGGGTAGGGGTGAGGAAAGGGGGGTAGCTATATTTTTTTAATTATATAAAATATATATTAGCGAAATAATTTTTTATGTGGCTCTATCGTGGCAACATGACAATGATATGGCGTGTGTTTAATACATTCTCCATTGTGAGACTGGTATTACATTTTTAGGGTGGTATTTGTTTATTTCAAAAAGATTTAGGGGGGCAAAATAATTACACATATGGTTAAAGTGTTAAAGTAAGTTGTGATAGCAAGTTTGAGGGTGTTTTGATGGCTTTTCTATGCATTTTAATGTATCATACCCATAATTGGTTCATGATACATAAGTTACTAAGATGGTTGTTGTGTATCATGACCATAACTAATTCAGAATACATAAATTAACTAATGATATATCATCTCACGCAAAAAAAAATTGAATACATTACTTTTAATATATGGGATGAATGTAATTAAATAAAAAATATTATATAGATATGATAAAATTATTAGTGTTAGTATTTTAATTTTTCCAATTTTTAACTCCTGACAAAATTTGTGGCCCATATTGTTTTGGGGTCTCGTAAACGGTCTTTCATTTCGTCAGGCCGAATTAACCCGTTCGTGGCTGAAGATGGTCCTCAATTGTAGCAAAATATTATTGGACCTACTTGTATTGCTCTACAAAATCCCAAATGTTAATTAATGTCATCAATTCACATCTTCTAAATCTCACAAGACCAAAAAGTATTCATCAGAGTTCGATACTTAAATGAAACCATATTAATGTGTCAGAATAAAGTTGACAAAAATGATAGCGTTATATGAGTATGTTTTAATACTGAACTAGGCTTAACGGTCATTATGGCCAATGACCTTATAGTATACAGAGCACTAAATAAATACATATAAATATGTATGTATGTATGTACATTTGAAGTTTAGATCTATAAAGTTCGATTTTTAGGCTAGGTTTAAGTGTGTATTAGGTTTATTCGCTCATCTTATTTTGTGTTCGTTATGTAACTCGATATTATTTGTTAGTTATTCCATAATGAACTTTTCAAATAAATATGTGAACCAATTACTTTTAGTTAATTGTTCCCAATATGTGAAAATCTTTATTTTTTTTACTATTAATTAGAATGTCACACAAGTTGCTAAAAATGAATAATAAGAATAATGTACGAACTATGAAATTAATAACACCTTAACACACTAATAAAATCTAAAAACTAATTAAGCTAAGAATAGTTACTAAATTAAAAATAATTAATAAAATAATAGCAATAACTAAACTAATGATGAACTTTAAGCCTCACAATACTCCTAAATTGGTTAATCCACAAAATTAAACTACCTCCTAAAACCTTAGGATAGCTCATCTAAATCTTAAACCTAAGATATCTTGGGAACCATAAATATCTTAAAATTTCACACATATAAGGATTTTGTTCGGTTCGTGATCCCCACTTCACTCCTATTCCATTCCTTTCGGCTCGCACCTGTGTCCAAAGTTTGACTCAACGCAAGCTTGTTCGCTCAATCAAAGACATATCGGCAACAATGAAAGAACTACATTTAGATCCCTTACCTTTGATTGCGTTTATTTAGTGGGAATACGACTTTTTTTATACCTCAGTGATTTAACATCAGGTAGTTTACAACTTACCATTTAAGACTCCATAACATATATACCAGCAAAACAAAATTTATAGCTAATAAAAGAAGTATTAACACATTTAATTTGTGGCGGAATAAAAACCCTAATTCGGAATTAAACTTTCCAAAACCGAAAACCTAACATAAAGAGAACAAGTAAGTAAAGAGGTAATAAGACATTTTATCACAAAAATGAAATCTTTAGCTTAGAAGGAAGGTTTACTAGCATAACCCTCTCTTATTTCTCAATTCTCCATTAACAAACCTTTAATTTATTCTCTCTCAAATGTGTCAACTGTGGAGAAACCGCGTATGAGGGGTATATTTGTTTGGGTCGTTTTGATTAACATGGATCGAGGCGGGTGGATTAAATTTGGATAGTGAGTTTTATTTTTTAAAATGAATAGTTTGAGTTGATGTGGGTATTTAATTTCCATCCATTAACGGGGTACGAGTGAACACTTTGGATTACGACTAATAAAGATCGAGTATAATGACCGAAATATAACAAATAGCAATGAAAAAAAAAAATGATTCCAACAATTAGATCTTTTTTTGATACATAACGTATGCTGACATCATACAGTTTCAACAGGTCGCATAACCCCAATCATCTTAAGCATAAAAATGCTCGATTAATGAGCTATTACACATTCTTTTAATACCTCTCGATCAACTGTTTTGAATTCCAAAAATATTTTAGATGCATATGTCTGGTTGCTACAGAATCAAGCGGATCATAACTTCAGTACTTCTACATTATATTGTACCCCTTCTCCTTTATTATTGAACGGTCATATTTGAAGATTTAGAATAGATAGTGCGATTCAGGCTCTTTCCTTCTAAGTCGTGAAATTTATTCTACATTGTCTCACCAATTGATCTTTCTCCCATATTATTTTGAGATCATATATCTCATATTCAGAGTTTGTCTTGATTTAATTGTAAGAAATTAATTTTCTATTTGTGAAAATTATAAACATTCTAATTTGGCCAACTTGATAGTTAGAAAACGATATAACATAAGTACACTTAGTAAATGAACATAAGATATTTTATATATGTTGATATTTTCACATTCTATTATGATCACTTTGATAACTAACAAACTATAAAATTTTAATACATGCACACAATATATATAAATTTCAAAAGCTTTTGCTCAAAATAAAATTTTAGAGTAAATTATTAATACAGACATTCAATTCTATAACAAATAGTATTAAATAACATGATTAGCAATTAAATTGTTTGGTACCCAATCATCAATTGATTATCATTTGTGGACAACTTAATAACTTGTAAAAAAATCATTAAAAAAATTAGCATGATATATCAGTCATCGTAAACATTAACTTTTAAGTTTTGATGGCTGATCTGATAATCAAAAATAAATATCCACTATAGCGGTCTTCTTTTATTAAGTCATTCATCTAAGGAAACATAAGTTCTACAAGATAATCTTAATTAAATTGAAATATTATAATGGCACATTTAAAAGCGAGAGTACATCATCAGAAGATGAAAACGTTGATTGAAATTGTTTTTTATCTCCTTACTTACTCTAACCTTACGTTATCACTATCATGAATGATAATGGCTGGCACGTGGAAAACAAATTTAGAAAAGTAAATTTAATCTGACATGTCCATCAAGTAATTAACCGAGCAAATGAACGAATTTACTCTTCATTAAGTATTGATAATAGGCTTTATTAATTATGCAACGCATAAAATAGTCAAAAGTCTATGTCAATTATGAAGAAAATTATACTTTATGAAACATATTTTCAAGAAAAAACTTTGTTTTGTGTGTTCGATACATAAATAAAAAAAAATATTATTTTAAAAGTATTTATATTATAATATAAACGAATCTTAGGAAAGGCAGGAGTATGGGACGGTGAAAATGGAGGCTACAAGAAGGATAAAAATGATCAAGTGTATTGGAAAGTCGGATAACACAATCAATATGAAATATCACTTGCAAGACTTTATTTTTCATATTTTTTTCTTGAGAAATTATTTTTCGGAGAAAATAAGTTCTTAAGATTTTCAAGAAAGGAAAAATTAGAAAACACCCTTTAATTAACTCCCTTTATTTAAATTTATTTATTTTACATGTTTTTGTTATTTTCAATATATATATATATATATATATATATATATATATATATATATTTCTTCTTGGTAACTCCTCAGATCTAAATTTTTTACCAAAAATATGTAAGACCATAGTACTCATCTGATTTACATATCTTTAATTAAACTTACAAGAGTTAAAAAATATTTTATAATTTTAAAATTGAGTTTAAGTTCTGTGCATGTTAGTATACAAAATATTTTATACTATCAGTTAATTTGACCTGCTATTGCAGGTTATTCAATTATTTATATAAAAATTAAAATAAATTAGGTAACTAGCAATAGCAAATCAAATTTACGTGATAATGTAGAATATTTCATACACAAAACTTAAATACTTTAAAATTTATCATATCTAAGTTAAAATCAAAGCAAAAATTCGGAAGTTTTAGAGTAGGCCAAATCCATCGGTGGCCCCCTAAACTTGACACAATCTTTCACTTAGGCACCTCAAGTGAACGATGTTCATTTTTGACACCTCAAGTAGCCATAAGTGTGTCATTTTGACACTTTTCGTTGACATGGCAAAAAGAGTATTACACTCTCTATAGACGCGTGAATGATGAAATTTAGTCGATTTTTATTTATTTTTCCTCTTCTTCTTCTTCTCAATTACTCCAACCATTTTTCATACCTTTTCATCATTTTTCAACCTTTGCATCAACCTTAAACTCAAATAAGTTCTTCAAATCTCTCAATAGTTATAGTCCCTCTCTCCCAACACTATTATTTCTTAATTTTTTGATTAAAAAAAATCATCTTTTCAGCATAAAAGAAAAAAATTATAGACTCAAAATTATTTTTTTTTGGTCATCAATGAAAAATTCATTGACAATTAGTGTTGATCATCAATGGCAGACGAGTTCATTGAAAATTATTTTTGTTGAAAATTATTCACCGACGTCTCCATGATGATTTGTTGTTGCAGAAAATTTCAATCACAGACCCATTTATGAATATGTTGGTTGTTGCAGTGATAAATTATTGCAGTGTTGTATTTTGAACAAAGCAAAAGAGAAAAGCAATGAAATTTTGCTATTGCAATCACAATTACTTATGACCATTATTGTTATGAAAGAAATTTTGAAGACATTTTTTAGAGATGAAAATTGAAGAAGATGATCGAGGAGGAAGGGGGGGGGGGTTGCGTTGCTGCAACATTAGTTTGTGGGGAAGGGGGTCGCTGCAACAACCTTGGGGTGGTAGTGGGGTGGCAACAATCTTGTGATGGTGGTGGGGTGGGGGTACTTGGAGAAGATGATGGCGGGGGGGGGGGGTATTTATTTATTGATTTTTTATTTAAAATTAAAGTTAATTATTTAAAAATTAATTTTTTATATTATAATTTATTTAAAATTAATATTTTAAATAAAAAACGCCACATATCTTTTTTTAATTGATGGTATGCCATATCAACAAATGTGTATATTATACACATTTTGTAAAATCAGTCGATTGTAAAAAATATATCAAAATGACACAGTTAATAATTGATTGAAGTGTCAAAAATAAATATAATTCATTTAAGATGATTAAGTGAAAGATCATGTCAAATTCAGAGCTGGCCATAGATTTGACCTTTAAAGTAAGTTAGGCTTCTCTTAAGATTCCTTTTAATAGACACCAAACACGTGTACTGTAGTTTAGCACTCCTCACTTTGACCCAATTAATTTTCTTCAACCACGTCACGCTTTCCAATTCAAACATGTTAACTTTGGTAATTACCCTTCTCCATCTAATCTACAAGTCTGCACATTGATTATCTTGGGGATAAAGTAGTAATTAGACTCACTTATATGCATATATAATATCGCCACTGCTTCCTATATAAATGGACAGCGGGACATGACCTCCATCCGTATAACCTACAAACAAAAGAAACAATGAATTAGTGTGACAGTTCACTTAATGGCGGCTATTTCAGTCTGCCCTTCACAGTTTACCAGTTGTTTTTTTTTCTTTTAACTCTCTTTTCTTGAATCTTTGTTATAGATTCTGGTAGCTTTTTATGTGCAAATATTATTATTGTTATATATGTTTTATATATCGTTACTTCCTATGTCAACGAGCTTTACTGCCTGTGTTTTTATGCAAAAAATAAAAAGAGTGTGTGTGTGTGTTTGGATGGTTGAGAGATCTGGAGGCAGCGGTTCATCGATCTGTTCCCTGTAAAGCACAAAATAAAGCAGCAGGAAATGATCGATAAACCTCTGCATCCAGCGCTCTTAAACCCCCCCTAACATTGATTTTTTTACATGTTTCCTCCTTTTTTTAAAAAAAAATTCTGAAAAACAAACTTCTTTTTAAATGCTACCAGCTCATGTATGTCAAAGAGTAAATTTTCTGGTTGGTACTTGATTTGAGGTCTCGATTAATCCGAATTTGAAATTGTTTAAAAGCTGTATTTTTGAAGTCTCGATTAATCTAGATTTGCACTGCTTTATTAAGATTTATCGACGAAAGTGTTTGCTGAATTTTTTGAGGTCAAATCTGATTTTTGTTTCTTTTCTGTTTGCAGGTCGAACCAAAAGGGCAACTAGTTATACCGTTTAGCTATGCAAGAGAGGAATTTATGATAACCGATGCATCTCCTGCTCTCACCTGAAAAAAGAGGGCTTCATTGTCACTTTATTTGGATTGTGGGAATCTTTTCTCTCGTTTGTCATTTTAGGGTTGATTTTTGTTGGATTTTTTTAATGTATATGTACAGTTTGATGTTTTTCTGATCATCGGTATAAAATTCTGATGAACATTATTTGCAATAACCTATGTTACATTTTGGTTTACCTATGAATAAAAATGTAAAAACATTTGTCTCTCTTCCCAATTTTACTAAATTATTGGATTCAAAGTATATGAAAAGTGTGAATGGAAAATGGAGAAATCAGAGTGGAAGAAAATACTAAAATGAAAAGTGTACTCTAAAGTCTACTATTTCTTTCACATTGGTGGGAGAATGTGACTTTCAAGTGTTTATATTAAGAAACACTTAAGAAACACTTATTCCATTTGGTAAGTGATGCAAGAAATAAGAGATTATGCCTCGCGTCGTCGTCGCTCGCTCGGCTTCAGATTTGGATTTGGAAAAATGATCGATCAAATGAATGTAAAAATCGCATTCTTAAATGGAGAATTAGAGGAAGAAATTTACATGAAATAGACTGAGGGTTTTGTGGTTTCAGGAAAAGAAAATAAGGTGTGTAAACTTATTAAGTCACTTTATGGACTAAAACAAACACCTAAGCAGTGGCATGCAAAGTTTGACCAAATCATGTTGGCAAACGGATTCAAGATAAATGAATGTGATAAATGTGTTTATATTAAAGACACTTCAAATTACCAAGTCGTTGTGTGTTTATATGTAGATGATATGTTGATTATCAGTAGAGACATTTCAGACATAAATGGAAGGAAATGAATGCTCGAGAGCAAGTTCAATATGAAAGATCTTGGAGTTGTGGATGCGATCTTAGGAATAAGAATTCATAGAACTCCACAAGGGTTGGCATTGTCAGTGTCTCATTATATTGAAAATGTACTTGACAAATTTAAGTATATGGAATTCGGTATTGCCAAGACTCCATTAGATGTGAGTTTTGCACTTCGAAAGAATGAAGGTGAAAGTGACTCATAATTGGAGTACGCAAGAGTATTGGGATGTTTAATGTATATAATGAACTATACATGACCAGACATAGCATGCGCTATTAGTAAATTGAGTCGGTACACGAGTAATCCTAACAAAACTCATTGGATGACAATGAAAAGAGTTTTGGGGTATCTTAAATACACTCAAGACTATGCCTTGCATTAAAATAAATATCCCGCGGTACTCGAAGAATATAGTGATGCAAATTGAATCACCGGATCGAACGAAGTAAAATCCACAAGTGGATATGTATTTACTATCGGTGGAGGAGCAGTCTCTTGGAAATTATCCAAGCAGACTTGTATTGTTCGCTCTACAATGGAATTTGAATTTATTGCATTGGATAAAGCCGGTGAAGAAGCAGAATGGCTCCAAAATTTCTTGAAAGATATTTCTCATTGGCCCAAACTAGTGGCACCAGTATGTATACACTGTGATAGCCAAGGGACAATAGGTAGGGCAGGGAACATGATGTATAACGGTAAATCTCGTCACATACGACGGAGACATAATACCGTTAAGGAACTTCTCTCTAGTGAAATTATCACTGTTGACTATGTAAATTCAAAGGATAATGTGTCGGGTCTACTTACAAAAGGCCTATCTAGAGAAAGAGTGGAAAGGACATCCAAAGGAATGGGTTTAAGGCCTAGGATAAGTCAGCATGGCGGTAACTCTAGCTAGCAGACTGGAGATCCCAAGAGCTAGGTTCAAGGAGATCAAACAAAGTTGTGACTGACAGGTTCAACATTGTCAATATACCCAACTCATTCTCATGATGTAGACAATGATTAGTAAGCAAGGATAAGACTTAAGGTGAAAAGTCTTTTAATGATTAGCTAAATTTGACAGATTTGACCAAATAGTTTAATCTATAGGATTGAACATTTAGAAATCACCTATGTGAGGGCGAAGTGGAAGCCGCTTCAAAGAGAATGTTAGTAAAGACCTAATCTCTAAGCTCTCATGAAACCAGGACGTGTTCATGACTGAAAAGAACAAAATCGTGAGAACATAAACGGTAAAAAGCTGGTTGTGTGACATGTGTTGTCTAGGTGCACATTAAAGCTAGACGGTTCAAAGATATCAAATCTACCAATTGACCGAGTGCATCCGATGCATGTTCACTTCGGAAAGTTTAAAGGGAAACCCACTTATCCAGATACAATCAGTCTTTGCTTGATGATCACATATTTATCTGTAAAATTTTACGAAAAATAGTCATTCCCCATTTATGTGGGGGATTGTTGGGTCCAAAGTATATGAAAAGTGTGAATGAAAAATGAAAGAATCCAAGTGGAAGAAAAAATAGAGAAGAAAACACTAAAATGGAAAGTATACTCTAAAATAGAAAGTCTACTATTTCTCCCACATTGGTGGGAGAATGTGACTTTCAAGTGTTTTTATTAAGAAACATTTATTCCACTTGGTAAGTGAGGCAAGAAATAAGAGATGCATCGCACCGTCGTCGTCGCTCGCTCGGCTTCGGATTTAGATTTTAAAAATTATCGATCGATGAGATCTATCTTTTTGAACAAAATTTATTTGACAGAAATTTAATCCGAAGGAAAAATAATAACGCAGCAAATTTTTCTATGTGTTTCGAAGAAAGGTCATACCTTTTAAGTGAATCATTGCCACTTTTCAGAAGAGGCATATGAAGGCTATATAAATCTGTTTTCATCCACAGGTTTAGACACGGATTTTTTAAATTACAAACTCTCTTCTTGTCTTCAAAACATTCTGTGCGTGTGATCAATCAAACTGTTGAGTGAGTTCGTTGAATCCAACAATTTGAGGTACTGCTATTGTTCGGATTGAAGGTCATTTTATCCTGGGAGGAAGATTCCATAACCTCGGGTACAGTGAGGAAAATTATTCCTTAAGGACACTCCGTAAAGTCGGGGGACTTGGCCTTACAAATTCTATTTCATCTATTTTCTGAAAATAAACACACTTCTTAGACAGATTATTCATAATCTAGTGTTGAAGGTGTTAAGTAACTTCAAAAGTGTTCTTGTCTTAGACTTGAACTAGAGTTGAAGTTGGTATTGCATGTATACAGATTCGTGTATCCGAACACCATAATATAATAATTTTCACATCACTGTATATACTATCACTCTCATGGAGTTTCTCTTTATACATATGATTTTGTGTTTTTAGACAAAAAAAAATTGATCAATTATTTATGTGTCTTTTAATATTTTAAATTACTATTATTAATTATTGTAATTTATTATAATTTTTATTTAATTTTAAAATGTTGTGATTTTATTTTAATCCTTTTAAGATAGTTATATTGAAATTCAAACAAAAAAATATTACGTAGTAGATAATTAATGGTATCAGAAATAGGGAGAAACTCTTAGGCGCCCACACTATTTGTATAGGAGTAGTTTATCTTTTCGGAAAAAGTGCGGTTTATATTTTTCTTTCTTTATTACTCCCTCCATTTTATATTAATTTGGCTCTATTAATTTGACACACCTATAAATAAAATATTAATTATTATTTTATCGAATTAATCTTATTAATTATACTTTAAAAATATAAATTTGAATAAATACACTTTATTTGGTCATTTAATATTAACGACAGTATTGAAAGAATAATTAATATTTTATTTATAGGTGTGCCAAATCAATAGAGCCAAATTAATATGAAATGGAGGGAGTAATAAAGAAAGAAAAATATAAATATTAATTATTATTTTATTAAATTATTATTATTAATTATACTTTAAAAATATAAATTTAAATAAATACACTTTGTTTAGTCATTTAATATTAACGATAGTATTGAAAGAATATAGTAAAATCTTTTTTATTTCATGAAGAGATAATTAAATTAAAATAAATATTTTTTAAAGGAGAATCAACTTAAACAAAACGGAGAGTGTATATATATAAGGCATAAAAGTACATTTTGCATCTGAACTATTTGGGGGCTCTGATTTTCCCGTTTCAATTTTACTTTCTCTTTAATGGCGATGAGTCTTAGAGAATACATTTTTCCTAATAAAGATATTTAATTACTCTTTCCGTCTCAAATTATTTATTTTAAATTTTTTAATTTAATTTCTCATTTTATTTATTTTTAGTCATGAATCAAGAAGAGACAAAACTTCTTTTTCATGTTTTATCCTTTGCATTAAGTATGTTGGATGATTAATGTGTAAATAGGACAAATGTTAACTACTACTAATCTAATTCTAAATAGAACTTGGAAAACGGAGACAGTGAGAAATGACAGGAGCCATATCCTTTCAACTTCTGTCACGTTGAATTAATACTATGTTACTTTCTTTTTTTTCTTTTTTACTGTCACTTTCTACAGTTTTGGGTTCGATCTGCTATTCCAAATTCCAACTATCTACACTTGTATTGATCATTCTGGATTAGTTAAAATTTTGATCTACATTAACATAAGAATCAATTCCTTAGCAACTACTCCCTCCGTCTCATTTTACTCGTTTCAAAAATTTTATAATTTGATTTCTCATTTTACTTGTCATTTTTCATTAATATTATATAAGACAATTTTTTTTCTTTTTTACCCTTAGTATTAATTATTTTTTCTCCAAATTAAAATGTAAATATTATTTAATAAGAATATTATGATAAATTGACAATGTTATTAATTGTTTTCTCAATTAATATACAATATTAAATTGGAACGAGTAAAATGGAACGGAGAAAATGTTGTTTAATTGAGTCAAAAGTTGTTGCTAGTTGTGGGGTTTTTCTTTTGTTTTCCAAGCAGATGGAAAAGTTTGACCTTAAACTTTGACAGTGCACAAATATAACATTTAACTATTCAAAACTGCACAAATATGACCTCCAATCCTACGTGGCAAAATGCGTGTTCAACACGCAAAATTGGGTGCGTCCAGCTTAAAATCTAAGGGCATAATACATAAATATGACCTTAAACTTTGACAGTGCACAAATATGACCTTTAACTATTCAAAACTGTACAAATATGACCTTTAAATGACTCTTCACTATTATTTTTTCATTATTTTTGGCTCAAAGATAAAAATTGCATCTAATTTCTTTTGTCATTACGGAGAAAGAGCAATATTGAAGATTTATTAATTAGGCGGGTTAGCCTCATATTAAAAAATCGAGCGGGTATGTATATATATTATAAAGCAGGGGACGAATTTAAGTTATATAATATATCTAAATATTATTTATTTAAATATTAAATTAAAGATGAAACTATACTAATAATAAAAAAACTATAGTTTTAATAAAATGTTATTAAATTAATGAGGGGTGGACCTACGTGGTTGTCATGGGGTTCACCCGAACCCCCTCGGTAAAAAAATTACGTTGTATATATATAAGATAGAAAATGTATATTTATGTACGTATAGTAACATTGAACCACATGAAATAAGACACTTAGATAGCCCAGGGGTGTTATTTACTCTTCTTGGGCGCTTCCTTCAGCCTACTGTGCGGGTTCGATCCCTGCTAGTGGTTTTTTCTTTTTTTAAATTTTAAAAAAGTTAGGTATTGCTGCTATAGAAATAAATAAATAAATAAATAAATAAATACTAATACTAATAATTTTTTTAAATTAAAAAAAAAGTTAGGTGTTTCTACTATAAAAATAAATAAATAAATTATCATAATAATAATAATAATAATAATAATAATTAAAAAAAAACGCCATCGTTTTAACATAAAAAGCAAAACTTTGACAGTGCACAAATATGACCTTTAACTATTCAAAACTGCATAAATATGACCTCCCTCCAAGTCAGTCCTTTTAACGACGTGGCACCGTGTGATTGAATTACCTTTCTAGCATGAGGTTGCAAAATCGGAGGTCATATTTATTCAGGTTTTGAATAGTTAAAGATTTTAGTTGTGCACTATTAAAGTTTAAGGTCAAAATTATAATTTGATGTCAAATTTAGGATTATTTTCAAATATTAACTCTAAAAGTAATTAAGTACATGTTGAATGTGGGAAACATATTGTGCTTGTGAAAATAAAAGATGAAACTAGTTGAAATGGCAAATCGTCAGAGAATCTTTACAAGTGAAATGACCTCATAGGTATCTAGTAGGAGTATTACATTCTTTTTGTAAAGCTTGTATGGAAATCTAGTCAATAAGGGTGGAGCAATCAAAATTAAACTTTATTTTGACTGTACTTGAAATCACTTACAGGCAAAAGAGTCCGTCACTTTCAAGATTGAAGATGTGCCAAACCAAACAGTAAGTACTCTAATCTTAAAACGAATTGTAACATTTAAATTGGACACCTCTAACAAACTATATAATATGGGTAAACACGTTAAATAAATATAAAAATATTTTATACATAGAGATATTTTTTACATTTTATGTTAATCATTTTGATGACTAACAAAGTCTAAACTTTTAATACATGCATAAAATTTAGATGAATATTAAAAAAAAATTGTTTAATATGAAATTTTGAAGTAAATTATTCCTACAAATATTTGTATAAACCTTAAAATTCTAAGGGGTCGTTTGGTTTGAAAACAAGTTATATCGGGATTAGTTATGCTGAGATAAGTTGTGATGGAATAAGTTATACTGAGATTAGTTATGCTGAGATTATTTTTTATTGAGTGTTTGGTTTGTTGTATTCAAAGTAATATGCATGGTATAATTTCTATGAATAAATTGATTGATTACCAAAATACCCTCCATCTTATTTGACTTTTTTATTTATATATATTTATTTTTAAGCTTTAAATATTCATTCTTAAATTTTTTAATTATTTTTTAGAGAAATTAAAATATGTAAATAAGCATAATTTATATATTTTACAACCATTTTGAACAGTAAACTGTTCAAAATTTATTTATTTATGAATATATTATACGTTAATTAAACATAATTTATGTGTGTGTGAGAATATATTACGTTATATATTTTGTTATATATAGTTAAATTATATATAATTAAACATAATTAACATAATATATTATAATTAAATATATTAACATAATATATATAATTAAACATAATTAACGTATATATATTCATAATATATTCATAATATTATACGTTATATATTACGTAATATATTATATTCATAATTAATGAATATATTATATTCATAATTAATGAATATATTATATGTTAATTAAACATAATTTATTATTTATGAATATATATATATATATATATATATTACAACCAAACGTATAATATTATGAATATATATACGTTAATTATGTTTAATTATATATATTATGTTAATATATTTAATTATAATATATTATATTAAATTATGTTTAATTATATATAATTTAATTATATATAACAATCTCAAGTGGGTATTTTTGTCCTTGTATAATTTTATATCAAAGAAAAATAATCCCGGAATTATTATCCCGTCATTTGGGTGGATAACTTATCCCGGGACTAATTATTAGTCCCGAGATAAGTTATCCAATATATTTACAACCAAACGACGGATAAAATTTTTATCCCGAGATTATTATTTTATCCCGAGATTATTTTCAAACCAAACGACCCCTAAGAGTTTTAATTAGCCAATATTAATTAATTAACTTTGACGGACAACCTAATAACTTCTCATAAAACCTATAAAAGTTAACATGATATAACAATCACCAAAAATATTAATAAACAATTGCTCACGTTCAGTGTTTTTTTTATTAAGTTCTGGATATAAGAAAACATAAGTTTCACAAGATTAGAATGATATATTGATGAAAAAAGTGCCTAAATTATCTTTCAAATGTTGAAAATGGTATAAATATACTGTTCTTCTACGTTTGGATGCTCCATTTTTGCTCTAAAATATGGTTTCATCCACCTTTGGCCTCTAAAACGCCTTTCTCCTTCACCTTTGGGGCATATTTTATCCTTTCCTTTAACAAATCAACCAATGAAATATAATCACTTATTAAATGAAAGTCCTAGTTATTTATGAAAAAATTACAAAAAACAACTTTACTTTCTTTTACTACACAATATCTCAAATCTCAAAATAGTTACAAACATCCCATATTTACAATTTCTCTGTCTATAATTCATATACATAATTTTACCTTCCCCTTCTCAAGCTTTTACTTCCTTAGAAGATGCCTACAATCAAGGAACCTCAATTTTTAAAATTTTAAATTTATTGTTCTTTCAAAATTTGTATTTTTAATTCATAAAAACCGTACAAAAAATAACTTTAAATCCTACATAGGGTCGAAAGATGGATATAAGGGAAGGATATGGATATTCTAAAGGTAATAGGTGGAAAGAGGATATATTTCTCATTTTCGATACTTAAAAGGTAATATAGGTCCTTTTCTGTATATTGATGATCGGTCCTATTAAATATATTCACAATATCGATGAAACAATTCAAGTCTGATATCATTCGAGATTTTAAACCTGATAATCTTATACAAAAACATTACAAAAATATACCTAAAATGAAAGACATTATCATGAAGTAGAAACATTAATTGAAATTGATTTTTACATATTTATTTTGGTCTTACATTATCTTAACCGTCAATTCTAATGGATAAAGAAAAGATCAATTTATAAAGATTGAAGCTTAATCTGACACGTCCATTAAATAATTGATCAAATGGATTAAATTAAATTATTTTTGTTAAACATTGATTATAGATTGTGTAAATTATATCACATAAAATAATCAAAAGTCTAATAATGGTAGGTATGAAAAAAAATTCATGAAAAATATTTCCTTTGTCTACAGTATGTTTTTTAATGTGTGTTGAAGGTAGGAATTAGGACACAATTGATATCAAATATTGTTTATGAATTTTTTATTTTTTTTTACTGTTCATTATAAATATTTTTTTTTCACAAGAAATTTATTTTTTTCGAGAAAATATTTTTAAAAATATAAAAATAAAAAACACTATATATCTATTTGCTTAATTTAACATCACAAAATTAAAAGCATATATTAATAATATAATATATTGTAAATTAAAATTATTATTGAAAAATAAAATGATAAAATTTAGGTTGAGACACAAATATCTCATTTTTTTTTTAAGAATATTCAAGTTCATTAACAGTACTACTTTTGACTTGTCCTCTCCCAAATACAACAATCAAGCAACGTCATACAACTCAAATAACTCAAAATTAAATGAAGAGTACAAAGTTCCGTCCAAAAAAAATAAAAAAATTCATCAACATATAATTACTTTCTTTTCTATAATAAATAAAATTGGAGAGTTAATTTATTTTCTTTATCCAATTGACCTCCACAATTGGTTTTCTTCAAACACGTCACCCTCACTAATCCAAAGATGCTAACTGTTGTAATTACCCTTTTCCCATCAGAACTACAAGTCGGCACATCTATTATCTAGGGATAAACTAGTAATTACACTCTCTCCTTCGTGTAATCCGCAGGTTAGGTTTGCATATAAATAACCCCCACAGCAGCTCGTAAATAATTAAATACACCGTCAGTAAAGCTAATAAGCACTGTAAAAAAAAAAAAAAGATGTGACAGTTCATCAATGGCAGGCAGCTTGTAATAATACTAGATGGGTTTTATTTTTTCTCTCTCTATCTTGAATATTTGTGCTAGATTTTAACTTTCTATGTGCAGGTACTGTGCAAATGTTGAGCCAATATTATTATTAGAATTATAGCTTTCTTTATGAAACAAACAAAAAAAAAAAGTAGATCTACGTGATAAGTAGATGAATGCGGTTTTTAATGTATTTCTTTTCTTTTGCATGTGCATGGGGCCTAATTAAACCTTATTAATTAATTATCTTTTTAAATGTCTCGTCTTTTTTTATTTAATAACTTGAGCAATTGTTTTTTTAAATGTCTCATTTCTATTGTTTAATAACTTAAGCATGACAAGTCAAATCTAAAAGCAAAAATATCCAACTTTTCATTAACTTTGTGCTGATCAAAATGGTCCAGCACAAACCACAAAATATAACTAAGGAAGAATATATTTGGCATGAAAGAAAATGACATGAATTGTACTTTTTTACGGTACATTGTAAGTAACTTGTCAATTAATGGTGGACTAGTAAATTCATAAATTTTTTATCAAATTCATCCACAGCCTCCTAAATTTGGCATCATTTTTCACTTCGACATCTTAAGTGGACGTTGTTCATTTTAGGCACCTCAACCAGCTATTAACTGTGTCATTTTGACACTTTTTTTACAGTCAACTAAAATTATAAAGAGTGTGTAATACACACGCTGCTGACATGACATATGACCAATTAAAAAAAAACACGTGGCATTTTTTTGTATAAAATAATAATTTTAAATAAATTATAATTAAAAAATCTATTTTTAACTAATTAACTTAAATTTTTTTAATAAATCAATAAATAAATTTCCCTCTCTCCAAAACATCCCAGCTCCCTCCCCCCCACCCGAATCACCATCTCCAAACACCCAGCTCCCCACCCCCGATCATCTTCTCCAAAACACCCCAGCAACCCACTCCCATCTTCAATTTTTTTTCTTCAAAACACACATCAATGACGGTTGAATTTAAATAATTTATTCTCACCAACTTAATTTAGTTTTACCAATTTTTCAGTTGATAAATGGAAGCAATTTTTTAAATGGGCAAAAAAAGAAGTTGATAAATGGAAATGGTATAAATGACGGTTCTTACGGAGAAAATGGCGGTTGGACGCCATTTTAAATGGGCGAAAAAAGAAGTTGATACATTTTAAATGGAAAAAATGATAAATTTTTTAAATGGGCGAAAAAAGAAGTTGATAAATGGCGGTTCTTTTAGCTGATTGTAAAAAGAACACTAAATTTTTTTTAATTTCTAAGAAAAAAAGAAGAAGTTGATAAATAGACAAAATTGATGTTTTAGAAATAAAAGAAAGAGTATAAAAAAATGGAAGCAATTAAATATTATTATTATAACCAAGTTGGACGCCATATCAGATAAAAAACAACAATCACACGCCTAAAATGGGTGAAAACACGCGAGCTGCCACCTATGTAAAAAGTGTCAAAATGACACAGTCGTATACTGGTTGAGGTGTCAAAAGTGAACAACGTCCACTTGAGGTGCGAAAGTGAAATATGGTGCCAAATTTAGGGGGCTGTCGATGGATTTGACCTAAATTTATACTATCCAAGATACTCTTCAAACTTTAAAACCATCTTATCAAAGGCATAAATTACGCTCTCTCCGCTCACTCTTCTGCCAATAAAACTGTTCAAAACCACAAACTGCTCTCTCTCTCTTTTGTCAATAAACATTGTGCAAGTTTTATTTGTGCACAATAAATATTAGATAAGATATTACATCACCCAACAATAATTGTGTAAGTCACTAATTTTTTGACAAGTATTTTAATGAGTCCTATTTTTTCAATCCAAATTCTCTTCTTCATTTCTTCAAAGTGCTTCTTTTGAGTTGTCACGTTTCATTTTTTTTTTGAGGGAGAGGGGGTGTAAATATTCTTTACTTTTTGTCTCTAGTGCTCCTTCTTTTCTTCAAATATTTTATATCCGACTTCAACATAATTAAAGGACTCAAAACAATTCATTTTGAATATAAATTAGATTTTTAGAAGTATCAAAACATAAATTACTCCATCCTTCTAAATTTATATGAGTTACTTTTACTTGACACGAAATTTAAGAAAGAAAAAAAGACTTTTAGAATTTGTATTTTAAAATTTATATTCTAAAATGTGTGGTTATAAATCAATTCATTAAGGATAAAATAGGTAGTTTATAGTTAAATTGTTAGTAAATATAGAAATATATCATTCTAATCTATAAATATGTCATTCTTTTTTAGACTGATTAAAATAAGTGAGTCATATAAATTAAGACAGAGAGAGTACAAATCATTCTATATATGTAAGTCAACAACATACCCAGTGTATTTCAACATAGTGGTGTTTGAAAAGGGTAAAATGTATGAAGTCCATACCACTACCTCCGAAGAAGTAGAGAGGTTATTTCCGATAGACTCTCGGCTCAGAACAAGGGACAATAAACACAGTAGTAATAAAATATGCCACAAGATGAAATAATAAAAAAAAACTGTGAAGTTCTCTACACTATCCTGTGCGCACACACCTCACCCCCAACTCTCCTCTGACTACTAGCACAACAACAACCAAAGCACTCCTAACTATTATCTACGCCACACCCACCCGCCCTTGCCCTCTACCCTAATTCACATCCTCTATAACTTTCTATCTAGGGTCATGTCCTCCGTAAGTTGTAGATGATTCAAATCATGTCTAATCACCTCCCTCCAGTATTTCTTCGGCCTATCTCTACCCCTCTTGAAACCCTCCAAAGCCAACCTCTCACACCTACGAACTGGAGCATCAGTGTCCCTCCTCATCACATGACCAAATCATCTCAACCTCACTTCTCGCAACTCGTCTTCCACCGAAGTCACACCCACCATCTCTCGAATAGTTTCATTCCTAACCCTATCTCCCCTAGTAAGCCCACACATCCAAAGTAACATCCTCATTTCCGCCACCTTCAACTTCTGGATATGAGTGTTCTTGACTGGCCAACTCTACCCCCATATAGCATGGTCGGACTGACTGCAACTCTATAAAATTTATCTTTAAGCTTGGGAGGCACCTACTTATCACATAAAACTCCCGAGGCAAGCCTCTATTTAATCCACTCTATCCTTTATATGTAAGTGTACAATTATAATTTTAAAATGACTATTCATACAGTTAATCTGGTGTAGATTCATATTTTTGACATTTTAAAAGGTCCACAACTAAATTAAGTCTAGTAAAATAATAAAAAATAAATTGAGTCTCAAATTATCACAACTTTAGTTATCACAATAGTCAATTTCTAATTCAAAAATATTGGTTCAATCTATGTTAGGACTGAATTGCATGTCAATTTGTTATGGCAATAGTCAACATAATTAGTTGGCTTATAATTGATATATACTGATTCAATATATGTTAGGACCTAATAGAGTCTCAATTCGTCATGATTATAGTCAACATAAATAGTTGATTTCTAACTAACGAACGTTGATTTAATGTATATTATGATTAAAATGAGTCTCAACTTGTCATGAATAAAGTTAAGATAAATATTTGACTTCTCTTTGAAAATATTGACGCAATTTATATTAAGATTAAATGAAGTCTCAATTTCTCCACGACTATAAGCAACATAAATGTAACTTCTAATTGAAAAATATTGATTCAATCTATGTTACGATTAAATTGAGTTTCAATTTATCATGATTATAATAAATATAAATGTATGACTTCTAATTGAAAAATATTAGTCCATCTATGTTGGGATTGAATTGTGTCTCAATTTGTCTTGATCAACTATAGTCAACATAATTGATTGACTTTTAATTGGAGAATGTTGATTAAATATGTTAGGATTGAATTGAATTTCAATTTGTCATGACTATAGTCAATAGATGGTTGAACGGACTGTGCCAGCAGCTCTGAAATATCGATTTTAGGCTAGGTAGACCTTTGGTTCGAATCCCAAAATACAAATAGTTATTTTTATTTGTATAGTAAATATAATTAAAAATTTGATATATTTTCTTATCCAATTCCTTTGGACAATAATCTAAAAATATATACACAATATATCTGATACACTTATCATCTTTCTTTATTCTTCATTTTATACACAAACTAATACAAAATCCCAATTATTGACAGATGAATTATTCCTTATTGTCAATATAAAATAAGTAGGATGGAGATAGTAAAGTGGGTAGATGAAGGAAATAGATATTTTACCTGAATTACAAGATATATTGAGGTAGAACAGTGAGTAAGAAGTTATACGAGTTATAAAAAATTAATGATCATTATTTATCAAGATTTATAATCGTTAACGTGTTCACATAATATATTATTAAAACAAAAAAGTGAGATAAAACACAAATGTCCTCCGAACTATATTTGAGATTTCAGTGACACACCAGCCAATATTTTATAAGGGTCATATTGTCCTCTAGAATCTAAATCTCATTTTTTTTTTGTTGACGTATCAAGTTACACAAAATCAGCACATAAGGAACACAAAATATTCTGCTACTTTGCAATTATGTTTGCACAAAAAAGCAAAAAAATATTTAAACAATGAATTTAAGAGAGTAATAATTCACCCATAATATTTAAATATGTCACTTAAATTTCGAATATAGCTTAAAAGGATACCTGTACATTATCCCAAAAAAATGCATATACACCAGTATATTCTAATATAATTTATTATTGTGAATAGTGAATGTCATATGGCAAAAGGGATGTCATGTGGCATGCTCCTGATTTGATTTATTGCCTCTAATATCCCACCTCTTTCAAGTGGATATATTTCACCATTTTGAATAGGCAATAAATAGCCATGTATTATGTAGAAAAGAAAGGTGGGTGTGAAATATTACTAGAAAGATCCTCTCTGTTACATTTTACTTTGAGCTACATTCTACTTAGATTTTCTAACACGTTATCAGCACGAGTCTCTACCATTTCGAGCAAATACAGGTAATAAAGGTAAGTATTTATTTTTCTTAAATAATGTTAAATATATCCCAACGCGAATTTGTTATCCTAGATATATTAGGCAAAACTTACATGGCCTGGACATTGGGTGTCGAGATACATTTAGATGCGATGGGTTTGGCAGACACCATCAAAAATAAAAATCAGGCATCAAATCAAGACATGGCTAAGGCCATGATATTTTTTCGTCATCATTTTGACGAAGGTCTGAAAATGAAATACCTCACAATTAAGGATCCACTTATATTGTGGAATAATTTAAAAGAAAGATAATATAAGACCACCTAAAGATGGTCGTCCTTCCCCAGACACATTATGAGTGGACTCATTTGAGGTTACAGGACTTTAAAAATATAACTGATTATAATTCTGCGATGTTCAGAATTAAATCACAGTTAAATTTATGCGGAAAAAATATAATTGATCACGACATGTTAGAGAAAACATTCTCTATTTTTTTCACCTCAAGTATGCTCCTGCAGCAACAGTATCGAGAAATGGGATTTAAAAAGTATTCTGAATTGATTGCTCATCTTCTTATTGCTGAACAACATAATGAGCTTTTAATGAGAAATCATGAAAGTCGACTCCTGTTACTGCTCCATTTCCTGAAGTGAATGCTGCACATTTTCACCAAATCAGGCGTGAATGAAGTCCTAACCCCAGTCGTGGTCATGATCGTGGTCGTGGTCATAATCGTAGAAGAGGTAGATATTTTAATCAGGGTAATCGCCTTGCAATAGACAATTATCCTCAATACCAGCAGTACAAAAAGAACGGTGAAGCTCCTGAAGAAGTGCCAAGGACGAACACTGAAAATAGATGTTGTCGATGTAGAGCAAAGGGACACTGGTCGCGTATCTATTGTACGCCAAAGCATCTGGTGAAGCTCTATCAGACATCCCTTAAGAAAACAGATAATGACGTTGAGGCAAACTTTATCTCTGAAGATAATGTTAAGCCCATGAATTTAGATGCCTCAGATTTCTTTACAGTCCCCGAAGGATATGTTAATCATCATGTAGATGATGAATATGAAATAATCTGATTGTTTTACTTTCCTGTTTAGTTGTATTAATTTATATTTTTGTTAATAGTATCTCACAAATCTTGTAAATTGATAAAGTTTGTGTAATATGTTATGTGCAAGTAATATTATAATATTTACATTGTTTATGTTTTCATCTTGAAGAATATATGAATACTCCTAAAGTAGTAAATCTGAAAGTAAAGATATGATAGAGAAAATTCTCTACAGCTATAAGTATACCTCGATTTGTTCCTAAAGTAGCAAAATATTGAAAGAAGTCCTAAGGTATCATCGTTTGATATGGTTAAGGCACATTGTAATAATTGTATTTCATTCTCGAATAATGAAAACTTTTGATAAATTATTAATTATCTTTCATTCTCAAGGAATGAGAATTTTTTATAAATGTTATAAATACAGATCCATTTCCTGAGATTAATGTGATATTTAGCAAGGTATATAAATGTGCACTTGATTGTGAAAATCACATTCAGAAGAAGTAGAAAGAATTATTCTTAAATTTACTCCCGAAGTAGTAAGTGTGAAATCTATCTTCAATCTACTCCTGAAATGATAGAACCTTGAAATTTACTCCAGAAGTAGTGAATCTGATATTTACTTATGAAGTAGTAAATTTGATATTTACTTTCGAAGTAGTAAGATTGTGCAATAGTAAAATCTTGCAAACTACTCTCGAAGTAGTAGACCTTTTACTCTAGTAAATAACTCATGTCATGATAAATTTGGAGGTTATAATTCTATTTGTTGTCTGAATGATTTTGTCATTCTGAAAATGGGCATATTGTGTTTTAGACATATAATGAAGAACTAGAAGATTCTTTAAGAGCTATTACTTGTTCTCATGATAAGTTAATTGAACCAACTAATGTTGGGACTGGATTTTCTAAATTCTGAAAAATGTAAAAGGTGAATAAGATCTCATTCACCCGTCATTTGATGTGATGCATCCATAAGATGATCACATAAACGTTTATTGTCAACCTGCAGTTTGACATTCATAAAGTTGCCTTCTCAATTAAATAGAGCCAAGAGCATAATTTTCAGATAATATTGTCAAAATAATATGTCTTGATAATGTTGGTTATATTCAAGTTGGTTTAGCATTGAATGCCTCATATAAATAGCTAAATCATTGCTTATGAGAACAAAGATAAAAAGTATTGGCCTGAAATATATATTGCATACAATAACATTTGTATGTATTAGACCAATAAATTATGATCAATTCTTCCCCCTCAATTGATTCAGGGTCAGGAACCATATATAAATTTTCATCCAATAGCTTTTTGACATGCAGTATGTAATTAATAGATATACCGTAATTCACAAAGATGAATTCTCCAAAATAGATTGAAGTATATGTTAGTTTTCCTAACATAAGAGGGAGATAATAGGCAGCTAAGAAATATATTGTGAATTATTGATAGTACGATCCTCATTTAAAAGATAATTCTAGTCAACTGCCAGAAGCATTTGCTGACCCAAAATTAATTTTATATTTAGCTGCAGATGCTCCTACTGTGTGTCCCTGAAGGACAGAGTCTATAGCATGCATGAAGCATGGTAGATCAATCGGTTCCAAATAAAATAATTCTTGAAAAGAAAATGGAGCAAATGATCATAATAAAAAGGAAATATGCTCTTGAAGAGAGACGACATAATGTCGACGCCCTATTTCGAACCGGTCGAAACAGCACACGACGTATGGTGGCGTTTAGTGACTCTTGAAATTTGAAAATTATTTTTTAGAATCGCCACCTAACTTTTTAGAAAAATTAGGAAAAAATCATTTTTTATTATAAAACTCTGTTTTAGTCTATCGAAAATATTTTGAGATTCTGAGTAAGGGTTTTGGTTACTCGAGGGGAAGGTATTAGGCACCCCTCAGAGCCTATCCGAAGATAGTCCTTACACTTAGTTTAGAAAAATATTAGGAAAAACTTTTATTTCGTTATTTGCTTAAAACGATGATGAGAAAACTTTTATTATTTGTATTTGTTATCTTATAAAAGAAAAACTTAAGATACATCAAACGTGATGCTACCATGTACAAGGAAGTAATGTAATTATTGCGAAAAATATGCATGCATTTTGAATATGAAAAGAATTATAACATAATTTTTATACACTAGAAAATTTAAGGTCGTATAATTCCATAAGGGATTTTAAAAAGATATATGTATTTAAATATTTAATTTTAATTATCTATGAAATAAATAAAATATTTTATAGCATGGATTTAATTTACGAAAGATACTTTCAAGAATGTGAAAATATGTAATCATATTGAACTTATGTAAAAAAAATAATAATAACGACAATGATAATAGTAATAATAATAATAATAATAACAACAACAACAACAACAACAACAACAACAACAACAACAACAACAACAACAACAACAACAATAATAATAATAATAATAATAATAATAATAATAATCAAAATCAAAATAGTATTAGTAATAAAAATATTACCGACGTTTCAAAGTGATGATAATTATGATGCGAATAATAAAATAATAGTACAACAATAATAAGAACGAAATAGTTATATAGTAGCGTTGAAAATAATGTACCTTGTACATGGTAGCGGATGAATGCATATACCTCACATTTCTATTCCCTTGAAATCTGAAAAACTCGAATAGTATTGAAAATATAGCGTAGAACGTTAGATTATTTATTGAAAACAAGTTAAAATTGGTGGGCCGACTCTCTTGATAAATCTAAGATTTTTAGTGACTTTCTCTCTTACCGAGTTAGTATTGAAATTTCAATTTTATTTTAAAGACGATATTGAGGTCGTGACTCCGCTTTAAGAAAAGTAAACATAGTTTTAACAAAATGTCCAACTAAAGGACTTCCCCCTTACAAACATGCATTTTCACCTTTGACAAGCTACAAAATAAACTTTCGAACTAAAAAAAAACTGCATTCTTGGTTCTCAAAAATTGTACCATTAACTCTTTAGAAGGTACTCCCTACTCAAAAAAAAAAAAAAAAAACTGCACCTTTGAGGTTTTAAAAAATGCATATTGAAGTTTGTAAAACAGCTTTGCTTTGCCCTTAGAAGATCTGCATTTTAACTCTTGAAAGGTCATACTTTTGAACTCTCAAAATCTGTAGTTTTAGCTACTACAAAAGCTGTATTTTGCAAACAAAACCCGCAATTTGAGTGCTCAAATGGATGCATTTTAAACCTCAAAATCCTGAATTCTAACCTCAAAAGAAAGGTCACTTTTAGGCCCTTAAAAGCAGTATTTTTATCCTAAAAAAAATCTGCACTCTTATACTACAAAATTTGTAGTTTTACACTCTCAAAGAATACATTTTTTTATACAAAGAGCCAACATTTAGGAGTGGTTGAAATAACCAATAAAACTAATTAGATGATTAAGGCTACAAAATAGATATGAAGTTACTTCTACATCAATCAATCCGCACCAAATAGATATGCAAATAAACACAAGACTAGTAGAATAAATAATAATAATAAGAAAGTGGAAGAAAGCAAAGGACTAGATACTATAAGCTCTTATAGAAGGAAATGATTCCTAGCGATTTAAACCCCAAGCTTTGTGATCCTATAGCCGTTAACCCAATGCTATGGGTCAAATTGAGTTCCATTGCGGAACTCCAGCTCCCAAGTGTACATGCTAAAGAAAAGTATGAGGAAACAGATTAGAAACAAGTTAAATATCTATAAAAAAAAAAAAGATTAAGGATAACAAGTAAATACTCCAATAGTATGACATAGATCACAACCAGTATTGAGACACTCAAATATATAGGCACCCAACTCATGCCCTTCAAGCAATTGTAAGAATAAAGTACCCAAAATTAATAACTAATTACGTGAATAACAATAGTAAAATGGCGTCAATCGAGGCCAATGATCTCCATTTACTAACTAAAACATTATCTATATCACGGACACGTGAGTAATACAAGCAACAAAGTCACACACTTGGTCTATCTAAAGAAATGTACATTTTTACTAACTTGTCTAAGTAGGCTTCAAAGAACACAATCCCATACCAATATAAGAACGTATTAAACACTAATGAAAAATGTTTCACACATGTATTCCCATCTGTAAAGCTAGTGTGATTCAAGAGGATGAGAAAAACAATTAATGAATTTAAACAAACCGTTACAACATACTCCCATGACAAGTACCAAACATGATTGCAAGCTAAGGTCAACTTTTCTCATCCTTTTCCATATATGCTCTAGTCAAGGTTCTTACAAATTATGATTATAAGAAAAATACTTACGTGAAGATAATGTTAAGTTATACAAAGGAGTGAAGCGCCTTCGCAAAAAATGAAATATATTACTTCCAATCTTGAACCATAGGCAGAAGTGAAACAAAAATTGATTTGAGGCTATTCCCCTACTCATTTAATCCGAACAGTGCAGCGCGCATAAAATTAAAATGGTAACAATTGTTTTTAACAGCTTAGCAAAAATACACACAATCTTTAATCGGCTAATTTAAATAGCGACTTTAAATTTCAACCTCCGTTTTTATTATAAGGAAATGACTGTTTTACAGCAGATCACTTGGAGCGAAACTTACTACAATACCCAACAAACTGTCCCAGGCCCTATCCACGTAAAACAGACAGCCATGAATAAAATCATGTGCTGGACTAGATTTAACAAAAAACAAACTAGCACAACCGAATTTGCTATTAAATGGATCTCTTACTTTTCAGGCCATTAAATGGAAATTGGACTCCTTCTTTCCATTGTTATACAGATTTAGGACTGATTTTCTTGCTCTTGGAGAATTTGCGAGCTGGAGGGGCTGATTTGGGGGGAATTCTCGCAGGTGTGGCAGCAGCCACGTCTGTCATGGCTACAAGCTACGGCGGTTTGGGGTTTTCTAGTTGTAGGGGTGGAGAAGATAGGTGGAGAGGAGAAGGAGAGAAAGGGAGTTGGTCATGGTTGTTGTTTTGGGAAAGGGTTGATAGAGATGTATCACTGTCTTTTGGGAAGAAAAGAATCACGCGTGTTTATGCTTTCTCTGAGAAAGCAAAAGAAACGGATGAAAGCAATTAATGTTTAAAATTTGAAAAATCTTGACCACTTTTGGTCCGTTTGATCTTTGATCCGACTGTCTTAAAAATTGTATCTTAAAAAAATAAATAGTAAAAAAAAGAAATGCTTATATATAAATGTGTAAAATATCGATTAAAAATAATCACTTTTTTTATCCAATCGATATTTGATCGGAACAACTCAAATTCAAAAATACATAAAAGGTAGATTAATATTGGAATATATATATTTTTTTATTTGTTAAAATATTTAATTATATTTAATTAAAATATGTAATTAAAATATTTATATTATGGTGAAAAAACAATTCTCCTTTTATTAAAATTTCTAGAAATAAAAACAAAAATACGAAACTTATTTTTATTTAATTTTTAAAAATTATTTAGGGCCGAGAAGCAACGGTAAAATTAATTAAAGGAAAAAGGGCGAGTCAAAATTGGATGTCAACAGTTTCCCCTGAGGGAACGAAGATTTGTGTGAAAATCTTTGGGCACTCACGTTGACGTAATAAATTTTATCTCGGACAAAACAAAATGTTTGGAAGATTATGGCCGGGCTCTGATTTTTGAGTTGCCTACATATCTTGAGATTCACGAGAAATCAGGCCATTTGTAGTTCTAATTATAGCAAAATTTTGATGAATATCAAAATTTGTCCCAGTGTAGGATTATGGTGACACTGGGAGGATGATAATAAACTTTCAGCATGAATGAAATGGATATGGGTGCAAGTCCAAAACGAGTTGTTAGAAGTAGCTAGGGATGAGGGGATGTTGGATAGTGATATCTGCTGAGGATCCTGAGAGAAAAGGAGATAAGGATTTTTCAAAAATTGCCCTAGTGTTGAATTAAGACGGCACTGGGCGATGACACAAAAAAATTATGAAAATTAAAACTTGAGTTGAGTTAAGTTTCTTCGCCGGAATCCTTGAAGTAGCTAGGGATGTTTGACATTCCGCTAGCTTGTCCCAGTTTGCTGCTAAGAGGGTAGTTCCACGTTGTACTACATGGTCCTGCAAAACAGGTAAAAGGGTGAAAAGTACCTATTGTTTGAAAAAATTGTAAATTGAAATCGTAATGTAAAGAGTAGAGTTTAGATATTCAAACTAGTATTGTCTCCGTTTTGGAGGCCTCCGATTGGCGGGGCAATAATTGAAATGTAGATAGCCTCCGTCGGCTGAAATGTAAATAGCCTCCGTCGGCTAGAATGTAAATAGCCTCCGTCGGCTGGAATGTAAATAGCCTCCATCCGTTGAGCAGCTACTTGAATGTAAATAGCCACCGTCGGCTGAAATATAAATAGCCTCCGTCGGCTGAAATGTAAATAGCCTCCGTCGGCTGAAATGTAAATAGCCTCCGTCGGCTGAAATGTAAATAGACTCTAACGGCAGGATATTTTTCCAAAAGTAGACTACCTCGTATTTGTCAAGGCGACCCTCAGTCTTAACGAGATTACGGTATTGCTGCTGGAATTTAATGTTGTTGTGATGGTGACTTTCTTGCGCACTTGCTATGGTGTAGGGCTCTGATTGGCAGACTGTACTTTGTTTGCTGAAATGCGATTCTCTGATATGGCGGAGTGTTGCTTTGCTTATATACATTCTTTGATTTGTGGTGGAGCATCCCCCTTGCTGGTGCATAACTTCCGATATGGCGGAGAGTCGTATTGCTCATTCGCATCCTTCTATATGGCAGAGGATCGCTTTGCTTCCTTATGTACAGTCTTCAAAATGTGGCACTTGACTTTGTTTGCTTATATACAATTCTCAGAATGCGGAAGCTCGACTTTGTTTGCTTATGTACAGTCCTTTGGAATACGGAAACTTAACTTTGTTTGCTTATATACAGTCCTTGCCCTGCGAAATTTTGACTTTATTGAAGTCAGACGATACTCTCCGATTTGCAGAGTTTGTTGGGAGAAGTAAACAACCTAATCTTCCTATGAGGATCCTCTTTTCTTAGTTTCCGACCCGGGTCTTCAAAATGTACCTGGGAAAGAATTCGAATAAAACTCTTAGAGCTTGTGAGGATTAGTATAAATATATGTAAAGAGAATGAAGTAAGGGAAGAATATTGGCTCATGTCGCAGTGGTAAGCCACATGATGCCCCTGATCCGATCCCAAAGCTTGGCTTGATGTAGTCTTCCAATTCCTATTTTCCTGAGCTTAAAGAAAAATTCTTAGTTGGGAGGGGGTATTGATTTATGTCAACTTGGAAATCCTGGCTTTGTTTACGAAATTCTCCAGCACTCCCTCGGTTGCTCAATCACTCCCAAATATGGAGTCTCAGCAGGTGGGAAAGTTGGGAAGTATAGTGAAAATACAACTATGTATATATGCATTCAAAAATATATTACGTATATATTTAGTATATATAGTAATCCTTTGTTGCTTTTAGATTATGACATGTTTCAAAATCCGTTGGCCTCAGCTCCTCGTCATGATTCTCGTAGCTTTATCCTCCGGACGGAACTCCTCTAACTTTGTCAATGCTATGACGACTCTGGTGGTGAGATCACTTATATTCTGGAGCTATACTACGAGCGACAGGGGATTTTTCTAAAGGTAAGACCGAACCTTTAAGGTTGCCTACATATCCTTAAGATAGGAGTCAGGTTTGTGCGTAGTTCGAGGGTGGAGAACGAAGTATGAAATGCAGCGACCGATCAGACTGCCTACGTATCCAAGTGGAATCAGGTCATGACGTAGTTCAATTACAATGGAAAAAGTGAAGATATGTAGTGCTGTGACCGAGCCTGACTCAAGATGCCTACGTATCCTAAGAATAGGAATAAGGTCATAACGTAGTTCGATGCAAAAGATAAAGTAAAATAATGCAATGACTGGGCCGGACTCAGGCTACCTACGTATCCAAGTGGAATCAGGTTAGGCCGTAGTTCAGTACAATGAAAAGGTAAAAATATGAAGGGACCGAATTCAATGTGGATTGCCTACGTATCCCGCCATGGGAAGTCAGGTTGAGTATAGTTCTAAATACATGAAAGGATGATGTTTTTGGGTTTTCTAAGGGAAACCTCACCCTATATGGGTTTCCTACGTATCCCGCCGTGGGAAGTCAGGCTAATACATAGTTATGTTACATTAGAGAAAAATGCAAAAAGTACAAAGAAACAATTAGTCCTAATGTCTTCAAATGTAGTACTTCTTGATGACGTCTGAGTTGATCGGTTTTGTGCTTACTGTGCCGTCTATTTTTGCGAGGATTACTGCTCCTCCTGAGAGTACTCGGTGGACTATGTAAGGACCTTGCCAATTTGGCGTAAATTTTTCTTTGGCTTCACCTTGGTGAGAGAATATCTTCCTCAATACTAACTGTCCCAGTGTGAATCGACGAGGCTTGACTTTCTTATTGAATGCCTTGATTATTCTATTTTGATAGAGTTAACCGTGACAGACTACATCTAATCTCTTCTCGTCAATGAGCATCAACTGCTCGATCCTACTACGAATCCATTCAGCGTCGTCTAGACCAACCTCCTGAATGACTCTCAATAAAGGTATCTCTACTTCTGCAGGTATCACTGCTTCCGACCCATAAACCAACATGTAGGGAGTTGCCCCTGTAGAAGTTATGATTGTGGTGCGATATCCAAGTAAAGCATATGGAAACTTCTCATGCCATTCCCTATTACCGTCCACTATTTTTCTCAAGATCCTCTTGATATTCTTATTTGCAGCTTCAACCGCTCCATTTATTTGTGGTCGATAAGCCGTGAAATTTTGATGAGAGATCTTAAACCTTTTGCAAATCTCTCTCATTAGGTCGCTATTAAGATTGGCTCCATTATCTGTTATGATTGACTCTGGAATTCCAAATCGACAAATTAAGTTATAACGAACACAATCTGCTACTACCTTCTTTGTTACAGCCCTATGTGTTGAAGCTTCAACCCATTTTGTGAAGTAGTCGATAGCAACCAATATAAAACGGTGTCCGTTGGACGCAAGAGGCTCTATGGTCCCAATAACATCCATGCCCCAAGCGGCAAATGGCCATGGAGAACCTATCGCATTCAGCTCGTTTGGCGGAACTCATATAAAATCTCCATGAACTTGACATTGGTGATACTTCTGCATGAATCGAATGTTATCCCTCTCAATGGTCATCCAAAAGTATCCAGCTCTCAAAATCTTCTTCGCAAACATGAAACCGTTCATGTGGGGTCCACAAGTTTCGGTATGTATCTCCTCTAACAATCTCGTGGCCTCCGTGGCTTTGATGCATCATAGAAATCCTAGGTCTGAAGTCCTCATATATAGGATTTCCCTGTTGAGAAAGAAGTAATTGTCCATCATTCTTAAAGTCCTCTTCTGCTTGACAGTAGCGCCTTCTGGATATTCTCCCGCTCTGAGTAACCTCTTAATGTCGTAGTACCACGGCTTTCCATCTTGTTCTTCATTTAAATGGAAATAGTATGCTTGTTGGTCGTGTATCTCTACCTTGATGGGGCCAATGTAATTCTTATCTTGATGCTGAATCATTGAAGATAGTGTTGCTAAGGCATCGGCGAACTCATTTTGAATTCGAGGGACATGCTTGAATTCGATCTTCGTAAACCTTTTGCTTAATTCCTTAACACATTGCACATAAGAAAGGATTTTAACATTCTTGGTGGTCCATTCTCCTTGCACCTGATGGATCAATAAATCTGAATCTCCTATCACCAATAGCTCTTTAATGTCCATGTCTACTGCCATCCTAAGCCTAAGAATGCAAGCCTCATATTCTGCCATGTTATTCGTGCAAGGAAACCTAATTTTTGCCAAGATTGGGTAGTGTTGACCTATTTTTGAAATTAGGACTGCTTCCGACTCCTTTGAAATTTGTTGCTCCATCGAAGAACATCCTCCATCTATATACGGCTCTGAGATGTCTTCTCCTACGAACAACACCTCTTCATCGGGAAAGTAGGTATTGAGTGGCATGTAATCTTGATCCACTGGATTTTCTGCGAGGTGATCGACCAATGCTTGTCCTTTGACGGCTTTTTGTGACACGTACACAATGTCAAACTCACTCAACAAAATCTGCCATTTTGCCAATTTTCCAGTAGGCATTGGCTTTTGAGAGATGTACTTAAGTGGATCCATCCTTGAAATCAAGTATGTGGTATACGCAGATTGGTAGTGCCTTAACTTCTAAGAGACCCAAGTTAATGCGCAATAAGTTTGCTCCAACAATGTATACCTTGCTTCAAACGGTGTGAACTTCTTACTTAGGTAGTAAATGGCTTGCTCTTTCCTCCCTGTATCATCATATTGCCCTAACTCACATCCAAAGGCATTATCCATAACGGATAGATATAACAACAACGGCTTTCCCAGTTCTGGTGGAACCAATACTGGTGGGTTGGACAAATATTCTTTGATTTTTTCAAAAACCTCCTGACATTCTTCAGTCCATCCAGTGGCGGCATCTTTCTTCAACAACTTGAATATTAGTTCACAAATTATTGTGGACTGAGCTATGAACCGACTAATGTAATTGAGTCTTCCCAAGAAGCTCATTATGTCCTTTTTGGTCTTAGGAGGTGGTAAGTCTTGGATTGCTTTTATCTTGGATGGGTCCAACTCTATACCTCTCCTACTAATAATGAATCCTAATAACTTTCCCGGGGGAAATCCAAAGGCGCATTTAGCTGGATTCAACTTTAGGTCGTACCTTCGCAACCTTTCAAAGAACTTTCGTAAATCATCCAAATGGTTCGAGCTCCTTTTAGATTTGATGATGACATCATACACGTACACTTCGATTTCTTTGTGAATCATATCATGGAAAAGAGTAGTCATGGCCCTCATGTATGTTGCACGAGCATTCTTGAGTCCAAATGGCATTACCCTGTAGTAGTATACTCCCCACGGTGTGATGAAACTTGTCTTTTCTGCAACATTCTCATCCATCAAAATTTGATGATATCCCGCAAAACAATCAACAAACGACTGCAACTCATGTTTCGCGTAATTATCAATGAGAATTTGAATGTTTGGGAGAGGGAAATCATCTTTTGGACTAGCCTTATTGAGATCCCGATAATCTACACATATTCTTATTTTCCTGTCCTTCTTTGGTACGGGCACGTTGTTGGCCAGCCAGGTGGGGTAAGTTGTGACCCTCACGACGTTGGCTTCTATCTGCTTAGTCACCTCCTCCTTGATTCTCAAACTCAAATCAAGTTTGAATTTTCTCGTCTTTTGCTTCACTGGTGGGCATGCGGGGTCAGTCGGCAGTTGATGCGAGACAATATCGGTGCTTAAACCAGGCATGTCATCGTAAGACCAAGCAAATACATCATTGTATTTCTTGAGCAGACTTATCAATTCATGCTTCCTTTCAGCCTCCAAGTGTATGCTGACTCGTGTTTCCTTTGTTGTTTCTTCATCACCCAAATCAACGACTTCAGTTTCTTCTATATTAGGCTTCTTCTGACTCTTAAGTTGCTCGATCTCCTGAGGCAGGTTTCCAGGCATCATGCTCTCATTGTACTCCTCGTAGTCTTGTTCATCACTTGTATTTTGTTCAACGAATTTGTTACATGTCATAATCGTGGAACGAGGATTTTGATTAACATTTGTACTGAAAAGTATAAAAAGCGAGTAAAGTAAATAAATATTGAAAATAGGAAAATAAGTTTTGAAAATAAGGACATTTACTAACAAAAGAACTAGGCTTTGACAAGAGGCAAGTGACAAAAGAGCTTTGGCATGATTCAAGCCTCAATTGGTCATGCAAACAAAATAATATTTTTTTTTTAAAACAACAACACTCACACACTGCCAAGACTTCTGAGGAAACAGGGATGGGCTGATTGTCCAGTTCTGCAAGGCTTCTCCAGACTCGGCATCTCGGATGGTGAGCTTCTTAAAAGCTATCTCTGATTCTTCTTCGATCATGGCCACAAACAAATCTCCTATTCCTTCTGTGATATCTTCATCATCTGTTTGTTCTGAAACAAGGACTTGGGTTGGCACAAATATCATCATTCCAAATCCTTTACTGCAGGCTACTCCAAAAATAGGCTCATATTCAAGCCCTGTAGTTCCCTTCTGCTGCTTTAACTGGATTGGCTCAACTATACCATTAGCTCTGGGTCTAAGTCCTATCTTGGGCTGATACCCATATTTCAACATCTCCAACGCAACCATCTTTTCAGTATTCGACATTTTTGCTTCAGTTGGCATTACTTTCTCATTGATCTTTCCTGCTTGCATGATCTCCAGAGTATGGAAAGTGGCTCCATCTAACTCCTCGGTGACTGGGACTGAATTGACAGAATAAATGGGATGACTAAGTTCTCCATGGGCAGTAATTTATGTGCAACCCCATTCAAACTTCACGCACTGATGGAGAGTGGAAGGAACGACTCTTGCCATGTGGACCCATGGCCTCCCCAACAGCAGGTTGTAGCTATATGACACATCCATGACCTGAAATAGGATAGGAAATTCTGCTGGTCCTATCGGCAGTGTTAAGTAAATTTCTCCGATGACACTCATTTGCGACCCATCAAAGGCTCTAACCTTAACCCGACTCTCCCTTATATCTTTTATATTCACGCCCAAATCCCTCAGAGTGGAGAATGGACAGATATTGCAACCCGAACCACCATCGATCAAGACCCTGTTCATAATCTTGTCATGATATCTGACCGTAATATGGAGCGCTTTGTTATGAGCAGCCCCTTCTGACAGTAACTCATCGTCATAGAAAGAGACCTTATTTACCTCTACCACTCGCCCGATTGCTGCAGCCGAAGTTTCGCTAGTTGTCTCCTTTGGTATGCTAATCCCAGATAAAACTTCCATTAAAGCATTTTTATGGGCTTCAGAACTCATGAGCAAGGACATGACGGATATATGGGTCGGTGTCTTCTTGAGTTGATCCTCGACTGAATAGTCCTTGGGCTGCATCTTCTTCTAAAATTCTACCGCTCCAGCGTCTGTGATATTTCTCCTCGGGTTGTGATCTTTCTCGAGAACTCCATGATTTGGTTCCTCTGATGCATAACACCTTCCCGACCTGGTCATCCCTTGAGCCGCAACAGCGTCTATTATTTTTCCCTTAGTTTCATCTCAATAGTCCCACGGGACTACCTTAGTGTCATAGTCGGTCCTCCCAGTGGCTAAATTGGTCACTACGACTCTCGGCAGATAGGTCTGAACAATTATAGGCTCCCTCAACGGAACTGTAATAAATGGTTGTGATGGGGATGCAGTGGCGATCTCCTATGTGCTCCATATAGGCATAATTGTTTCTTCCAAATCATACTCCTCCTCTAGACTAATCATGTTGACTTCTCGATTTCCATGATTTGGCAAGGAGTTATTATTCACATTGGGAACCGCAGCGGTGCATTTGATGATACCCCTTCTTATCAGAGACTCAATTTGATTCTTCAAGCTGTAACAGACTTCCGTGTCATGCCCTTGGACTCCTGAGTGATAGGCGCACCGCTTGTTACCGTCAAAGTTTCGAGAGGTCGGATCAGGGGCCTTTCCCTCAATTGGATGCAATAAACCGAAATCCCCCAACCTTTCAAACAACTAGGCTAAAGGTTCTACAATTGGTGTGTAGGTGCGGGTATTTCTGGCTTCAATATTTTGACGTGGTCTGGGTGTATAGGCTGGTCTATTTTGGTGAGCTGGAGTTTGGACAGGGGCGTATGGTCTAGGTGGATTTTGGTATGCTTGAGCTCGAGGGGGATTATAATGCGGTTGAGTATTGTACACTGGGACGTGTGTAATAATTTGGGGATTGTTTGGGTAATGGTGGGATGAATTTCCAGGTCGGTAGTATGGTGTGACGGCTGAGACGTCTTCCCTCTTTTTCTTGTTACCATTAATGAAACCAGTCTGCATGGCCTTACTCGCAGCCTGCAATGCAGCCATAGATTGGATCTTCCCCGAATTGATGCCTTCTTCAATGAAATCTCCTATTTTAACCAATTCTGCAAACTTTGGGCCCATCATCGACATCATCTTGTCAATGTAAAAACCCTCTTGTGCTCAGATAAAATATTTGGAGAGCTCACTCTCATCCAGTGAAAGCTGGATCCTTGCCACCTCGGTCCTCCAATGCCATGCATATTCTTGAAATGATTCGGACGGCTTCTTCTCTATGTTAGCCAATGAGAACCTGTCTGGGGCAATCTCAGTGTTGAGTCTAAAGCGACTCATGAAATCCTCAGCCATTTCCTGCCAGTCACGCCACTTACGAGGGTTTTTTCGGGTGTACCAAGTCAAATCTTCTCCCGACAAACTCCTAATGAACAACTTCCTAACTTCTTATTCCTTCCTACCCCGATCAACTTGTCACAGTAAGCCCTCAGATGTGCATGCGGGTCACCCTTTCCATCAAATACATTGAACTCTGGTGGTTTGTATCCCACTGGCATGTCGATGTCTAGATGAATGCATAAGTCGTCGTAGTCCAGATTTTCAGTCCCTCTGGTGACTTACATGTTTCTGAATGTTCTCTTTAGATTCTCAAGCTGGGCTACTATCGACCCTTCTTCACTTGATTGGACATCCTTTCCTAATCTTGCATACCGATCAACCTCATACGGAACCTTAAGAGTCGCAGATGTTGCGAAGGCAGGAGCTTCGATAGTGTATACAGGTGGCACAGGTATCTCACAAGTGACATGTGCCTCGGGTATGTGCTGCATCTCTGGATGGATCAGAACAGTAAAGTTGTGATTAGGAAATGGATAACCAGGCGTCGTTCCGGCAGTGGGTTGGAAAAAAGGCGGTGCTTGAGCCTGTGGAATACTTGCTTGGTTAGTGGAAGGGCCTGGAGGTAATTCAATACTTGGAGCCTGCAACTGAGTGGGAAAGCTAGTTATTGTAAGCTTGGTTAGATCCCGCATTTGATAGAGTTATTCTATTAGGACCTCGATTTCCTGTGCCATATTGGCCATTTGATCATCGTTCTGAGTTTCCGACGGCCTTTGAGAACTCTCGGTTCATCCACTGGGATCATCGCGGCCTTGTCTCTGTTAGTCATTTTGTCTTTTGATCGAAGGTTGTATTGGGATTCCGCCAGTTTTCCAGTTGACACAAATCAACTTTTTTTGGGGGGGGGGGATTAATAAACAAAAGAAAGGAAGAAAAGAAAAAGCAAAAGAAAACTATGTTAGTTTGGGCAATAATGAAAATGTAACAAGTAAGTAACACATATATATACCAAGTTGGCGACATCCAAACGTGTCCTAATATAGAGCCTCTTTTTTGCCAGAGATAGGCCTACGTTCAATCAATTTGATGATAAACGGTCTATTTAAACACATTTGGATTTGAGAATAATCACAACTTTCATTGACAATGGTGTTTCAAAAGGTTACACCAAAATAGATCAACGACAGCTTGAAAGAATGTGAAAGGATGGCCGCAAGGGCTTACAATGGGGTGGGCTATGTGGCTCTTTTTAGGGAATATAAAAGTACAATAGGACAGGAAGTCTAAGGCTAGGTGGCATCATCATCATCAGCATCATCTCTGCCCTTATTAAACTAGGATTTTGGATGGTACTCCGGGGATCCTTCTAAGTTATGATCAGGTGCCGAGTCTACATTCATCACCCATCCGTCTTCGGGATCATAAATATTGGAGCCTATCTCCGAGCCTTCCTGAGGGTCTTCTTCCATCCATTCTGGGTCTTCCTTAGGGTCTTCTTCTTCCTCCTCCTCTGGGTTTTCCTCTGGATCTTCTTCAGGATTCCCCTAGATCACTGTAATTAGATAATCAACATAACCTGGGATTATTTGGTTATACATGGGGGTAGTGAGATCCATGCGGGGAAGCACCTCTCTCTTAACCCATTGGACCCACCAAAGATCTATGAGTCCTCGAAAACAATCTTCGCTCGGTCTGGCTATGTGACTCACGATGGTGCGCCACGCATAATATTCCGGTGTGCACCATTTCTCTCTTTCTATCTTCAACATAACCATGTAATCCCACTCCATTTGCAGGTTCGCAACTCGTGCAGCTGGAATCAAAGTACCATAACTTTCTGTATGAAGTACCATTGTGGACCAAAGCGGGATATCCTGGATGACGCCAAATTGTCTAAGAACCCACAGAGGTGCATATGGTTGGATACCACGTAGCCCAATCAGCTCAATAAAGTACATATGCCTAGTTCTGATGAAGGCATATCCCCCCACCCAAGAGTACTTCCATTGGATGGAATTCCCAGTAAGATTGGTTAAAAACTCGCGCCACTCCTCCTCCCAGTTGGCGCGATCCAATACCTTAAGCGATCCTCATGACTTTGGATCCGGCTGCGTGCATCGATCGTATAGTCCATTTGTGGAAGGCGATGATAGAAGTATTCTATCGCCTAGATCTGTAACAGTAGGTTGCAACCCCCAAAGAAGTCATGTCCCCTAGAGCAGGAGGATAACAACCGGAATACCTCTGCAAGTATCATGTGCACTAAAGTGAGCCTCTGTGGATCTGCAAAGACATTCATTACCATCGGCAGAATATTAATGTCAACATAATGTCGTCTCATTCGAAAAATCATGATTCCGAAAAATACCAAGACGAAGACCCTTGGTCGCATATGCACCCATTGTCTGCGGGTGCAAATAAACTCATTCTTGTGCTCGTCATAATTCTCCATGTGGTCGACTCTTCTGAAAAGGTAATCCAGTTTTACCTTTCCATCCTCCACGTTCCTTAGTGAAGAAAATATATCCAATCCCAAAAGCCTCAAGAAATGCTCCTTCCTTACAGGTGACGGGAGTACCGACAGCTTCCCTTAAAGCGACAGCTCAGAAAATTCACTGACTTCCACCAGGGTAGGGGTGATCTCGAAGTTCAAAAACTTGAAGGTCACTGTGTTTGGGTCCCAGAACTTCGTCAATAGTGTAATGATGGACTTATTGGCTCGAACCCTCATTAATGACAATAGAGCCCCCAAATGTTCCCGAACTTCCGCACCATATGCCACACGGATGATTCCCCACCAATTCTGTAGGCTATCAGGGGCAGAGATGACCATTTAGATGTTTGGCAAATTTTTATTGATATTCATCTGGTAGGAAAAAAAAGAAGGTATAGTAAGTCGTTTATCTCAAATCCATTATGTGTTTTAGTTTAGATCGTCAACATCAATCATCACATAAAATATGTCGACAGGTTTGCAAACTTTGACAAAAAGGTGGTTTCCTAATTGCGATGACGATGCCTTGGACCGTCACGCCTATGGTTTTTGCGACATGACCTATTTCTAGAGTAAGATTTTATCCTAAATGTTTGAGAGTAGGATTGAATAGCTGCGAGAAGGTGCACTGACCTAATTGCACCAACTCTGAAACTAAGAAATCCAAAGAGGGTTTGGGGGAGTGTAGATACACCCCCCGCGTGAACCACAGTGTGTGAATTGTGTACGGCCAAAGACTCGATAGGAAAATGCAAGTGATAAAGCGGTAATAAGTAGTGTTGTACAAACAAATAAGGAACGCAAGTTTGGATTTGGATAAAGTGGTAACAAGTAGTGTTGTACAAACAAATAAGGAACGCATGATGATGAGAGCCTATCCGAAGATAGTCCTTACACTTAGTTTAGGAAAATATTAGGAAAAACTTTTATTTCGTTATTTGCTTAAAACGATGATGAGAAAACTTTTATTATTTGTATTTGTTATCTTATAAAAAGGAAAACTTAAGATACATGAAACGTGATGCTACCATGTACAAGGAATTAATGTAATTATTGCAGAAAATATGCATGCATTTTGAAAATTAAAAGAATGATAACATAATTTCTATACACTAGAAAATTTAAGGTCGTATAATTCCATAAGGGATTTTGAAAAGCTATATGTATTTAAATATTTAATTTTAATTATCTATGAAATAAATAAAGTATTTTATAGCATGGATTTAATTTACGAAAGATAATTTTAAGAATGTGAAAATATCACGGACATTATCTAACGAAAACATTATATATATCACGGACGCGTGAGTAATACTAGCAACAAAGTCACACACTTGGTCTATCTAAAGAAATGTACATTTTTACTAACCTGTCTAAGTAGGCTTCAAAGAACACAGTCGCTTACCAATATAAGCACGTATTAAACACTAATGAAAAATGTTTCACACATGTATTGCCATCTGTAAAGCTAGTGTGATTCAAGAGGATAAGAAAAACAATTAACGAATTTAAACAAACCGTTACAACATACTCCCATGACAAGTACCAAACGAGATTGCAAGCTAAGGTCAACTTTTCTCATCTTTTTCCAGATATGATCTAGTCAAGGTTCTTACAAATTGTGATTATAAGAAAAGTACTTACGTGAAGATAATGTTTAGTTATACAAAGGAATGAAGCGTCTTCGCAAAAAATGAAATATATTACTTTCAATCTTGAACCATGGGCAGAAGTGAAACAAAAATTGATTTGAGGCTATTCCCCTACTCATTTAATCCGAACAGTGCAGCGCGCATAAAATTAAAATGATAACAATTGTTTTTATCAGCTTAGCCAAAATACACACAATCTTTAACCGGCTAATTTAAGTAGTGACTTCAAATTTCAACCTCTGTCTTTATTATAAGGAAATGACTATTTTACAGCAGACCACTTGGAACGAAACTTACTACAACACCCAACAAACTGTCCCAGGCCCTATCCACGTGAAACGGACAGCCATGAATAAAATCATGTGCTGGACTAGACTTAATAGAAAACAAACTAGCACAACCAAAATTGAAACCAAACCACGCCTCATATTTTCATACCCATGAACTTGTATGCAAACAAATGTAATAAAACAGACCGAAATGCTCGTTTACGGGATCAAAACGCAACAACAAACAATATTACTTCAAGATCAGTTTTATAGAATTAGAGTAGATGAAGGGAAAAGCTAGCAAGAAAGGAACGAAAAGGAGGCGGGCTCGCACCTTGTATTGTGCAGCAAACTCGGGCTTCTTGTCGAGTATTTCGGCCACCAAAACTCGAATTTCAGGACTCGATCAAACACCGAAATTAAGAGAAGAAACCAACAACCTTTTTTGTGACTTTTCTAGTGAAACGTTTTTGAATGTAGACCGATTTTCCTTTAATCTCCCACTTGTTTTTTCTCGAGATTTTTTTTCTCTCTCCCCCCTCCCTGATTTCTTTCTTCTCGAAACCCTCTATTTTTCTCTCGAATTCACTTGCTCTTTTTCAGATCTTCCACCCTTGTCCTCATGGAGATGGAGAGGCTTCAATTTATAGGTGAATTCAGACTTGAAAAGTCCGGATTTGCAACTCAAACTAAGCAAATATGATAAAACAAACTCGGTTTGAAATTTATTCAAAGTTCTGAATGGATCTCCTACTTTTCAGGCCATTAAATGGAGATTTGACTCCTTCTTTTCGTTGTTATACAGATTTAGGACTGATATTTTTGCTCTTGGAGGATTTGCAAGATGGAGGGGCTGATTTGGAGGGGGGAATTCTCGCAGGTGTGGCAACAGCCACGTCTGCCATGGCTGCAAGCTACGACGATTTGGGGCTTTCTGGTTCGAGGGGTGGAGAAGATAGGTGGAGAGGAGAAGGAGAGAAAGGGAGGTGGTCATGGTTGTTTTGGGAAAGGGTTGATGGAGATGTATCACTGTCTTTTGGGAAGAAGAGAATCACGCGTGTTTATGCTTTCTCTGAGAAAGAGAAAGAAACGGATGAAAGCAATTAATGTTTAAAACTTGAAAAATCTTGACCACTTTTGGTTCCTTTGATCTGACGGTCCTAAAAATTATATATTAAAATAATAAATATTAAAAAAAAGAAATGCTTATATATATGTGTAAAATATTGATTAAAAATATTTTTTTTATCCAATCGATATTTGATCGGAACAACCTAAATTCAAAAATACATAAAAGGTAGATTAATATTGGAATATATATAGACGTATATATAGATATAGATATAATTATACAATTAAACTCGGGCCCTCGGGTTGGGAAGAAAAATTAGTGGACTAGATTGATCTGCGTTGGTTAGATGAAAAAGGCGAAGCAGCTATGACAATTATACTGAATTTCGGACTAATTCTCGGACACTCATTTCAAGTTTATTAAATAAGAGTTGGTTTCGATAACTGAGATTGGATTATCGTTAGCCCGAACACTCTTTTTTTACTGAAATTAAATTTAGCGATGCTCCCTGATATCCTAAAAATTATTTTTTAGTTCTTACGTATATAAATTATAGACATATTTTGTCTAAGCGCCCAATTTGATATATTTTTATTTATTTAATATTAACAATATATATATATATATATATATATATATATATATGTGTGTGTGTGTGTGTGTGTGTGTGTGTATAAAAATAAGAATGTAATAAAATATATGAAAAAATCAAGAATATAATAAAGTACATGCACATCTTAAAAAATATATTTTATGCAGTAAAGATATACATATGGTCACAATATTGCCCCAAAAAGTGAAGTTAGAAAGGATGCGAATGTGAATACCAATATATATATATATTTTTATTTGTTAAAATATTTAATTAAAACATGTAATTAAAATATTTATATTATGGTGAAAAAATAATTTCCGTTTTATTAAAATTTCTAGAAATAGAAACAAAAATACGAAACTTATTTTTATTTAATTTTCAAAAATTATTTAGGGCCGAGAAGCATCGGTAAAAGTAATTAAAGGAAAAAGGGCGAGTCAAAATTGGATGTCAACACATAACACTTCGTGAAACCTCCAAAAGAGGTTCAGGTACCTGAAAATAATGAAGTGATGAGATCTTAATAAGTTATGTCATAATGTGAACCGATACAAATGATATATTGTCGATGATATCTTTAGTACAATAGCGCGCAATATTGTTTAATATTATGAGGATCTGAATTCTACGTTTATTTAAGCATGTTGACGTAGAAATAATTATCAAGTGAAATATACTTCTTGGTAAGAATAAGGTTTATTTGGCCTGCAATCCTGACACTAGAAGATGCTATGTATTTAATATTGAATGATTCACTTGATAATGAAATTTAGATGTAAATCCCAGAAGGATTAAAGATGTCTGAAGCATATAGTTCAAAGTCTCAAAAATTATATTTAATCAAATTATAAAGATCGTTATACGATGTAAAACAATCAAGGCGTATGCGGTATAATCGCTTTAGTGAGTACTTGATAAACGAAGGTTACATAAATGATGTCATTTGTCTTATATTTTCATTAAGAAAAAGGTGGCATCAGAGTTTATTATACTCGCTGTTTATGTGGATGACAAAAATTTCATTGGAACTCCAGAAGAGATCCAAAAGGCAATTGAATATCTAAAGAAAAAATTTGAAATGAAAGATTTTGGAAAGACAAAGTTTTGTCTTGGTCTGCAGATGTAACATTTAGTAGACGGGATCTTCATCCACCAATCTGCCTATACTGAGAATGTCTTGGAACAATTTTACTCGGATAAAGCACATTCATTAAATAATCTAATAATTGTTCGATCACTTGAAGTGAGTAATGATTTATTCCGACCTCCAAAAGAGGGTGAAGAGATTTTTGGTCCTGAAGTACTATATATCGATGCTATCGGTACACTTATGTATTTTGCTAAATAGCGTAAGGCTTCATATAACCCATTCTGTTAATTTGCTAGCCAGGTACAATTTTCTTTCACGAAGACATTGAAACAGAGGTAAGCATATGTTGCGATATCTAAAGGGGTTATTGATATGAGTCTATTTTATACGAACAAAACTAGTCCAGATCTTGTTGGTCATGCAGATGCAGGTTCTTTATCTGAATCACATAAAGCAAGGTCTCAAACAAGCAATGTGTTTAGATACGAAAAGAATGCATATGGATGAGATCAGTGATACATTCCATCCTGAACCTCGATATCGAGGTTCCCACAGTCATATTTGAAGACAGTGCAACATGCATAGCTCAATTAAAGAGGGCTTTATAAAAGGAGTTAGAACGAAGCATATTTCGCCAAAGCTATTCTTCAGACATGATCTCCAGAAAAATGGTGATGTTGATGTACAAAAAATCCGTTCAAGTGACAATTCAGCAGATTTATGCACCAAATCTTTACCAACTTCAATCTTTAAGAAGATGGAACACAAGATTGGAATGCGAAGATTGAACCAGTTGAATCATGGTCTTCATCAGGGGAGTAAGAATACGCGTTGTACTCTCTTTTTTCTTAATCAAGGCTTTTATTCCATTAAATTTTTCCTAATAAAATTTTTAATGAGACAACATTCAAATTTGTATTCAATAAATATTTCATTACATAGGCATCTAAGGAAGAGTGTTGTGAATAGTAGATGCCATATGGCAAAAGAAATGCCATGTGGCATGCTCTTGATTTGATTTATTGCCACAAATATCCCACCTCTTCCAAGCGGATATATTTCACCACTTTGAATAGGCTATAAATAGCCAAGTATTATGTAGAAAAAAAAGGTGGGTGTGAAATATTAATAGAAAGATTCTCTCTGTTACATTTTACTTTGAGCTATATTTTACTTAGATTTTCTAACGTTTATATATTAATTTAAAACTTCAAAATTTGATAAGTCTACTTTATTTTTTAAGTTTTGTGTCACATTAAAAACCAGACGAATAAGTTAGGCTTCTCCAATAACTCCACTACCAAACATACACGTGTACTGCGCTTAAGCACTCCTCACTTTGGCCCCCCAATATATTTTCGCCAACCACGTCACTCTTTCTAATTCAAAAATAAAATAAAAAAATTCAAATACTCTCTCCCGAGTTTTTTATAATAATTTTTTAATTATATTTCTACTTTATTTATTACTTTAAATGTATTAATTTTTTTTTATTTTTCTTTCATGTTAATTGTATTTTTTCAAATTAATTTTAAAATATAATATAATTATCGTTTATTAGAAATATTATAACAAAATAACTATAATATTTATTATTTTTTTAATAAATACATTAAATAAAAAACATGATAAATAAAAACGAACCAAAAATATCTCACCGTTGTAGTTGCCCTTTTCCATCAGATCTACGAGTCGGCTCATTTATTATCTAGGGAAAAACTGGTACTACACTCTCGAGTAACCCCACAGCTGCTCATAAATATACACACCATCAGTAAAGCTAAAAGGCGAAGAAAATAAAAAACTTTCTCCGTTCATTTTATGTATCGCTTTTTGATAAAAAATAAAGTTTAAAAAATAACTGATGACATTGTAAAGTTTATAAAATATTCTTGTGGGTGATGTAATTTTATTAAATTTAAATCCATATAAAAGTCGGATTATATTAAATTCAAAATATATTAGTCCCAAATAAATATTGTAGATTAATATAATTAAATTAATTATTTAAATCCAAATAGGTATGGATTTAAATAAGGCCCAATGTTTAATGGAATAGTCCATAAATTTGGGCTACAAATGATGAACCCACTTTATTAAGTCCAAAATATTGTCATATTCTAGAGGCCCAAATAAGCGTCACGTGTCAAATGACGTGGCATGCCAAGTCAAGTGAAGGACCCAATAGGACCGTGTCACATGTCAAACTGATGCAGTAGGCCCATGAAATAAAAGCTCATAAAAGGCGCCGCATCACTTAAATCTGATTGGTCAAAAAAAGTACATATTCATCATGACTCTTCCTTTACTACAACTACAAATAGGGGCCTCATAATTAAAAAAAAGGACCCCCAGACCCCCAGAATTTTAACAAGTAGCAAGAGAAAACTCGTGGATCAAACGTCGCTATTTCTCTAAAAAGCTCAAGCATTCAAATCAAGTTCATCAAGATTCAAGATCAAGACTGCAATATTCAAGAACAAACTGCATTCAAATCAAGTTCATCAAGATTCAAGATCAAGACTGCAATATTCAAGAACAAGCTCAAAAGCCCTTGAATTCAAGCACAAGTCAAGATCAAGTCTCTCAAGTCCAACAAATCAAGTTCTAATTCAAGATTAAGCTTCAAGCCCTTGAATTTATATTTGAAAAGGCGAATCAGAGTATTCATAGAGATTGTAACACTCGCATTGAAATCAATAAAATTGATTGTTGCAATATTTTCTTGTCTCAGATTATTTATTTTTCGCACGCGAGAATTTTATTGTCCAACAATCCTTTTTAAGTGGTTTTAATAGTTATTTTTTAATTGTCTTTTTCTATTAGGTGGAACCCAACAAATATAAAATAAAGATAATGCCATTAAATAATTATTAGGATGATATTCTTTTTGAAATGGATCAAAAAATAAATAATGATACATAAAATGCGACGGAAAGAATAGTAGTGACACAGTTCATATCAATGGCAGGCAGCTTGTAATACTAAATGGGTTTTATCTTTTAAAAAATTACACAAATACACAACTTATGTTTTCAATATTACAAAAAATCTCCAACTTTCTAAACATATTACAAATATCTCAACATATACACAGAATGTTATGTATATGTCGGCTATGTTATATATATTAATAGGGAGAGAGAGTGAAGTATTTAAAAAATAGGAGAGAATGTAATTACTTCCAAAAGAATTGATATTTATGTTATTTATACTTTATATTTTCCGTCTCTATCGTAAATATTTGTGCTAGGTTTTAACTTTCTATGTGCAATTATTGTGCAAATATTGGGCAAATATTGTTATCCCTGTGTTTATGTAAAAAGATACTGTATTTAATAGCAAAGGTTGAAGTAAGTTTTAATAAAATTTACATATCTTTACTTTATAATGCTCATAATATTTCAATTTTTTATTTTATTTTTCAAGTACGTATGAATATATTCCTTTAATAAAGAGGTTCCCAAACACGTGCACTGTGCTGAAGCAATGCTCAGCTTGACCCCCCAATTAACTTTCTTCAAGCACGTCACTCTCACTTCAAGCTTTCCGTACATTTTGTTTTATTTAGCCCATCTTTAAGCCTCTTTAAAAATATTTATTAGAAAATTATTTCATTAAAATAATTTTACTAATCATTTTTGAAAATTCAAATTTAGTGATTAATAATTATTAAATGATAAAGATATTCTTAAAAAATATAATAATTTTTTATGAAATAACTATTTTTAATAAAAGGTCAAATAAAATAAAACGAACAATGTAATTATCCTTCTGATCAAATCTACTAATCGATTCATTTATCATCTAGGGATAAAATAGTACTCACTTCGTCTTACTTTATGTGCCGCTTTTCGATTGGAGATGAACTTAAAGAAATAAGCGATGACTTTATAAAGTTTATAAAATTATTCTTCTTAAAGTTGCTTTAATATGTAGTATTTTTTAATTATTTTTTCTTATTAAGTGAGATCCAATAAGAATAAAATAGAGATGATGTCATTAAATAGTTATCAAATAAGAAAATGTGATATTCGTTTTGAATCAGATCAAAAAAAATAATGACACACAAAATGAGACAAAAGAAGCAGTAATTAGGCTCACTTGTGCAAGTATAATAAGGGCATCTTTCATAATTTAGTGTTTAATTGCATTTTCTTTTTTATTTTTTTCATAATTACATAAAATTTAGAATTTTGAACTGCTAATTCATTATTTGGGATGGCGATACATTACTTTTTAATATATAATTAATCAATCAAATTATTATATATTCTTATATTTTATGCATAAGACGACAAATCTTCCCTTCAAGCTCGTTATCTGTCGGCGTCATTGTTCCCCTATCTCGATTTTCTAAAAAATTGTACAAATTCAAACACAAATTGAAATTGAAAAAAATACATAAAGTAACATATTTAAGTATTAAATTACAAAAAATAACAGTATTTTTATCAAATTATATTTTATAACATATGTATTTATATGTATTTGTATTTTTGTAGCAACAGTCTGCAAAAATACAAAATGCATATCGATCATAAGGGCAGTAAAAGTCATATGTATTTGTATTTTTATAACAACAGCTTACAAAAATACAAAATAGAATTTGTTATATTATATAATTATGAAATTGTTGCAATAAAACTCATAATTAAGGAGATAAGTATGTTATTTGTGAATTTTGCCCGTTGAAATTCTAAAAGAATCGAAACAGTAATTCGTTCGACTGAAGCGAGGAAAAATGAATCTTATGGGAAACCTAGAGGAACCAAATGATTTTTTATTTTTTTTCTTGTATCTTAGAAGGTTTTTTTTTTTTTTTTTTTTGTTATTTATATTATTTATTTTGGGAGAAAGATAAATGAGGTAAATTTAAAGCGTTGTATATATGGCTTTAGAGAGAGTAAGTGATCAGCAATGTATTCGAATGTTTATGTATTGAGATTTGAGAGTAAAACAAAATAATTAAAACTATTTTATAAGATTGAAATTTTAAATAATAATAGTAAATTAAAATATGATATTATTTAATTTATCCAACAATAACACCACTGCTGCCTACAAATACTACACCCAATCAGCGTAACCTACAAAGAAAGAAGAAAAGAAATAGACAAAAAACAATTTTTTTCTCCTGAACTTGTCCTTTAAATTTACTTTAGGACGTAAATTTAACTTCTGTTTATTTATCTCCATTAATATCTTTAAAATATATTATTTTTATCCCTAAAGCTGACGTGAATTTTTCTTTTTTAAAAAAAATACATTTTTTAATTTAAAAATTGATATGACCCCACTTTTTAATATATATATATATATATATATATATATATATAAAACCATCTTCTTCATACCCCCACCCCCATTTCTTCATCTTCTTCATACCCCTCCACCTCCATTTTCCATTTTCTTCTTCTATCCCCACCCCTATCATAATTTTTACTCTCCGAACCAGCCACCATCAGCCCCCCTTCTCTTTCAACCATCAATTTCTCCACCACCTGCCCCACCCCCTCCCCTCCAAACCCCCAATTTCTTCTCCTTCAATTACCAAATCCTTCACCCCACCTAAACCCCTTGACTTTAGATCATTAGAAAAGAATGAAATTGAATTTCTAAAATTAAAAGTTATCTTCATGAATTTAAAAATTTGAAATAAAATTGAAATTGAAGAAAAGTTATTAGTGGCGATGTTAATGGTGTGTATATATTTTTTGGGTTTGTTTTAATCGTTTTTCGATGAGTTTTGTTGGAATATTTCGAAATGAAGAGTTTTAAATTGGAATTGGTGATGTTGTTGCATTGTTGTTTCTTGAATTGGTGGTTTGATGAAAAAAAAAATATATATATAAAAATAAAGTGTGGGGGATTATTTATTTTTTTAGAAAAATTGAACTTCTTACGTGGCAATGACGTGGTTCCGACGTGGCATTGACGTGACGTTGATGTGTAGGTGAGTGTAACACACTCTCCGTTGTGAGAGTGATATTCAGTTTTGAGGGGCGAAAATAATATACTTTAAAGATGTTAAGGGGGTAAATAAACACAAGTTAAATTTAAGTACCTAAGTGAGTTTGGAGGACAAGTTCAGGGGAAAAAAGATGTTTTTTCTCAAAGAAATACTGTGAGAGTTCACTCAATGACGACTATTCAGTCTGCCCTTTACAGTTACAATAACTGCGTATATTTTACTCTCTTCATTGAATGTTTGTTACATATTTTTATAGCTTACTTTTTATGTGTAAATATTGTGCAAATATCGTGCAGACATTATTATAGCTGTGTTTATGCAAAATAATAATACAGTATAATAATAATAATAATAATAATAATAATAATAATAATAATAATAATAATAAAAATAAATAAATAAATAAATAAATAGTACTTATATGTATTTAATTTTTGGTTATAGAGGTTAGATCTTTGTGATACGGAGTAGGATATGATTATAAATTGCAAATGCGCCAATTTTGGTTAATGTACACATTACTGTGTATCATGTTAGGAAAAATGCTATAATATTAATATGAAAATAAAATTAAAGTAATGAAAAAGAAATCACACAATCTATGTTGTGACAAGTCATTACTTTAAAGGTGACATTGGTCGATTTCAGTACAAATTGTTATAGTCACTAACTCCATATTTCATAACACTTTCAAATACGTGCATTTTGTAGTTGAAAGTTTAGAGATTGTTCAAATTAATTGCTCAAAAAGTAACTTAAGAGAAAGAAAAAGGAAAAATATTTTCTTTTCCCTTTAAATCTAGCGATAAGGCATAAAATACCTTTTAAATTATATTCAAAATTTTAGTGACACATCTAAATTTTGTGCGAGTTTTATTATCCTTTAAATTTATTTTATTTAATATTTTTATATTTTTGTGTTGACGTGACTGTCAAATCAACACAAAAGGAGCACAAATATTTCAAAATTCACTACAAGAAAATGGCTAAATTGTGACAGAGATTTTAGTCACAAATTTGTCACAAATCATTGATTGTGATGGATTTGTGACGAAAAATCATGCGTCTCAGAACCTTTGGTCATAAAATCATTGTGAGGGATTTAAGTTCTGTCTCAAAATTATTGTGATGGAACTGAGACAGATCGTCCGTCACAATATAAATCTTTAAATTTGATTTACATTCCGTCACAAATTTATAACAGATTTGTGACAGAATATTCTGTTATAAAATAGTGACAGAATAATTTCTTAATAAATTTTCAAACCTAGTCACCACAATTGTGACAATATATTTCGTTACAAATAATTTGTGACAGACTAATTCAGTCACAATATAACTCTCTTTATCAATATTAGTAACAGATTTAGGATATATTGTGACAAATTAAATCTGTCACAAATTTATTTAAATTTTTAATTTTAATAAATAATAATTATAAAATACTATGCTCTCTCTCTCACGCTATATATATATAGAGAGAGAACATAATACAAGATTTATAATAAAAAATGCCTTAAGTTAATTAAAACATGCAAAATCACAACTTCAATAAGCAAAAGTCTACCAATGTTTAAAATTTAAAGCATATAACTATCCAAAAAAGTGTGACAATTTTCAAGTCGACACTTCAAGTAACTAAAGTCTCAAAATATTAAACACTTAAGCATTAGATGAGTCCCTATTAGGGAGAGTAGGATTACTAAATGAGCGAGAAAATAATGTTATATCGCTCATCATGCGAGACCATTGCTCCTCCATAGATTTGAATCGATCATCACTTTGTTGCCTAAAACGGGAAACCTCTTGCTCTACTCGTTGTTGCACCTCCAACTCTACACGCTCTTGAAGAACTCTCTCTTAATTTTCTCTCATATATGACACCTCTTTCTCAAGTATTTTGATGCGCTCTTCGACAACATGATCGGACACTACAGGCAAATTACATGTCATATCTTTATACAAGGTTGAAGCTTGAGAGCCCAATCCATACACATTGTTTTTTGGCTCCACCCACAACATCAAAGTACATGCGATTTATATCAAGCTCTTGATCTTCTGATGAATCATCTGTTGATCCCGAAAGAGCAGTAGCTATGACAACCTGCATTTTATCCTAAAAAATACAAATAATCAGGCAACAAAAACAGTACAAAAATAAAAAAATGGTAGTAGGCAGAACAAAAAAAACAGTCAGACTAGTGTTCCTGAAGAGTGCAGAAGGCAGAACTTGCAGAGAAGAGGCCGTCAGGCTATTTTCCATTCCAACAGCCACAATTTTGACCTCTAGATCACTCTCAGCAAAGCATGGCTGATGGATTGATTTGTGGTGATGGATTATGGATTATTCAATCAGCACTACTTGCTTTACTCAAAGTTAGGCCTCCAATTTGTATGACTTTTTTCAGCCGACGGACGTAGTGAAATTTTTCTAATTCTTGAAGCTTATAAGATGTAGGTGTTTGACAAAAAGCATTTTAGGAATACAAAAATGAGATACCTTATAGAAGTATTTTAAGGACGAGGTTAACAAAGTGTTTTATCATGTATTGGTACATAAATTTAGAAGAGTACCAAGTCTGGTGTTTCTAACTTCCAAAAAACAGGATTAAATTTAGAAGAGTACCAAGTCTGGTGTTTCTAACTTACAAAAAACAGGATTAAATTTAGAAGAGTACCAAGTCTGGTGTTTCTAACTTACAAAAAAAGGATTAAATTTAGAATAGAACATGTTCACTTTTTGACCAATTTAAAAAACTAAGAATTACACAAATACACAACTTATGTTTCCAATATTACAAAAAATCCCAACTCCCTAAACATATTACAAAAATCCCAACATATGCACAAAATGTTATGTATATGTCGGTTATGTTATGTATATTAATAGGGAGAGAGAGTAAAGTAATTAAAAAGGTGGAAGAGAGTGTAATTACTTCCAAAAGAGTTGATATTTATGTTATTTGGCCAAAAAAATTAAAATTGCATATTCGTAGATTACCCACTGATCCTTGTAGCATAAGTTATCACTGATCCTTGTATAAGTATAAGGAGTACTTTTTACAGCTCTAATAGGAAAAAGGATCATATACTTAGCTAGTTTATCACTGATCCTTGTAGCATTTATCTGTGCTTTATGGTATCTGTGGTAAGAATCTTGTACATTTTCATCGTTTTAAACGCAGTTTTAACAATATACATATATGCCAATATCATCTATACTGTCAGTAACTACATAAAGTTGTTGTCTATTATCAATGAGAATCTCTATATTCCATAATATATATATTATCATTTGTCTGTCATAGTGTTTTGTATGGAATTTGCTTTGATTTTTATTTTCCCATGACTATTCTAAAAATTTGTTGTCCCTCTATTTACTCTCAACAATTTCAGTTTTTTTCAATAAAGAAAGTGACTTGTTGAAATAATAAATACTGTATTAGTTAACCAACTCGAAAACTAGACTGGACAAACAAAGAAAAGAAACTGAAATCCATCAATGCGTTGTATTTCTAGATTGGACATTTTGGTTTGGGCAAAACTCAAGAGCAGTGGGAGGAACATAGCAAAAAGGGGAAAAATAGAAATACATGAATATAGCAGAAGTAAACTCCATTAGAAAATTCAGAAACAAATAATGGCATTGTGATTTGATGAATGTGTTAAACTCCATGAATTATTCGTGAGTCACAGTTCAACAACATTTATCAAAGTCTCTCTCCTCAAGTAGAAAAGCTAGAAGAAATCAAAAGATAGACCATAGAGTTATTGATACAGGATCAAGTTCAAACACAAGAAGTAAATCACAACAAGAATAACAAGATGTCAACAACAATGCTAGTGAATCGAAATAGATCACACACGACTTCACTAGACTTCAAAATTTCAACAGAATCAGATTTTTAAGGGTACAAGATTGCAACAAGTGTAGTGAATCGAAATTGGCCCCACACTGCTTCACTACTTCATGAGAGCAATATTGATCTCATGCTTTCAAGATTTAAAGAATGAGAAGATTATTAGCAAACTTACATTAATGCTCTTCGACTTGGCATCAATAAAACTGTCATCCTTTTTTGGGTGCAACTTCTTAAATATCTCCCATGAATTTAGTTCACGGCCCATTTCAATTTCCTGAAAAAAAAAAGTTCAACATTAAAATTGGAGATAAAGTCAAAGAATTAATCTATTAAAGTACAAAATTTACCAATTTTATAGTATGATCCACTGTTGACCTGAAACCACCGGTATGCTTGCTTGGACCAGTGCCCGGACCACCAGTTTCACTACATCGATTTTGAGTTGCAATATGAGATTTGCTCTTAAACTCATCAGAAGCCCAATATGTCTTTCAGCTTTGCCAAACATCATCTAACACAAAATTTGGTTTGTTTATTTCTCTTCACCAGTGATATGTTCTTTTTGTATATAAGTTGGATGCCACCTTCTTCCGGGTGCGTTCGATTATGGAGTTCTCTGTAGGATTCCACTGATATGATTTCTAGAAAAAAAATTAGTTAAGAGACATAAACACAACAACAAAATTATAAATTTTTAATATAAAGCAATATTTACCATGAATTCATGCCAATAGAATTTACGAGTGGACTCAGTAACACCCCTCCATGTGTATCCAGTAGCATCTTGTCGTTCCTTAAAATTTTCTGTGATTGTCTTTGAGATAGAATGACCATTAGGGATAAAACTGAAATATAATTATAAAGAGTAAATTATACATTTTATGAAATTTATTTTTCTGAAAAAGTAAATAACTTTTGTAAAAATATCTTCTCTTACTTTTCTCCTACAACTGATCTGACCAACCGTCTAGCTGTTGATGAGCTGCTACTAGACCCAATAGGGATATCTATGGTATCAGGAGTATCAGGAGAATCAGCAACCAATGATGGCATATCACTCATATTCTAAAATGACAAGTATTTTATAGTTGTAAAACAAAGTTCTTGAAAAAAAAAACTTTTAGCCTTCATAACTCAAGTTTTATTTTTTACATAGCTTAAGCAAGAAACAATAGTGAAGACAAAGTAATACCCTACACAAACGAACCAAAATGGCACTAGCCTTCTATCCTAATTCGTGTCTTCCAAACCTTCCTATCTAGGGTCATGTACTCAGTAAGTAAGCTGTACTGCTCCATTTTAGGCACATTTTCGTTCTAATACCACAAACATCTTTTGACAAAGTAAATACCACTGAATTTCTTTTAGGACAATTAAGGGTTTCTAAAATTAGAAATGGGTGAACCCATTACCCCTGAGTTCTGGATGTTGTTCTTAGTCCTAAAAAATTGGCCTTAGATAGATTTCTCAGTCATAAAAGCAAAGAAGGGGTTTCTGGAACTAAAGGTTCTCTAAACATCACCCACCAGTCACCCCTAAACACACATTGATCTCCAACCAAACTAAACAAACTCCTGACCAGCACCAAATCAAACATAAATGTACCGACCAAATCTTTATCTCAACTAGTTTGTATTCCCTTATAACACTTATCATCTTCATAGTTTTGTATATATAGACTGCCCCTAACATATTTCAGATGTTTCTCTTATATTCACCCATTCAGAATATTTCATTAATTAGCTTAAGTACATTCTTAACAGACTTTATCTGAATGAATTATTTCCTAAAATCACTCTGTTAACACGGATAACACTACTAAAGTTACTTAAAATATCAAGCTTCCCACAAAAGTTGCATGCTTCTCATAGACAGTTCTCAGAGAAGCTTGTCTCACGCAAGACAACCTCTGCAGAAGGAAAATTCAGCTGGTAGGCAGAAGATTATATGTGCTATCAGAATCCAGAATCTGTTGACATTGCCCAGTAGCTACAGACATGTGGTCTATGTTTCTACCTATGCGTATAAGTTGAATCATACCTCAAGGCATTAAAGAAGCAGTTGAAGGCTAGAATAGTTGAAAAGTTGACTGAGCCATCAAGAAAGTCTGGAAGATGATCCCTTATTGTATCTTTTGTGTTTGATTGCAAAATAGGAATCACAGATGTTTTGGTGGAATTTCTATTCCTTCCCATTTTTCGAAAGCTAAAGGTCTATTGTACCTATAGTGTTGACTCATATCTAGATTTTATCAGTTCACATTAGTCCAGTTTATTTAACTTAAGCCATATTTTTGTTCTTTTGTTAGCTTCCTAGTTAGAATGAAACATATTGTAATGGAGCGAACACTAGCATTGGCCACGATACACTTATATCAGTAGTGCATCTTTCACGAAAATAACCATATATAAATAAATCACCTCAATTCGTTGAATTAAAATATAAACACGACAGAAACCAACTTCTCATGGAGTTAACAATTAAAGAAACAAGCTATATCACGGTTATGGTCATTGGAGTCATCACTAGTTCACAACCTAGAACACCAACAACAACCTGAGTTCTTTCTCTAGAGAATCAATTGCAAAAAGCTAAACAAGTGAAGAATGAAACTATACAAAGATGAACAGAACAAGGTCATAATCAGCACAGCGTGCATTTGCAATTAACACGGACAATCTACATCTATCGATTATCAACACTAACGGAAGGCAGACCAGTCCCGGCAAATAAGTGATCCACCACCTCAAACTTAGACTAGGTATTACAACAATCAAATTAGTTGAAGTTGAACATACTAATTTTTATGTCCATAAACAATGTAATCGCACTTAAAAGACTACACTGCAACCATACTTGAAGGGCTCCTGTCAAGTACCAAACCTAATGTAAGACTACAGAGGTTGGGTCAGTCCGAGACAACCCCAACTTGACACCCTTGGGTAAGAATGCCAACTAAAATTAAACTTGACCCAGATTCATTGTTTTCTCTACAAGGATACATCCATTATAATATATTTTCTGCCAAGTTCAAAAATATATATAAATATATTTCTTTTTTATTGTGACGGAATAAATTCGTCACAATTTTTTATTACATTAGTTATTTTAAAAAAAAATTACTGTGATGGAATGTTCAATCTGTCACAAATTTAGTAACGGATTTGTGGTAGAAAGTTATTATTTTTTCACATCAATTTTAATTTGTGACAAAAAATATATCTGACACAAAAATTATATTTAAATTTGTCAAAAAATTGTCACAAATCAGTTACTCTTTGAATTTTTATGTGAAAATAAAAAAATAAAAAAAATTTAAATTTGTACAAAAATAATCCGTCATAAATTAGTCAAAATTTTGTCACAAATTATGACAGAAATATTCCGTCTCAAATATTTCCTCATAATTTAACCATTTTCTTGTAGTGAAATATACCTTAAATTTTAGTGATATACTTAAAAAATTTAAGAATCCTATTACCACTTAACTCATTTTTGTTATATTTTATGCTCTCTTTTGTGCTGACTTGATTTGAACAACTGCACAAAAGAGCAAAAATTATTTTAAGAAAATAAATTTTTCAGGATACTTGTGTCATATTCCTTACATCTAATCTACTTAGGAATCGTTTGATTGAAACAAGTTATTTTGGAATCAACAATCTTGAGATTAGAATTTAGAAGGTTGTCTAAATTGACTCATTTTTAGTTTTTTATTTTATTTTTAAGCATTTTATAATTTTATAAAGTGATCGGCAAAGACACATACTTTTAAGTATTTTACTTTAGACTTAAAAAGTTTAAAAAAAAAATCAAACGTTAAAAGTAGGTATCAATCACCTTTTGACTTTTGGATTTTAGTTTATAAATCACTTTAAACTTTTAGGGGGTGTTTGGATTAATTTTTAATAAATAGTTTATAAGTTAAAAGTCATAAATTAGTACTTCCCTACTTTTGATTTTTCGCTTATTTTGACACCTTTTGATTTAAAAATAAGTGTTTAAAAGCACTTTTTAACTTCATCAAACACCATCACAATTTAAAAAGTACTTAAAAGCTAAAAATACCTAAAAATAAGTCAATTTAAACACCCACTTAGTTATTTCATTATATATATAAAATAACTTATTCTATCACTAAAATATAAATAATAAGATAAATAGTCTCTTAATTAACTAATATCTCCAATCAAATATAAAATAAAAATACTATTATAATTTATTTCAAAATTATTACTTCCTCTGTCTCATTTTATGTGTCGCTATTTTCTTTTTAATCTATCCTAAAAATAATGTCATCTTTTTTTTTTGGTAATTATTTAATGGCAACATCTCCATTTTTTTTAATGGGTTCCACTTAATAAGAAAAAATAATTAAAAATAAACTTTAAAAAGGATAATTTTGTAAACTTTACAAAGTTATCACTCATTTATTAAATTACGTATCCGATCATCAAGCGACACATAAAATGAAACAGAGAGAGTATAACTTATATCACATCAAACAAACCGTTAATAACACATGTTAATTCCACTAATAAGAGATTCCAAACACGTGACTCTTCAGCTTGACCCCTCCATAAATTTTCTTTAAACAACTCACTCTCACTAATCCAAACCCGCAACTGCTGTACGCCCAGTTCCATTTTACTTTTAATAAAAACAGTTATTTTAATTTATTTATCTAATTTATAAGATAAAAAAAAATAATATATATATTTGTAAGTAATAAAATTTTATTAAATTTAAATTTTATAAAATTCGGATAATATTAAATTTAAAATATATTAGTTTCAAATAAATATTGTAGATTAATATAATTTGATTAATTAGTTAAGTCCAAACATATATGGATTTAATTAAAGTCCAACCTCAATTGGGTTAGACCATTAATTTGGGCTACAAATGATAAGTCTACTTTATCAAGTCCAAGATGTCATCATATTAATTTGAGCTACAAATGACTAAGTCCACTTTATCAAGTTCAATATGTCATCATGTTCTAGAGACCCAATTTGGTGCCACATGTCAAACGATGTGGCATGCCAAGTCAAGTGAAGGAGTCAATGGGACCATGCAACATATCAAAATGATGCAGTAAATTAAAAGCCCATAAAAGTGTCATGTCACTTAAATCTGATTGGTCAAAGGAAGTTCATATTTATCAAGACCATGTCACTTAAATCTGATTGGTCAAAGGAAGTTCATATTTATCATGACTCCTTACTTCCTACAACTATAAATAGGGCCCTCATAAGTCAGAAAAGGGACCAACAAGTTTAACAAGAAGCAAAAGAGAACTCGTGGATTAAAGCAGTAGATTTCTCTACAAATTCAAGATCAGTTCATCAAGTTTCAAGATCAAGAGTTCAAAGTTCAAGAACAAGCTCAAGATTTCAAGATCAAGAGTTCAAGATTCAAGAACAAGTTCAAGCTTCGAGATCAAGACTACAAGATTCAAGAACAAGCTCAAAGACCCTAAAATTCAAGTACAAGTCGAGATCAAGTTCACCAAGTCCTCAAATCAAGTTTATGTTCAAGATCAAGACCGCAAGATTCAAGAACAAGCTACCAAGCCCTTGGATTCAAGCACAAGTCAAGATCAAATCCGTCAAGTTCAAGTTAAAGTTCAAGATCAAGCACGAAGCCCTTGAATTTGTAGTTGAAAAGGCGAATCAGGGGAATTATAGAGATTGTAACACACACTTATTGAAATCAATAAATCGATTGTTGCAGTATTTTTTTTGTCTCGGTTATTTATTTTCGATCTCGAGAATTTTATTGTCCAACAAATTCTAACACGCCCAGTGGGACGATCTCCACCTCTAATCTCAACTTTTCAGACTTTAAAGATTAAGAACATCGAAATGACTTTCAACAAGACCAACTCTCAATCAACTGTTTCCAAGGCTGCTGATTCAAAGTTCTCTGCTAAAGTAGAAACCATCCTTGGTGTTACTTTCGGAAGCTTAGGAGCTATCACTAGGAGCAAGACAGGCTTTCTAGGGCAACAAACACATCCAGTGTCGTCCATGCCAACTCCAATTTTTGGATCTTCAACCCTAAATGGAGTGAAATCCAATACAAGTACTTCAGAAGGAGGAAACAATGTCGCGGAATCGCTTAAGAAGACTCTAGCTCTACTTGAGCATTCCGGTTCCAAATACTCTGGCGCAAAGAGCGATGGTCGTTCAACAAATGCGTCATCTCCACTTACACCGCATAAGCTGAGCACTTCAAAGATCAACTTATGCGATAATTCGTGTTACTCTCCAACGTCTCCATTGATCATGCAAGTAATAGTGACTGATGCCTCGTCTATAGAAGAGCAACTTGCGAATCTGACAAAGGCAATTGAAAGCCTAACAAAATATGTTTAGAATCAAGATGCTAGGATTGATAAGATAGTGGATAGGGTGGAAGGCCTGATAGATGGAGAATCTAGCCATGCACCGGGAAAAGCTCCAGAGGATCACAAAACAGAACATCCTGTGAAGCAAACACCACCGACTAAAGAGGTACGAGTTTCTTCTGAGGGAATGATCCCGATTGAGCAATTGAAGAAATTCATCGAAGGTACCCTCAAAGACAAGTATGATGTTGTTACCAAGTCTTCTCTTGCATATGCCAAACCCTACATTGCGAGGATAGATAGCCTCAAAATGCCTGTCGGTTATCAACCGCCCAAATTTTAAAAATTTGAGGGCAAAGGGAACCCGAAACAACATGTCGCGCACTTTGTTGAGACATGTAATAATGCTGGAACTAATGGTGACTATCTTGTCAAACAGTTTGTTCATTTCCTAAAGGGAAATATCTTTGATTGGTATACAGACCTTGAGCCTAACTCTATCGATAGATGGGAGTAATTGGAGCATGAGTTCCTGAATCGCTTTTATAGCACAAGGCGTACCGTGAGTATGGTAGAGCTTACAAATACTCGACAAAGAAGGGACGAGACAGTCGTCGACTTCATCAATCGATGGAGAAATAAGAGCCTAAACTGCAAAGATAGGCTCAGTGACGCTTCTGCAATAGAGATGTGCATCCAAGGAATGCACTAGGAGATTCTCTATATCCTGCAAGGAATTAAGCCAAAATCCTTTGAAGAGTTGGCTACTCTTTCTAACGACATGGAGTTTAGCATGTCTTTTTCTGGGAAGGGAGGAGCGCCTATCCATGACCCTCGAAGGGGAAAGGACAAGCTGGGGTAAGTTTGTCCCCAAAAATGATTACAAAGAATCCATAAATATCGACGTGTCTCCTGTGAAGGTCACCACGAAGGTGAGAAAGAATCAAAGAATGAAGACTACTTCTCGACCATGTCCAAATCAGAAGTTGACTTTAAAGGAGATGCAAGAAAAGGAGTACCCTTTCCTTGATTCTGATGTTGCTGAGATTTTTGATGAACTTCTTGAGCATAAGCTCATTGATTTACCAGAGATGAAGCATCTTGATGAAGCTGGAAGTACCAATGACCCAAATTATTGCAAGTATCATAGGCTTGTGGGTCACCCTCTAGAAAAGTTCTTTGTCTTTAAAGACAAAGTCATGCAATTAGCAAACTAGAGGAAGATCTTTCTCTATGATGAGACAACTAATTCTCATCAAATCTCTATTACTTTTTGCTCACTCGATCCGGTCCAAATATGTGTTGAAGGGCATAATAATAGGCTATTAGAGCATAACAAGTCTTCAGTTAGCGAAAGCGATGATGAAGGTTGGACTCTAGTAACCAGGCACAGACGCTGGAAGACGAGTCCATGAAAGGAGCCGATCGAGAAACCAACTAGGAGAAAAATAGTAAGGAAATCAATGAAACAAATGTCGGTCTAGTTTTCGAAAAATACGAGGGTAATGAGCTTCACCACCAGAAATCTCGACGTCCGGTGAATTTAGAGGAATTCTTACCGAGTTAGTTCCGTGTAAAGACTGCCCAAGTCAACCTTGAGGCATCTTGTTTTAATATTGCCAAAGAGGTGGCAAAGGGTGAAAATATACCCATAGAAGTTCCTTCATCCTCTGAACCGCTTGTTGAACCTCTTGGCCAAGAGGCACATGTATGTGATATAAAAATCATAGTCACAAATATCGATCTTATGCTTGGTGAATCCTTACACAACTATCCCTTATACATGGTGGGTCAAATTTTGGAAAAGAAGATCAATAGAATATTGATAGACGAGGGATCTGGAGTCAACATCCTCCCCATCCGCATTATGAAAGAACTTGTCACCTCTACTGATGAAATGGACAAAAGTCGTATAATGATCCAAGGTTTCAACCAAGGGGGCCAGAGGGTCATGAGATCTATCAAGTTAGGGATTCGTATGGATGATTTTTTATCAGATCCATTGATGCATGTGATTGATACCAAAACTTCATACAATATATTGCTTGGTAGGTCTTGGGTACACGGGAACAAAGTTATCTTGTCCTCTTACTATCAATGCTTGAAGTACCTCGAAGGTGGAGTGGAACGAAAGATAGAAGCTGATGATAAGATATTCAATGAAGCTGAATCACACTTCACCGATGCAAAATTCTACTTGAAGAACTATGTTGTGAATGAAAAAGGGTTGATGATGTCACCATGGCCAAGTGTGATGATCTTGCAGCCAAGAAGGTCGTGGTGACTGTTGAAAAAGTCGTCACCAAGAAACCTTTTTCCACTTCAAATAAAAAAAGCATCGCTCCTACCAAAAAGAAGGCAACTCTTATTCTTCGCTACGTACTGAAGGAAAAGAAAGAGAAAGATCACTCGTTTGATGCCCAAGATAATGTGCTAAAGGGGCTAACTTTACCTATTAGGAAGGTTGACGCAATAAATTCATCATTAAGGTTGCTTGGAGAAGCTGTGGCTCAAAATTTGCCATAAGATATGACACTCACTACGAAGCATACAAAAGAGGGCTTCGATCCAAATGCATGCAGGTTATTTATAAAGGCTGTAATAATCTTAATGAGCCATTAAGGTTGGGTAAACTTCCTTCGGAAGGTACAACAAGGCAGACACGTGAAGGCCTAGGATACACACAACCACTTCCAATTCGCATCTCCTTAAGAAGTGCGGTTAGTAACTACATCACTGTAGAAGAAGATTCTACCGCATCCAACAAAAGGCCTTTTGTCTTTGACCGACTTGGAGAATCAACCGCAAGAACTTCTGTGTTCGAGAGGTTAGGTCCTCTAAATCGGAAGAGAAGTAACAAGCATCAGAGAAATCATCAAAGTACGACAATACACTCCTCGCCTACAATTCAGAAAGATTTCCAAAGTTTGATTCCTTCTAAAATGAGGCGGCAGACGGAACTGGTGGTTTTATGAAACAAGGTGTTAAAATCAATGGCTCATACTGTGCTTTATATCAAGGAACGCGGGGAAGATGAAGAAAGTATTGGCTCCTCATATCATGTTACGTCCTAAAATGAGAATGAGGCATCCTCCCAAATAAAGGTTGATGAAGAGATGAAAGATACTTTCTGGTGTCACCAGATAACCATCAACGACGATGATTCTCAAGAGGAGAAAGATGCTGGAGATGCTCCATCTCAACTTAAAGAAGGAATGAAGGCCACAATAAATCCCCTTGAAAGAAGTTAATCTTGGAATCGATGTAGACCCAATACCAACTTACCTGAGTGCATTTCTAGAGATGGAGGAAAAAATCGCGTATATGGATATACTCAAATAATAGATGGATGTCTTCGCTTAGAGTTATAAGGAAATGCCTGGCTTAGATCCGAAAGTAGCAGTCCATTAGTTGGCGGTCAACAATGGCGCTCGTCCTGTTAAGCAAACTCAAAGGCGCCTTAGGCCAGAGTTGATTCCACTGATAGAAAATGAAGTTAACAAACTCATTAAAACTGTCTTTAATCGTGAATTCAAATATCCCACGTGGATTTCAAGCATTGTTCCAATACGAAAGAAGAATGACCAAATTTGAGTTTGTGTCGACTTTCGAAATCTCAACAATGCATGCCCTAAGGATGATTTTACAATCCCCATACCAGAGTTGATGATTGATGACACCACTGGTTATGAGGTAATGTCCTTCATATCACTGCATTTCGTATGCCAAAGGTATTTATTGCTACAAGGTGATGCCTTTTGGTTTGAAGAACGCTGACGCCACTAATCAAAGGGCTATGCAAAACATCTTTGACGGCCTACTCCAAAAAAATATTGAATGCTACGTGGATGATCTAGTGGTGAAGTCAAGAAAGAGAGACGATCACTTAAAAGACCTAAGAATGATGTTTGAGTTACTTCGAAGATATTTACTTAGGATGAATCCATTGAAGTGTGCCTTCGGAGTTACTTTCAGAAATTTTCTTGGCTTCATTGTGTGCCACCGAAGAATTAAAATTAATCAAGCCAAGGTTGATGCAATTTTGAAGATACCCGACCCTCGAAACATTCATGAGTTAAAAAGCCTTCAAGGAAGGCTAGCTTATTAAAGGAGGTTCATCTCAAACTTGGTCGAAAAATGTCAACTATTTAGTCGTCTCATGAAGAAGGACACTCCCTTCGAATGGGACCAAGCTTGTAGTAATGCCTTTGAGAGTATCAAATCATACTTAATAAAGCCACCAGTTCGTCCGTCACCTATACCTGAAAATCATTGATACTCTACATCGCGGCACAAGAGAGCTCAGTTAGAGAACTACTGTCTCAAGAAAATAGTGAAGGCAAAGAAAACTCCCTTTACTATCTGAGCAGAATGATGACACCAAATAAGCTGAAGTATTCTCTGATTTAAAGGTTATGTTTGGCATTGACTTTCTCTATCCAAAAGATGAAATACTACTTTCAAGTTTATGTTGTCCGTCTTGTGTCCAGGGCAAATCCCATCAAGTTTGTGATGTCGAAACCAGTCCTTAGTGACCGACTTGCAAGGTGGTACCTTTAATTTCAACAGTTTGAGATTGTGTACGTTTTCCAAAAAGCTGTAAAAGGACAAACATTGGCTGACTTCTCGGCAGATCACCCAATACCTGATGACTGAGAGCTGAGTAATGAACTTCTTAGTGAAAATACAATGGTTGTTGAAGTTAGATCCCAATGGAAGATGTATTTTGACGGAGCTGCACATCGAGATGGAGCTGGTGTTGGCGTAGTATTTGTCACTCCACAAGAAAAAGTTATCCCCTACTCTTTTACCTTGATGAATCATTGCTCCAATAATGTTGTTGAATATCAAGCGCTCATACTCGGACTTGAGATTGTTGTCGACATGAAGCAACTACAATTACAAGTTTTTGTTGACTCCCAATTGGTGATCAAGCAGTTTTTGGGAAGCTATGAAGTTAGGAAGCCTGAGTTAAGACCATATCATGATTATGCACAGAAGTTGATGGGATGGGTTGGAGAAGTAACCCTCCAGCATGTGCCAAGGAAATAAAATAAGCAAGTTGATGCCCTAGCTGCTTTGGCCTCAACTCTAACTTTTCCGAATCAGACATGAGTTACTATCCGCCAAGAATGGATAGTACCGTTATCAAATAAGGATGAGGACGTAAAAGGTGAGGTTGAATACCTCGTCGCCGTATCCGAAGCTGTAAAGAAATATTGGCGACAACCTATCATTGACTACTTGTGTTATGGGATACTTCTTGAAGATCCAAGGAGAAGGGCCGACATTCATCGCCGTGCACCTCACTTTCTTTACTACAATGACACACTGCATCGAAGATCATTTGAAGGAGTACTCTTACGTTATTTGGGAGAGGAAAAAACAATTCAAGCTTTGCAAGAAGCGCACTCGGGAGTTTGTGGATCACATCAGTTTGACCGAAGCTCCATTTTCACATTAAAAAGATGGGATATTATTGGCCAACGATGGTGAAAGATTGCTTGGACTATTCTAGAAGATGCAAAGCTTTCCAATTCCATACAAATTTCATACATCAACCTCCAGAGGTACTACATCCAACTATAGCATCTTGGTCTTTCAATTCTTGGGGAATGGATGTTGTTGGTCCACTACCAAAATCTTCGGGTGGACACTTATACATCTTGGCCGCAATAGATTACTTCTCAAAATGGGTCAAAGTTGTTGCTCTCAAAGAAGAAAAGAAAGAAAATATTGCAAACTTCGTCCGAGTGAATATTATCTACCGCTTTGGAATTCCTCAGTACATAATAACTGACAATGGAAAGCCATTTGATAACAAGCTGATGAACAAAATCTGTGATCTCTTTGGTTTTAAGCAGCGCAAGTCTTCTATGTACCATGCTGCCGCCAATGGTCTAGCCAAAGCATTCAATAAGACTTTATGCAATTTGTTGAAGAAAGTCGTCTCCAAATCCAAATAAGACTGGCATGAGCGAATGGAAGAAGTTTTATGGGTATATAGGACAACTTACTGTACACCGACGCAAGCAACCCGATACTCATTTGCTTTTGGAGTTGAAACAGTCCTACCACTTGAGCGTCAAATACCTTCTTTGAGACTGGTTATTCAAGAAGGGCTCATCGATGAAGAAAATACTAAGTTGCGTCTTGCGGAGTTAGAAGCTCTTGATGAGAAGAGGTTGGAGGCTCAACAAAATCTTAAATATTATCAAGCCCGGTTGTCTCGTTCTTTCAACAAAAGGGTTCGCTTGAGGTACTTCCAAGTTGGAGATCAAGTCCTTGCAGTAAGAAGGCCCATTATTACTTCTCGTAAGTCTGGGGGCAAAGTTACCCCAAAGTGAGATGGAACATATGTCATACAAGAGGCATATTCAAATGGTGCTTACAAGTTTGTCGATGCAAATGGAGTGAAAATCGGCCTGATCAACGCCAAATTATTGAAGAAGTACTATCCTTAAAGGGAGATGACACTCCTGTCCCGCAAGAGTATAAACTGTGAGCGGCTCAAAAAAATGTCTGCTAGGTTGAAAACCTCAAAAGAGGCGGCCTATGCAAAAGTTAGGATGCAAAAAAAAAACACTCACCCCAGAACTACGTTGTGACTTGATCGTCTTCATTGAGGTATGTAGGCGCTTGGAATTTTATTTTGAGTTCAGTTGCATGAGTGTCAAAAAAATACATGTTGACTCAATTGGGCGAATCCCTATGAAGTATAAGCTTCTTGGATATAAGTTGAAGTCTTCAAATTCACTAAGTCTTTATGTTGGAGCTTTCAAGTTACCATATTGGAGCCTGCAAGTTCACGAAGTCTGATAGTTGAAGTCTTCAAATGACCTATGCATATAAGTTGAAGTCTTCAAATTCACTAAGTCTTCATGTTGGAGCTTTCAAGTTACCATATTAGAGTCTGCAAGTTCACGAAGCTTGATAGTTGGAGTCTTCAAATGACCTATGTCTATTAGTTGAAGTCTTCAAATTCACTAAGTTTTCATGTTGAAGCTTTCAAATTCACCATATTGGAGTCTGCAAGTGGCAGGCTTCAAATGACCTTTGCTATAAGTTGAATTCTTCAAATTTACTAAGTCTTCATGTTGGTGATTTTAACTTCACCATATTTAAACCTGCAAGTTCACGAAATCTGCAAGTTGAATTCTTCAGATGCTCTGCGACTATAATTTGAAGTCTTCAAGTTACCATATTGAAGACTTCAAGTTCACGAAGTTTGATAGTTGGAGTCTTCAGATGACCTATGTCTATAAGTCGAAGTCTTCAAATTCACTAAGTTTTCATGTTGAAGCTTTCAAATTCACCATATTGGATTCTGCAAGTGGGATGCTTCAGATGACCTTTGCTATAAGTTGAAGTCTTCAAATTCACTAAGTCTTTATGTTGGAGATTTTAACTTCATCATATTTAAGCCTGCAAGTTCACGAAGTCTGCAAGTTGAAGTCTTCAGATGCTCTGCGACTAAAAGTTGAAGTCTTCAAATCTGCTATATTGAAGCTTTCAGAGTTTGAAAGTTGGAGTCATCGGGTGCTTTGATTTATAAGTTGAAGTCTTTAAATCCTTCAAACCTTCTTGAGTTTACCTTTCAATCTTCGTGAAATTACCTTTTCTTATGGTGTGGACAAGTAGCTATCCCTATGCGCTATAAGATTATTATAAAGTTACCTTTTCTTATGACGGGGACGAGTAGCCATCCCTATGCGCCATAAGATTATCATAAAATTACCTTTTCTTATGGCGGGGACGAGTAGTCATCCAGATGCGCCGTAAGATCACCATGAAATTACCTTTTCTTATGGCAGGGACGAATAAACCGCCCCTATGTGCCGTAAGATTACCACAAAGTTACCTTTTCTTATGGCGGCGACGAGTAGTCATCCTGATGCGCCGTAAGATTACCATAAAGTTACCTTTTACTTTTTCTTATTGCGGGGACGAGTAGTCATCCCTATGCGCCATAAATTACCATAAAGTTACCTTTCTTATGGCAGGGACGAGTAGCCATCTTTACATGCCACAAGACTAAAGTTACCTTTTACCTTTTGCCATAAGACTACCATGAAGTTACCTTTTACCTTTGTCATAAGACTACCATGAAGTTACCTTTCACCTTTTGCCGTAAGATTACCATAAAGTTACCTTTTACCTTTTCTTATGACGGGGATGAGTAGCCATCCCTACGCGCCATAAGATTACCATGAAATTACCTTTCTTATGACGGGGACGAGTAGTCATCCTTTCGTACCATGTGGTTATCGCCTTTGCATGAAAGACGTTATTTGAGCGAGAAGTATAAGTGATGCATAAACTGTTATAAAAAAAAAGGGATGATAAAAGAATAAAATAAATAAGAGGAAAATAAATTACCTTGTTGTTGGTTCCAATCGACCACGAAGCTGCTGTTGATATCTTGCAATTGTTCGTGCAGGTATAAGAGAAAAAATACCACGCCTATGGGTATTTATAGATATGTTGAGGCGGTTTGTGTTTTCTAATCCATGATAAATTCAAGCTCATGGAATCCTAATGAAACAAGAAGTGGTGATTGATTCCTAGGATTAGATAAAGTAGAAAGAGGCGTGTGGAACAGAAAGGTAACTAGCAAATTGTTGATTCCAATTCAAACAAGGAATCTGAGTTACTATTAGTCAAATTAAAGTGGAATTCAAATCCACTAAGGTATATTCTGCAAATAGGTCATTTAAACATTACAATGTAATGATTTGTCACTATTTCATAGTGTTATCATGCCTAAATCATCCTTGCTCCATCGATGTGCATGTACTGGTCACTTATTTTCAATTAAATTAAAATTTAATATTTCAAGACTAGTCTATGAATATTTAAATATCTCAACAAGTCTTGAAGTAGAGGGCACTTTATAAGCAATAAAATTTTATTAAATTTAAATCCGTATAAAATTCGGATAATATTAAATTTAAAATGTATTAGTTCCAAATAAATATTGTGGATTATTATAATTGGATTAATTAGTTAAGTCCAAACATATATGGATTTAATTAAAGTCCAACCTCAATTGGGTTAGACCATTAATTTGGGCTACAAATGATAAGCCTACTTTATCAAGTCCAAGATGTCATCATATTAATTTGGGCTACAAATGACTAAGCCCACTTTATCAAGTTCAATATATCATCATGTTCTAGAGGCCCAATTTGGTGCCACATGTCAAACGACGTAGTATGCCAAGTCAAGTGAAGGAGCCAATGAGACCATGCAACATTTCAAAATGATGCAGTAAATTAAAAGCCCATAAAAAGTGTTATGTCACTTAAATCTGATTGGTCAAAGGAAGTTCATATTTATCAAGACCATGTCACTTAAATCTGATTGGTCAAAGGAAGTTCATATTTATCATGACTCCTTACTTCCTACAACTATAAATAGGGGCATCATAAGTCAGAAAAGAGACCAACAAGTTTAACAAGAAGCAAAAGAGAACTCGTGGATTAAAGCAGTAGATTTCTCTACAAATTCAAGATTCATCAAGTTTCAAGATCAAGAGTTCAAAGTTCAAGAACAAACTCAAGATTTCAAGATCAGGAGTTCAAAGTTCAAGAATAAGCTCAGAATTTCAAGATCAAGAGTTCAAGATTCAAGAACAAGTTCAAGCTTCAATATCAAGACTACAAGATTCAAGAACAAGCTCAAAGGCCCTAGAATTCAAGTACAAGTCCAGATCAAGTTCACCAAGTTCTCAAATCAAGTTCAAGTTCAAGATCAAGACCGCAAGATTCAAGAACAAGCTATCAAGTCCTTGGATTCAAGCACAAGTCAAGATCAAATTCGTCAAGTTCAAGTTAAAGTTCAAGATCAAGCTCGAAAGCCTTGAATTTATAGTTGAAAAGGCGAATCAGAGGAATTATAGAGATTATAACCCTCACTTGTTGAAATCAATAAATCGATTGTTGCAGTATTTTTCTTGTCTCAATTATTTATTTTCGGTCTCGAGAATTTTATTGTCCAACAATATTCTTTATTAATATCACTATCTACACACTTTTGCTATCTAATAAGAGGCAATGGGCAAAGAAGCAGGCAACTCTCCGTTAATATGTCTGCTTCATCGGTTGCTTGTTTCATAATTTTATTATATTATCTCTAATTAATTATTATATGTTATTTATATATTATAAAATTAATAATATTTAATAAAAAATATTACTAAAATAAAATAGACATTAATGACATGTCTGCTTCAACTACTCCAATAGTAACTTTATTAAATATCATCTCTAATTAATTACTATAAGTCATTTTAAGTATTAAAATAATAATAATATTTAATAAAAAAAATAGATATAAAATGATAAGTTAACTGTTGATGTTTTAAATTAACTTAACATCTTATATGAGACCCACTTAAAAAAAATCACAAGTATTTTTATAGTAATTTTTTGAAAAAAATACAGAAAGTAGCATACTTAAAACTATAATTACACTAAATAGCAACACTTTTGTAAAATTACAGTTTATAGCAAGAGTAACATTATTTTGCTCATTAATTAGGTAAGTTCATATTTTACTCTCACCACTTTACATTTTTCTATTTTCACTCCACCATTTTACCTCCCCCAAATATAGCCATATCTTTTATCTTTTTTTTTTCATCTTATTTTTTTTATCATTTATTTTTTTATTTTCTATCTTCTATTTCTCTTTTTTTTTTTTCCGTTTTCATTTTTTTTTTTTACTTTTTGTTTTCTTTTTATTTTTCTTGTTCATATTTGAACATAATTATCTCCATGATCTTCAAGATTTCAAAATAAAACATGTCTTTCACTCTCTTATCTCTATACCTTTTTTCTTGTTAGTTTTTTTTCATCTTATTTTTTTATCTTTTTTTTTATTTTTATTTTTTTCTTTCCACTTTATTTTCTCTCTTCCATTTCTCCTTTTTTTCCTTTTTCGTTTTCTTTTTTTTTTCCTTTCCCTTATCTTTTTTCTCTTTTTCTATTTTCGTTTTCTTCTTCTTCTTTTTTTCTATTTTTTTTTCTTTTATTTTTACACTTCTATTTCTCTTTCTTCCTTTTTTTTTCTTTTTCACTTTTTTTATTTTTCTTTTTGTTTTCTTTCCATTTTTTTACTCTTCTATCTCTAACTTTTATTTTTAAAAAGACAAATATGTATATCACATACACATGTTCAAAAAACATACAAAATACATAGTCATACAGATCTGGATATGCATTTACAGTACAAAACATACATATGTATTTACGAAATACATATGATATTCATATTAAACAGGAACAAACATAACTATACTATATATCTTCATATGTATTTGCGAAATACCAAGGTGACTCATATAAAATAAGAATACACATATGAATCAGGTATGTACTATGTAAATACATATGCAGAGTTACATGTATTTTATACGGTGTTGAATTTATCTTTGAACTGTACATACTATGTCATTTTAGAGAGTAACATTTGTACTTATTTGTTTTCTTTTACTGTTTTAAGATATGTATATGTATTTTTTTACTACCTATATGTATATGTATATAATTGTCATTTTTGTTATAGTCCTATATATTTATATATACATGTGAGTCAGATATGTATTTCTGTAAATACATATGCAGATATATATGTATGTTTTTTTACCGTAAATACATATGCAGATCTGTATGTGTATTTATTTTGTATATTTTTTGAATATGTATATATGATATAGATATTTGTCTTTTAAAAATAAAAGACAGAGATAGAAGAGTAAACAAAAAAAAAAGAAGTGAAAAAGGAAAAAAAGAAGAAAGCGAAATAGAAATTAGAAATAGAAGTGTAAAAACAAAAACAAAAATAAAATAAAAAATAACAAAAAGAAAACGAAAAAAATATAAGAAAAGGAAAAAAATGAAAAAAAAAATTAAATAAAAAAGGAAAAAGGAAAAAAAAAAAGAAGTAGAAGAGAGAAAATAAAGTGAAAGGAAAAAATGATAAAGAAAAAAAATGAAAAAACTAACAAGGAAAAATAATTAGAGATATAAGAGAATGATATTTTGAAATTTTGAAGATCATGAAAATAATAATCTTCATATTTGAGTTTGATTTGAAAAAGGAATCTACTAATTTAAATAAGAGTAATTTATGAAAATTTAATTAGATAGATAATTATTCCTTATTTAACTCAACTAATTTGAGTAAAAAAAGAAAAATAAATCTTATTGTATATGTATTTGTTTAGCAACATTTTACTTAAATACAAAATACAATTTGTTATTTTTCTTAATTATGAAACTGTTGTTATAAAAGTTACAATTAAAACTCTATAGTTGCTATTTCAGAATTTTTTCCTAATTTTTTTATATAACTTCTAATTATTTATTGTGAGTCATTAAGATATGTTTGCTTCGCTGCTTCAATCGTAACTTTACTATATCACCTCTAATTAATTATTATTATAATCTAAGCATTATGCCAGTTAAATTAGAATAGAAGAAAAAGTATTATAATTAAAAATTTAAAGTATTTAAAATATGTAATTGACTATCAATGCCACAAAAATTTGGACAATAAGATTAACATATATTATTTGGAAATTACATAAAAAGTAATATAAATCATAATTGTTAACAACTTAAAATATCTATTAAAAAAAGTTAAACTATTATATATTTCAAAAAAATACGTAAAAAATTATAAATCACAATAATTAAAAACTTTAAAAATTTAAAATATATAAAATATTTTATTGATTCTCGAAATTATATCAATGTAACTTAAATTGATATAAATCACTATAATTTAACACTTAAATAATTTTAAAAATATAATTGACAATCAACGTCACAAAAGTGTGGACAGGGAGAGTAACGTATATTATTTGAAAACTAAATAAAAATATTATAAATTAAAATAGTTATCAGCTTAAAATATCTAAAAACATATTAAAAGTATGATTGATTATCTAAATTGTATTTGAATCACATAAATTGAGACAAAAAAAATAACATATACTGAGCATGTGTTAGCTGAAAAACAGTAATATAGGCCCATTGAATTTTGCTTTTCACACTCTTTATTAATTTATACATTTGTATAGTTTAATTTTGATTGTGAATTTAATTTTTAAAATGAAATTATATATTTGAATAATAAATTACAATAATTGATAATTTAAAATATTTAAAGAATATATGCAAAATTACTCTAAAAATAGATTTATTTAAAATTTAAAAATTTAAAAATATCACATTAATTAATATGATTATTATTATAATATTAATTAAAATAGATATTGGACCCGTGCTTTGCACGTACTTTTCATAACTAGTATCTATTGAAAAGTATATAAAATTTAAATTAATATTTTTAAAATTTAATTAAAAAGACTAATTTTATAAAATCAATTCGTGATTAAGTTATTTTAAAAAAATTGTCAAGTTACTAAAAGCTAAGTGAAATGAAGCGAAAGTGTAATTACCCTTTTGATCAAATCTTCAAGGCGACCCATTTATTATATAGGGTTAAAATAGTAATTCACTTTCTCCACAGGTATGCTATAAGTAACCCCAAAGCAGCTAAACACCACCATCACTAAATATAAAAACCAAAGGCAAAAATAAAATAAAATAAAATAAAATTAACGCTCTATCAATAAACATAAAAAGCAACTAGAAATGAAATATATTACCACAAAGTGAAAATGATAATTGAAATAGATTTTCAATTAATAGGAGTTGAAACTTAACACAACACGTCCATCAAGTAACTAAGTAGATGGACAAAATTTAGTCTTCACTAAAATTTGAATATAAGCAAATATTTCTTTTCTATTATATAGCACCTCTCATGCAATTATCAAAAAACCCTTCCATTCCCACTTAATTACATACCATGCCCCAAATATATAATAATTTCATCGTTTCATCATAATGGTTTAAATATTTAATATATTCTATTAATTTATATTAATTAACTATAACTACATATTGAAAGTAAATTTTTTTTATTTATTTAATTGGCTATCATGTTCAAAACTAATTTGTTACCACAAATCACAATAATTAATAACTTAAAATATTTAAAAGACATAGAGAAATTTTATTGACTCTCATTATTTTAGCAATGCCACATAAATTGAGATAAAAGAAAAAGCATTGCAAATCCTAATAATTAACAACTTAAAATATTTAAAAGATATATAAAAAATTTAGTTGATTCTCAAAATTGTATCGAAGACACATAAATTTGGACACAAGGAGTAAATATATTATTTGATAATTACGTAAAAATTATTATAAATCACAATAATTAACAGGTTAAAATACTTTTTTAAAAATAGATAAAAGTTCTATTCAACTCTCAAAATTTTATCGGTGCACCATAAATCATGACAAAATAAAAAATTATCTTAATTAATTGCAAATAAATATTTAAAGTAAATCAATTTTATCATTTTAATTGACTTTTATATAGAAAATTAATCTTTTTAAGTAAATTTAAATTTTAAAATTATTTTTTTCTTATATAGAAATACTAATATTTAAACTTAACTTTAAATTTTTAAAATCCAAAATTAATAAATTTAATTTAATAAAATAAATTTCTAATGAATATTTCCTTAGAATTTGTGTTGGGTCAATATGTATCAAGTTAAAAAGAAATAAAGAAAAATATATAGTAAAATTTTATATTGTGAAAGATAAATATAATGTACTATCCAATAATATTTAATAATATCATATTTTGCATATGCAAATATAGCATCCCGTATTTAATTAATATACTATTTTGGTGAATTATTGATGATTACTATTGGATATGATAATTATAATAATTTTTATAGTAATAACATAATCAATCGCTCTTAATTAATTATTATGAGTCATCTAGTTATTAAGAAAATAAATAATATTTAATGAAAAATAAAATAGACATAAAATGCGAAATTAACTCTTAATGTTTTAAATTAAATTTTCGTCTTTCGAACGATGATTTTACTATATCACTCCTTATTATAAGTCATTTATGTATTAGAAAAATAAGAATAACAAAATGATATGTCAACATAAAATATTTGATTGACTATCAAAATTATATTAGTGCCACATAAATTGGGACGGGATAGAAAAAGATATAAAACAACATATATTATTTGAAAATGAAATAAAAAGTACTATAAATAACAATAATTAACAAAAAAAAATTTAAAAATTGACTGATTTCTGCTGCTTCAATCGTGATTTTAATGTATCACCCACAATTAATTATTATAAATCATTTATGTATTGAAAAATTAATAATATTGAATCCATAATTTTAATATATATATATATATATATATATATATATATATATATATATATATATATATATATCAAAGAATAAAAATTCTCATGATATTTTAAAATAAAAATAAAAATTACTACATATACTCAAAGGACCAAAGAGTAAAAACACACAAGAGATAAATGTAGAGAAATCAAGAAGCACCAAATGGATTATTAACATTTGTAACATTCAATACATTTCTAAATGTTCCCAAATTCTTCTTGAATCAACACATACACATAATAAAATAATAAATAATAATAATTACATTTTACTATATCACCCCTAATTAATTATTATGGTCATTTAATCATTGTGCCACATAAGTTGAAATAGAAAAAATATTATAAATCACAATGATCAAAAATTTGAATTATTTAAAAAATATAATTGACTATCGTCGACACAAAACTCTGGACAAGAAGAGTAGTATATATTATTCAAAAATTACATAAAAAGTATTATAAATTACAATAGTTAACAACTTAAAATATCTTAAAATAATTTAATATGTTATATATTTCAAAAATATTACATGAAAAATACTAGAAATCACAATAATTAACAACTTAAAAAATTTAAAAGATATAAAATATTTGGCCGACTCTTGAAATTATATAAGTGTCACTGAAATTGGAATAGAAGAAAAGTATTATAAATCACAATAATTAAAAACTTAAATTATTTTTAAAATATAATTGACTATCAGTGCCACAAAAATTTGGACAAGAAAAGTAATGTATATTAATTTGAAAATTACATAGAAAATATTATAAATTACAATAGTTAACAACTTAAATTATCTAAATACATATTAAAATAACATATGTTGAACTCATGCTAGATTTCGGATGAATCCTAGAAAACATATGCAATCCTTTTATTATTATTTTTTTATTTAAATATATAAAGATTGAAAAAAAAAATAAATATCTTAATATTGGGCCTGTGCTGACACGGACCATGCTCCTCTAGTATTATCACAAAGTGAAAATGTTAATTGAAATTAATTTTTAATTCTAGGTTTATGTTATTACAACTGTCAATTATGATAAACGAAGAAAAAACTAATTTATAAAAGTTGAAACTTAACACAACACGTCCACCAAGTAATTCTGTAGATGAACGAGATTTAATCTTCATTAAAATCTAAATATAATCCTTTTTAATCATGGCACACATAAAATAATCAAAAGTCTCACGATATTAGGTATGAAGAAAAATATTTTTTGAAAAAAAATACTTATTTTTTTAAAAATCTGTATTTTATATAATTCTTTTGTGTTTGATATGCAAACAAAATAAATATTATTCTAACGATAATTATTTGATGACATAAAAGAACATATGAAGGTTAAGCATATAAGGTGGTAGAGATGAAAGCAACATGAGCCTAGATAAAGATGAAATATGTCGGAGAGTTGGTGACGGGTAATGAGATGAATGTTACATAAGCATGAAAAAAGATGAAATATGTGAGAGGATTAAAGGATTCAATTAATGTAAATTGTTCATAAGCACATATAAAGATAATATATGTCAGAGGATTGGAGGATACAATCATCATGAAATGGGTGAGAGGGTTGGAGCATATGAAACGGTGAAGATGAAAGCTACATAAGCAGATAAAATGTGGCAGAGCATTGGAAAATACAATCAATATAAATTGTCATTTTACAAGACTTTATTTTTACTACTTTTCACTAGACGAAATTATTTTATTTTTTTAATAGAAAATTTAGTTTTTCTAGAAAATATTTTTTAAAAATTTTGAGGAAGGATTTTTTTTTTTTTTTTTTAAAATACTCCATTTTATTTAATCTCTAGGTTTAAATTTATTTGTTTTGCTTATTTTTTCAGTCTATTTAAAAATATGTTTTTTCTTTGATAATTCTTTCAATTTAATTTTTTAAATATTTAAGATCACAAAATTAATGTACATTCTGTTATACTTTATATTTTTTTTATTTTAAAATAGTTGATCCACTTAGAATTTCTGCTAATAAAATATATGTGATAATTTAAATTTTTACGCTTTATTAAAAAAATTTATAATAAATTAAATTATTTATTTTAAATGATTAAATCTTATACGTGCGAGGTATGTGTGGTTAAACTAATATTATTAAATGGCTAAATAAAATATATGTATACTCAAATTAATATTACTTAAAGTATAATTAATGACTAATTTTATTAACAAACTCTTAATAACTTTTTTCTGGAGTCATCAAGTTATACGTCTCATATTTTTTAGTATAAGAGTGCAAAATTTATTTATTTTTGACTCTGCATTAAATTTAAATCAGACTAAACTCCTCACTTTGACCACCAATTCACTATTATGTTCACACACGTTTCTCTCGCTAATTACCTTTTGATCAAATCTACAAGCCCACTCATTTATTATGGAGGGTTAAAATAGTAATTCACTTGCTTCACAGGTATGCTATAAGAAACCCCACTGCAGCTAAACACTACCATCACAAAATAAAAAAAAGAGAAATAAAGTGTGACTGTTCATCAATGGCGGCAGCTGGTCAGTTACTCCGTTGCCAGCTTGGTTTCATTTTACCTTTCTCCTCTATCTTGAATCTTTGTGCTAGATTGTAACTTTCTATGTGCAAATAGAGTACCAGCATTATTATAGCTGTGTTTATGCCAAAGAAAGAAAAAAGGTTAGATCTATGTAAATTTTTTGGTTGTTGTTGGGTGTGGTTATATACATTCGGTTTGGGTTTCTTCTTGTATGTGTGTGTGCGCTTTTGGATGGTTGAGAATTCTGGAGGCAGCGGTTGATCGATCAGTTCCATGTAAAGCTATAAACTAAATATAGCAAACTGGAATCGATCGATAAACCTCTGCATCCAGCGCCCTTAAACCAACCTAACATTGTTTTCTTATTTATTTCCTTCTCTCTTTTTCAAATGTCTTGAGTAACAAAGTTGTTTTTTCAAGCTACGTAGCAAAGTTAGCACATCTAGTTCCCAGTTTTCTGGTTTGGTATTTGATTTGTGGTGTCGATTAATCCGGATTTGTATTGCTTGAGATCTATTTAAAGAAAGATGTTCAGAATCTGTATTTTGGTGTCAATTAATCTTAATCTGAACTTGAATTATTTAAGATCTATCGAAAACAAAATGTTTTCTGAATTTCTTGACGTCTCGATTCATTCGGATGCGGAAAAGATTCTACTACCTGAATTTTTTCCGGGACCATCTTTATGCAAAAGGAATTCATGGTAAGCTCCGGTGCACCTTCTGCTTCCACCTGGTAAACGTGGGCTTCAATTGGCCTTTTATCACTACTAAAAACATCTCAAAAAACGATCACAAAAAAACGATCACTCAATATGATCGGAAAAAAACTGACCACATGTGGTCGGAAAATGATCAGTTTTTTAATTATTTTTTTTTGTAAAAAAATAACCACATGTGGTCTTAAAATATCAAAATAATCCTTTCAATAATTTTTATATTAATTATTATGTCTTTTACAAATAGAAAAAAAAAAAAACCAACCACATATAGTCAGTTTTTTAACTTATTTATTTTTATAAAATAGCGACCACATGTGATCTTTTATATTTTAAAATATCAAAATAATCATTTCAATAATTTTTATATTAATTATTATGTCTTTTACAAATATAAATTTAAAAAAAAAAAACCGACCACTTATGGTCGGTATTCTTAAAAAAATTATAATTTAAATTTTTTTTTAAAAGTCGATCACATGTGGTTGGTTTTAAAAAAAAAGACTAATTATTTTTAAAAAAAAACGACCACTTGTGATTGTTTTTTTTTTTTTTTTTTTTAAATATATATTTTTAAAAAACCGATCACATGTGGTCGGTTTTTAACAAAAATAAAATAAATAAAAATTGGCCTCTTTTTTTCGTTTTTTAATGAAATTAAAAAAAAAAAAATTAAAAAAAAAAACGATCACATATGATCGGTTTTTAAATAAAATAAAAAAAAATAATTTTTAAAATCGACTACTTGTGGTCGGTCTTAATGAAAAAATAAAAATAATTTAAAAATAAAAATAATTAAAATAAAAATAAATTTTAAAAATCAACCTTTTTTGGTCTTTTTTTAAATTAAAATAATAATAAAATTTTTTATTAAAAACCAACCACATGTGGTTGTTTTTTAATTAAAGTAAAAAAAAATATTTTTTAAAAACTGACCACTTGTGATCGATTTTGGAATTAAAAAAAAGAAAGAAAAAAAGTAAATAATTATTTTTAAAAAATAATTATATAATCTAATATTACTTTATGTAATCTAATTATTAGTAGTAGTAAAAATAATATATTAGATTATATATATAATCTAATGTATTTACTTTATTAAAAAATAATCAAATATATTATTTTTTAAAATTATTTTGATTACAAGTAGTCAATAACCAATATAATAATAATAAAAATCAATAAATCTTAGATTTTGTGAAAAAATTTACACTAAAAAATATGTCAAATATAATATACAAATTACGTTAAACGTAATTTTTATCTTTTACTTATGTTTCAACATATAAAATAAATATTTTCCTTTATATATACGTTAAACATGCATAATCTTTATATAATGAATATGTGTATTATCTATTCTCACAAAAACAAAAAAACCTCACGTACTACAGAAATATTCTAACAATAGTAATATAATATAATACTTAAATAATAAAGATCTCAAATCTAGCATAAGTAGTGGAATGATGATACTCAATACTCACGTACCACAAAAATATTCGAATAATAGTAATATAATATAGCACTTAATTATATAAACATTATTGTGTATAATTATTGAAACTATAAACAACTTCACTTACCCTATATTTTAGGATTCCTAATTTTAGAAATAGTCTTATTATATTTGTTAAAGTTTTAATCCCATATATTTTAGGATTTAATATCATAAATATAATTAAATAATAATTTGAGATAAAAAAAAGGAAAAAAATTATTTTGTCTGACTTTTAATGAAGTACAAAAAGTTCAAGCCTCTCTTTGCAGTAAAGAAAACCCCTATTATGCTGCCCCTCCTCATAGTGTTAAGAAATCTTCTGTAGCATTATTGTTGGGCCATGATGATCCTGCAAACATTGTAATTTCAAGGTTAGAAACCATATTATGGGCTACGGGAGGGAAGAAATTTGAAACTACAAGAATAAGAACCTTAAGGGGCAACGGTTAGTTAACCTACAATGGAACCACTGCGGTAGAAAAATGACCGCCGTGATGGTCCGTTATCTTTAACCCATGGTGAATTTTTAAATTTTCTCCATAATTTTAAGAATTAAGGGTAGATCAGGCTTTTAGTAAAGTTTGTATGAAACTTTTTACACCAAAATGGGAGTGTATAAAACTTAATTTCACCATCAAATTACCTAAATTTATTGGAAAATATAATCCTTTACCTTCTAACCCTTCCATGGCCAAAATTCATCATGAACATGTTATCACCTCAAATATTATTTATTGAAAATTGATCAAAAAGTAAATTGTGTAAAAATAATAAATTAAATATTATGTTAACACAAGTTACTCCTTCACTAATTTTTTTTTTTTGTAAAACTATCGAAATAGAAATAAGGAGCGATATATATTCTAATTTTTTAAAAGTAAATGCTACTTTTTATATGAACAAAACTCAAAAAATAGCTTATATATGTGATGAGAGCTATGTCAAATTATAAACTTTTTAATCACGTCATGTGGTCATAGACTCTCATACAAAATTAAACTTTAAAACAAAATAAATAAGCAAATAAAAGATTTAACACACATTTAGTGTTAAAAAATAAATCAAACTTAGAAACATTCAAGTCCTTCTCAAGAGTTGAACACATTTTTTATGTCAGAAGATAAGTTAAATTTTGGAACTTTTAATTCCTCCTCAATTGCTTGTTTGATGTATTTTTGATGAAAAATAGTAGAATATTTTAAAGGCATATGTAGTGATTGTGAAAATAACTACATTTGAAGAGTTCCAACAACAGACCCACTGCATTTGAAGAGTTGCTTACTTGTTATTTGTATTTTAAAATCATGTCCTAATTTTTTGCTAATTTATTAAATTAGGTTTCTCCTTCATCTTAGTCATCGTTTAAGTTATTGTCACCTTTAAGGAAATAGCTTTTAATCTTTGTGGGTATTAAATTGATTACTTGTAAACTCAAGCAGATGCCAATGTTATATATATAATAAAATAATACTTTAAAGAATATAATAATTGATTGTATTGTTGAATTATTATCGTTTTTAGCGGATAAATACTTTCACTACATGAATAGCGATAGAAGTAATTTCATATAAACAAACAGATAGTAACGAACATATTAAAAAATAAATAGATGGTAGCGGATAAATGATTTTGAAGAACATATTAAAAAAAGGATGCAACGAAAAGTAGAAGAAGAAAAAAGATTTTAAAAAAGAAGCAATGAAAAGTAGAATAAAAAATAAATAATAATAAAAATAACAAATAGTAATTTATCATAAACTACAATCAAACAGTGAGATATCAACTTTTACACAAAAAAATTTTCAAAGTTGTCCGGCATTCATCTACCACATGTAATTTACAACAAAACAATACGATAATAGAGAAATTAAAATAATACAATTAATCCTAATATTTATATAAAAAATTTCTCATGGCCGACCAACATTCATCTATCAACCTATAAACTACAAAAAGAAAAAAAACCCGATAATAGAGCTATATATCTTTTTTCCTTTGAAGGAATAATAGAGATATCAAAACAATATATGCATTAAACATAACCTTCACGAGAACTTCCTCAAAGTCGACCGACATTTATCTACCAACTGTAAATTGCAACAAAACAATACGATAATAGAGATATAATCATTATAAAAAACTTCAAATATGAAGATCTCATGAAGCCACAAATATAAATTGCTAAAGAAGCCTTCTTTTGAAAAGTGAATACAGACCTTTCCCTCGAGTCATATGTAATTCAAATCTTTTCTCTCATAAAAACTTCAGAACTTGGTGAAAATTATCACAAATTGCAAGGATCCTATTTTTCGAGTCTTGCATAATCTTTTTGCCCGCAATCAATTAATAGGAAGTCTCATAACTTATTTTTTCTCTTCAATAATTATACAACATAACTATTAAAAATATATATATACAACAATAATATAGTCAATGTATACAAAAACCTTATTCCTATAGACCCTCGGCTCAGAAGTAATAATTATAAAATAATAACATACTCAGTGTGATAACATACCTTATCTCTACCTTTATGAGACAGAAGAGCTTACTTTTATTAGGTAGAAAGACTATTCTCGATAGATTCTCAAACAAATAATTACACTAAAAAAAAAAAAAAAAAAACTTACCAAATTAAGAAGCCCAACTTTTCTCCATGAACATTAATTGCATATAATTGTCATCTATTTTTGCTTTTGATATAACATCTTTCTCCATAACCCCGAGAACACTAAAATAATCAAATAAAAAAATCTATTTCTTGAATCTATAATTTGTGAGCCGTTTATAAAGCGAATAATATAGTGACTAATGAGGACAATGAGTCCTAGTTGACTTTCTATTACAAAAAATCAAATTAAATACTTCATGTTTGAAGTATTACTTCAACTATGATTCTGCTTACAAAAGAAAAATGAATTCAACAATATAAGAAAAACATATACACACACTTTTACCATAAGATGGTTTAGCTTTCTTCCTTAGTGCATTAAAATAGTTCCACAGCATCAAAGTTGAAAGAAATAATATTTTACGATGTACAAAAATATCTATTTGTGGCTAGTGAACCGTGTTTTAATAATAACAAAATGTATATTTCATCAAAAACAATATATATTAAAAATGTGAAGACCTTTAGAAAATTGATTTGAAGTTTTTGCCCTTCATTAAAAGTATCCGCAACAGACAAAATCGTCTTTTTCCTTTTTTATTTCAAATTATTTTACATGCATAGGTAGAAAGTATTTTTCACGTTTATTTCAAATTGTTGGTTCTTCTTCACCTTGTATCTATATTAAAGTATTTAATTTTTTCTTTTTAAATAAAAACTCAATTAACATTTCGATTAGCGGTTTCATTATAATAGACCATCCAAATATTTTTCATATAAAATAAAATTCATTTTACATAAGATAGTGCTTGACATATTTTACAATCATCGACCCAAAATCATTGTCGAATCCTACTCAAGTGAAAAGACAAAACAATTAGTTATGATTAATGTTGTTGCAAACTGCTCAAAGTTTAATATATAATCTTCTTTACATATAAGAATCTGCCTACCTCGTAATTAATTCATGTCCCTATTCTTTAATTTTATCAAAAACAAATAGCTTATGTATCTAAATTAACATAATATATTTAACTCATTTGCTTGGATATAAAATTGGAGTCTAGTTGAGCTTTTTTCCAATCATACTTGGAATGGAGGACCACCACTCCCTTCCCCTTTTCCTCCCACGTCCATCGTAATATTACTTAAATTAAATAGAATTGTAAAATATTTTTTTTTAAATATAAGATAAAATTCTAATAGATTTTAAAGTGTTAAATGTTAAGATTCCTTACGTAAATTAAATGAGGACTTTAATTAATTTCAAAATCATAAAAAAATATTCGACAATCATAAAATTATAATGTGGAAAGACAATTTTGTCTATTGCGAAATGTTTTAATGAAGGTTTAAAAGTTCACATCATTTTTATAAGGGTTTTCATACTTTAAATATATTATAAATATAAATATACATATAGATATAGAGTATAGATTAGATAAAAAGGTGGCCTGATTATCATAATTCATATCCTTATGACTTCTGATGATTAAATTTCTTTACTTATTTAGTATGATCTATATTCTCCGGCTATGATGTCATCAACAAACATTGATATATTCCCCGTGTTGTAATATGATTTTTTCACTATAATTATCATAAATTACATTTAATTTTTAATGTAAATTTTGGGAGTCTTCTTTCGTTCTGTGAGCAACATTGTCCTAGCAAATAAAAGGAAAAGAACGATGGTTAATATTATTTGGGTTTTAGGATTTGTATTTACCAATATTATTTTATGTTACAAAAGGAAAAAAAATCCAACGAATCAATATCACGGTAGAAGTCTTCAAATTCAATGTATGTAGGTGAAGATATTAAAATTCAAGCTAAGAAATAAAAATAAAATACCACCATATAATTTGATACCATAGTTGATTTTTATTTTTCATAATTTTAAAAAATATTTTTTATATATTTAGGCAATCTCTTACTTTGGGAGAAAAATTAATGAATGAATTAATCCTTGTAAATTGAACTTCTTTATCTTTTACCATATGTATGCCCATTATTTTAGGAAAAGTGAAAAGTCACAGTAACAACAAAAAAAAATCAGCTGTTGTAATTTTTTTTTGGAGGAAAATGAATGTGAGGAAAAAAGTTAAAAAAAAAATTATTTTGTCTATTATAAATTATTTTAGTGAAGAGCAAAAAGTTAAACAACAATTTAAAATTATAGACAAAGAAAAATATAAAATTAACATTACTTTTATAGAAGTTAAGAAAAGTAATGGACCAAGCCTATTTTAATGAAAAAATATTTTTAAATTTTTTTCAAGACGTCTGATATGGATTTTTGCCTATTTATGGTTCAAGTTTTTTTTTTAAGACATTTGTTATGGATTTTTGCCAATTTTTTAGGGATCAAACCTATTTGAAAAAGGAGTTTTTCACCTTTTTTTTTGGGGATCAAGTCTATTTTAGTTAGAAAATACTTTTTTGCCTTTTTTTTTTTTTAAGGTTTGCCGTGTTTTTTTTTTTTTATAGCTTTTTGCCTATTTTTAGGGTAAGTAGTTGTAAAACGTTTTTTTTTTTACCTATTTATGAATTTAATTATAATAAAAAATACCTACCCTACTTAATTTTTAATAACATTAAAATAATTTTAAAAAGTGAAAAGACGATTTTATCTAAAACAAAGATTTTTAATGAAAGACAAAAAGTTCAAATCACTTTTCTAAGGGTCTTCACATTTTTAATATTATATATATATATAATGTTTATAGTACGTATTTGCAGCCATAATAATGTAATATATAACTGATAATTCACCAGAATATAATGAACGTGTTCTATTATAAGGTAATATACTTGTGGATGTGACGTACGTAATACGTAGTTAAAATTAAAGCTAACGAAATATATCCAGTTATATATTGAATATACTGATATCATGTGATCGATCAAGGTGATATATAGTATACTGTTGAAGGTATAATAACATAAAATAAACTAACCGATGTATATCATGGGGTAGTAAAATGGTGTATGTAATCGATGTATATAGTACATATTTGGAAGTGTTGACACTCAATTTTGACCTCTCGATGCTCTCTTAGGCTGCTATTTTGTTAAAATTATTTAACACTTAATATTAATATTTTTACGCATTATTTTGGTATCAAATAATTTTCAACAAGCTACATTTATGATTAAAAAAATGTATAAAGTATTTTATTATTTTTTAATATCATTTTTAGAAATTTATTAATTCAAATACAATATTTTACATAATTTTATTAATATTTATTAAATTATTTTTTCACGCACATGTGCACATTCACATTTTATAAATACATTGACTATTATTATTATTGTTGTTGTTGTTGTTGTTATATTTATTAAAATAGCAGTCAGTTTCAATTTACTCCCCTATGTAGTTTAATTTTTAGTCATTATTTTACTCAATTTGTGTCAATTATGATCAAAATTAACATCAATTTGGCAAACAAATACCGATCACTTGTTTTTAAAAAATCTTTTTAAATTTATTTTTAAACACATAATATATATTGAGAATTATTTTTAATTCTCGATTATGATTGTAACTTATTTTTGATATTAAGCATGTAACAAAAAATTTATTGTTAAAATAGAAGTATGTATCACTTTTATCTCTCTCTCTCTCTCTCTCTATATATATATATATATATATTATGCAGTGATGTACGTAGTGCGTAATTATAAGCTTACATTTATATATATGTACGTAAACATGTTAATTTTATTTAACATTTACAGTTATAAGCTTACCATTCTTTACTATTTATCAATTTAAATATAATATTTTATTATTTTTTGTAAACATGCACATTCACAATTATTATATAAAATACATTATCTATTATTATTGAAATAACGGGCATTTTTTAAATTTGTGTATTTTCTAACTCAATTGTGCCAATTCCCCGGAGGTAATGGTATGGATTGCATATATTTTACCATCCCCTGACCCCACTAGGTGGGAATATACTGAGTTTGTTGTTGTTGTTGTAATTGTGCCAATTCATAACAATTTTAAATTAAGTTTACCCGATTTATTACAATTCTAGCCAATTGTATCTAATTAGACTCAATTTATTTATCTTTTAACCCAATTTTATTCAAGTTCTTACAATTTTAGTCTATTTTATTTGATTCATTATAATTGTAGCCAATTTATTACAATCATAGTCAATTTGTGATTCAGTTTTTAAATTTTAGTCAAATCCTGATAAAATTCTCAACCGTTGTTCAAAAACCGATCTGACTGCTGAGATCAAAGGAGTTTATTCCTTCTTTTTAAATAAAAAATTTCCAAAACCTAACCCTAATCTCCTCATTTCATCCGCCTCCTCCCTCTCTCTATACTTCTCTCTCTCTCTAAGACCTCTTCACCATCAATGGAGGCGCCGCTGCTGCTCAGCCTTTGCCACCATCATCTCCATGCAACCACCAAACGGCGACCAACCAAACAGTCCACGCACCGCTGATCGTCGAGGGCTCTTCGTCTTCAACGCCGCCAGCCTCCGCCACCGGACGAACCAACCTCTGCTTCACCACTGACCGGTGAATCTCCTCTCGCCATCTTCCCCCGGCGCCTCCCACGCCTGGTGGCTATAAATGGTAAGACATATCTCAATCCTCACTAATGCATTATTTTTCTATTGAAGTATGCTTAATAAAGTGATTACTCTTTACCTTTTCTTGTCTTGTTGTTCTGTGCATAAATTAAAGTCAATATACTAAATCTCCTTTCTTGAATCATGTCATTCACATTATTTTTGTCATCTGCCTGGCCAGTCAAATTATGTTATTAAAATAGGATAAAATTGTGGCCTGTTGTATATATCTTAATTAACAAATTATGGACATTTTTTGTATAAGTAAAGACACTACATAGTGGATCATTTTAAACAAAGCTTGTCCTAAATGATCTAAATTATAATATTGAATGTATTTATCGACGTGATACAGGAAAATGATCATTTATCCTAATGGAAACACACGTGATAATGAAAGTGGGCATATTTCAGTTTACTTGGCCATTTCAGGAACAAGTTCTCTGCCTGCTGGTTGGGAGGTCAATGCTATATTTACCTTTTTTATGTTCAATCAACTCTGTGGCAATTATTTTTCAGTTCGAGGTACATTATTAGTATGTTAAACATCTTATTTCCTTAGAATATTTCTTTTTCCTCTAATGCATATCATCTCAATTGAATTTACTAAAGTGTGGTCACTTGAGTATTCAATTAGTGACTCGAAAATATTTTAAGTTTAGGTACTTGAAATGTGAACTTGTCAATTGAATTTACTAAAGTGTGGTCACTTGAGCAATGAATTAGTGACTCGAAAATGTTTAAGCTTAGGTAGTTGAACAGTGAATTTGTGTTTTGAATTTACTAAAGTGAATTAGTGAGTAAAAAATATTTAAGTGTAGTTATTTGAAAGGTGGACTTGTGTTTTGAATATAGTTAAGTGTGGTCACTAGAGAAGTGAGTTAGTGTGTCGAAAATGTTTAAGTGTAGGTACTTCAAATGTGGACATGTGTTTTGAATATAGTTAAGTGTGGTCACTAGAGAAGTGAGTTAGTGAGTCGAAAATGTTTAAGTGTAGGTACTTGAAATATGAATTTGTGTTTTGAATATAGTTAAGTGTGGTCACTAGAGAAGTGAGTTAGTGTGTCGAAAATGTTTAAGTGTAGGTACTTCAAATGTGGACTTGTGTTTTGAATATAGTTAAGTGTGGTCACTAGAGAAGTGAGTTAGTGAGTCGAAAATGTTTAAGAGTAGGTACTTGAAATATGAATTTGTGTTTTGAATTTAGTTAAGTGTGGTGACTTGAGAAGTGAGTTAGTGAGTCGAAAATGTTTAAGTATAGGTATTTGAAATGTGTACTTATGTTTTGAATATAGTTAAGTGTGGTTACTTGAGAAGTGTATTAGTGAGTCGAAATTGTTTAAGTGTAGTTACTTGAAAGTTGGACTTATGTTTTGAATATAGTTAAGTATGGTCACTTGAGAAGTGAGTTGGTGACTTGAAAATATTTAAGTATAGATAATTGAAATGTGACCTCGTGTTATGAATTTAGTTAAGTGTGGTCATTTGAAAAGTGAATTAGTGAGTCAAAAATGTTTAAGTGTAGTTACTTGAAAGGTGGACTTGTGTTTTGAATTTAGTTAAGTATGGTCACTTGAGAAGTGCACTAGTGAGTGGGCTTGTGTTTTGAATTTAGTTAAGTATGGTCACTTGAGGAGTGCACTAGTGAGTCGAAAATATTTAAGTGTAGTTACTTGAAAGGTGAACTTGTGTTTTAAATATAGTTAAGTGTGGTCACTTGAGAAGTGAGTTAGTGACTTCAAAATGTTTTAAGTGTAGGTACTTGAAATGTGAACTTTTTATTTTGAATTTAGTTTTGTTTGGTAACTTGTGAAGTGACTTAGTGACTTGAAATGTTTAGGTGTAGGCACTTGAAATGTGAACTTTTTATTTTGAATTTAGTTTACTTTGGTAACTTGTGAAGTAACTTGAAAATGTTTAGGTGTAGGTACTTGAAATGTGAACTTTTCATTTTAAATTTAGTTTAGTTTGGTAACTTGTGAAGTGAATTAGTGACTTGAAATGTTTAGGTGTAGGTACTTGAAATGCGAACTTTTCATTTTGAATATAGTTTAGGTTGGTAACTTGAAAATGTTTAGGTACTTGAAATGTGAACTTGCGTTTTGATTTTAGTAAAGTGTGGTCACTTGATAAGTGAATTAGTTACTTCAAAATGTTTAAATGTAGGTACTTGAAACGTGAACTTTTCATTTTTAATAAGTTTAGTTTGGTAACTTGTGAAGTAAGTTAGTGACTTGAAAATGTTTAGGTGTAGGTATTTGAAATGTGAAATTTTGTGACTTGAACTAATTACTTGAATGTGATTGATTGTGTAGATGGAACCTGATTATAGCTGGATATATCAACGAAATATTGATAATCGAATGGGTGAGGCTGAAAATGAAGATGCGGATGGTGAGTTGTAGTTTTTAGTCTTTTGTATGTTTTATAGTTTGGTTTGGAATCTCTAATAAATTTTGTAAATAATTTGATTTTTAATGTTTGTATTCTTATGGTGTTTGGTTGATTGTATATTAAATGATTGGTGCGCTGTATTGTAAATAATTTGATTTGATTTTTAATGTTTGTAAATGATTGGTGGACTATATTGTAAATAATTTGATTTTTAATGTTTGTATTTTAAAAATTTTTAATATATATTTTTTATAAATTAATTAATTAATTTAATGAAAATCGACCACTTGTGGTCGGTTTAATATTAAAATTAATTAATTAATTTAATAAAAGACCGACCACTTGTGGTCGTTTTTTTTCCTAAAATTATTTTTTTCAATTTTAATTAAATAATAATAAATTTTAAAAATATATATATATTATTTTGAAAAAAACGACCACTTCTAGTCGGTTTTTAAAAAACCACCACTACTTTACCGACCACACCACTACTTTACCGACCACAAATATTGGTCGGTTTCGTAGTGGTCTATTTTTCCCTTTTTTTTTAGTAGTGTATATAGATTTTAGGGTTGATTTTTGTTGGATTTTCTTGAAAAATAATATAGAATTTAGTGTTTTCGTGATCATCGATGTTAAGATTCGTATGAACATTGTTTTGCAAAAACTTAAATTGTTTTATTTGGTAGTTTACTAGTACTTTTGTTTTTTATTTTCCTAATTTCTTGTCATCTAGCTGAGTGGTTTAGCTGTTTTTTTTTTTTTTTTTCTTCTTTTTTGTTTCGGGGAGCTCTGTGTGCTGTGGTTGTTTTAGGATGAGGCCAAATCTTCATTTAATTAAGATTGATTGTATAATAACCTAATTTAGTTTGAACTTCTATTGAAAATGCAAATACGTAAACTTTGGTTAATTTTCACATCAGTGTATCTCCCATGACTACTCAGCTTAGCTTTATTTTTAGGGGTCGTTTGATGGGAGGTAAAAGGGGGATATTTCATGGATAAATTTGATATATCTCATGATAAAATTTATATCATGTTTGGTTATTCTCCTTAAAAAATTATTTCTTTATTTTACTGGACTAATCTTCTTTATTTTGCTTTGAAAATTTAAATAAAATTACTAATATTCTATATTATCATTAAATAATCAGAATAGTATCGAAAAAATATAAATGTTTTCTTTTATTTTCGTGAATTGGACTAGTAAATTGAAATGTTAATTTTGATTGGGCGGTTTTGGTTGGTTTGGGGGTTCGGAGTATTTGAAGATTTTCATAAAAAAAATGAATAAGTTATCAATTTTTTTTCATGCCTTGTAAATATTTTAATTTACTTTGATTATTATCATCTATATTATTTTTTAATTTAATTTCAAAATATGTAGTAACTTTTATTTTAATAATATTTATATTCAAATTCAACCAGAAAATTAGATAATTAATGGTATCAGAAATAAAGAGTACCTCCTAGGCTACTGCACCATTTGTATACTACTTAGGGGTCGTTAAGTGATAACTCATTTTGGAATTATTTGGATGAGTATATTTCAAGTTTGATTGAGATAAAATGTATGGGATAACTCATTTTAAAATTGTAATATTAATTTTATTTATTCAATAACTAATTTCAAAATAACTTATTCTTCCACCAACAACCCCTTTCTAGTTTATATTTTTCTTTATCTTTACTTCAGTATTATAGGGCGAAAAGAACGTTTTAGGAAATGCTTCTGCAGTTTTTTGGGATTCTGCATTTTCTGTTTCATTTTTTGATCTTGGTGTAAAATACATAACTTATGGTTTTAAGAATTTAAGTTTAAGTTATGTTGAGGACTCTTCAAAATTGATCAATTTATATGGGATTTTTTAAAAAATGTACTCCCTCCGTTTCATAATAAGTGAATTATTAGAATATTTTTTAGTGTTTAAAATAATTGAATAGTTCACAATTCAAGATAGATGCTTAAATTTTTTTTTAAATTTATCCTCCATTAATTAAAATTTTGGTGAGTTCCAACTTCCAAGGACTTTATGGAGTAGCATCTTAGCATGTGTCTAGAGGGTAAAAATAAAAAATAAAACATGATAAATTTGTGTCTTGTTTTTTTTTCTTCTTAATATGTGTGCTAAAATCTAACAATTCATTTTTTTGTGAAACAGAGGAGTACTATTTTAGAGAATTTGGCGTGCATCAAACTCTGTTTGGAGAGTTTGAGCATATAATAATCAATTTTAAGGAGAAACTTGTACTGCTTTCCTATCATTTTACTTGTACCTATTATTAAAATAGTCATTTCGAATTACTTATCAAAAATCTAAAATCAAGAAAAATTTATCATTTTCTTTCAATACCATCTTTTTCATTAGATGATTATATGACGCGTGTAATAATTAAATTTATATTTTTAAAATATAATTAATGAAACTGATTTAATAAAATAAATCTTAAATAAATATTTTCTTATATGCGATATCAAGTCGATAAGGGTTAATTAAAACTAAACGTATGGAGTAACATATTTCTCACCGCAATTGTAAGATCTTTTTAACTTGTATTAGAAGATTATTACTAATTCGTTAAGAACTTGTGCGGGCTTCTTTTATGTTGCGACTCAACGTTTTATTAATTATTAGTGGGATTATTTATTAGCTAAATGAAGTTAGATCATTAACATGTAAATAAGACAAATGTTACACATCCAAATAGAAACTTGAAAATTAGGTTATTACTCTTAATAAGCGGTTGTAAAAGATGATTATTGCTATACGTTAAGATCATTATGGGGGTTTCTTTTAATAGAAGAGCTTGTGGTTTAATTCAGGGCGGATCCATGTGTAATTTTGGGGTGCTCCGGCACCCACTAAATTTGACGTAGATTAGGTATAATTATATAAGAAACACAGAATAAATGGTATAATTTATTAAAAAACACCCAGAAAACAAACATATGGTTGAGTGTAGTGGCTTGAGAATGTGACTCCCATGTTTAGTTTTCTAGGTTCAAATCCCTACAACTACATACTATTTTTTATAAAAAAATTTAAGCACCCACAACCTTGAATTCCTGGGTCCGTCGCTGGTCTAATTACCTTATTATTGTTTAGTTGCTTTGATTATTGCTTTTGTTGATCCGTGAATTTTCTTTTCTTTTTTTAATGCCTCATCTCTTGTTTATCTCTCTGGCTTCCATGAATCATTTCTCAATTGGGATTGAGCAACTTCCATATCTCCAAATTTCTATTAAGATTTGGTCACTTTCTATGATTTTGGGTTTGATGTTCTATTCAAATTCCAACTATCTACACATTTATTGGTCAGTCAGGATTAGTTAAAATGGTCTACATTATAACATCAAGAATCAATTCACCAGCAACTATAATTTTGTCAAAAGTTGTTACTAGTTGTGGGAATTTCTTTTGTTTTCCTAGCAGAAAGGGAAATTTACCAAGTAAAGAAAGAATTGAACGTGGGAAACATGTTGTGCTTGTGAAAGTAAAAATGATGGAGTACTTATTAGTTAAAGTGGCATATCGTCAGAGAATCTTTACCAAGTGAAATGAACTCATAGGAATCTAGGAGGAGTATCATATTCTTTTTGCAGTGCTATATAGAAACCTAGTCAATAAGAAGGTTAGAGTAATCAAAATTAACTTTATTTTGACTGTACTTGAACAGCATCACTTTAAAGGAAAAAGAGTGTCCGTCACTTTCAAGATTGAGGATTTGCTTTTATTCATGGAGTGGTGATGTGGCCAAACAGTTCCACCAACATTATTCTACTAATATCTACAACAATAATATACTTACGAGTGCTTTTCGATATGCGAGATGAAATTATGAGACGAAGTTGATGTTTTGTTAGACATGTAATTTGAATTTTTTATGTTGTATGTTTTAATAAACATTAATATTTTATAAGTTGTAAAAACTATCAAAATTACCTTAGTTTTTTTTATATAAGATTATAATCTTACTAAATAAGCAAAAATTTATAATAAAAGTACAATACATTATCACAAGTTATTGTGAAAAATAAAGTATTTATCGATCAAACTTTAGTTTAATAAAAAAGAAAATTGAAAAGGAATTTTTGTAGTGTACTATTTTTAATATCATCCTCTTGACCTGTTATATAGTACGATATCCTCACGTTGAGCTTGTATTTCTCAATCAAATGATTGAGAAAATGAATCAACGTTGGTACTAATGTAAAGTAGGTGTTTTGAGAAAATGAATCAACGTTGTTACTAATGTAAAGTAGGTGTTTTGATGTAATAAAAAAGTTTATGTTGGAGAAATTAATGGTCATAAAAGATATAAATGGTTTAAAAAAGCAATAATATGATTATAAATTTTATTTACATATGAAATAAATAATTATTTTTTTTACAAAATATAAACTTGTGAGATAATTTTCATATTTGAAAAACCTTAAATCAAGTTTTTTGAAAAATTTAAAATTTTATCTCATGATATGACATCATGACATGAAATCAACATTAAAATGCATCTCCTAATGCTGATTTTATCTCATGATTTCAAATTATGAGATGAAATTTCATGTCCAATCGACTACTTAGTGGGTGGGTGTTTGATTTGACTTATTTTTAGGTGTTTTTAGCTTTTAAACACTTTTTTCAATTTTGGTGGTGTTTGGCAAAATAAAAAAGTTTTTTTTAAGCACTTATTTTTAAGTAAAAAATTGTCAAAATACGCCAAAAAAAGGGTAGTACCAACTTATAGCTTTTAGCTTTTGACTTATAAGCTCCCTATTAAAAGAAAATCCAAACAGACTCTTAGTGTAAGTCCACAATGTGAAATTCAAAAAGAGTAAAATGTACACAGATCATACCACTAGTAAAAAGTAGCATTTTACCAAGATATATTTTCAGCGATTCGAGTTTGAACCTCGTTCTTCACTGCAGTTTTATTCTATTTTTCTAAAGCAGTCTATTTGGATGAGTGATATATTTGCGTACTTAAATTATCAAGGTTTAAATTAAATTAACTTAAAAAGTATCTTAATCATAGTTAAGCTTATAAATCATTTTTTTTGTGCATATTGTTTCCAATAGATTTTTTACAGTCACAGAAATAAATTGCAATCACAAATAAAATATGAAGAAACAAGAATTTTTATTAATAAACGAGGTGGTTACAAATTTGTTCCTCCCTTGATTCTTCTTTCTTGATTTTCTCCATAACGAGGGTTGTCAGTAGCGTATTTCTCGAACGTAGGATTTGATATAGATTTCTCCGTGCTCTCTTGATTTTCTCCATAATTCGAGGGTTGTCAGTAGCGTATTTCTCGAACGTAGGATTTGATATAGATTTCTTCGTAATTCGAGGGGATTTCTCCTTTATTCGAGGGTCATTAGTGACGTGTAATTCGAGGAGATTTCTCCGTAATTCGATATAGATTTCTCCGTAATTCGAGGGGGTTTCTCCTTAATTCGAGGGCTGTTAGTGACGTGTAATTCGAGGGGATTTCTCCGTAATTCGAGAGCCGTTAGTGGCGTATTTCTCAAACGTAGGAGTAATTGGATTTGATCTCCATTAAAGGAGGTTTTGTGGATCTTCTTGATGTATTTGATTATCAAGAAAAGAGGGTTTTGATCTATAATTATGGATACTTTGAAGATCGTTGATCTCTTTGTGAATATCCCGTGAATTTGTGGAATACTGGAGATGCCTCTTTAAAGTAAAGGGATATTTGCCCCCTTTATATAGATGTAATTTAGGGTTTAGGTGGGATAACCATCAAACTAGATTTAGGGTAAAGTAGCCCCAAGAACTCTAACCAAAATTGAACTCTTTTTATAGACATAAAATTTCAATGTCTACACATATATATTAAAGTTTTTAGTCCGGACACTTTGATACCAGTTATAAACATTAATTCATGCATAGCACTCATATGAGATCATTTAATGTATGTGCATAATTTAATAACTCTATTTCGATCACTTTAATCACTAACAAACTACGACATTAACATCTACCTATATTCACGCATGGCCACTTTATGTACATACATATGTGCATAATTAAATAATAACTCAACCACTTCAGCGACCATATACGTAAACTAAACAGTAAGCTAGCAATTTTATATTTATACAAATGATAAACATTATAATTTAGCTATCCTGAAGGCTAATAAACTATATAACATAGGTACACATGTTTAATAAAGATAAAGAATATTTTATACATATTAATATATTTCACATTTTATGTTAAATATTTGATAAATAATAAACTATAAACTTTTCATACATACATAAAACGTAGATGAATATTAAATTAAGATTAAATTTGCAGTGAATTAAACCTAAATATTTTATAAATATTAAAATTCTTAGAGTTTTAATTAACTAATCATCAATTGATTAACAATTACCGACAACCTAACCCTCCGGCCTCCACCCTCCAACCCCCCACCCCCACCCCTCTCTCTATATTATTTATACACATATTCTTCCTCATGTTTTGATGATTTGTTATGCCTCATATTCAGAGTTACCAATTTTATTCTTTTACCTCATATTCAGAGTTACTAATTTATTTATTTTTAGTGATCGACTTGATTATTTGTTAGCATTACCGCGATGTGAAACAAGTTATCGATTGTAGACACCTAATTTTGTCCCTCCTGAAGTCTAATTTTATTCATTTTTAGTTCACATTACCATGTGTCCAACCCCATGTAATTATATCCCACAAAAATACAAAAATAAACAAAAAAAATACCTCTAACTAATTTATCTTATCCTAACAACCTACCCAATCAAAAGCTTCCACCTACTCTAACTACCCATATGATCCCCCCTCCTTTTTCTTGTCCACAAAGAAAGAATATATGGGGGACCCACCAAAATTCCCACATCATAACAAATTCATGCCCATTATAAAAGAAAAATTCTAAAAGGAAAAGGGGCATTCTTTGATCATCATCTTCTCCACAATAACAACAATCACAAAATAATCTTTCTCACAAAAAAAAAAAAAAAAAAAGCATCCACAATAACAACAATCACAAAATAATCTTCCTCACAAAAAAAAAAAAAAAAAGCAACCGGTGAACAGTAACATGTGAACAGTACCCGGTGACCATTACCGGTGAACAGTAACCGGCGTGAAAAGTGACGGTGAACGGGTCATTATTTGTCGAGTTGGATTGTTGGTGTTAAGGTTCGGCTCGAGGTTTCCGGGTGCGGACTCTCTTTATTCGAATAACATTGAGTTTGAAAGCTTCAAATTTAAGGTCCAATTCTTTCTTCTCTTTTATTTAATTCTTATGTGATTGTGATTGCGTGTGATTCGATACCGTGGTTTGTTTGTTGATGTGAACTGTTGGTGACATTTGGGTGTGTGATGTGCTAAGCATGATTGGTGAATTTTTGTTATTCTCGATTGGTGGATTGTGTATTGAAATGGGTTAATCACGTGGTTAAAAATGAATTAAGGTGGGGATTAAAAATGGAGGAAAATGAATATTGATTAATTTTGATGTATTGATAATGTTAAACATGATAGAATTGTGATATGTTGAACTTGGTAGGCAAACGTAGGCTGGTTAGGCAAATTTAGGAATAGCGATTTATTGGAGTGTTTGAATATGTGCGTGAATGGTACTTTCTACTTTATTGCACGAAAAGTTTAAATTGTACTCATTTGGCCGGGGAATTCCCCGAAGGATTTGTATTCATTTATCCGGGGAATGCCCTGAAGTAGCATGTACGCAAAGGAGGCTCGTGATCAAGGCCCGGAACGTCGGGTGGAGTTTAGTTTAGGATTAGTTTAGAATAGAATAGGTTTTATATTTCAGCACTTCTTTTATTTTGGATTGTATAATTTGGACTGAACATTATTTTTGTTTGTTTTGAATTTTGTGTGATTTATTTATTTGTTTGTTTTGTGTGTTTATGTGGTTTGTACATTTGTAATGTCAAATTAGCCGATACGCTCCACCAAGCGACTGTGGTCGAACCACGGGATCGAGGGGTGCCTAACACCTTCCCCTCGGTCAACAGAATTCCTTAGCCGGAATCTCTGTTCGTAAACCGGTTTAAAGAGTCAAATGGTTTCGAAAAGGATTTTCCAATGGTGACTTGGCACACCAGATTATGCCAAGTGGCGACTCTGATTTTGAATGTAAAAACAATCTTTTTTTCGGAACCAATCTTCATTTTGTCACTTTAATAAAAAACCCTTTCAAACCTTAAAATACATATCTTAATTTTTGGAGTCGAAAAAAGGGTGTGACAGCTCTGGCGACTCTGCTGGGGAGTTTTCAGAATTCGAGCTTATTTTTGAGTCGTATCGGCTTTGTTTGGCATTACGAGTGTATAAGCATTGTTTGTGATTATTGTTTTGTTATTGTTTTCACTTTTGTACGTTTTCGTGCTCTTTGTTTATAGTATTTATCCTATGTGTTACCGCTTTATATCTGTCATCATGAGTCCATCCCTCCGGCCTTCTTTCTGCAATAAGTCTCGGAGCGCACGTCGTGCGCACGAAATCTAGTTGAGTCACCTTTATTTTAGGGGGGGAGCCGTTGGATGTATGGAGTAGGTGGAGTTCTTTATGACTTTTGTTCTTCACGATCAAAAACTAAAAAAGATTTTTTTTTATGTTTTGCATTTATCTTCCCAAAGTACCGTAAGTTCAAAAAAAAAATGAATGAAAAAAAAGAGGGTTTTGTTTGCCTTTTCTACTTATTTGACAAAAACAAAATACCAAAAAGATTTTTTTTTATATATAATTGGTGGTGTCAGTCTTAGTTGAAATATCTAGTTGAAAATCCAAAAAAGTTTTCACTCGTTTGTTTTTGGTTCTCTTAAGTTAGGGTCAATTTATTAGTTAATCACTAAGTGTCCAATCTGGACGAACTACGCACCCCTGATTCTCCTCTCTCGGGAGTGAGATACGTAGGCAACCTATTTTAGGTTCGGGGATCTTATTTCAAAAATTCAAAAAAAAAATTCTTCACTCTTCATTTAGAGTAGGTGTCTCATGTACATCTTTAAAAGAGAGCAAAAAAATATATTTTCCTTTAATAGGTTCAAGTTTTATTTTCGTATGAAATTTAAAATCGAAAATCCAAAAATATTTTCTTCGGTAACCATAGATTTCATGTTGTACAGGAATCTGAAAAATTCAAAAAGATTTTCTTCACTCTTCACTTAGAGTAGGTGTTTCATATACATCTCTAAAAGAAAACTACAAAAAGATTTTTTTTAATAGTTTCAAGTTTCATTTTCCTATGAAATTCTAAATCGAAAACCCAAAAAGATTCTTCTTTGGTAATCATAGATTCCATTTTTGTATAGGGAGTTTAAACCTAAAAAATGCAAAAAAGATTTTCGTCAATTCTTTTGATAATTTGTTATTTTCTTTTCTTTTTAAAGTTTCAAGAAAAAGAAAAAAAAGATTTTAATTGGCCATTTTGACTTCACTTCACAAACTACGCACACCTAATTTTCCTCTCTCGGGAGTGAGATACGTAGGTGCCCTTCTTGGGTTCGGTGATCATCGAAAAAAAAAGGAGATTTTGAAAAAAGTTGAACTCTAACACATTTGTTGTTTTATGTTGAGTCAGTTTAAGATGGTTGGTTTGTGGCATTCTGGCTGGTCCTTCACATCACACCAAATCCAAAGGGTTAGTTGTGTTCAACAAAGATATAGAGAGTGACATCATGGATCAAACAAAGAATCAGGAAAATGAGAGTTTAAAGCAAGAGGTCAGGAGGCTAAGACAACAAATGACAGAAATGCATCGAGCTTGGGCCAGTGGGTTGCCTCCTCCTCTATTTTCCTTTATTGGTCCTACAAATACCTCGTGTTTTCCACCAAAATCTCAAAGTCGGTTTTCTACTGTTGTTGATGCACCGCAACATGACTCAGAATTCATTCTAAGCCAAAAGCATCTCAATACTTCTACCACTTTTCCTCTAGTTCCTCAGCATAAGCCTGCTACATTCACAACACCATATGTTGTCTGTGATCTTATTGCTCAATCCTTTACTGGGACTTTCACACCGTCTCGTCCAACGGTTGTGCGTCCCCATGCTGCTAGTGAACCTATATTCAATACTCTTGGTGATCATTGTTATACTCTTGAGCCTGCTTTTAAGTTAACTGGAACACCAAAGTTTCTGAACACAAAGTCCAGTGTGCCAGAAGAGTCGGAGAAAATGGTTGGAAAAATGAAGAGTACAGAAAATGCTATGAAAAATTTTCTAGGACCTGCGGGTAAAGAAAATGTTTCATACAAAGACTGGGGCATGCCTTCAAATGCTAATCTTTCTCAAATCTTTGTGATGTCAAAATTTGAGGAGCAAGATGGGTATGAGGAATCCGTGAAACCTTTGGGACAATATTGCAATCAATTAAGGGAACCTGGAGGGAAGAAGAATGAGAAAGATGCATTGGCTATTGTAGTTGGACAACAGGAAAGGTCAAGAAGACCATGTCGTCGTCGGTCTCAGGCGCAAGCTCAAGTTTATGCCCAAGCTCCACATAATCACTCCCAAAATCCACTATACTCTTTCCCCCCACCTCCATATCTAGTATATTGTGCACAACCATATGTTCAACCCCCATCTTAACCACAGTGGAACACACCAACTCCTCAGAGTCGTCCTCTAACTCCACAAACATACCAAAACCCTTCTAAGCCTAATTTTCGATCCAAGCCAAATGATAAAATGAGGCAGAAGTCGAGAGATAGCTTCACACCAATTGGAGAGTCATATGCCAGTTTATTTCAGAGATTGGTATAGGAGGGAATGATCACTCCTCTCCTTGGGCACACCCTTAATCGGCGTTCAAGAAATTTTGATCCTAGAGCACGATGTGCGTATCATTCTGAGGCTCAGGGTCATAGTATTGAAGATTGTCGAGCTTTGAAAAGAGAAATTGAAAAGATGATTCAAGATAAATCAATCATGGTACAGAACATTGACAGTGAGGAAAGCTCTAGTCATGCTGATATGCAAACTAGTGGCTAAGATGTCAAGCTGTGCAATTGAGAATTCACCCCTCTCCCACTAGGAAGAGGTCTGGTAGTTTGTTTTATCTTCTTTGCTGTTTTCCGAATTATTTCAGGGTTGTAGTTCGGGATCTATCTTGTTTTGTCCCTTTGTCGTTTATGTTCAAACCCTTTTATCTTTCATTTTTATTAAATGGAGTGCCCCATTTTCATTTATGTTTTAAATTTGTGTTGTTTTTTTGTTTTCTTTACATAGTATATTTTATGTTGACTCTAGTGATATGACATGCTTGCGGAATTTTTAGCCAGATTTTAAAGTCCAGTTTAAGCATGAACATTGAATCAGAGGGTTAAAGTTAGAAAACAGAGCGTCAGAGGAAATAGATAGAGTGCTGGGGCATTTGGTGATCAAATGAGGCCTTCTTTGAAAATTAAAGCAATTATTTTTAGAATCACAAGAGCACCTTGGTCATTGATCGAAAGGCAAGTCCCAATTAGGTTAAATAGCGGACGTGTGATCCATATATCAAGAGAAACAAGAAGATAAGCAGCTCCACAAAAGCATAAGTCATTTGATGTGAGGAATGTACAACAAAGGTGAAGTTTACAGAAGAAGTAGTGACGCACAGTCTCAATCTGCTTAAAAAGATGTCGCAAATGATCTTCATCTCTCACTTCCAATTGCATGTTATGTACTTGCATTCTCAAGGATTGATATGATGAAGGCATTTCATTCTGCCATCCAAACATTGTGTCATCCTTTGTTTACCCCATTTGAGCCTCAGTGTTATTTTCTTTCATACCCCTCTTTTGGAATCAAGATAGAGTAAGCAAAGTTTAAAGAATAGTGTCGAGTAAAAAGATAAAGTCAAAAGTTACAAAAAAGAGACAAAAATGTTTCTAAAAAAAGAGTGTCAAGAAAAATAGAGTTAGAAAAAAAGAATCGCAAAGTGAAAAGATCGAAAAAAAAAGAGAGGAAAAAATAGAATCAAGTGAAAGAACAAGCTGCCAGAGCTACGCATGACCTGATTCTCCTCTCTCAAGGGTGAGATAGGTAGGCTGCCCCACTCAGGGCTCGGTCCAACCAAATAAACAATTTAGTGTCACCCAGTCAAAGGAAACTGGGGCATGAGTTAATCCTCATTGTTTGAGTCGATTCCAAAAGTTATAAGTCCTACCCTACTTCAAGTGTCGTTTGGGCCCCATGCCATCCTTTCTTTCTAACCTTATCCAAAAGCCAAGTTACAACCAAAGAAAGACCTTCAGATCAATCTTTGAGAATGTTAAGGCTAAACATGCAATGGTGGCGATAACACATTTTGGGAACTACTCGTCTTCCTCAGCATAAGAAATTAGGAGAGAAATAAATGAGAGAGTCTTATTGGTGAAAACCCTCACGGGCACCATAAGACGATGGTAAGTTGAGAGAGATAAAAATGAGAATCTTATCGGTGAAAACCCTCACGGGCACCATAAGACGACTGTGAGTTGAGAGAGATGAAAATAAGAGAGTCTCAATGGTGAAAAACCCTCACAGACACCATAAGGCAATGGTGAACCGAGAAAAAATGAGAGAGGCTTGTTGGCAAGAAACCTCCAAGGCGCCACTAGCCGAACGAGGTCTTAAATGCAATTGACCTAAGGAAACAACTCAGTTTCAAGGCCATTAACTCAAAAACAATTGGTGAGAGTTTGGATGGAAAGATCAGGCGGCTTAATCCAAAATGCATGGCATAATCATTAGAGTTCATTATCATTTAAGATAAATTTTTCATTTCTTTGTTTCAAATGGGGACATTCATTGTCTTTTCTTTCTTCTCTTTATCTTTATTTTTATTTTCTTGAGTCAGTTATCCAAATAAAACAAAAGTTGCTGTAATTTTTCTCTTGTTTTTGAGTCAAGTTCATGTCAAAACAAGCGAGAAAAGATTTCAAAACTAGCTACCAACTTCTTCAATTGCACAAAGCAAAACAAAAAGGCCAACGCATGAAAGAGACATGATTGTGAGCCAAAAAAAGGGGGTGTGCAGAAAGATTTGCCAATAGACAAGTCTGAAAACTCATGAAAATACCAAGGTTTAAAGGGTTTATTCATGAAGCATGGCAAAGCAGAGATGCTGTGTTTATTTCAAAGTCACTCTTAATAATCCGAGTTTGGGTCAATGAAACGACAAAGCAGGGGCAAGTGCCAATAATACGAAACAAAATGAAGGGAATGAACACTGGAGCAGGTATCGGGACAACCAAGTGCCGCAAGCCATCACTAAGTTTTTAACTAACAAATTTTCTTTGATGAAACAGGGCAAATTCGTTTCATTTAATTAAACTACCATAGAAAATGCACATCCGTGGGATTTTACTTTATGTTCAAGACCCTCCTGAAAAATAGGATTTTACTTTATGTCCAGGACCCTCCTGAAAAATGGGAATTTACCGTATGTTCAGGACCCTCCTGAAGAATGGGATTTTACTTTTGTTCAGGACCCTCCTGAAAAATGGGATTTTACTTTATGTCCAGGACCCTCCTGAAAAATGGGAATTTACTTTCTGTTCAGGACCATCCTGAAAAATGGGATTTTACTTTCTGTTCAGGACCCTCCTGAAAAATGGGATTTTACTTTTGTTCAGGACTCTCCTGAAAAATGGGAATTTACTTTCAGTTCAGGACCCTCCTGAAAAATGGGATTTTACTTTCTGTTCAGGACCCTCCTGAAAAATGAGATTTTACTTCAGTTCAGGACCCTCCTGAAAAATGGGATTTTACTTTCTGTTCAGGACCCTCCTGAAGAATGGGAATTTACTTTCAGTTCAGGACCCTCCTGAAAAATGGGATTTTACCTTATGTTCAGGACCCTCCTGAAGAAGGGATTTTACTTTTGTTCAGAACCCTCCTGAAAAATGGGATTTTACTTTATGTTCAGGACCCTCCTGAAAAATGGGATTTTACCTTATGTTCAGGACCCTCCTGAAGAATGGGATTTTACTTTTGTTCAGGACCCTCCTGAAAAATGGGATTTTACTTTATGTCCAGGACCCTCCTGAAAAATGGGATTTTACTTTATGTCCAGGACCCTCCTGAAAAATGGGAATTTACCTTATGTTCAGGACCCTTCTGAAGAATGGGATTTTACTTTTGTTCAGGAACCTCCTGAAAAATGAGATTTTTACTTTATGTCCAGGACCCTCCTGAAAAATGGGAATTTTACTTTTGTTTAGGACCCTCCTGAAAAATGGGATTTTACTTTATGTCCGGGACCCTCCTGAAAAATGGGAATTAACCTTATGTTCAGGACCCTCCTGAAGAATGGGATTTTACTTTTGTTCAGGAACCTCCTGAAAAATGAGATTTTTACTTTATGTCCAGGACCCTCCTGAAAAATGGGAATTTACTTTCAGTTCAGGACCCTCCTGAAAAATGAGATTTTTACTTTATGTCCAGGACCCTCCTGAAAAATGGGAATTTACTTTCAGTTCAGGACCCTCCTGAAAAATGGGATTTTACTTTCTGTTCAGGACCTTCCTGAAAAATGGGATTTTACTCTGGTTCAAGACCCTCCTGAAAAATGGGATTTTACTTTATGTTCAGGACCCTCCTGAAAAATGGGATTTTACCTTATGATCAGGACCCTCCTGAAGAATGGGATTTTACTTTTGTTCAGGAGGGTACTTTTGTTCAGGACCCTCCTGAAAAATAGGATTTTACTTTATGTCCAGGACCCTCCTGAAAAATGGGAATTTACCTTATGTTCAAGACCTTCCTGAAGAATGGAATTTTACTTTTGTTCAGGAACCTCCTGAAAAATGAGATTTTTACTTTATGTCCAGGACCTTCCTGAAAAATGAGAATTTACTTTCAGTTCAGGACCCTCCTGAAAAATGGGATTTTACTTTCTGTTCAGGACCCTCCTGAAAAATGGGATTTTACTTTTGTTCAGGACCCTCCTGAAAAATGGGATTTTACTTTATGTCCAGGACCCTCCTGAAAAATGGGAATTTACTTTCAATTCAGGACCCTCCTGAAAAATGAGATTTTACTTTCTGTCCAGGACCCTCCTGAAAAATGGGAATTTACTTTCAGTTCAGGACCCTCCTGAAAAATGGGAATTTACTTTCTGTTCAGGACCCTCCTGAAAAATGGGATTTTACTTTTGTTCAGGACCCTCCTGAAAAATGGGATTTTACTTTCAATTCAGGACCCTCCTGGAAATTGGGAATTTACTTTCAATTCAGGACCCTCCTGAAAAATGGGAATTTACTTTTTGTTCAGGACCCTCCTGAAAAATGGGATTTTACTTCATGTTCAGGACCCTCCTGAAAAATGGGATTTTACTTCATGTTCAGGACCCTCCTGGAAAATGGGAATTTACTTTCAATTCAGGACCCTCCTGGAAAATGGAAATTTACTTTCAATTCAGAACCCTCCTGAAAAATGGGATTTTACTTTCAGTTCAGGACCCTCCTGGAAAATGGGAATTTACTTTCATGTTCAGTACCCTCATGGAAAATGGGAATTTACTTTCAATTCAGGACCCTCCTGAAAAATGGGATTTTACTTTCAGTTCAGGACCCTCCTGGAAAATGGGAATTTACTTTCAATTCAGGACCCTCCTGAAAAATGGGAATTTACTTTATGTTCAGGACCCTCCTGAAAAATGGGACTTTACTTTATGTTCAGGACCCTCCTGAAAAATGGGACTTTACTTTCTATTCAGGATCCTCCTAAAAAATGGGATTTTACTTTATGTTCAGGACCCTCCTGAAAAATGGGATGATAGTTTCTGTTCAGGACCCTCCTGAAGAATGGGACTTTACTTTATGTTCAGGACCCTCCTGAAAAATGGGACTTTATTTTCTGTTCAGGACCCTCCTGAAAAATGGGTTTTTATTTTATGTTCAGGACTCTCCTGAAAAATGGGATGTTACTTTCTGTTCAGGACCCTCCTGAAAAATGGAATTTTACTTTATGTTCAGGACCCTCCTGAAAATGGGATTTTACTTTATGCGCAGTACCCTCCTGAAAATGGGATTTCACTTTCTGCTCAGGATCCTCCTGGAAAATGGGACAACGCTTTCAAAAGTGAAATACTATTTTACTATAATTTTTATTTGAGATAATTTCTGTTCTAGTTTTAATGTTGGGTTTCAGGAGCCCGCCTGAAGAACAGGGTGATGAAATAGCAAGTCAGGAGCCCGCCTGGAGAATAGGGTGAAGAAACGAAAAGTCAAGCAACAAAGCGAAGCAATGGAAAGTCAAGCAACAAGTTGGAAGAAATTGCAAGTCAGGAGCCCGCCTGAAGAATAGGGTGATAAAAGTCGAGTCAAGAGCCAGCAGAAGCTGTTAGATAGGATTTTGTAATTTTGTTTATATTTTAACTTGTAATTTTCATTTTTGTTGTAATGACAGAGCCGTGGACCGGAATCTCGACGGAGCCTCACTCGACTCTCCAACTCGGTATAGCCCACTTCTCTTCCAATCCTTTGAAATATCCGTGACTTGATTCTTTCATAACTTGGGTAGGAAGGATGTCCTAAGTCAAGACCCGGTTGTTCTTTTTCCTTCTGTTTCTTTCTTATGGTCGGGTCAAAATATGGTCTCGCTGTCTACTTCTTTGTCTGAAAATACTTCGTGTTTACATTCAAAGGGGGCATGATGTAGACACCTAATTTTGTCCCTCCTGAAGTCTAATTTTATTCATTTTTAGTTCACATTACCATGTGTCCAACCCCATGTAATTATATCCCACAAAAATACAAAAATAAACAAAAAAATACCTCTAACTAATTTATCTTATTCTAACAACCTACCCAATCAAAAGCTTCCACCTACCCTAACTACCCATATGATCCCCCCCTCCTTTTTCTTGTCCACAAAGAAAGAATATATGGGGGACCCACCAAAATTTCCACATCATAACAAATCCATGCCCATTATAAAAGAAAAATTCTAAGAGGAAAAGGGGCATTCTTTGATCATCATCTTCTCCACAATAACAACAATCACAAAATAATCTTCCTCACAAAAAAAAAAAAAAAAAAAACAACCGGTGAACAGTACCCAGTGAACAGTACCAGTGAACAGTACCGGTGAACAGTAACCGGCGTGAAAAGTGACGGTGAACGGGTCATTATTTGTCGAGTTGGATTGTTGGTGTTAAGGTTCGGCTCGAGGTTTCCGGGTGCAAACTCTCTTTATTCGAATAACATTGAGTTTGAAAGCTTCAAATTTAAGGTCCAATTCTTTCTTCTCTTTTATTTAATTCTTATGTGATTGTGATTGCGTGTGATTCGATACCGTGGTTTGTTTGTTGATGTGAACTGTTGGTGACATTTGGGTGTGTGATGTGCTAAGCATGATTGGTGAATTTTTGTTATTCTCGATTGGTGGATTGTGTATTGAAATGGGTTAATCACGTGGTTAAAAATGAATTAAGGTGGGGATTAAAAATGGAGGAAAATAAATATTGATTAATTTTGATGTATTGATAATGTTAAACATGATAGAATTGTGATATGTTGAACTTGGTAGGCAAACGTAGGCCGGCTAGGCAAATTTAGGAATAACGATTTATTGGAGTGTTTGAATATGTGCGTGAATGGTACTTTCTACTTTATTGCATGAAAAGTTTAAATTGTACTCATTTGGCCGGGGAATGCCCCGAAGGATTTGTATTGATTTATCCGGGGAATGCCCTGAAGTAGCATGTACGCAAAGGAGGCTCGTGATCAAGGCCCGGAACGTCGGGTGGAGTTTAGTTTAGGATTAGTTTAGAATAGAATATGTTTTATATTTTAGCACTTCTTTTATTTTGGATTGTATAATTTGGACTGAACATTATTTTTGTTTGTTTTGAATTTTGTGTGATTTATTTATTTGCTTGTTTTGTGTGTTTATGTGGTTTGTACATTTGTAATGTCAAATTAGCCGATACGCTCCACCAAGCGACTGTGGTCGAACCACGGGATCGAGGGGTGCCTAACACCTTCCCCTCGATCAACAGAATTCCTTAGCCGGAATCTCTGTTCGTAAATCGGTTTAAAGAGTCAAATGGTTTCGAAAAGGATTTTCCAATGGTGACTTGGCACACCAGATTATGCCAAGTGGTGACTCTGATTTTGAATGTAAAAACAATCTTTTTTTCGGAACCAATCTTCATTTTGTCACTTTAATAAAAAATCTTTTCAAACCTTAAAATACATATCTTAATTTTTGGAGTCGAAAAAGCGGTGTGACATCGATTAAGGTGGATTAATTACCTAAGACAATGAATGTTTATGAGGTGTCAAAATAGATACAACGAGCATTTCAGTGAAATTTCACAATATGGGATTTGAAAAAGATAAAACGTACATAAATTTTAGTTTCAGAGGTAGAGAATCTCTTTTCGAAAGACATGGCAAGAAGTATTATTAGAAGAATAAATATATAATCCCTAAAATATATAGGAAATATTTTTTTTTTTTTTTTAAAGACTCTTAAAGGTGTTCAATGTTAAAGAATCGCCAAATAATTATATGCTCTTTCAATTCTATTTTCTCTTGACATATGAAGATCTAAGCTACACTAAGAAAAAAAATTCAAATCCATAGATACCCCATCAAAAATCAAAAGTAAATTCCAATTTGTGCACTTCCTACATGAATTAAAGCTAATGCTTTTAGCTTTGTTAGGGCTATGGGGTTATCTTAATTTGCTTTTGGCCAAAGTTATCGATAGACACTCAAATTTGTTGCCAAAATTCACTTAGACACCTAAACTAAGGCATGTTCCTATCAGGCCCCTAAACCCCCCGAATTTTATTTCAATTGAGCCTTTTTTGCCTACGTGGCACTTCGCGTGCAGTGCAAATGCAGGAGACGCGTGAATAGTATTTTTTTAGTGAATTCCAAATAAAAAGATGCCAAGTGGCATGTGGGCCCCAAAAATTATTAATAAAGCAAAATTTCTCTTTTAAAAAAAAACTCAATCATTCCCTCCCCCTCCCTCCCCCCCCGACACCCACGCGATACCCATCTTCATCTTCTTCCTCTTTTTTTTTCTTAACCCCCCCCTTAGAACCCCCCTTAGGTCATCGTCTTCACCCCACCCCACCCTACTCTGCGTCATCTTCTCCATCCCCAACCTAGTTGTCGTCTTCATCCCTCCCCGCGTCAAATATAACATAATCACAGTAGAACACAAACCATTATATTACTGCAAAAATGAAAACCATGAAAATGCTCATGATATTAATCGTGGCTGCAATTTTATTTTGCAAAAATTGTCAAATTTTGAAATCAAAGGAAAACGAAGAAATCAAAGGGAAACGAAGAAATTTCAAAATTTCTGGGACTGGATCGATCAAACGCCGGATCGAAAATCAATTCCGGCGAAAATTTCGCCGAAAAAAGCTCGAAAAAGGACCAAATATCTCACCAATTCACTATTCCGATCGTCCGCTTCCCATTTTTCAGTCCATTTTTATCTTCTTCTCCCTGTTTTTGGTCTTCTCTGATCTGCTCTCCCTCTCCCGATATCCCACTCTCGATCTTTTTTTTACTGTGTGCGTGTGTGTGCTTTTTTCGGTGTGAATCAGTAGTGTGTGTATCGTGACATCTCCAAGTGTGTGTGCATATAGAATCGTCAAGAAGCTCCCTTACTGTGTGTGTGAAAATTTGTGTATTCTCTAAAGTATAAGGAGGTTGGAGAAGAAGATGAAGGGCGTGGGGGTGGGGTAGTTTTTTTTTTATAAAAAGAAAATACTATAATTCTTTTTAAATTATAATTTAATAAGTTATAAAAAAAAATTTAAATTATTTTTGGATTTAAAGCCACGTGCCACCTTTTAATTCGTCATTTTTTTGACGTCATCGCGTGTGTGTTGTACACACTTCAAATTTTGGCTGATAGATAAAAAAGGCTCAATTGAACAAAATTCGGGAGGCTTAGGGGCCTTATAGGAGCAGACCTTAGTTTAGGTGTCTAAGTGAATTTTGGAAACAAGTTTGAGTATCTATCGATGACTTTGGCCTTTGCTTTTATATGAGTATTATCGATAAGCTTTTATGTTACTATTATCGGCAAAAGAAATAATTCATGTATTCGTAATTCTATTAGTTTATATCAAAATTTGTATATCCTCATGCTCAATATGACTCATAAATAGAAATTATCGTTCGCTTTTTTTTTTGTTTGTTTTATTCATTAGTGTATCTTGATGTATTATTTACCACCAATAACTTTAAATTTGAGTTTTTTGGGTTCGGTTTTGCCCACTTGTTTTAACAAGTCTGCAATCTATGGCTTCTTCTTTCCTATATGCTTTAGAGTACTCTATATCGATTTATTTATGGTGTTGATTGATGTTTCTAAATTTTTCTTTCGCCATAGCATTACCAAGTCGACGCAAATTCAGATTTTGAACTATAAAAATATAATGTACTTTTTTGTCTACGAAATAATATATAATTTTTTTGTAATTATGCCAAAATAGTATGTAATAAACTATCAACATAAAATTAGTGAGATCAACATTTAAAATTATTCACAGCGGAAGGCTCAAGCTTTCAAATTGTCCAATGAAATACTACAATATTGATACTAAATCTATATCTATAATCTATAATAATATAATATAATAAGAATAAGAATAAGAAGAATCTATATCTATCAATTATATACTATATTAAAAGTGTGAAGGGTCTTGTCAATATTGTTTGAACTTTTTATCCTTCATTAAAAGTCTTTGTTTTAGACAAAAATATTTTTTTACTATTTTTTTCTAATATTTAAGAGTTGAAAGTTAATTAAATATATTTATGGTAAAACTTTTCATTACTAAAAGTCATCAGAATTAATGACAACTAATACTTTTTACTATTAGTTTAAGAAATCTAAATCAACTATATTTGATTTTAAGAAGATTTAAGATAAAAAGTTGACTTTAAAAATAAGAAAAGATTTTAGATATAGAAAAAGACACCACCTGAATATATATCTATAATATATATCTATATCTATAATATATATTTATATCTATAGCTTTAATCTATATCTATATCTATATCTATAATCTATAATCTATAATCTATATCTATAATCTATATTTATATCTATATCTATAATCTATATATATAATATATAAAAAGTGTGAAGGGCCTTAGATATGTTGTTTGAATTTTTTATCCTTCATTAAAAATGTTTGCTTTAGACAAAATCGTCTTTTCACTATTTTTTCTAATATCTAAGAGTTGAAATTTAATTAAATATATTTATGATAAAACCTTTCCTTATCAGAAGTAACCAAAATTAATGATAACTAATATTTATTTCATTGGTATAAGAATTTTAAATCAACTAAATTTGATTTTAAGAAGATTTAAAAAATCTATAAATCTACATCTACATCTACAATACATTAAATTCATTAACCACTTGAAACTTGTGGTGGTAAAATATATATGTGCTTACAATAAAATATAGGTTTTGGACTTTTTATACTTAATTGAAAACCTTCGTAATCAATAAAATTATCTAATTTTAAATAATCAAAAGTTACACGTGCGAGGCACGTGCGGCTAAACTAGTTTATCCAATAATAACGCCACTGCTGCCTATAAAAAGACACTAGGGGTGCACAGACCAAACCGTCAAATCAAACCAAACCGAAGAACCAAACCAAACTGAGAAAAAAACCCGACTTATGGTTTGGTTTGGTTGGTTTGGCGTTTGAAAAAAAAACCGACCATTCTTGGTTTGGTTTGGTGTTAACCAAAAAAAAGTCAAACCGAACCCAAATCAAACCGACATAATATATATATATATATGTGTGTGTGTGTGTACGCGCGCGCGCGTGTGTGTATGCATGTATATAATTTCACTTTTTATACATAAAATATTAATTATAATTTACTTTTTAAATACTTTTCAATTATTTTTATTAATTTTTAATATTTAGAAAGTAGATGCATATATATATATATATTCATATCTGGGTTTTTAAGTTGTAATATTTATCCATTAATTGCTAATAAAATGATCCAAAATCCAATATAAACTTAAAACCTAAACTTTTCACTCTTCATCTTATTTTTTAGTTTTTTTAGTTTCAGGAGAGTTTTTCGCTCCTCAATTTTTCATAATTGTGATTTTTCATTAGCGCATGAGTGAAAACATACTTGATCTAAACTTCAATCACAATATAATTGTCAAAAATAAAGATTATAAAAAAAATCGAGAAAAAATGAAAAAATCAAAAAAACCGAAAGAACCGACTAAAACCTAAACCGAAAAAATTAATTTTATGTTGGTTTAATTTGGTTTATAATTTTAATAAACCAACATAATTGGTTTGGTTTTTTTCAATAGAAAACCAAACCAACCCGACCTATGTACACCCCCAATAGACACCACTACACCCAATCAACATAACCTACAAAGAAAGAAGAAGAGAAGAAATACTGTGACAGTTCACTCAATGACGACTATTCAGTCTGCCCTTTACAGTTATCAATAACTGCGTATATTTTACTCTCTCCATTGAATCTTTGCTACATATTCTAATCAGTAGCTTTTTATGTGTAAATATTGTGCAAATATCGTGCAGACATTTTTATAGCTGTGTTTATGCATAATAATTATATAATAAATAAATAGTACTTATATGTATTTAATTTTTTGTTATACAGGTTAGATCTATGTGATACGGAGTAGGATATGATTATAAATTGCAAATGCGCCAATTTTGGTTAAAGTACACATTACTGTATATCATGTTAGGAAAAATGCTACAATTAGGGGTGTACAGATCAAACCGTCAAGTTAAATCGAACCGACGAACCAAACCAAACCGATAAAAAAACCCTATTTATGGTTTGGTTTGATTGGTTTGGCGTTAGAAAAAAAATTGACCATTCTTGATTTGGTTTGGTGTTGACAAAAAAGAAGTCAAACCAAACTCGAATCAAACCGACATAATATACATATATAATATTCGAATTTTTTTATACATAAATTATAATTGTAATCTACTTTTTAAATATTTTTTCTACTAGTTTTAGTAATTTTCAATAATTTGAAAGTAGATGTAGATATATATTTAGATTTGGGCCTTTAAGTTGTAATATTTGTCCATTAATTGCTAATTAAATGATCCAAAACCCATATAAACTTAAAACCTAAATTTTTCACTTTTCATCTCACTTTTTAGTTTCAAGAGGGTTTTTCGCTCCTCATTTTTTCATAATTATGATTTTTCATTAGCACATGAGTGAAAACATATTTGATCTAGTCTTCGATCACAATACAATTATAAAAACTAAATATTATAAAAAAAAAAAAAACCAAAAAAAAACCCAAAAAAATCGACTAAAACCTAAACCGAAAAAAACAATTTTATGTTGGTTTGATTTGGTTTACAGTATTAATAAACTGACATGATTGGTTTTTTAAAAAATAAAAATAAAAACCGAACCAACCCAATCTATGTACACTCCTAGCTACAATATTAATATGAAATTAAAATTAAAATAATGAAAAAGTTAACACAATCTATGTTGTGACAAGTCATTACTTTAAAGGTGATATTGGTCCGATTTCAATACAAATTGTTATAGTCACTAACTCCATATTTCATAACACTTTCAAATACGTGCATTTGTAGTTGAAAGTTTAGAAATTGTTCAAATTAATTGCCCAAAAAATAACTTAAGAGAAAGAAAAAGGAAAAATATATTCTTTTCCCTTTAAATCTAGCGATAAGGCATAAAATACCTTTTAAATTATATTCAAAATTTTAGTGACACATTTAAATTTTGTGCGAGTTTTATTATTCTTTAAATTTATTTTATTTAATATTTTTATATTTTTATGTTGACGTGACTCTTAAATCAACACAAAAGGAGCACAAATATCTCAAAATATACCTTAAATTTTAGTGACATACTTAAAATTTTTAGGAGTTCTATTACCACTTAACTCATTTTTGCTATATTTTATGCTCTCTTTTGTACTGACTTGATTTGAACAACTGCAGAAAAGAGCAAAAAATATTTTAAGAAAATATTTTTTTCAGGGTACTTGTGCCATATTCCTTAAATCTAACCTATTTAGGGATCATTTGATTGGAACAAGTTATTTTGGAATCAATTATCTTGAGATTAGAATTTAGAAGGTTGTCTAAATTGACTTATTTTTAGAAATTTTTTATTTTTAAGCATTTTATAATTTTTGAAAGTGATTGACAAAGATACATACTTTTAAGCATTTTACTTTAGGCTTAAAAAGTAAAAAAAAAAAAATTCAAACGTTAAAAGTAGGTATCAATCACCTTTTGACTTTTGGATTTTTGTTTATAAATCACTTTAAAAATGCGGAAAGCGGTCAAAAATATCCCTGAACTATCTGAAATGAATCAAAAATACCTCTTGTTAGTTTTTTGGCTCAAAAATATCCCTTTGTTAAATATTTGGCTCAAAAATACCCCTCCCCTTAACGAAATTCCACCAAGCATGCTGACGTGGCATAGCCACATGGCTTTTTTACCTAGGTGGCATGGTTGGTGGAATTTCGTTAAGGGGAGGGGTATTTTTGAGCCAAATATTTAACGGAAGGGTATTTTTGAGCCAAAAAACTAATGATGGATATTTTTTATTCATTTCAGATAGTTCAGAGATATTTTGGACCCTTTTCTGAAAAATAAAATTTTACATGTGGATGGTGACGTGGTATAGCCATGTGGCTTTTTTTACCGAGGTGGCATGCTTGGTGGTTAGACCTTCTTTTATGAAGAAAAATATTGTTCAGTCTAGAGCATGTAATTTATTTTTCTTATATAAATATTTAGTCAAAGTTTCATTCTAATAATATTAATAGCATTTTATAAATTATGTATTACATGTTTCGATATGCATGTGTAACCGATGTATCGAAGATTCGTATTGGCTAAATACATCGACAGGCCCTTTAACTTGGCGCGATCTTTCACTTTGGCACCTTAAGTGGACGATGTTCATTTTAGGCAGCTTAACTATTATACAATTGTGTCATTTTGGCACTTTCTACACAAACTGCTGTAAATTCTCATGCGCGTGACTACAATCGCTTCTTACATGAATTAATTGACTAATTAAATTATATCAACTCATTTTAATTATCCAACTCATTTATATATACACAATTAAATTAAAAGATAAATAGAGATAAAAACACATGACAAACTAACCAATTAATTACTGATACGTGACATTTTCTCAAATAATTATAAAATTATTTAGGTCTACTTGGCAGACAAACCCCTCCCCCCTCCCCCCTGGACAACCCCCACCAAGTCATGTTCTTCGTTTGGCAGCCCCCCTCTCGTCATCTTCCCCACCCTCACCCTCAAACCCCAAAGTCATCTTCTCCATCCCCCCCCCCTTCACGCCCCCTTACCTCAAGTCAATTTCTCTATTTTTTTTTGTTATTTTTTTATTCCTCCATTTTGCAAACTCCCACAACACCCACCTCCAGCAAAATTCTTTCTTCAACACATCCTTCTAATCACCATCATTTTTTATTTTTTTTTCAAACGCAAAACACATAAAAATCTTGAAAAACTAAAAATAAGATATGAGTGTAAAAAACTTTGAGGCTTTACATATAATATCAGTCATTGACATTTATATTTTTAAGATTTGATTTTGAGCCTATAATTTTTTTTTTGTTATGGTGAAAAGATGATTTTCTATTCAAGAGATAATAATATTGGGAGAAAGTGATTAAAGTTATTGAGAGATTTGAAGAGCATATTTGAATTTAAGCTTGATGCAAAGGTGAAAAAATGGCATAAAAAATTAGAAATAATGGCTGAAAAAATTAGAAAGATGAAAAAGAGAAAAAAAAATCGACTAAATCCTCATTCACGCACCTATTAGAGAGTGTAATTCACTCACTCTGTCATGTAAGCAAAAAGTATCAAAATGACACACTAGTATACTGGTTAAGGTGCCTAAAATGAACATCGTCCGCTTAAGATGCCAAAGTGAAAGATGGTGCCAAGTTGGGGGCATGTTGATGTGTTTGGCCTTTATAAAAATACTTGGTAAAGGAGAAACTTTAAAAAGACACTCTTTTACTTATTTCCTCAGTTTAATAGGTATATTTAACACCACAATAATTGAGAAAATTAAGTGGGAGGTGACACAAAAATCTTTAAATTAAAAATGGTGACAACTTTGACCAGCTAAGGTCAAAGTTTCATTTAAATTGTGATTAAGTTAATTGGGGTGTAAAGTGTAATTTTTAAAAATTGAATGAAGTTGAAAAGTTTGAAAAGAATTTTTTTGATTTCTTTTAAAAATGAATGAAGAAATAATTTAGCATTTCAGCAACTACGAGAGTTGCTTCAGCAACTACGGTAATTGCCGCAACAACTACTATTAGTTGTTGTGTTACAACAATCATCGAAGTTGTTGGAGCAATTATCGAAGTTGCAGTAGCAACTATAGAAGTTGCTGCAACAATTATCGAAGTTGCTGCAGCAACTAGAAGTTGCTGCAACAACAATCGAAGTTGCTGCAACAACTTTGACTATTGTTGCAGCAACTTCGATACTTGATTTCTGAAAAAAGATCTGATTGGAGAAAGAGCCCACGAAAAAGTGATATTTATGATAAAAATGGAGGTGGTGGTGCTGGTGGTGACGCCAAATGAGAAGATGACATTTGTTGTGGTGTTGATAGCGACGGTGGTAGAGGAGAAAGAAGAAAAATAGACGATAGTTATGTAGAGGGAGGAAATAAAGGTGAATCTAGAAAAGGTGGCAATGGTAGTGATAGTGATAGTGGAGGAAGAGGAGGTGGCGGCGGCAGGCGGAAAAAAAAAGGTGTGGGGAGGAGTGGTGGTGATGGTGTAGGGATCTTTGTGTAAATATGGGGTAGAGATCTTTATGTAAATAATAAAACTTGAGAGTTTTAAAATTAATATCATTAACACTAATCTTAAAATTGACATCTCTACTCAATATTTAAGACTTGTGTCACTCTTTTTTTAGTTTTGAAACTTTTTTGTCACCCTTAATTAATTTGCCCAAAATATTTGGTAAAGGAAAAACTTTTAAAAGACACTCTTTTACTTATTTCCCCAGTTTAATAGGTATATTTAACACCATAAAATTTAAATATATTATAATATAATTAGTATTTTTTAATTTAATCTTATAAAACATGATTTTTAAATTATTTTTTTAAAACTCACCTTAAAAGTGAAATTATTACTCCCTTCATTATAAAATAATTGGTAATCTTTGTACAAATATTTATTTCAATTTAGTTTTCTCTGTAATGAAATTAATAGAATTTTATTATATTCTTTTTATATTAATTTTATCATTAAATGATTAAACCAAGTATATATACTTAAATTTATATTTTTGAAAAATATTTAATAAGACTACTTTGATAAAATAAATTAAAAATAAATACTTAATTTATTAAAAAGTGTATCAAGTCAATAAGCACCGGCCTTTTTGAAACTTAGGGAATAGTTGACACGTGCTAAATCAACAAGTGTCAATTATTCCTTCCGTTTAAAAAAAAATTGACTTTTACTGACTTAACACTTTTTTTAAGAAAATATTTATTATGACTTTATTTTTATCAATATCAAATTAGATTTATTAATTATACTTTAAAAATATAAATTTAAATAAAATAATATTAAAAGAACATGAAATTTTTCTGTTATTGAATAAATGAAATGATTAAAGTAAAATAAATATTTTTTTAAAATAGCAAGGTATTTTGAAACGGGAGAGTAAATTAGGCTTCTCCCAAAGATTCCTTTAAGAAGCTCCAAACACGTGCACATTGCTTAAGCACTGGTCAGTTGGACCTCCAATAAGTTTTCTTCAAAATCGTCACTTTTCTTGGCTTTTATTAAGGGAGGCTTTTAATAAGGGAAATAGCCCTTCTCCTAAATCTTATTCCATAAAAGTAGTCCCTATTTTTAATTCTCACTTAATATCCATTAAAATAATATCATATTCTAATTACCGCTAAAAAGCCGCAAAAATTACATAATATATTTCTTTCCTTTTCAATTGAAACTCACACTTTTCTTTCTCAATTTTACCTTAAGATTTTTTTCCATTAAAACCTCACAAATCCTCTTTCAAATACATCATATTATCTTAAAATATTGTATATAAATATACAATATCCTCCGTCAATTAGCTTCAAAAAGTTTTTTTCATTCACAATTAACTTCAGTTGATACGAAATTATGGCTTCAAGTTCGATTTTAGTTCCAATTATGCTACAATACGGAGGAGAGTGGTTAATGATGTACAATTTTAAAAGTTTACAATCAATGGAGTACTTTGGAATTCGAATTGCAGGTACGAATATTTTGTTGATGAACTGTATAAGCAGTTGAATCTAGAGAGAAATTCTGGTTTAATGACAATAAAATACGTTGTAAAGAGTGGATCTATGACTATTTACAAATATATGAGTGTTAGACTTTATACGGAGTTGGAGAAGAAAAATTTGGATATAAATGAATTTTCATTGTGTATAACACTACAAAACACATTTGAAAATGGAGAATCCTCAATTGAAAATTTGATCGAAACAACTCCGACTGCTATTCAAGTTCATCCGATACCTATTTTTGATTATACAATTGAAGATGAAGAAATAGAAGAACAACCCAAATCGATAATTAAGGATCCACTTCATAGAGATGTTGAAGAAGGGCAACTGTACTGGGATAAAATACAATATCAAGTATGATGAAACATTATGCAATCCTTGAGAGATTCTAATTTAAGTTGAAAAGATCATCATCATCAAGGTATAAACTATATAACTACTTTATATTACTTGTGTCAACAATGCGTAAGTTTTATATTTTATTGGAATGTTGGTATAAATTTGCATAAATACTGCATATAAACTGCATATATTCTGTGTACAGAATGTGTAACTACAATATAGGACCTGTATATATACTGCATATAAAGTATTGCATATGAACTGTGTAATTTCTGTATAGCACCAGCATAAATATTGGATATTAAACTATATAACTACTTTATATGACATGTGTCAACAATGTGTAGGTTTAATATTTTACTGTCCCAATGTTGGTATAAAGTTGCATAAATACTGCATATAATATTGTAACTACTATATAGGACCTGTATATAAGCTGCATATGACCTGTGTACAGACTGTATAACTACTATATAGGACCTATATATATACTGCATATAAAGTACTGCATATGAACTGTGTAATTTCTATATAACACCTGCATATATATTGGATATGAAAAGTGTACTGCATATATATTTATTGTATATAAATGTATCTAGGTACTATCTTAAGTATATCAATCAGAGATGCAATTGGACTTTTAGATCTTCAAGTTAACAAAATTCAGAAGTTTTCATGGTGATCAAATTTGTCGATGATCACACCTGTCCAATTGCGAAAAAAATGCTTTCACAAAGGCATTCTACTTCTTTAACCATCACTAAAATGGTGAAGCACAACTTTCTAAATCTAAAGTCAACATACACTCCAGCAGAGATCATAGAAGAAATGAGAAACTTGTACGAAATTAGGATGAACTACAAAAAAACATATAGAGCCAAAGAAAAAGCACTTGAACTGGTCATAGGTTCCTTGCGTGAATCTTATGCTAAATTGCCAGGTTACCTATATATGGTAAACACAATAAATCCTGGATCATTCACAAGGTTACACAAAATAGAGGACAATCACTTTTTATACGCTTTTGTTGCGTTGAGCACATCAATTAGGGGCTGGAGATATTGTATGCCTACCATTGTTGTTGATGGAACTTTTCTGAAATCTGCATACAAGGGAACAATATTGTCTGCTTGTGTGTTGGATGCAACAAGTGAGTTTTATGAAATTTTTTTAGATAAAATTATGTATATGCTGGCATGCACTGATAGATACTTTCCCACTTGTTTAATCGGGACATATTTTGCCACTAGCATATGCTATTGTTGGTTCTGAAAATGATGCTTCATGGGAATGGTTTTTTTGCATGTTTAACACTGCTTTTGGTGAAAGAGAAGGCATGTGCATAGTATCTGATAGGCATGACAGCATATTAAAAGCTGCTGCACTTGTATATCCAAATGTGGCTCATTGTATATGCATCTACCATCAATGGAACAACATCAAGGGTAGATTTAAGAAGAATCAAAAGCAGTTATAGGGGATCTTCTTTACAATGGCCAGAACATACATAAAGACTGACTTTGATCGGCTTATGGAAGACATAAACAAAATCGATAATAAGGTGAAGGAGTATCTTTTTTATATAGGATATGAAAAATGGTCCATAGCTTATGCCCATATCAACAGGTCGATGTTCATGACTTCAAACATAGCAGAGTCCCTAAATTCAGCAAATAGGTATGCAAGAGACCTGCCTATTATAAAATTTCTATAATTTAAGATGGATCTGATCATGAGATAGAATAATGAGCATCAGCATTCAGAAGCAACATGTACAGAACTGGGAAACAAATATAATATAATAATGAGGGAAAATCTTATTCTATCAAATAAAATGAAGGTATTACTTCTTATTTCTACTTCACAGACACTTACATATTCTAATGTGCACACTATATACTAATATATTTGTACATTGCAGTGATGGGTTCTACTCACTATTCTTATGTAGTCATTGATGAAATTGGAAAATGAAACATTGTTTGCATGTGTGAAAAAAATGCTCCTGCCTACAATTTCAAGTAGATGGCATACCTTGTCCACATGCTATGATGGCCCTAACTTACACGCATATGGACTTACAAAGCTATTGTGCTCCATATTACACAAGAGAAAACTTCTTGAAAGTATATGAACTTTCAGTTATACCACTTCCTGATGATATAGCTTGGCACATTCCAGCAGAGATATCAGTTAATATAGTATTGCCATCAATTTGGAAACCAAAACCAGGAAGACCAAAAAAGAACAATCGAGGAAAGGGCATTATGGACTACTTTAAATAACAAATTTCATGTGGGTGCTGTGGAAAAATAGGAAACAATCGAAGAACATGTGGAAATACTCCAATAAGAATCTAATAGGATGCTGCAGCAAGAACACTTTTATCTTTCCCAATTTTTTCCTTGAAAAAAGACTATTCTTTTCATAGCAATGTAATAGCAACAATATCATTTTACTTCAAATGCATTCTACTCTTATAGAAATATGTGCATTATGGTATTTCATTTAGCCACATTCTTTGGTGAGGTGCACTAATCAACTCCTCTGAGCCGGGGGAGTGTAATTTTTCTGCTACAATGCCTAAAAAAACTGCATATCATCTGTGTCAATCATGTATAATACCTATATACAGTTTGAATATATATAAGTACTAGTATTTGTCTTTTGAATTAATTAGCAAATACATAGCACCTCTATATTTTGAATATAACTACTTTTATAAACTATATAAATACTTTATTACAACAATATATAACTTCTATATCTGGTTGGAATAAAAGTATAAAATTGTAGAAATAGTGTGCTTAAACTGTGTAACAACTGTATAGGAACTGAATAAAAGTTGCATATATATACTGAATATTGGTATAAATTTGCATAATTACTTCATATAATATTGTAACTACTATAAAGGACCTGTATATAAACTGCATATGACCTGTGTACAAACTGTGTAACTACTACGTAGGACATGTATATATACTGCATATAAAGTACTGCATATGAACTGTGTATTTCTGTATATCACCTGTATATATATTGAATATTAACTATATAACTACTTTTTATGACCTGTGTCAACAATGTGTAAGTTTTATATTTTATTGGAATGTTGGTTTAAATTTTTATAAATACTGCATATAAACTGCATATGACCTGTGTATAGACTGTGTAACAACTATATAGGACCTGTATATATACTGCATATGAGTTGTGTAATTTCTGTATAGCACCTGCATATATATTATTTATTAAACTATATAACTATTTTATATGACCCGTGTCAAGAATGTGTAAGTTTTATATTTTGTTGGTATAAATTTGCATAAATATTGCATATAAACAGCATATAACCTGTGTACATACTGTGTAACAACTATATACGACCTGTATATATACTGCATATAAAGTACTGCATATGAACTGTGTAATTTCTGTATAGCACCTGCATATATATTGGATATTAAACTATATAAGAACTGAATAAATGTTGCATATATACTAAATATCAACTGTGATCAACATAAACTATATATACTGAATATCAACTGTGATCAACATAAACTAACATTTCAGCATCAATTCTACAGAACTGTATCAATTACCAAAACATATAGTATTCAGCATAAGATTATATAATAAGAATCTCCGAGTGTATCAACACAAAATAGAAACAACCCTAAGCATTTCAACAATAAAACATATCTAACATCTATGCTTCAAAGACATTTCTAACTAAATTTGTTGCACACCATTCTTTTTCTTCAACAATCGACCAGTAGATTCATTTTCGCTAACTGTACATTGGCTTTGTTTCTTCTTTCCATAATCCCACAGTAACACACCATACCGAATACGAATAGCATCAATATCATCTAGATGATTAGAAATTTCAAGACCATCAAGCAAATACTCAGCAAAGGCAGCAACAAATACACCACAGTCCCTGCAAACATAATACATCATCAGTATAATAGACAAAAAGTATGTAAAAATGAGCAATTGAATGTGAATTCAATATATTACGTGTTATCTTGAGTTGGCAGTCCATCAACAATACGAATATCAAAAGAATTAGCCACTGAAAGTCCATCGCTCCTACTTGCCCAAAATTAAATACAAGAAAGAAAGTGTGGAATTAATTCTAAATATGTTGTAACTGATTTCTGAACACGAACGGCATGCCTTTCACCATGCATTGAATCATACACATAGATGCACTGATGTTTAAAAGATAGCCTCGCCAAAATCCAGTGAAACTCCTCAGCAAGATTAATTGGGAAAAAAATATTGTCAACGCTATTCCACGGGACATTGCATCTCATAAAAAATTCAAGCATGTACTCAACAATTTGATGTTCTTGAGTGATAAGTGTTACATCTCTATTGTTATCCACAAAATGCTTATACAAAGTCTGAATCAAGTAGTTGAACCAACAATCGGTGATTGTAAATTTAACTAAATCACAAACAGGCCTGTATTTTGACTTCTTTCATAAATAGTAAAAGATAACATCAATATGCTGAAAATACGAACAACAAAACCACATTAAAATGCTAAAAATGAATACAGAACATTAATTTAAATCGTATAAATACAAGCTACTTATATAACATGCATCATATCAACTACTGCATACAAACTGTGTATCTACAGTGTAGGACCTATATATATAATGAATAGCAACTACTACATTTAAACTATGTATCTACTGTGTAAACACTACATAGGACCTGTATATACATTGCATATTAAGTGCTACACATAAAATGCACATAAAGTGCTGCATAAATAAAGCATAAAACTTATATAACATGCATCATATGCAAAATTTCAGTATTCCAATTAGATTATCACTATAAAGTACAAAAATAAAAGATATATAACCTACTTAACTAACCAATTCATTACTTACTTAATCGGTTAACGGTACTCCTGGATATGCCAATGTGAAGAACCACTCTTTTATTTTAACAGTATCAACTCCATAGTCAAAATATTTTTGGAGATCATTGACAGAATTTGAATAAACAGGCCTGGAAAAGAATGTTACAAAAATTGTAATATATGATAAAATAAAGTAAAACAAAAAGAAAATTCAAACAGAAACTTACATCTATTTAACGCGCAACGATCTCACAACAAATCTCTTAAACTTTAATGACACTTTCTTATCATCAATTAGCTCCGTAATACTCTTCACAAAAGGATGCTTTATAGACAAGACACATTTCCTTGGCTGAGCATCTCTACACACTTAGATGATGGCCTTCAACTTTACCACAACCAAAATTAAATTTTGATAAAAATGGAAATTCACATACTGCCGCTGACTTACATAATCAATGAGGAATAGCAGGTATTTCATCCAACATAGCAGACGCAGCCACCATGTTTTCCTCAATTCTTTTAACATTATCACTTGCAGTTGCATCAACTTTCCTACCAATATCACATGCTAAATCAGTTGCAGTAGTTGTTGCAACACTCTTATCGAGTTGAGTGAACTTAGAAATTTTAGCATCTAGAATTTCTAACCAGTCAAGCTATAATACCCGTGCTTATTCCTAGCTAGAAATCATCTCAGGGATGCTGGTACTTGCTTTGAAATACAAATATATTTTTTTACCCATGATAATTTTGAGATTTCTACTTTCTATCACGTGAAAAATTGAGTTAGCTTTCTAACGATATCAATTTTGTCCAAATCCGACACCAGACGAGGAAGTTATAGATGTTTTACTCATAACTGACCGAAACGCCCAGTGCGAAGTCCAAGTTGACGGACCGCCAAACAAGTGATGGACCGCCACTTTGACCGCCACAGCCAAGGCAGTAGGGCTACGTTCTGGATAAGGATTGACGGATGAGTTGATGGACCGTCAGATTTTTTACGGACCGTCATCCAAGCGTCAACTCTTATCCAGTGAACCCCATTTTTGGTCCACGTATGACGGTCGAAATGATGAACCGTCAAGTTTCTGACGGACCATAAGTCGGGTCGTCACACGCCACGTTCAGTTTATTTCTAGGCCGTTTTAACAGGGATATTTTGATCACTTACCACTCACCGATATATACCCAGGTGAGTCCAAATTCAACCATTTTTGCTCATTATTATTTCACAAACAAAAACTAGGATTTCTCTCTAAATTTAATATTCAAGAACAAGACCCAATCTTCTTAAAAAAATCAAAGGATTTCAAATCCTTCAAGTTCAGAAATATCAAGAACCTTGAGTCAGGTATGCTTAGTGTTCATCTATGGATCCATTTCATTCATAGAGCTCAAGAACCATGTTTTAAATATTATTTTGTGATTGTTTTGTTGTGATATGAGCATGTACATGTTGATGATTATCATTTAAGTTTCAAGATGATATCTAAAGGTGTTTTCATGAAGTATATGTGTTTGTTAGTTGAAACCCATGATCTTTATGTGGCTTAATATGTTGAAATTCATGAACACACTTAAGCTAAAAGAATGCATGCAAAGTGTTTGATAATATGCCAAGGATGATAGAATTCATGTCCCATGATTTAATGGTGCTTAAATGACAAGCCCATGCTCTATGCTTTATGATTTCCCATGAATTCCATGTGAGTGATATGCGTTGTTGTTGTGATATGGATTGACCATGATATATAAGTTATGCAAGTATATACATATTGTATGAATTTCCCTTCCATGTATAAGATGTTGAGAACTATGCTTAGTGTGAAATCCCCTACTCATGATATTATAAATTGTGGACTCTACTCTTATGATCAAGTCAGTCATGTGTGTCAGTTTCCTTCCATCGAGTCCTAGGGGTACTTGTACCCGAAAAATATAGTTGTGTGCCTAGAGCCATGTAATGTTATCACGATAATCTCAGTCAATCCATGATCTATAGAACTCAGTCGGTCATGTGACTCAAGAAACCTCAGAAATCTCATGATCTCAGTTAATTCCCAGATAGTAGTACTATTCCGTCAGTCAACGGAAGTCAGTTACTCAGTCCATGTATCGTCAGTTAAATCATGTTCAGTCTCTTTAGATGGGAGTAGAAGTTAGCATCGAGTGAACCCAAGGATGGGAACTCACCTGCCAGTTTAGGGTGTGATTCTCAGTAATCAACCTTGTGTTCCAGAACTACGTAGCCAGTGTAGGTTGAGACATCTTAGCTTGTCAGATTAGGGTTGATGAGGTGGCTTAATCTGTCAGTTTAGGGTTCGCACCATTCTCATTTTGAGTACCTTCCAGCTAAGGGTCACTCACAGTTTTCCTTACCAGTGGTGCTGTATTGACACCCTTCCAGTCGGGGCAGAGATTGGACCCCAACTTAGCTATATGCGTTGTTGGGGCATGTCGGTTAAGCAACTACCTCCCACAGTTTCAGTCCCAGTCTCAGTAAAAGAACTCAAATAGTTCTTCAGATTTTAGTAAATCAGGACTGTCAGATACAGTCCATTCAGTTACAGAACGGAACATAGATAGTTCCATTAGATTCAGGACTGTCAGACACAGTCATCTATATTATCAGAATTTCAGTATTTGTCATGCTAGATATCAGTAGATCATGTATTAGTGTCCAGATCTAAATATCACGTAATCACGATCTCAGTTACTATGTATGCATGTTTGCACTCTCATGTTCATATCAGTCAGTCAATAACATCGTTCATACATGTAAACCCTTGCATTTAGCCTACCTCACTAGTATACTCAGTACTCCTAGTTGTACTGACGCATTTGCGCTATGGTGCTTTCTTTTATGCTACACTATAGGTTCACAAACACGAGTTTCAGATCAGCAGTAGCAGTAGCATTCCAATCGCAGAGTTGCAGTGAGTTCTCATGCATTTGAGGACGATATTATTTTATTTTATTTATTATTTCAGTTCAGTTTTGCTAGACGGAGTTAGTTGTAGACATATTTCTTCAACTCCATATTCAGATAGTATTTAGAGGCTTTCAGATTTGATCCAGATTTCAGTTGTTTTGGGTATTCGTTACCCGATATGGATGTTATGATTTGTCAGCTATTTTATTCAGTTGAACCTTATGGCCTATGGTTCATGTTTTCCAAATTATTACGTCATATATTGTAGTATACAAGTACAGATATCATTCATGGGTTAGCTTGTGGTCCCTCGGGAGCATGGGCACCGTGTAGCAATCCGGTTCAGAAAACCGGGGCGTTACACAAGCTCATTCTGGATAAGCTCTGTCACATCACCTTTTTTTTGTGTCTTTTGATCACGAAAAGGTTGAGTAAATTTAGACACTTTAGAATCAGTAAAATTAGACCAATCACTATAAACCTGACTATTTCTACCCTTCCCTATATCCTTATTTTCACCTGAGCTTTGTGTGAACTTCAAAAAATCAAATTTGGAAAATTCTTCCAAGCACCATCCATAAAAGTTTCAGCTGCAGAATCAACATCGACATGACCACCTATAAAATTAACTTTCTCTCCAACAGCATCCACCGAATGCCCAATTACGTCACCACCTACACAATTTGTTGCTTTCCCTACATCAACCATCGAATTGTCACTTATATGATCCACTTCCGGTACAACATCATTTTATTGTCCCACATTAGGTGGATCATTAACTTAATCATCACCTGTACCACCAACATTAGGTGTCTCATTGTCTTTTTTATTTGAGTTGTTACCATCGTTATCACCAATTGATGTACCAACCTGTAAAAAAAACTTTGTAAAATAAGTACAATAGTGTATATAAGTTTTGTTAAAAAAATAGGAGAAATTCAGGAAAAGAATACTTTCGGCTCATTCTTTATATCTAGAGCTCGAAAAATCAATTCAACTAAGGATTTCATAAACTTCTCCATCGAGGAAACCTTTTCCGTTAACTAAACATAAAAGGTAAAAGTCAACACATCAATTAACAAAAACATATAAATATTAATAAAAACCTTCGACATACCATTTTAACATCACTTATCAAAAGTTTTAATTCATTATCTGAGCTCGACTGACTATATTCTTGTTTACTGGTGCTAGGTAAATCAACAGAGTGCACAACTGCATCCACAGGTTTGAAATCAGGTAATTAAAGGATTGTTTTTTCAAGAACTGTCGGCATAACGTTACGCAACACAACCTGCACATACAAAACAACACTCAATATTTAAGAAGAACATTATAATTTAACAAAGCATATATAAATTACAATTTAAAACAACGATATACCTGCTCTTGCCTAATATAAAAAAATGCAGACTTGACCTCCTTGTATGTTTGTCTATACTTTACAAACCAATTCAGTATACATGGCACACCATCACCCACTCGGTCACCAATATGGACATCGGCATAAAGATAGCACTCATAAAACCAACACTGAAATGCAAGAGGAAAACCAGCACAATGATACATAATTTTTTGCTGATAAACCTTAGACTTCATTGACTCCAACATCAGACGAAAACATAATTTTTCCCAAGAAAATATTTCATGGTTTCCAGATTCAACCAATAAGAAATCATTCTTAGTTATAACATAACTATACGTGACAGAAAAAATAATGGAATAAATGAAGAACAAAACAGAAATTTGTAAAGCATCTTCATCACATCGCCACTTTTTTTCCCTGAAACACTCTTCTAAATAAAGCTTAGTGACCTTGGACTTTCCTGAAAAATACAACTCCATCAGCTTACTTTCTTCACTAACAACAAACTCATTATTGTAATTTTCGGTACATTTTAAGCCGCTAATTATAGCAAATTTTTGTAAGCTGAAACGTAACCTAGTGTTATTCACTTTAATCCATATTTCATCATCTCTCTCACAAACAAGTTCCCTAAGCAACATTCCATGGATAAGTTGATTTTGAGAAAAAACATTTGGTAAAGATAAGAAATACCCAAAGCAACAATTGTTGAACAAATCAAGTTGCTTCTTGTCCAACTTAGATTTCAATGCAGTCACAATACCACAATTGCGTGCACACTGAGATGACACTTATAATGATCAGATGGACCAAGAAACAAATCCCAAGCCTGCAATACATAAGTGTACTTTTAGGTATAAATATTTCAAAAAGCTACATATACTACTCATACAATATTCATTACAACAGTGTTGCTAATTGTACACAGTTACAATATAAATAGTCAAACTATCCACAGGTTTTATACAATCCTGATACACAAATAGTTATACAGTCAATATACACTAATTTTACTCATACAGTATAAATATTCAAACTATACACAGTTCTTATACAATCCTGATACACAAATAGTTATACAATTAATGTACACTAATTTTACTAATACAGTATTCACTACAACAGTGTTGCTAATTTTACACAATTATAATATAAATAGTGAAATTATACACAGTTCTTATATAATCCTGATACACAAATAGCTATACAGTCAATGTACAGTAATTGTATTCATACAGTATAAATATTCTAACTATGCATAGTTCTTAAACAATCCTGATGCACAATTAGTTATACAGTCAATGCACACTAATTTTACTCATAAGTATAACTATTCAAACTATACACAGTTCCTATACAATCCTGATACACAAATAATTATACAGTCAATGAACACTAAATTTCACAAAAATCACTAACCAATATATTTCATATACAACACTGACACATATTATATACATCAATAACACATATATTTCAAACATACACAAACTCTACACAACAAGAGAACATCTATCAGACATAATTAATACACACAAAGCACAAACAATGTACCTCAAAATCAGTTAATTTGGATATTTTTCTCTTCCAAGGAACTTTTTCACTTTTCTTTTTGGATGATTGAGCATCATCTTCTCCATCATTTGATCGATTCCTTTTTTCGTTTTTCAGGGAAGAACAAGAGCATCTCCTTCATCATTCACACTTATCTTCTTCTTTCCTTTAGATGACTTACCATCATCTTCATCATTTTTTTAATCACTGGTTTTTTGGGTTTTTTCTGAATAACAACAAGATCTGAATCATCACTCACATCTGTATGTGCCTTTTTTTAGCTGATTTTTTTGTTTCGCCATTGATGGATCACCTACTAATTTACCTCAAGACCTAGTAATTCGACTAGGACTAGCATGAACATTCTTCAAATCGTTCAATCGAACATCAGGATTTGTTAAATCTTCAAAATCATCATCAGGAGCAACGAAATTAGGATCATATCTTATACCTTTACCAGCTAATTTCATATCAGTATTAACTTTTTTCTTCATTTTCAGCACAACAAACGTCAGAAAACCTAATCGCAAAGAATAGTTTGAAAAAGGTAAGGGGACTGTAGGTACTGGTTATTTTTTTTTTCGAGAAAAGGACAACTGCAAACATTTATCCTTTAGCGTTAACTATAGGTACAAGTTATTTTTTTTTTTCGGGAAAAGAACAACTGCAAAGGGCGCATGTGATTTTTTTTATTCTTTAGCGTGTGGTTTATTAAAATAGAGAGCGCGTGTAGCTTATAAAACAAAGGGCTAATAAATGGTATTAAAAACAGCCGAAGTGTTACTTTTGTCCATTACTTTTGGAAAAAGCTACGTGGTGTTCTTTTTCCTTTTATTAACTCAACACACCTAAAAAAATTAATTATGAGTATATGTTATTAAATTAAATTTTTAATAATATTTTAAAATTTAAAATTTGATTATTATTATTTACTCATATAGCTTTTTCATACTAGAAATAAAGAAGAAAAAATGTAATAATTTCTCTTTTTTTTTTTACAGATTAGACAAATAAATTAACCCAATTTCTAATACAAGAACTTTTTTTTTCAACCAATATCTTTATTTTATTAATATAAAACCGAACTTAAAGAGTTAAAAGATGCATAAGCATATTTGACAACCCAACAAAGAAAACAAGAGGTCCATACTGATTTGTCTAACAATGTAAGAGAAAATTTTGCCATATTGTGGGCTACCATATTTCAAGATCTAGGAATATATGTAATTGAAACTTCTTCAAACATCCTTATTAGCTTTCATATATCTTCGCACGTGGTATCTATCTCCCATTAAGCTACAGGCTCTTCATAATCATATCCACTACATTCTTTGCGTCTGATAAGATCTGCACCTTTGTCCATCCATTTTATTGAGCTTTTTCCAATGCAGTCCGTATTGCAAGCGCTTCTGCAATGATGGTCTTCCCAACTAATTGAATTGGGGAGCGAAGGGCTTGAAGCAAATTTTCAGAGCTATCCATAGCTGTCATTCCAATGCTTGTCATATTTTTCTCCTTTTGTAAGCTAGCATCTGCAAACATAATCACAAAATCTTGTGCTACAATAATTGTATTAGTAGTAGTATAGTCAGGACCAAATGTGCGAGAAGGCATAGCAAGTGAACTGCTTTCATATTCCTGAAAATCAAAAAGTGCCTTGTTTATAATTTCATTAGATTCAGGGATTACACCATTAAAGTTCCTATCGTTTCTAGCCTTCCAAATTTGCCACTATTTTTCCTTTTTACGATTGTTTGCTTCCAAAGGCTTACGCGGGACTAAGTACAACGAAATTGAGGCTGTAGTAATCCTTTCCATCAAATCTATTAGTAGGCATATTTATGACTCCTTTTCAACATGGATTACCTTTTTTTTTTATTTCAAAAGAAGTGATTTTTTTTATAAAATTTTAATTTTAAATTCATGGAATATTTAAGACCTAAAGATATAAGAATATTTTGGTATTTTTTTGGTTCATTTTATTTGTTCATTTTTTTTATTAATATAAATATTAAAAAATAATAAATGATATGGATAATTTTATCATATTATCCTTTGAATAAATTTAATACTTTAAAAAATTACAACATAATAAATCGTATTGAGTGTTAAAGACAAGGAAAAATATATAATTTTTTTATTAATTTTACAAATTGAATAAATATTATTGAACATATTAAAATACTCCTTCCATCTCAACTTATCCATCCCAAATTTACTAATTTGATTTCTCATTTTACTTGTCTTTTTTCATTAATCAAGACAAGAATTTTTTTTTTCCCATTATATCCTAAGTAATTGATTACTCCTTGTTACTAGCATTGAATTATCACATCTCGAAAAATATTGTAAAAACTTTGGTAATCCTATAATCTTAATTATTCATGCAAAAAATGCTTTGGTATCGGTCATATAATAACTCCATTAATATTAGAACTAACAACATGACACAATTAATAGGGGCAAAATGGTAAAGTTACTTTAACAATCATTGTTCTCTTAATAGTTGTGTCATCTCAATTTGGGACGGATAATTTGAGACGGAAGGAGTAAAAAATAATAAATAAAGATCGAGGAAGGGAGTTATTTGATACTCCCTCCATTTCATTTTACTCGTCTCAATTTGACATTGTACATTGATTAAGAAAAATAGTTAATAACATGACTACTTTATCATAGTATATCTATTAAATGATATTTATATTTTAATTTGGAGAAAAAATAAGTAATACTAAGGGTAACTAAGAGAAAAATATTATCTTGTCTTGATTAATGAAAAATGACACGTAAAATAAGAAATTAAATTTGAAAATTTGAGAGAGTAAAATGGAACGGAACACGAAGGGAGTACTATAATTTTAATTTAGGCAAAATGACCTTCTGGACTCCTGTACTATGTCGGTTTTGTAAGTTGGACACTTCCACTTACATGTTTGTCATCTGGATCCTTGAACCCACTAAAAAGCAATATTTTAAATCATTTTTTGGTGAGTGTAACACACTCTCCCCCACGTCGGCTGCCACGTCTGCCACGTCATTAAAAAAAGTAGTACATTAAATTCCAAGTCATTTTTAAAATGCTACATAACAAATTAAATGATAAATTAATTTAATTAAATAAGAAAAATTTATAAATTGTAGAAAAATTTGAATAATCATGTTTTTATTTTTGCTCACAAATTAAACATCAAATCCATTCCAAATAATTAAAATTCTTCTCCAACTAATTTAAATTTTTAACTATAAGTTCATATATACAAATATAATAAAATTTTTATTTTTAAATTTGAATATTTTTAACAAATTCACAAAAAGTTTAATATTTTTCAAGCGAAATTCAATATTTTTTTTCAATATTCACTATCACTCACTTTCAATTTTAATCCCAAAAAAAATAAAAATATTTCAAATTTAAATTTTAATTAAAAAAATGAAAAGAATTGAATTGAAAGGAAAAATTAAAATAAAAAATAAAAAGTGAACGTGTGTGGGGGAGGGGGGCTAGAAGAGTGTTGGGGGTGGGGTGTGGGGGCTGGAAGGGGATGGGGGTGGGGACAGGGATGGGAGGGGTGTGGGGTAGGGAGGGGTTGGTGGGGTATGGGGGGTTAGAGATGGGCTGGGGTGGGGGTGGGGTATGGGGGGTTGGAGATGGGCTGGGGTGGGGGTGGGGTATGGGGGGTTGGAGATGGGCTTGGGTGGGGGTGGGGGTGGGGGTGGGGTATGGGGGGTTGGAGATGGGATGGGGTGGGGGTGGGGAAGGGATGGACGGGTGTTGGGGTGGGGTGGACGGGCTGGAAGGGGCTGGGGTGGAGTGGGATGAGATGGGTGAGGGGGTGGGGGGATGGGCTGGGGTGGAGTGGAGTGGGGAAGGGTTTTTCTTCTTTTTAAAAAATATATTATTTTTAAATTTTTTAAAATATTTTTAAATTAAAAAAGATGGAGGAAAAAAAGAGCCTTTTTTATTTTTTTAATTTAAAATTTTTTATTTTATTTTTAAATTATTTTATGGAAGGGGCTGGGGTGGGGATGGGCTGGGGTAGTGTGGGGAAGGGAAAAAAATATTATTTTTATATTTAAAAAAAATTAAAAAAGATGAAGGAAAACAAAGATCATTTTTTATTTTTTTTTTAATTTTAATTTTTTTTTAATTATTGTAATGTAAAATTGGCCAAAAATTGACACCCACTCGCACCCCAGGCGAGTGACTACACTCTCCTTGTCCTAGTCATCATTTTAATGCCACATAGGCGAGATCAACGGTCAAAGGGTGCAAAATGTTGCTTTTTAATGGGTTCAAGGTTCAGATGACAAACATGTAAGTAAAAGTGTCCAACTTACAAAACCGACATAATACAGGGATCCAGAAGGTCATTTTGACTGAAATTTAAGAAACTAATATAGATTTTTAATCTAACTTAGACAGTGAATTAAACACCAACTTTCAGTGTCTAAGTGAATTAAGCTAAACGAATCCCAAGAGTGAAAAAGGTTTACTTGTTTGCACTTTTCAAAATACAACTCTAAATTGTTTAAAATTTTCCTGGTTAAACACCAACTTAAAATAAAGCAGAAAAAATTGAGAAAAAGAAAAAAAATATCATGATCAAATAGACACATGCCGATGAATTAATTATTAGAAACTAGAATTTCTGTAAATATTGCAATATTTCAGCAAGAAAATTCTGGAAAAAATTATATAAATGTGGGAAGAAAAAAAATAGTTGCAAATAATAGGTTGCACAAAGAGATTATATTTAATTTTGGTGGCATTGACATTGAATTTGAAGAATAAGAAGAAGAAAAATAAGAAGATGAAAAATGGTGAAGATGTCACAAAAGTAAATAGGTAAAGAAAACCAGTGGACCCCACAAGCCCATTGTCAATCAAATGATAGGCCTCATTCAACTTTTGTTGGTTGAGTGAGACTCAAAATAATTTTTTTCTAATCTTTTTTTAGTGCAGACATTATTGTAGCTGTGTTCATTCAAAGAATAATAATTAAAATATATAAATAGTTAGATGTGTTTAACTTTTTATTAGTCTATGTGATACGGAGCAGGATACGGTTATAAATAAATCTAAATTTGCATTGCTTAATAGCTATCGAAAAATATGTTAATCTGAACTTTACTATGTTTAATTAGCTCTGATTCACCGCTTCCATCTAGAAAATGAAGGCTTTGTTTGATCTTTTATGATATTTCAATATTTTTTTCGTTCTATTTTATGTGATATATTTTATTTAGGTGTGGATTTTAAAAAAATAAACTTATAAATATTTAAATAATTATCAAATAAGAAAAATATTTAAACAAACATTCCGAGGAACATTGTTTGCAAAAATCTCACTTATTTGTTTAATCGGGAAGCAATTGGTGATATGCTGCTACTTTTGTTTTTATATTTTCCAAATTTCTTGTCGTCCAGTTCAATGGGCCAATGGCTGAGCTACTTGCTTCTTTCTGTGGAGTTCTGGGTGTTGTGGTTCTTTTAGCAAAACTTTATTTAATTAAGGTCAAGTACGATTGACCCTCAACTTGGCATAATCTTTTATTTTACTGTACTATTTAAAGTAGCTATTGTTCATTTTAAGCACTAAAAATGATCATAAACTATGTTACTTTGACTTCTTTTCGCACAAACTCTAGCACGTGAATTGCACTTGCTTGCTGCCAATATGAATTAAATGGATAATTTATTTATGTCAACTCATTTTAAATTGCTACATCATTTTATACATCCTAATTTATTTTTAAAATAAAAAATAACTAAAATCATCTTCCCCTCCCCACCCAATCCGTCTCTTTAACCCCCATTAATGAAAGTTGAATTTTTTATTTTTTTTATGAACTTTTTTAATCGAGGCATTTACAGTCACTATATCGTTGAAATCTCTTTTCCTGGAGATTTATTGACATATTTGAGTCTTAATTTTTTAAAATTAAAACTTAATTAACAAAAAAACATGAATACTGTTGAAAGTTAAATTTACAAAGAATGGGTGTTTGAAAGTGAATCTTGTGGATCAAATTATATTTTAATAATCACTACCAGAAAAATTCCTATTTTTTGAATGAAAAAAGTAGTCGGAAATTTCTGACTACTTCAGTCGAAAAATATACTTTTTTATTTTTATTTTTTACAAAATATTATTCCGATAGTGTTTGTGACTACAACAGTCAGAATGTTTGGCAGAAAATTACAGAAAATATATATTCCGACTACTGTAGTCGGAAATAAAAATAATAAAATAAATATATTACTAAATATATAATCATGCCCTTATACGAAAATTAAATAATTAATATATAAATTATTAAATATTCATTTCCGACCATTGTAGTCGGAAATAAAAATAATTAAATAAATATATTATTAAAAATATAATCAGATCCTTATACAAAAATTAAATAACTACTTAAATAAATTATAAAATATTTATTCCCGACTACAGTAGTCGGAAATATAAATAATTAAATAAATATAGTATTAAATATATAATTAGACCCTAATACAAAAATTAAATAAATAATTAAATATGTATTTTCGACTACTGTAGTCGAAAATATAAATAAATAAGTAAATTACTAATATATACTCAGAATTTTTGGCGGAAAATATATATTCCGACTACTGTAGTCGGAAATAAAAATAATAAAATAAATACATTACTAAATATATAATCATTTCCTTATACGAAAATTAAATAATTAATTATATAAATTATTAAATATTTAATTCCGACCATTGTACTAGGAAATAAAAATAATTAAATAAATATATTATTTAATATATAATCAGACCCTTATACAAAAATTAAATAACTATTTAAATAAATTATAAAATATTTATTTTCGACTATTGTAGTTGAAAATATAAATAATTAAATAAATATATTATTAAATATGTAATTAGACCCTTATACAAAAATCAAATAACTATTTAAATAAATTATTAAATATGTATTTCCGACTACTCTAGTCGGAAAAGTTAAATAATTAATTTTATTAAAATAAGGACCGACTGAAGTAGTCGGAAATGTTATTATATAGGATATAACCCGTCTCTCTCTAAACCACTTTCCCAATTCTCTCTCACTCTCTAACCCTCCTCTTTCTCTAAGCTAGGGCGACCACAGCGACAACGACGACGTCGTTGGTCGAGTGGTAATGGCGACGACAACGACGACCCTGGTGGAGTCTTAACGGCGCCGGAGACCACAACATTTCTAAGTTGGAAGCTGCCTCGAGGTGTGATTTGCCTCTAAGACAGATTTGCTTCAATTTATGATTTTCATTTCTAAGACAGATTTGTTTATGTTTTCTTTAGTTATTCTGTAGAGACCAAAAAATATTGTTGCTTTTGCTCTCAACAGGTAAGCCTCATTGTCATTCTTAGAAGTCTTGTTCTCCATTTTCAATTTCTGTCCAATTCTCTGTAAAAAAAGCTGATATGGAATTCACACACTGAATTTCTTTTTTCTGGTTTCTGAAATTTCATGCATTGATTTTCTAGTTTTTGGAATTTGCACAATAAACTGTTGTTCAAATCCCTGAAGGTCTTGACTGTATGTATTTGAGTAATAGACTTCCCAACAATTGAAGACAAACATTGTTTTGCGTGTGAAGTTCCTTATCTGATCTTGTTTATTGCTTGCTGTTGTGTTGCCATGTTATTTTGGGATGAATAAATGCATCTAAATATAGTACTGTATGTTTGGAAAATATTTTGAATGTTAACGATTTAACCCGATAACCAAATTGATAACAATCAATAACCGATAAACCGATAACCGATAAGCCGATATCTCAATGGATCTTAATGGTTTAGCTTTATTACAAACCGATAATCATTATGTCAAATCGATAAACTTCAAAACCGAACCGACCGATATGCATCCCTATCTTCACTGATTCAAGGTAAAAATTTATTCTATTTTCTACGTGATCTATTTTTAGTACCTTTGATTGATGAGCAGACCCTAGTCTTCATTGTTGTGTCATTTATGGTACAAGATTTTATGAACGTGTCATAGTAAAACCTTTTCAATGTTTTCAACATGCGCTTTCTTTTTATTTTTTTCTTTTAAATTCTATACCTCATCTGCTGGTCTCTTTTTTTGCCTATCTTTTATCTTGTTTGTGAAGCTATCACATGGATTGGATTCTTTTCACTGATAAAAAAATTGTTCTTTAATTAAAATATTCTATTGTTGTTGTCTGCTTTACTACGTTTTATTGAACCTCTTAGTTTTTTGCTTGTGTCAACTGCATAGTAGCATCTCTAAACAACCCTGTTATTGTTTTGTTTCTTTTGTTTTTGTTTCTCTTCTCTATTATTATTGTTGTCGTTCTTTTGTAGATGAAAAATGAAGATCGTACATGGATGTATAATAGACTTTATCCTAACCATGCGGGGTTGAGGGAGGAATATAAAGCTGGGGTAGCTGGATTTATTGCTAAAGCAATGACACTTAATGATTTTCTTATTGAAGGGACAATTAGGTGTCCTTGTTGGAATTGCAAGTGTTGCAAGTTATTGAGTCCAGATGATATTACATCACATCTTTATAAGAAGGGTTTTATGTTGAATTATACTGTGTGGACAACTTATTGAGAGAGTAGTGCTGCCAATAATTTTGCTTTTCAGAATTATGTTGAAAGTCCAATAAGAGAGAATAATGTTGAAAGTTCACGATATAGTGAGATGGTCAGGGATGCTTTTGGGACATACTCAGGGGCTCAAAATGAACCAAATGATGAGGCTAAGCACTTTTATGAATAATTAAAGGAAGCTAGTCATCCTTTGTATGAAGGAGCAGTGTATTCTAAGTTATCTGTTGTCGTTCGGTTACTGAGTATTAAGTCAGATTATTCAATTTCTCAAGAGGGCATGAACTCTATCATTGGACTTATGAATGAACTTAACCCAAATAAACTTGACTTACCCAAAGATTTCTACACAACAAAGAAGTTGGTTTCTAAGTTAGGACTTTCATCAGAGAGGATTCACTGTTGCGAGAAAGGTTGCATGTTATTCTATAAGGAAGATACAAATTTAGAACATTGCAAATTTTGTAATCAGCTTTGTTATAAAGAAGTCATACATGCCAAAGGGAAGAAGGTTCCTGTGAAGTCGATGCATTACTTATCCTTTATACCACGGTTAAAGAGGTTGTATGCATCAAGGAGCTCTGCCCCTCAAATGAGATGGCACTATGAAAATAAAAGACCAACTGGTATTTTATGTCATCCGTCAGATGGATAAGCATGGCAGCATTTTGATAGTGTGTATTCAGATTTTGCTAGTGAACCAAGAAACATTAGGTTGGGATTATCTACTGATGGATTCACTCCATTTTCAACCTCAGCTACACCATATTCATGTTGGCCGGTGTTTGTGACTCCTTATAATCTCCCACCTGAAATGTGTATGACGAGTCAGTATATACTTCTTATTACACTGCACTCATCCGTATGCTTCTTCTATCTACATCATATGGAATCAGACTGCTTCCTCCTTCTGTACAGGGTGAAAATGACTTACTTGAAACTATCATCTGTGCTAGACTTTTTCTGTATTTGTAATATATCACTACAGTGGGATCCAAACCTGCCATTTTTAAGTTGAGAAGTCAAAGCAAGGAGTTACTTTTACTAGAGTATATTACACGATAAACACATTTGTTCTGCAATGTGGACTGTTAAAGGTACTTATTTTACATCAACAAGTTAAATTTGTTATCTTTTTATGTGAAGAGTCAATGGTTGAACTTGCTCCGTATAACCAGTCCTTATATACAGCTAATTGTTTTATATTGTGGTTCTTTTTTCCAGGTGCTTAATAAAGATAATCAATGGCATCAAAATGTCTTGATAAAGGACGACATAAGAAAGGTAAGAAAGGAATTGATAATCTTCCCGCAGGTCAATATACACCACCACCATCACCACCTGTTACCAAAACTCTTCAACAAGGTACTTCAAATATTTTTCCTCCTCAAGGGAAAATATTTCACTACCAAATGCATTTTTCATGCCCCCACCGCCCCACCAGTTTTAGCCCTCTTCTTCCCACAATAGTCTGCATAGTAGCTCTTCATCTGTACCTTCAACATCATCCACACCAAGCCTTTCTGGATTGAGAATTGGAGGTGCTAGCACATCAACATCTCCATCCATTGATAGTGCTACAACATCTAATGCTACAGTAGCTGCTTCCCAAATTCTGAAATTTAAAGATGTAGTAGAATATGACGGCAATAACAGACTAATAATCGCCCCTGATGGTGGTAATGGGTAAGTAAACCTTATGTTTTTCTGTAATTTTTGAAATTTTTGAAAGATAAGATAATTTAATATAATTTTATTGCAGGTTCATTCCCACATCTAGCGGCGGACATATGATTATAGAATCAATTAAACCATTTTACACGGAGTCGTGGGGTAGTTGGAACGAGAATAAACTTGACGTCAGAGTTCTTATGTGGAACCAGTTTGTGGTATAATCAAAATCAAAGAATTTAACATTTCAATATGCTATCAATGATGAATTTACCTTTGTATCCGTCAATTCATTTCATGACTATAGATTAAACTATTTTGGAGACAAAGTGTGCATGGAATTCTTGTCATGAAAATAAAATACAACGCATTTTCAAGTTCAAAGCAACTCTACGGATCAAAGAACACTTATATGAGGCTCGAAGGTTCTTGAAAAAACCTGATTAGCTGAATGCTGATGTGTGGGTCCAGTTCTTGGAAAAATGCGATACTCTTGAATTAAGGGCGAGGAGGGAACGGTCAAAGAAAAATAAAGTGACTCAAACGGGTGGCTCATTGCATACAGGAGGTTCGATGAATTTCGCTACCCATCGACGAAGACTGGTAATATTAGCTTAAATTTCTGATTTGTTCGATTTAGTTCAATATTTTAAATCGTCACATAGTGAAGCTGTGTGGGGCTCTTTCGATTCACTATTGTTGTTATCTTGTTGTTGTTGTTCATCTTGAAGTCTAGTGAAACCGTGTGTGGCCTATTTTGATTCACTAGCATTGTTGTTGACATCTTGTTGCTCTTGTTGTTGCTTGTTTCTTTTGATGTGAACTTGATCTTGCATCACACTGCCTAATGGTTTTAGAAAGTAAGAAGAAGAGAATTAGTGATTTAGTTAGATGGTTCTAGGTCACAGTTGCCTTAACTGCAGCTGTTGTTGTTGTTGCAGTAAATGGGCTCACTACATTAGTAGCAGATGCGGCAACAACTGTTGTTGCTTCAACCTCTACTGAGGACTGGGGTTCTGTATGTGCAAAAGATATTATCTTCGCTACGGCTGTTGAATGATATAAACCTCTTCTTCAAAAACACCATGCAAGAAGCATTCTTCACATGTAATTAACGAATGGGCTAATTTAAAGTGATAGCAATATACAATATAATCTTATTATTGTACCCTTTACTACATGGGTGAATATTTATTCAAAATCAATAACCCCAACCTGTTAGTAACCTTTGGATATATTCTATCACAAGAGGTTACTTTGTCATTATTTGGACTGAAAGGGAGTTGGAGATTGCTAACTCATTTGGAGTGCAGTAACTCTGCCTACGTATTTATAGAATGACTGGCTGTTCAGGCTAGGCTTCTTACCTAGGAGAGATAGATAGATGCTTCTTATTTGATACACAGGCAGTGCAATTGAACCAGCACTTGTTTGTAGACTGCACTTGGACTAAACTGGCAAGGATCCCGTTATGCAATGGACTGAAATTCAGGTACAAGCCGGAGAGGTGATAGCTGAAATCTGGGGGTTAGAAATTGTTTGATGGAGTAAATGTACATATTGAGGTTGTAGTTACAGAGTAAGAAGAGAAATTTAGAAAAGAGAGAATTACCTAAACTGTCTAAGAGATGTACAAGTTTTTTGCAGCATCTACCATGTAACTAGTGACTGTTCAACGAGATGATTGCTGAAATATGGGGGGATAATCTATCATAGATGGACAACTAGGAATTAGAAATTATTTAGAGGAGTAAATGTACATATTGAGGTGGTAGTTACCGAGTAAGAAGAGAAATTTAGAGAGGATAGATTTACTTAAATTTCTTAAGATGTAGAAGTTTTTTGCAGCATCTACAATGTAACTAGTTACTATTCTAAAGCCTAACTTGTGTATGTTATTGTTCAAAAGTTGGAAGGTTTTATATCACCTTATTTTATTGCATCTAATATGAGTTCAAGGAAAAAAGAGTTTCAGCAATACAATATTGTTATGATCATCTACTCTTGACTCAGCACCATCAACACCCACTGGTAGGATCATCTAGACTTAGTTCAGCACCATCAACACCATTGTCATAATCATGATTAGCACCATCTATCAATGCTTCCACTATAGGTGCAGAGTTTGTTAAGCACTCTTTGTTTCCTGCAGACACACAGTCACTCTTTGTTTCCTACATATAGGGTAATGTAAGTTCATCAGAGAACATGTCTTGATACAAAAAATTTCCTTGTCGATGGGTGGTAGCATATATATATATCCTTTATACAAACTGCTATATCCAATAAGCACGTATGTATATGACTTAGGAGAAAGTTTCTATTTCACTTTAAGATAAGGAAAGCAATAGGATCCTGAATGAATGATCAAAGTACTACATCCCCTGGGTTGCTACCCGGACTTGTCTTCATACTTGTATTATCTTTTTTTCTAAAATTTTGCAGGAATATGAAAATGGGGGAAAAGAGCGTCCTTTTCTTGAGGTCTACGAAGAGACGCATAGAAAGAAAAACAAGGACGGTACAAGAGGAGATTGGGTCGAACCGCGTGCTAGGATTGCATATGTAAGATAATAACTTTTACATACATTGTTTTATTATTACTCAACTTTGCTTGTTTACGTACTGACAAATATTTTTTCTTTCAGGAAGAATTTAAAAAAAGTATAGAAGAGTGGAGGAAAACACAACCTACTTCAGAGGATGGTACTATGGTCCAACGATCACCTGCAGAGCTGAATAATATGTGGACAACTGTGATAGGTGGTCCAAAGAACACAAATATCTCAAAATATATTCAAACTTTCAATGACACACCTAAATTTTACGGAAGTCCTTTTACCACTTAGCTCATTTTTGTAAAAATTGACATTCGATTTGTTTGATTTAATTATTTAATATCGATTTGATTTTCTAATTTTTGACTTGACGAAAATGACAACCGTAATCAAACTTAAATAAATTCGATTTGGTTCGATTTCTGCAAATTTGATTTGATTTTTTTAATTTCTTTTTTGATTTTGAAGATTAAAGTAGTGAGTGACTGAAAGTGAGTGGTGACTTCCAATTTATCTTTTTTTTTTTTGCTACTTTAATGTCTGAATTATTTTTTTTTAAAAAAAATTGTATTACTTTCTTAAATAATTCATTTAGTCTCGGAGGATTTTTTTATAAAATTAAATAGTATACTTGTTGATGGTAGTGAGTAGTGACTCTTGAGTACGTTGATGAAAGCGAGAATTGAGAATCAGAAAATGAAACTAAGGCTGTGAGGTCGTGAAGGCGCCACTAATATAAAATTGTGAAGTGAATATTGAATAATGAATTAGAATTGAAGGGTTATAACTTAGGAAATAGTATATAATAAGGGGTATTGGGCTTGTCGAACTTGGTCTGGGTTGGGATCGTATTTTGATTGGATTTGTAAATAATTTAAAGATAGTAAAATATTAACATATTATTTATATAATTTTAACTTTTTGATTTAATCAAATTACTTTTTGAAAAATTCAAAATTCGAATTGTTTAATCAAATTTCTAAAATTTGAAGTTGAAATCGTTTCGAAAAATCAAAAACAAAATTTAATTTTGATTTAATTTTTTGACTTTTTTGAATTGAAATAAAATATGTCCAAATATATATTTTTATGCTCTTTCCTTTTTCTGTTAACTTGGTTTGAACATCTGCACAAAAAGAGCACAAAAATATTTCATAAAAAATAAATTTTTAAAAATACTTGTGCCTTTTTCCTTATATTTAACTTATTTAGGGGTCATTTGATTGAGTACAAATTATTTTAAAATTAATTATTTTACTATATATATATACATAAAAAGTGAAATAATAATTTCTTAACTAAGTAATATCTCCAACAAAATATAAAATACAATAATTTTATATTTTATTCTGAAATTATTATAATTTATACTTAACGTCAATGGCTCTCTTAATATTACAGGAAACAAATTAAAATTTAGGACCTTAACTTTAGATTACAATATGCAAAAAAATCTTTTTTATTTCTCAACGTGTCAAAAGATTCCTCTAATACGAGGTTCCAAACACGTGCACTTTGCGGAAGCACTCCTCAGCTTGACCTCCCCAATTAATTTTCTTCGAAGATCTCACTAATCTAAAGACGTAGTTGCACTCCTAGTTTCATTTTACTTTTAATAAAAGCCGTTATTTTAATTTATTTATCTAATTTATAAAATATAATATAATATATATTCTTTATTAATATCGCTATCTACATATATCTGTATAAAGTATATATAATCTAAATTAATATTTTTAAACTATAATTAGTAAGATTAAAAAGGACAGTCCGATGGACTAAAGTTATTGTTATACGCGGTGTTTCGAAAAGGGTCCCACCACAAGAGTGTATCATATGTAGCGTATTTCTGCCTGAGGATGTATTCAAGAATTGAATCCGTGACCTCCTGATTCCATGACAACAACTTTATCAGTTACTTCAGTTTGATAAAATCAATTCTTGATTAAGATATTTTAAAGAAATTCTCAAGTCACTATAAGCTAAGTAAATGAAGAGTAAGTGTTATTTATCCATTTGATCAAATCTACATGCCGGCTCATTTATTATATAGGGTTAAAATAGTAATTCAGCTTCTCCACAGGTATGCTATAAGTAACCCCACAGCAGATAAACACCACCACCACTAAATATAAAAACCAATGGCAAACATAAATAAATAATAGCGTGGCATTTCATCAATGGCGGCAGCTGGTCAGTACCAGCTTGGTTTTATTTTTTTCTCCTCTATCTTGTATCTTTCTATGTGCAACTATTGTGCAAATGTTGTGCCAATATTACTTACTATAGCTGTGTTTATACCAAAGAGAAAAAAATAGTTAGATCTATGTGATTTTTCTGGTTGTTGTTGGATGTGATTAAAAACACTCGGTTTGGTTTTTGTATATTATGTGTGTGTTTTGTGATGGTCGACAAATCTGGAGGCAGCGGTTGATCGATTTGTTCCCTATAAAGTTATAAACAAAATATAACAAACAGGAATTGATCGATAAAATTCTGCACCAACGATCTTGAACCCCCTAACATTGTTTTTTCAATAAAAGCAGTTATTTTAATTTATTTATTTAATTTATAAAATAAAAAATAATATATATTCTTTATTAATACCACTATCTACATACATCTATATAAAGTATATAAAATTTAAATTAATATATTTAAATTATAATTAGTAAGACTAATTTAATAAAATTAATTTTTGATTATGATATTTTAAAGAAATTGTCAGGTCACTAAAAGCTAAGTGAAATGAAGCGAAAGTATAATTACCCTTTTGATCAAATCTTCAAGTTGGCTCATTTATTATAGGTGAAATGCTCTAGACCCTTAGACTCTTGTACTTATTTTTATTTGTAAAGTGAATATTTTTACTTAGTCTTTTGTCATTCAAATATTTCAATCCATATAAATTCAAATCATTTTGATCATATGTGTGACTCGCTCTTTCTAAACAAAATGTCACATCATATAAATCAATGACATGTTATAATATCTTTATTAATTAATTTTTTGAATTACTAATCAGTAATATTAGATAAAAAAAATAATAAATTAAAGTTTAATTTTTTTAAAATAAAATTCATCTTCATTATTTTTTTAAAATTTAAAATAATAATTTATATCATATTGATATAGCTTAATCGATTTATAATATAAATTAGAATTTATATATCATAAAATTACCATTCGAAATCATAAAATCTCGTAAGTTATATTATAAAATAAAAAATTTCTACAACGAAAATGAGATTTCGCTTATATATCATATGATAAAAAACTTCAACAACAACAAAAAATTCATCTCTACCATTATTTTAAAAAATTCATCTCTACCATTAAATAAAAAATAATTTTTTTTTTTAATATAAAATTCATCTCCATCATTATTTAAAAATTTAAAATAAAAATTTATACCATATTAATATAACTTAATCAATTTATAATATAAATTAAAATTTATATATTAAAAAATCTAAGGGAGGGGAGAGGAAAGGGGAGGGGAAAGGGTCATTGTTGTGGTGATGGGGACGGGGAAGGTTGGCGGGGGGGGGGGTTGCATGAGTGGGGTTGGTGGTGGTGTTGTGTGGGGGTGGGGGAAAGTGGGGGAGGGTGCTGGACGGGCTGAGGGTGCTGGATGGGGTGGGGGCCATCCTGGTGCTTTTTATTTTTTTTAAAATTTATTATATTTTTATTCTTAAAACTATTTTTAAATAAAAAATACTGAATCATGCGGGTAAACATGCATTTTTCCAACTGAGCAATTTAACGCCACATATGCATAAGAAGGATTTAAATTCTTGTATTTTGATGAATTGAGGGATTCAAATGACAAAACGGTAAATAGAACTGTCTACTTTATAAACTCGGACAAGTACAAAGATCCATCAAATCATTTTGCCTTTATTAGATAGGGTTAAAATAGTAATTCACTTTCTCCACATCAAACCATTTTGCCTTTATTATATAGGGTTAAAATAGTAATTCACTTTCTCCACAGGTATGCTATAAATAGGGGTGAACATAGGTCGGGTTGGTTCGCATTTTCATTAAGATATAACCAAATCAATAATGTCGGTTTTCTAAATCTATAAACCAAATCAAATCAATATACAATCATTTTTTTTAATTTTGATTTTAGTCGATTTTTTCCGATTTTTCCGATTTTCTTACAATTATAATGTGATTGAAGAAAAAATTAAATATTTTCACTAAAATGATAGAAAAAATAATGGCCATAGAGTAGTTTCAATTAAAATTAAGTTGGCAAATTACTAAGACATCTAAATTACTACCTCTCAAAGTAATATTATGTGGATACTCAGGGGTTCAATTTCTAAGTAGTGACAGTAGTTTGTCTGAAAGTTTCTTTCACATAAAATGTGAGCATATAAAATAATGAAGAATTGGAGACAACTTATTAAAAATTTAACTCCATAAAGTAATTAACTATATCATAATTCCATTAAAAAAAAGATAGAAGAGAAACAAACTTAAATCACAACTTGACGAACGAGGAGAATGAGAAAAGTAAGATGAGAAATAATAACAACTCTCTGAAAACTTGAAAAGTAAAATATAAAATGAAGCAATTGAAGAGTTGTAGGTTTTTATATTAATATTGAGTTTTGTATTAATTTGTTACTAATGGACAAATATTATAATTAAAGACCCAAGAATATATATCTATTTTCTAAATATAAAAAAGTAATAAACATAATTAGAAAGTAGATTATAAGTAGTATTTTCTTACGTATAAAAAAATAAAATTATATATGTATTATGTCGTTCGATTTTATTTTATTTTTCTTAATACCAAATCAAATAAAGAACGATTTTTTTTGTCAATATCAAATCAATCAAATCGAATCATAAATTATTATTTTTTCTCAATTTGATTTGATTTGATTAATCAATTTGATTTGTACACCCCTAGCTATAAGTAACCCCACAACAGCTAAACACCACCACCATTACATATAAAAATCAAAGGCAACCATAAAAAATAACCCTCTATCAGTAGACATAAAAAGCAATTAAAAAAAAATAATAGCGTGGCATTTCATCAATGGCGGCAGCTGGTCAGTTACCAGCTTGGTTTTATTTTTTTCTCCTCTATCTTGTATCTTTGTGCTAGATTGTAACTTTCTATGTGCAACTATTGTGCAAATGTTGTGCCAAGATTATTATAGCTGTTTATATTCCAAAGAGAAAAAAAAATAGTTAGATCTATGTGATTTTTCTGATTGTTGTGGGATGTTGTTAAATACACTAGGTTTGGGTTTCTTCTGATATGTGTACGTGTTTTGGGATGGTTGAACACTCTGAAGGCAGCGGTTGATTGATGTGTTCCCTGTAAAGTTATAAACGAAATATAACAATCATGAATTGATCGGTAAGAATTCAATCTTTGAAAAAATAAAAGTCGTTGCTAGTGTTAAAGAAAAAGCAAAGCTCTCAGCAAAGTCGTGGATATCTAATTGGATTAGGAGCGGAATCTCCTGATAAACCTCTGCATCCAGCGCCCTTAAATCAATTTAACATTATTTTATTACTTATCTCCTTCTTCTTTTTTTTACAATTATTTGAGTGACACAGTTTTTTTTTATACGCTACCAGCTTATGTCTGGGTAACAAAATTAGCGCATCTAGTTCTCAATTTTCTGGTTGGTAATCTATTAGCAGTTTTTTGGTTTGTAATTTGTTCTCGGTTAATCTGAATTTGTATTGCTTGAGATCTATTAAAGAAAGATGTTCAAAATCTATATTTTGGCCTCAATTAATCTGGATTTGAATTATTTACGATCTATCAAAAAAAATGTTATCTGAATTTTTTGAGGTCTCCATTAAATTTAATTAATAATATTTATATAGCCATTAAATTATTGAAGTAATATTTTTTTTTTGGTAGGATAATTGAAGTAATATTGAAAGAACATAATAAATATTATCTTTAATTTTATAAATTAAATAAATAAATTAAAACACTAATTTTAGCGGGGCCCAAATAAAATGGGACTTTCTGGAATTTTCTTTAAAAAAGAGAAAGTTTGATCAAATTTTATCATGTGTCCACTTTAATTGTTATAATTTATATTACTTGTTAAATTTAATTTAAAAATATGTAGTGACTTTTATTTTATTTTATTTTATTATAATATTTATATTCAAATTCAAGGAGAGAATTAGATAATTAATGGTATATCAGAAATAGGGGTACCTCATTTCAGAATTACTTTTAGGATGAATTTATCTCAATTTTGATTGAGATAAAATATATAAAATAATTCATTCAAAACTAAAAGTATTTTTTTATTTTTAAAGATGGAATAACTAATTCTAAAATAATTTACCAACAACCCGTTACTAGCGCTCTGCCCATAAAGAAAAAAACCTTACTAGTTTATATTTTTCATTACTTTAGTATTATATGGCGAAAAGTACGTTTTAGGAAAATGCATCTGCACTTTTTGGGGGTTCTGCTTTTTTTGTTTCATTTTTAGTTTCTTGGCGTAAATTACATAACTTATGATTTTAAAAATTTAAGTTATGTTGCGGTCTCATCAAAAGTGACGTTAAATTTATATCGAATTCTCTTAAAGTTTATTAATTTTAGTGAATTTAGAGAGTTCAAGAAGCTTGTACTGCCTTCGTTCCATTTTACTAGGATCTATTTCTTATTATTGTACTGTCTTCATTCCTTTTAACATGGACCTCTTATTTAGTTATTTCAATTTTTGTCCCAATTAAACTTTAGAGAAATTTATCATTATCTTTCTATACTATATTTTTCATTTTATGATTATGCAAAGTGTATTTGTTGTGAACAAGAGGAGTCAAGTTGCCGACCAAGATGACACGAGGACTGCCACAGAGGATAATCACATGGATATGCCACGTAAGAGTTTTAGAAAAGTAATTCCCCCTAAAAGACTTGATGATTATGTTTAGAGAGGTGGGAGTTCACGTGACAAGGGACAAAGTTTGTTGCAACAATGTGAATAAACAGAGAAAGGACTAGACATAATGAGGAGGGAAATTCATGATGGATCTTTCTGATTTCTAACCCATAGTCTTCTAATTCTCATCTCCTTCTTCAAGCTATCTCATCATCTATTCTCTTATCTAACCCCAGTTATTTTCTTTTGTATTTCAATTAACTTGGATATTGTAAGGTGTTACAGTTTGTTGAAGTTTTATTCGGTTCAGTTAATCAATTCAAAGGAGATTCTGTGATTGCTCATTCACTCATCCTTGTAACATTGGTGCTTTCATACGGTGGTCTTTAATGGAGGATCAACAACTCAAGACTCTAATTATTGAATCGATGAAGGAAGTAAATGATTCTATTGCCAAGGACCTCGCTGACATGTGATGTTTCTTCCTGGAGATGGTGGGCAAATTGTTTCGAGGGGTGCTCCTCTACGAGATCCAGCCACGGATGCTCCTGCAGCACAACCCTTCGTCACAAACCAGCTCCAGTTGAATTGGGTCGTTTTAGTGGCACGAACCCAGAAGCATGGCTATTTCAGGCAGAACGTTATTTTGATTTCTATGGAGTTGCGACGGCACATCGATTAACCTTAGCATAAACCTGTCAAACGGACCGTTTTGACCCGATCCGAACCGGCCCACTTAACCAGCCCGACCCGGTCAGCCCACGGGCTGTAGGATATCGGGTCTCGGGCTGGGTTATTTTTTTGGGGCCCGGTTAACCCGGTCCAGGCCCGCCGATTAACCGGTCCGGATCCTTTTTATTTTTTTTTATGTTTGGATTTTGGAAACTGGGCCACAAAGTAGCCGTTGGCCCAACGGCTATATGACCGTTTTTGGATCCAAACGGCTACTTAGCCATTTTTTATTAAAAGAAAAAAAATCATTTAAAATATTTTTTAAACCCAAAAAAATTCCTATAAATGCCCTACACTTTCAAATCACTTTCCACACAATTTTTATTCTTTCAAATCTCATTCTCTCTCAAATCTCAATTCTCAATTCTCAAATATTCTATATATTTCCTAAAGTGCTCAATTTAATTTTTTAATTTTGCGATTATAATGTACGAGTGGAAGTTTCTAAAGTCGCAACTTTCGGATATTTCTGAAATTTTGTATTGTCGTTCCATCTCTTACTTTTAATTTTTAATTAGTGTATTAATTGTTGAATACTTAATTTTATTATATTTGTGTATTTTAAATTTTTTTAGTTTAATTTATATTATGGATAAATTAATAAACCTCGCCACTAAAAGTGTAAATTTTTTTTATCCCGGAAGTGGTAGTGGTAGTGGTAGTAAAAAGCGAATTACTAGCGGTAGAGGTACTTCAAGTAGTAGATATACCCGTGTTCCTCCGCCTCCGGTACCGCTTAGTCAACCTTTTGAGGAAGAAGTAGGTGTAGGTGCTCACGATATGGATTATGCAGAAGCTTAGAAAAATTACGGTATAGAAGAAAATGAAGTAGATGCGGTTGATTTAGATGAAGATGATGAAAATATTGGTGAGACACCCATAGTAGGAAATGCTATATTAGATCAGAATTGATTAATCGTCCTCCCCGTCCCCCAAGAGCTCGTATAATAACTAGTATTGTATGCTAATTTTTTACACGTATATCAGATACTGAGGTGCAATGTAATATTTGTCAACAAATATATAAGCATAAAAGAGGAGTCAAGCAAGGGGGTACGGGTACGTTAATGAGATATATAAGTGATAATCACGAAAGAGAGTTACTTATTGCAAAAGGTGGTCAGGATGTTGGTGGGTCAACCCAAACTAGAATAAATCCAGTAACCGGTCAGATATTTAAGAAGTATAATAAATTGAGGGACCGGAAAGAAATAGCAACAATGACAGTTGTGGGTTGTTTGTCTTTCAGTTTTCCTTCTTCTGATACTTTTATTCATTATATTCAAGAAATTTATAATCCTATGTTTAATGGTATTCCTAAAAGTATTTGTCGGGCCGATATTTTTTGACTTCATTCACAATATTATTTTTATTTATCTACATTGTTAAAAAATATTCAATATAGAATGGCTTTAACTTCTGATCTTGGTCGTGATGTTAATAAAAATGATTATTTAACCATTACTTGTCACTGGATAGATAGTAATTATTTTATGCACAAATGTATTCTAGCTTTTTTGTATGAGGAAGATCGTAAACATACTGGAGATTTAATTGTTGATTCGATTGCTAAAGTTATCGAATTTTATGGTATTGAAAATAAAATCTTATGTATTTCTTTTGATAATTCTTCTAACAACAAGACTGTTATTACAAAGTTAAAATCTAAGCTATATCCGCTGTTACCTGAAATATTTCATGTTAAGTGTGCTTGTCATAGATATAATTTAATTGTAAGAGATGGTCTTGAGTTTTTTGAGCTTTATATTAAAAAAATTTGTCTTGCTGTTGGTTTTATTCAAGGAAATAATCGAAGAATTTTTTTTAGAGAATTTAAAGTTAAATGTGAACAAAATGGACTTGCACCTATATTGATGCCCGAAGAATCTGATACTAGATGGAATGCTACGTATGATTTTTTAAAAAAATTTCATAAATATAGAGTTCCTATTACACTAAATATTAACCAAAATTGGGGTTCATTTGCTGATTCGGCTGAATGTATGCTACATGATTCTGATTGGGCTGTAATTAATGATCTTGTTAATTTTTTGAAAAAAATTTATATAGCTACGGTTGAATTTTTCGGTGCTTATTTTTCTACTGTTTGTAATATTTTTGCATATATAGCCGATATTTCTGGTTTGCTAAAAGAATATAAGATTAAAGAACGTTACAAAGAAGTTGTTGGTGCTATGTTTGCTAAATTTAAAAAAATATTTTTTTCCGATTCCCCTGATTTACTTGGTTGGTGCTATGTTAAATCCGTGTATGAAATATACTACTATGTGCCACTTTAGTATTCTTATTTATTCTAACTTAGAGATAAATACTAACAATGATTCTGATGAAGAAGAACAAGAACAACCAGATTTATGGACGGCTATAGCTGATGCGAACGCTTACATAGATAAATTATATAACTATTATTTTGATTTACTTGATTTAGCTGTACGACAAATATCACTCCAACTGTCGCTCCTCATCCTCCTGAGGAGCCATCATCTTCTAAAAGGCCAGCACATAGTGGTTTTCCTGATTACTTTTATGATTTAAATTGTTGGAACAATGTTGAGGCGGGAGCTTACACAACAACTTATCGGGAAGAACATAAGTATTATCTTCGAATGCTGATAGAGGATCGCAGACGACGGATCAACGCGTTGGATTGGTGGAAGAATAATGAAACACAATATCCCGTGCTTTCAAGATTAGATAGAGATATATTGAATGTTCCAATATCAACCGTAGCATCGGAGAGCGCTTTTAGTCAGGGACGACAACAGCTTGGAGACAACCGACACTCATTGGGAAGCAATGCAATGAATGTTCTAGTTTGCCTTAGAGATTGGATTAGAGAGGAACGAAGACATGGAGGTGGAGCCGAACGACGAACAAAAACTTGAAGAAATTATGACTTCATGGGAGAACTCAGCAAAATCAAGTCCAATGCATGGTTTTGCCCCCATTGACTTTGACTATCCTATGCAAGTTTCCGTTAATATTAACATGGATGAGTTGAAAAAAATGATGAGAACTTTGTAGATTTTTCATTCATGTACATTATAAAATTTGAATCATTTTGTAATTAAAATATAACTTTCATCCACTCCGATCCTTAGGCCTTACTTTGTATTTTTTTTCATTTAATGATTTAAATTTTAAATTGAATTTCTAGTTTAAATTAAATACTTAGTTTTAATATATTACTAATTTAGTATCAAGTATTATTAATTTTTTTTATATTAAATAGCATATTTTTTAAAGTAGTACATATATTAAATTGTACGTATATATGTGTATATATTTTCTATAGACTTTAAAGTAGTACTCTATATATTTAACGTATACATGTGTGATGTGTATATACTTTCTAAATTAGTATATATATCATTATATTGTGGTATATATCTTGTAGCATATTTTTTAAAGTAGTACATATATTGAATGGTACGTATATATGTGTATATATAGAATATAGACTCTAAAAGAATATATATTTAACGTATACATGTGTATATATTTTATAAATTAATATATAACTATATATATAGTGTGTGTATATATTGTAGTATAAGTTTTATTTAAAGTGGTACATATATATTGAATGGTACATATATACATGTATATATCTTCTACAGACTTTAAAGTAGTGTATATTTAACGTATGCATGTGTATATGTTTGTAATATATATATTGTAGTATATTTTATTTAAAGTAGTACATATATATTGAATGGAACGTATATATGTGTATATATATCTTCTATAGACTCTAAAGTAGTATATATTTAACGTATTCATGTATATATGTTTTATAAATTAGTATATAACTATATATATAGTGTGTGTATATATTGTAGTATATTTTATTTGAAGTAGTACATATATATTGAATGGTACGTATATATGTGTATATATATCTTCTATAGACTCTAAAGTAGTATATATTTAACGTATACATGTGTATATTTTTACAAATTAGTATATATATCATTATATTGTAGTATATATCTTGGAGCATATTTTTTAAAGTAGTACATTTTTGAATGGTACGTATATATGTGTATATATAGAATATAAACTCTAAAGTAGTATATATTTAATGTATACATGTGTATATGTTTTATAAATTAGTATATAACTATATATATAGTGTGTGTGTATATTGTAGTATATTTTATTTAAAGTAATACATATATATTGAATGGAACGTATATATGAGTATATATATCTTCTATAGACTCAAAAGTAGTATATATTTAACGTATACATGTGTATATATTTTATAAATTAGTATATAACTATATATATAGTGTGTGTGTGAATATATTGTAGTATATATATTACAGTATATTTTATTTAAAGTAGTATATATATATATATTGAATAGTGTGTATATATATGTATATATATCTTCTATAGACTCTAAAGTAGTATATATTTAACGTATACATGTGTAAATGTTTTATAAATTAGTATATATATCATTATATTGTAGTATATGTTTTATTTAGAGTAGTATATATATTTAACCAACGTATAGTCGTATACACGATTACATGTGTAATTTTGTATAAGTTTTTAAAATTCTAATGTAGTATATACTATATATATAGTGTATATATATTGTTTAACCTATTTAAAATGTATATAGGTGGGTATATATAATGTATATTGGAGAAAAAACTTTCAATTTTTTTTTTGAGTTTTGACCGAATTTTGGATCGATTTTGACCGGGTTTAGGTGGGTTGGATTAGGTTAGGTTTAGTGGGCTGGTCCCGGGTTGTTTTAATAAACTTTACTCTTGAGCCCGGAACCGGACCCGACCAACAAATCGGATAAACGTAACGGGCTGATTTTGGGTTGACCGGCCCGGCCCAATTAACAGCCCTACCTTAGCATCATTTTACCTTGATGGGGACGCCTTGGAGTGGTACCTCTGGTTGTTTCGCAACAAACAACTGGTTGGATGGGATCATTTCGTTGAAAAAGTGAAGATTCATTTTCAGCCAAGGGGGCTCGAGTCAGCGGAGGGCAGATTAGCAAACCTCTGTCAAACGACCACTGTGTCAGAATACCAGAGTCATTTTTAGGCCATCGCTAACGAGACCACAGGTATCTCTAATAAACTGATGGTTCGTCTGTATATCTCTGGGCTACATGAGGATATTAAGGGTTCAGTTATTGCTCATAGACCTTAATGTTATGAGAAAGTTGTTTCTCTGGCCCATATAAATGAGAAGAGGATCCAGGCGGAAAAGGGGCATATCCGACCTGTCTTAGCTAATAGGGCTCCTCCCTTGCTTCCTAGCCCTCTCACAAAAACTTTTCCCAATTTGTCCTCTTAAAATTTTTAAGAGTCCTATTACCACTTAACTCATTTTTGCTATATTTTATGCTCTCTTTTGTACTGACTTGATTTTGAACAACTGGAGAAAAGAACAAAAAATATTTTAAGAAAATAATTTTTTTCAGGGTACTTGTGCCATATTCCTTAAATCTAACCTACTTAGGGATCATTTGATTGGAACAAGTTATTTTGGAATCAATTATCTTGACTACAATCGCTTCTTACATGGATTAATTGAATAATTAAATTATATCAACTCATTTTAATTATTCAACTCATTAATATATACACAATTAAATTAAAAGATAAATAAAGATAAAAGCACGTGACAAACTAACCAATTAATTGCTGACACGTGACATTTTCTCAAATAATTATAAAATTATTTAGGTCTACTTGGCAGACAAACCCCTCCCCCCTGGACAACCCCCACCCAAGTCATCTTCTTCGTTTGGCAGCCCCCCTCTCGTCATCTTCGCCATTTTCCCTCGCCCCCCCTCACCCCCAAACCCCATAGTCATCTTCTCCATCCCCCTCCTCCCCCCTCACGCCCCCTTACCTCAAGTCAATTTCTCTATTTTTTTTGTTATTTTTTTATTTCTCCATTTTGCAAACTCCCACAACACCCACCTCCAGCAAAATTCTTTCTTCAACACATCCTTCTAATCACCATCATTTTTTATTTTTTTTCAAACGCAAAACACATAAAAAGCTTGAAAAACTAAAAATAAGATATGAGTGTAAAAAAATTCGAGGCTTTATATATAATATCAGTCATTGACATTCATATTTTTAAGATTTGATTTTGAGTCTATAATATTTTTTTTCTGTTATGGTGGAAAGATGATTTTCTATTCAAGAGAAAATAGTATTGGGAGAAAGGGATTAAAGTTATTGAGAGATTTGAAGAGCATATTTGAATTTAAGCTTGATGCAAAGGTGAAAAATGGCTTAAAAAATTAGAAATAATGGCTGAAAAAATTAGAAAGATGAAAAAGAGAAAAAACAACAACAACTAAATCCTCATTCACGCACCTATTAGAGAGTGTAATTCACTCACTCTGTCATGTAAGCAAAAAGTATCAAAATGACACACTAGTATATTGGTTAAGGTGCCTAAAATGAACATCGTCCACTTAAGATGCCAAAGTGAAAGATGGTGCCAAGTTGGGGGCATGTTGATGTGTTTGGCCTTTATAAAAATACTTGGTAAAGGAGAAACTTTAAAAAGACACTCTTTTACTTATTTCCTCAGTTTAATAGGTATATTTAACACCACAACAATTGAGAAAATTAAGTGGGATGTGACACAAAATCTTTAAATTAAAAATGGTGACAACTTTGACCAGCTAAGGTCAAAGCTTCATTTAAATTGCGATTAAGTTAATTGGGGTGCAAAGTGTAATTTTTAAAAATTGAATGAAGTTGAAAAGTTTGAAAAGAATTTTTTTATTTCTTTTAAAAATGAATGAAGAAATAATTTAGCAAATTCAGCAACTACGAGAGTTTCTTCAGCAACTACGGTAATTGCTGCAACAACTACTATTAGTTGTTGTGTTACAATAATCATCGAAGTTGCTGGAGCAATTATCGAAGTTGAAGTAGCAACTATCGAAGTTGCTGCAACAATTATCGAAGTTGCTGCAACAATTATCGAAGTTGCTGCAACAATTATCGAAGTTGCTGCAGCAACTTCGACTGTTGCTGCAGCAACTTCGATACTTAATTTCTGAAAAAAGATCTGATTGGAGAAGGAGCCCACGAAAAAGTGATATTTTTGATAAAAATGGAGGTGGTGGTGCTGGTGGTGACATCAAATGAGAAGATGACATTTGTTGTGGTGTTGATAGCGACGGTGGTAGAGGAGAAAAAAGAAAAATAAACGATAGTTATGTAGAGGGAGGAAATAAAGGTGAATCTAGAAGAGGTGGCAATGGTAGTGATAGTGATAATGGAGGAAGAGGAGGTGGCGGCGGCAGGCGGCAACAAAAAAGGTGTGGGAGGAGTGGTGTGATGGTGTAGGGATCTTTGTGTAAATATGGGGTAGGAATATTTATGTAAATAATAAAACTTGAGAGTTTTAAAATTAGTATCATTAACACTAATCTTAAAATTGTCACCTCTACTCAATATTTAAGACTTGTGTCACTCTTTTTTAGTTTTGAAACTTTTTTGTCACCCTTAATTAATTTGCCCAAAATACTTGGTAAAGGAGAAACTTTAAAAAGACACTCTTTTACTTATTTCCACAGTTTAATAGGTATATTTAACACCACAAAATTTAAATATATTTTAATATAATTAGTATATTTTAATTTAATCTTATAAAACATGATTTTTAAATTATTTTTTTTAAACTCACCTTAAAAGTGAAATTATTACACCCTTCATTTTAAAATAATTGATTATCTTTGTACATATATTTATTTCAATTTAGTTTTCCCTGTTATGAAATTAATAAGATTTTATTATATTCTTTTTATATTAATTTTATCATTAAATGACTAAACCAAGTATATATACTTAAATTTATATTTTTTAAAAATATTTAATAAGACTACTTTGATAAAATAAATTAAAAATAAATACTTAATTTATTAAAGAGATTATCAAGTCAATAAGCACCGGCCTTTTTGAAACTTAGGGAATAGTTGACATGTGCTAAATCAACAAGCGTCAATTATTCCTTCCGTTTAAAAAAAATTGACTTTTACTGACTTAACACTTTTTTTAAGATAATATTTATTATGACTTTATTTTTATCAATATCAAATTAGATTTATTAATTATACTTTAAAAATATAAATTTAAATAAAATAATATTAAAAGAACATGAAAATTTTCTGTTATTGAATAAATGAAATTATTAAAGTAAAATAAATATTTTTTTAAAATAGCAAGGTATTTTGAAACGGGAGAGTAAATTAGGCTTCTCCCAAAGATTCCTTTAAGAAGCTCCAAACAATGGTCAGTTGGATCTCCAATAAGTTTTCTTCAAAATCGTCACTTTTCTTGGCTTTTATTAAGGGAGAAGGACAAAAATAGCCCAACTCCTAAAACTTATTCCATAAAAATAGCCCCTATTTTTAATTCCCACTAAATAGCCGTTAAAATAATACCATATTCTAATCACCGCTAAAAAGCCGCAAAAATTGCATAATATATTTCTTTCCTTTTCAATTGAAACTCACACTTTCCTTCCTCAATTTTACCTTAGGATTCCTTTCCATTAAAACCTCACAAATCTTCTTTCAAATACATCATATTATCTTTAAATATCTTATTAAATTGTATATAAATATACAATATCCTAAGTCAATTAGCTTCAAAAGGTTTTTTTCATTCACAATTAGCTTCCGTTGATACAAAATTATGGTTTCAAGTTCGATTTTAGTTCCAATTATGCTACAATACGGAGGAGAGTGGTTAAGTGATGTACAGTTTTAAAAGTTTACAATCAATGGAGTACTTTGGAATTCGGATTGTAGGTACGATTATTTTGTTGATGAACTGTATAAGCAGTTGAATCTAGAGCGAAATTCTGATTTAATGACAATAAAATACGTTGTAAAGAGTGGATCTATGACTATTTACAATGATATGAGTGTTGGACTTTATATGGAGATGAAGAAAATTTTTTTGATATAAATGAATTTTCATTGTGTATAACACTACAAAACACATTTGAAAATGGAGAATCCTCAATTGAAAATTTGATCGAAACAACTCCGACTGCTATTCAAGTTCATCTGATACCTATTTTTGATTATACAATTGAAGATGAAGAAATAGAAGAACAACCCGAATCGATAATTAAGGATCCACTTCATAGAGATGTTGAAGAAGGGCAGCTGTACTGGGATAAAATACAATATCAAGTGTGATGAAACATTATGCAATCTGCGAGAGATTTCAATTTAAGTTGAAAGGGTCATCATCATCAAGGTATAAACTATATAACTACTTTATATTACCTGTGTCAACAATGTGTGAGTTTTGTATTTTATTGGAATGTTGGTATAAATTTGCAGAAATACTGCATATGACCTGTGTACAAAATGTGTAACTACAATATAGGACCTGTATATACACTGCATATAAAGTATTGCATATGAACTGTGTAATTTCTGTATAGCACCTGCATATATATTGGATATTAAACTATATAACTACTTTATATGACATGTGTCAACAATGTGTAGGTTTTATATTTTATTGTCCCAATGTTGGTATAAAGGTTCATAAATACTGCATATAATATTGTAACTACTATATTGGACCTGTATATAAACTGCATATGATCTATGTACAGACTGTATAACTACTATATAGGACCTGTATATATACAGCATATAAAGTACTGCATATGAACTGTGTAATTTCTGTATAGCACCTGCATATATATTGGATATGAACAGTGTACTGCATATATATTTATTGTATATAAATGTATCTAGGTACTATCTTAAGTGTATCAATCAGAGATGCAATTGGACTTTTAGATCTTCAAGTTAACAAAATTCAGAAATTTTCATGGTGACCAAATTTTTCGATGATCACACCTGTCCAATTGCGGACAGAATGCTATCACAACGGCATTCTACTTCTTTAACCATCACTAAAATGGTGAAGCACAACTTTCTAAATCTAATGTCAACATACACTCCAGCAGAGATCATAGAAGAAATGAGAAACTTGTACAAAATTAGGATGAACTACAAAAAAGCATATAGAGACAAAGAAAAAGCACTTGAACTGGTCAGAGGTTCCTTGCGTGAATCTTATGCTAAATTTCCAGCTTACCTATACATGGTAAACACAATAAATCCTGGATCATTCACAAGGCTACACAAAATAGAGGACAATCACTTTTTATATGCTTTTGTCGCGTTGAGCACATCTATTAGGGGATGGAGATATTGTATGCCTACCATTGTTGTTGATGGAACTTTTCTGAAATCTGCATACAAGGGAACAATGTTGTCTGCTAGTGTGTTGGATGCAACAAGTGAGTTTTATGAAATTTTTTTAGACAAAATTATGTATATGCTGGCATGCGCTGATAGATACTTTCCCACTTGTTTAATCGGGACATATTTTGCCACTCGCATATGCTGTTGTTGATTCTGAAAATGATGTTTCATGGGAATGGTTTTTCCGCATGTTTAACACTGCTTTTGGTGAAAGAGAAGGCATGTGCATAGTATCTGTTAGGCATGATAGCATATTAAAAGCTGCTGCACTTGTATATCCAAATGTGGCTCACTGTATATGCATCTACCATCTATGGAACAACATCAAAGGTAGATTTAAGAAGAATCAAAAGCAGTTATAGGGGATCTTCTTTACAATGGACAGAACATACATAAAGGTAGACTTTGATCGGCTTATGAAAGACATAAATAAAATCGATAATAGGGTGAAGGAGTATCTGTTTGATATAGGCTATGAAAAATGGTCCATAGCTCATGCCCATGTCAACAGGTCGATGTTCATGACTTCAAATATAGCAAAGTCCCTAAATTCAGCAAATAGATGTGCAAGAGACCTGCCAATTAAAAATTTTCTATAATTTAAGATGGATCTAATCATGAGATAGAATAATGAGCATAGACAACATTCAGAAGCAACATTTACAGAATTGGAAAACAAATATAATATAATAATGAGGGAAAATCTCATTCTATGAAATAAAATGAAGGTATTACTAATTATTTCTACTTCACAGACACTTACATATTCTAATGTGCACACTATATACTAATATATTTGTACATTGCAGTGATGGGTTCTACTCACTATTCTTATGTAGTAATTGATGAAACTGGAAAATGAAACATTGTTTGCATGCGTGAAAAAAATGCTCCTGCCTACAATTTCAAGTAGATGGCATACCTTGTCCACATGCTATGGCGGTCCTAACTTACACGCATATGGACTTACAAAGTTATTGTGCTCCATATTACACAATAGAAAAATTCTTGAAAGATATGAACTTTCAGTTATACCACTTCCTGATGATACAGCTTGGCACATTCCAGCAGAGATATCAGTTAATATAGTACTGCCACCAATGTGGAAACCAAAACCAGGAAGACCAAAAAAGAACAATCGAGGAAAGGGCATTATGGACTACTTTAAGCAACAAATTTTATGTGGGCGCTGTGGAAAAACAGGACACAATCGAAGAACATGTGGAAATACTCCAATAAGAATCTAATACGATGCTGCTGCAAGAACACTTTTAGCTTTCCCATTTTTTTCCTTGAAAAAAGACTATTCTTTTCATAGCAATGTAATAGCAACAATATTATTTTACTTCAAATGCATTCTACTCTTATAGAAATATGTGCATTATGGTGTTTCATTTAGCCACATTCTTTGGTGAGGTGCACTAATCAACTCCTTTGAGCCGGAGGAGCATAATTTTTTTGCTACAATGCCTAAAAAACTGCATATCATCTGTGTCAATCATGTATAATAGCTATATACAGTTTGAATATATATAAGTACTAATATTTTTCTTTTGAATTAATTAGCAAATACATAGCACCTCTATATTTTGAATATAACTACTTTTATAAACTATATAAAAACTTTATTACAACAATATATAAGTTCTATATCTGGTTGGGATAAAAGTATAAAATTGTAGAAATAGTGTGCTTAAACTTTGTAACAACTGTATAGGAACTTAATAAATGTTGCATATATACTGAATATTGGTATAAATTTGCATAAATACTTCATATAATATTGTAACTACTGTATAGGACCTGTATATAAACTGCATATGACCTGTGTACAAACTGTGTAACTACTATGTAGGACATGTATATATACTGCATATAAAGTACTGCATATGAACTGTGTATTTTCTATATATCACCTCTATATATATTGGATATTAAACTATATAACTACTTTTTATGACCTGTGTCAACAATGTGTAAGTTTTATATTTTATTGGAATGTTGGTTTAAATTTTCATAAATACTGCATATAAACTGCATATGACCTGTGTACAGACTGTGTAAAAACTATATAGGACCTGTATATATACTGCATACAAAGTACTGTATATGAGCTGTGTAATTTTTGTATAGCACCTGCATATATATTATTTATTAAACTATATAACTATTTTATATGACCCGTGTCAACAATGTGTAAGTTTTATATTTTATTGGTATAAATTTACATAAATATTGCATATAAACTACATATAACCTGTGTACATACTGTGTAACAACTATATACGACCTATATATATACTGCATATAAAGTACTGCATATGAACTGTGTAATTTTTGTATAGCACCTGCATATATATTGGATATTAAACTATATAAGAACTGAATAAATGTTGCATATATACTAAATATCAACTGTGATCAACATAAACTATATATACTGAATATCAAATGTGATCAACATAAACTAACATTTCAGCATCAATTGTACAGAATTGTATCAATTAACAAAACATATAGTATTCAGGATAACATTATATAATAAGAATCTCTGAGTGTATCAACACAAAACAGAAACAACCCTAAGCATTTTAACAATAAAACATATCTAACATCTATGCTTCAAAAATATTTCTAACTAAATTTGTTGCACACCATCCTTTTTCTTCAACAATCGACCAGTAGATTCATCTTCACTAACTACACATTGGCTTTGTTTCATCTTTCCATAATCCCATAACAACACACCATAACGAATACGAATAGCATCAATATCATCTAGATGATTAGAAATTTCAAGACCATCAAGCAAATACTCAGCAAAGGCAGCAACAAATACACCACAGACCCTGCAAACATAATACATTATTAGTATAGTTGACAAAAAGTATGTAAAAATGAGAAATTGAATGTGAATTCAAAATATTACGTGTTAGCTTGCATTGGCAGTCCATCAACAATACGAATATCAAAAGAATTAGCCACTATAAGTCCATCGTTCCTACTTTTCCAAAATCCAATACAAGAAAGAAAGTGTGGAATTAATTCTGAATATGCTGCAACTGATTTTTGAACACGAACAACATGCCTTGCACCATGCATTGAATCATACACATATATGCACTGATTTTTAAAAGACAGCCTCGCCAAAATCCAGTGAAACTCCTCAGTAAGATTAATTGGGATAAAAACATTGTCAACGTTATTCCACGGGACGTTGCATCTCATAAAAAATCCAAGCATGTACTCAACAATTTGATGTTCTTGAGTGATAAGTGTTGCATCTCTATTGTTATCCACAAAATGCTTATACGAAGTCTGAATCAAGCAGTTAAACCAACAATCGATGGTTGTAAATTTAACTGAATCACAAAAAGGCCTGTATTTTGACTTCTTTCGTAAATAGTAAAAGATAACATCAATATACTGAAAATACGAACAATAAAACCATGTTAAAATGCTAAAAATGAATACAGAACATTAATTTAAATCGAATAAATACAAGCTACTCATATAACATACATCATATCAACTACTGCATACAAACTGTGTATCTACTGTGTAGGACCTGTATATATAATGAATAGCAACTACTACATTTAAACTATGTATCTACTGTGTAAACACTACATAGGACCTGTATATACATTGCATATTAAGTGCTGCATATAAACTGCACATAAAGTGCTGCATAAATAAAGCATAGAACTTATATAACATGCATCATATACAAAATTTCAGTATTCCAATTAGATTATCACTATAAAGTACAAAAATAAAAGATATATAACCTACTTAACTAACAAATTCATTACTTACTTAATCGGTTAACGGTACTCCTGGATATGCCAATGTAAAGAACCACTCTTTCATTTTAAAAGTATCAACTCCATAGTCAAAATATTTTTGGAGAGCATTGACAGAATCTGAATAAACAGGCCTGGAAAAGAATGTTACAAAAATTGTAATATATGATAAAATAAAGTAAAACAAAAAGAAAATTCAAACAAAAACTTACATCTGTTTAATGCGCAACGATCTCGCAACAAATCTCTTAAACTTTAATGACACTTTTTTATCATCAATTCGCTCTGTAATACTATTCACAAAAGAATGCTTTATAGACAAGACATGTTTACTTGGCTGAGAATTCTCTACACACTTAGATGATTGGCCTTAAACTTTACCACAACTAGAATCAAATTTTGACAAAAATGAAGATTCACATACTGCCGCTGGCTTACATAATCGATGAGGAATAGCAGGTATTTCATCCAACATAGCAGACGCAGCCACCATGTTTTCCTTAATTCTTTTAACATTATCACTTGCAGTTGCATCAACTTTCCTACCAATATCACATGCTAAATCAGTTGCAGTAGTTGTTGCAACACTCTTATCGAGTTGAGTGAACTTAGAAATTTTAGCATCTGGAATTTCTAACCAGTCAAGCTATAATACCCGTGCTTATTCCTAGCTAGAAATCATCTCAAGGATGTTGGTACTTGCTTTGAAATACAAATCTATTTTTTTACCCATGATATTTTTTAGATTTCTACTTTCTATCACGTGAAAAATTGAGTTAGCTTTCTAACGATACCAATTTTGTCCAAATCCGACACCAGATGAGGAAGTTATAAATGTTTTACTCAGAACTGACCGAAACGCCCAGTGCGACGTCCAAGTTGACGGACCGCCAAACAAGTGACAGACCGCCAATTTGACCGTCACAGCCAAGGCAGTAGGTCCACGTTTTGGATAAGGATTGACGGACGAGTAGATGGACCGTCAGATTTTTTACGGACCGTTATCCAGGCCGTCAACTCTTATCCAGTCAACCCCATTTTTGGTCCACGTATGACGATCGAAATGACGGACCGTCAAGTTTCTGACGGACCATCAGTTGGGTATTCACACGCCACGTTTAGTTTATTTCCAGGCCATTTTAACAGGGGTATTTTCGTCACTTACCAATCACCTATATATACCCAGATGAGTCCAGATTCAGCCATTTTTCCTCATTATTATTTCATAAACAAAAACTAGGGTTTCTGTCTAAATTTAATCTTCAAGAACAAGACCCAATCTTCTTAAAAAAAAAATAAAGGATTTCAAATCCTTCAAGTTCAAAATTATCAAGAACCTTGAGTCAGGTATGCATAGTGTTCATCTATGGATCCATTTCGTTCATAGAGCTCAAGAGTTGCAGTGAGTCCTCATCCATTCGAGGACGCTATTATTTTATTTTATTTATTATTTCAGTTCAGTTTTGCTGGACGGAGTTAGTTGGAGACATATTCCTTCAACTCCATATTCAAACAGTATTTAGAGGCATTTAGATTTGATTCAGATTTCAGTTGTTTTGGGTATTCGTTACCCCATATGGATGTTATCATTTGTCAGATATTTTATTCAGTTGAACCTTATGGCCTATTGTTCATGTTTTCCACATTATTATGTCATATATTGCAGTATACAAGTACAGATATCATTCATGGGTTAGCTCGTGGTCCCTCAGGATCATGGGCACCGTGTAGCGATCCAGTTCAGAAAACCGAGGCGTTACACAAGCTCATTCTGGATAAGCTCTGCCACATCACCTTTTTTTTGTGTCTTTTGATCACGAAAAGGTTGAGTAAATTTAGACACTTTAGAATTAGTAAAATTAGACCAATGACTATCAACCTGACAATTTCTACCCTCCCCTATATCCTTATTTTCACCTGAGCTTTGTGTAAACTTCAAAAAATCAAAATTTGGAAAATTCTTCCAAGCACCATCCTTAAAAGTTTCAGCTGCAGAATCAACATCGACATGACCACCTACACAATCATCTACAAAATTAACTTTCTCTCCAGCAGCATCCACCAAATGCCTAATTATGTCACCACCTACACAATTTGTTGTTTTCCCTACATCATCCATCAAATTATCACTTATATGATCCACTTCCAGTACAACATCATTTTGTTGTCCCACATTAGGTGGATCATTATCTTGATCATCACCTGTACCACCAACATTAGGTGTCTCATCGTCTTTTTCATTTTAGATGTCACCATCGTTATCACCAATTGATGTACCAACCTATAAAAAAAACTTTGTAAAACAAGTACAATAGTGTATATAAGTTTTGTTAAAACAACAGGAGAAATTGAGGAAAATAATACCTTAGGCTCATTCTTTATATCTAGAGCTCGAAAAATCAATTCAAATAAGGATTTCATAAACTTCTCCATCGAGGAAACCTTTTCCGTTAACTAAACATAAAAGGTAAAAGTCAACACATCAATTAACAAAAACATATAAATATTAATAAAAACCTTCGACATACCATTTTAACATCACTTCTCAAAAGTTCCAATTCATTATCTGAGCTCAACTGACTACATTCTTGTTTACTGGTGCTAGGCAAATCAACAGAGTGCACAACTACATCCACAGGTTTGACATCAGGTAATTGAAGGATTATTTTTTCAAGAACTGCCGGCATAATGTTACGCAACACAACCTGCACATACAAAACAACACTCAACATTTAAGAAGCACATTACAATTTAACAAAGCATATATAAATTACAAATTAAAACAACGATATACCTACTCTTGCCTAATATTAAAAAATGCAGACTTGACCTCCTTGTATGTTTGTCTATACTTTACAAACTAATTCAGTATACATGGCACACCATCACCCACTCGGTCACCAAGATGGCCATCGGCATAAGGATAACACTTATAAAACCAACACTGAAATGCAAGAGGAAAACCAGCACAACGATACATAGTTTTTTGCTAATAAACCTTAGACTACATTGACTCCAACATCAGACGAAAGCATAATTTTCCCCAAGAAAATATTTCATGGTTCCCAGATTCAACCAATAAGAAATCATTCTTAGTTATAACATAACTATACGTGATAGAAAAAATAATGGAATAAATGAAGAACAAAACAGAAATTTGTAAAGCATCTTCATCACATCGCCACTTTTTTTCCATGAAACACTCTTCTAAATAAAGCTTTGTGACCTTGGACTTTCCTGAAAAATACAATTCCATCAGCTTACTTTCTTCACTAACAGCAAACTCGTTATTGTAATTTCCGGTACATTTTAAGCCGCTAATTATAGCAAACTCTTGTAAGCCAAAACATAACCTAGTGTTATTCACTTTAATCCATATTTCATCATCTCTCTCACAAACAAGTTTCCTAAGCAACATTCCATGGATAAGTTGATTTTGAGGAAAAACATTTGGTAAAGATAAGAAATACCCAAAGCAACTATTGTTAAACAAATCAAGTTGCTTCTTGTCCAACTTAGATTTCAACGCAGTCACAATACCACAGTTGTGTGCACGCTGAGCTGACACTTATAATGATCAGATGAACCAAGAAACAAATCCCAAGCCTGTAATACATAAGTGTACTTTTAAGTATAAATATTTCAAAAAGCTACATATACTACTCATACAATATTCATTACAACAGTGTTGCTAATTGTACACAGTTACAATATAAATAGTCAAACTATCCACAGGTCTTACACAATCCTGATACACAAATAGTTATACAGTCAATATACACTAATTTTACTCATACAATATAAATATTCAAACTATACACAGTTCTTATACAATCCTGATACACAAATAGTTATACAATTAATGTACACTAATTTTACTAATACAGTATTCACTACAACAGTGTTGCTAATTTTACACAATTATAATATAAATAGTCAAATTATACACAGTTCTTATACAATCCTGATACACAAATAGTTATACAATCAATGCACAGTAATTGTATTCATACAGTATAAATATTCAAACTATGCACAGTTCTTATACAATCCTGATGCACAATTAGTTATTCAGTCAATGCACACTAATTTTACTCATACAGTATAAATATTCAAACTATACACAGTTCCTATACAATCCTGATACACAAATAATTATATAGTCAATGAACACTAAATTTCACAAAAATCACTAACCAATTTATTTCATATACAACATTGACACATATTATATACATCAATAACACACATATTTCAAACATACATAAATTCTACACAACAAAGGAACATCTATCAGACATAATTAATACATACAAAGCACAAACAATGTACCTCAAAATCAGTTAATTTGGGTATTTTTCTCTTCCAAGGAACTTTTTCACTTTTCTTTTTGGATGATTGAGCATCATCTTCTCCATCATTTGATCGATTCCTTTTTTCGTTTTTTGGGGAGGAACAAGAGCATCTCCTTCATCATTCACACTTATCTTCTCATTTCCTTTAGATGACTTACCATCATCTTCATCATTTTTTTAATCACTATTTTTTTGGATTTTTTCTGAATAACAACAAGATCTGAATCATCACTCACATCTGTATGTGCCTTTTTTTTAGCTGATTTTTTTTGTTTCGCCATTGATGAATCACCTACTAATTTACCTCAAGACCTAGTAATTCGACTAGGACTAGAATGAACATTCTTCAAATCGTTCAATCGAACATCAGGATTAGTTAAATCTTCAAAATCATCATCAGGAGCAACGAAATTAGGATCATATCTTATACCTTTACCAGCTAATTTCATATTAGTAGTAACTTTTTTCTTCATTTTCAGCACAACAAACGTCAAAAAACCTAATCGCAAAGAACAGTCAAAAAAGGTAATAGGATTGTAGGTATCGATTTTTTTTTGAGAAAAGGACAACTGCAAACATTTATCCTTTAGCGTGAACTGTAGGTACAAGTTATTTCTTTTTTCCGGGAAAAGAACAACTACAAAGGGCGCGTGTGATTTTTTTTATTCTTTAGCGTGTGGTTTATTAAAATAGAGGGCGCATGTGATTTTTTTTATTCTTTCGGAAATTGGAAAGGTTTTGTTGAATTTGCGAGTGGTTTGGTGGATTCTGAGAAAGATTTAGCGGACTTGGAAATGAATTTGGTGGATTCAGGGATAGATTCGATGGAAGATTCGGGGATGGATTTTGTGGATTTGGGAGTGAATCTTGTGGATTCGGGAATGAATTTTGTAGTTTCGGAGAAGGATTTTGTGGGAGGAGGGATGGATTTTGTGGATGGTAAGCATCTGGGTTATTTTCACGATTAGTATTTTGGACAAGTGGAGGGACAGAAACGGACAATATGTTATTTGGCTGATCCCCGAGAATAGGCGTACTGAGGGAAGGGATAAGGAGTAGAGTCTCGTGTCCTCCTGGAGAGGGAGCATTGACAGTGATAGCCAGGTTAGCCAAATCTTGAGTACGATTTATTTCCTCCTGAATCATTTCTAGCTTTCTTGCGAGTTCTGCAATCATCTCACTCTGTTCCGCTATTACATTGTCCCTGATGGTAAATGTATTTTCTTCATCATTTCCAGTCATTATTGACTGATAGTCAGAGGATGGGATTTTATGTGCTTTAGACCAGGCAAAGTAGGGATGTTCTGCCAGTTTATATCAACACAGAGTAGTTTCTATTATCTATAAAGTAAAACAACTCAAAGGCAGATGTGTTAGTTTCCGTATGTGATAAGTAATGCAAAATATTTGACAAGAAATAACCATATAGAGTTGTTTGAGTCATAGCCAAATTCATCCATAGGAGTATAGCGGATAAACTTGCCTTTGATCCAAACAAACACACATAAGCACATAAGACAATTATATCTCATAAGAACATTATACTAATGCATATCCTAACTGGGGTGACCCTTTTGAGCCAAGGGTTTGGGCCTAACGATTTTTGAAGAAAAATATATGCTTGCTTAAGGTCAATCCATTATCCCTCAACTTTTATAGACACTAAAAGGGCATAAATGCCTACAAAAGATAACAAAAAAGGGAGTTCTTCTTACGAAAGTAAGCAAATCAAGTTTTTTTTTCCGACCCCCAAAGAATAATGAATTGAATTAGACATGCATACATTTTCTTCAACACATAAATATGGTTCGTCTATAATTGACTCGGGGTCAATAGACGCAGGGCAGGTTTTCTAATGGGCCCAATACCCCGCTCGGGTATTGGGTCGTCCTAGGCTCATGCCTAAAATAGGATTTTGGTTTCGTTCTATCCTCGATGTCTAGAGTGGGTTTGAACACTGGTTCTCAAGCGGACAACTTGAGTTTGAAAATACGAACAGCATCAGACGACTCACGTGCTAATAAACCGTTCATATTTCCAACACATTATTGGAATTGAACAATAGGGGCCGGGACATCCACGAAATCCTAAAACAGTTTAAATAATGCAGGACTATGTCATGAGATGCGATAGTTAAACTTTACAAAATCGAAGCATATAAACCCATAAATAGTTAATCAAAAGACGAAATCAAACATTTGGTTAAAACCTAGTTCAAAAAATTCTCCAGCAGAGTCGCCATTTCTGTTTTGCGAAGAATTTTTGACTTTTTGAGAAGAGTCGCCACTTAATTTTGAAAAGAAATTAAGAAACCTTTAGAGAGTTACTTCAAACGATCCAAAACAGAAAAATCATTTAAGTTAAGAGATTCTGAGTAAGCGGTTCTTATTAACGTTTTAGGAAGATTTCAGGCACCTAAAACGTCCGCTAACTTGCGGTTATCCGGACTGTTTGAAAATTGTCTTTGATTAACTTTGAAAACAGTTGATTTTTGAAAAGAAAATGGTTTTAGAAATATTTTGATGTTTGTGCGAAACTAGTTTTTTAGCGACTTTACTAAGGATTTAACTAGGTTCGCAAAGCATATAAGGCAAACAAACATAAGAAATCGGGGGAAGGGAAGGAAGTAAGAGATTTAGGCCATCAGTCCCAAATCAACCTGTCCTAAACTAGTTTAGGCTTTCGGCCCATTTCACCTGTCCTGATTCTATGTTTTCGAACCTTTTTCGGCTCGAGTTTTCACTTCACCTGTATTAAATACAACTTTGGCTTCGAGGCCGAAATAAATAATTAAAGAAATAAATAAATAAATAAATACGACAACCATAAATAAGTAACGACAACAAATAAATGAGGCTCAGGTTTCGTCGCCGCTTCAAAAATGGAACTTTAATCCGTGCTCCTTCCTTCAACTTCTTGCATCCTTGCACTATGAGATTGTCTACTTGTGACCTTCGAAACTGACTCGGGAGGGATGAGCCTCAATGGCCCACATTAATAAGGCAACAATGGGAATAGGGTCCGTTTGGACTCAAAGGCGAGTTCATGCAAAGAAAAGGTGAAGAAAGATAAGGATTAGGAAATAATTCAACTAAAAAAATAATTTAGAAAGGAATTTTAATCGATACATGAATACTGCAACATGGCAACCAATAATTCAATCAATATCGACGTAGTAGTAATTTCATTCAACGTTCAGGAAACCATCTAGATGTAGTGCTTGGCAGAATATTAAAACATATTTGGCATTCATCTGACTAACAATAATGTCATATAACCAAAAAGGAAGGAAGACATTAAGACAAAATGAACCACAATTAGCAAAAGAAATCTTCTTAATCTAACATATGTCTAACTGCACCGAGTTTATAAAGCAATGAAACAACATATAACCTGGACATTTTGAATTAATTCAGTTGTGACTAATTAAGAGTGAATTTCAATTGATACATGAACACTGCAGCATCATAGCAACCAATGATTCAATCGATATTAACGTAATACTATTTTTATTCAGCAGGCAAAGAATTTAACGGAACGTCTAGCTGTAGTGCTCGATTAAACATGAAAACGCATTTGGTATTCATCTGTATAATAACAATGCTATGAAACCAGCAACTAAGAGCAAATTAAGACAAAGTGTACCAAAATTTGACAAAAGAAATCTCATTAAACTAACATAGGTTTAATTGCACCAAGCTTATGGAACAAGAAAACAACACTTAATCTAGACATTACATGCCTTTCTTACAAACGGGGAAAGATAAAAAAATTAATCGATCTATCCTAAACTATATCCCTACTTTACTCCTAATAGAGAGAAAACAACTTTAGTGATATGTAGAACAATATTTTGCGATAGAAACCCAACCTCACATAAACTTTTGTTGACTTGGGTCAAAACACAAACAACACACTATCTAGGTTACATGATTATCTATCTCATCCTTATCTCAACATATTCACAGGATTTTGAGCCAAAATAGACATCAACATTAATCAAGACCCGAGGTTTTAAGTAGAATATCATCCACAAATCATCAAGCAGGCGACTAATGATCAGTAATTTAAACAACAAGCAAAAGTATCTTCTTTCAAGGGAACATAAAGGCGACGACAAACTAACAGTTTACTACATGATATGTTCGATCTTGATAAATGAATAGATGCGATAGTGTTGGACTAAAATGAATTGACATCCAAAACTAAATGTTGAATGCAACAGTAGATTCAAAGAAAGAGATCCAAACAAAACGGTAATTATATAACCAAAACAACACTGTTAGTCCAATGCAATGAATCGACGAATCAACTACTTTAGAATCCTATGACCTCACAGGACCTCTACAGCTAACAAACCAGCATACCATATCATTAAAGGAAACCTACAACTTCAGAAAGTTGAGATGAAGCAGAAATCGTCGAAAGCTTAAACGGGATGGGGTGTTACCTTTTAGGGAGCAACAAAACAGAACAAACAGGCTGACGTTAGGATCCACCACCACCAGCGATCAGTGATATCAACTCGAAAGCCTTCGATTAATCATCCAATCTTTAAGAGAAGAAAGAAAAGAGAATTTTTTCTTGTAAAAGAAGACTCATAGACCTCAGAAATTTTCCATAAAATGTCTCAACCCATAGCTTTCCACAACCCCAATTTTAGAACCTAAGAGCCTAAAAGAAAAAATCCCCCTTTTCCCAGACCCAAAATTTTTCAACCCGAAGAGAAAGAGAAAAGCCCCTCCTTTTTTCTCACAGCTCAACCGAGCTCTTCATAGAAGACAAATTAGGGTAAAAAGGGAAACCACCCGTTGAAAATTTGAATTTAATTCCAAAACCAGATCAGCTCTTTTTGGGGATTTTTTCCCTTTTTCCCCCCAACCAATTAGGATGAAACAAATTTGTACCATGAGAGTACGATAACAACGAATAATTAGACGAATTTTTAGGAACATGCACCTCAGCTTGATGAGGTGTCGATGTTGCGCTGGCTTTGACCGTTATTGGATTGTAGGTGTCGAATTTCTAGAAGCCTTGTTGAATCCGGATGCGAGTCGGAGCAGTGTATTCGGGTCTGAGACGGGTCGTTGGTGTTTGATTGCTGATCGATTGGGTTAGAGGTTTTGAGGGAAAATGGGAGTTGTTCTCGTTGATGTTGAAGCTGGTGTTTTAGGCTGAGATTGGAGTGTTGGTTGTTTGAAGAAGAAAAGGAATGGGCCCGGGTCGGATTGTGTGGATTGGGCTTGGGGAGGTTATTGTGTTGGGCTATTTTTGGTTGATTTTTGTTGACTGGGCCAGGCCCGAAATTGTTGTTGTTGTTGGGAGATTAGAAATAGGAAAGGTCTTTAAAAGGTAGCCGAATTAAATTAGATAACTTTATTTAAAAATTAACCATAATGAATATCAATTTGATTAAGTGCATTGCAATTGTGGTCAACTTGATTTCAATTATGGTCATATTTAATAATTTGGCTAAATTAAACCGAAATTCGATACGAATTAAACACTTGTTTAATCCTGAGTTTCTTAATTTAAAAAAAATCAAACACATATTTATCCAAATAAATCATTTTGAGAAATAAAGACATATTTAAATCAAGATTTCAATCTTTTGAATTTATTTTCAAGATTAGCCTTGATTAAAATTCGATATTTTGTAAAATAAAAATTTAAGTAGCAAAATTATAAACTTTGTATAATTGACTACGACAATATATAATCGCTACTTAAAATGACAAACTTCCCCAGATGAATATTTTTTGAAAAGTTGCTATTCAGACGAAATAAATATTTCGATTTTATTAAAAACCGAAGAAGCTCAAAATTAAACTTGGTTGTGGAGGGCAAAAATTAGGTGTCAACACTAGGAATATATGTAATTGAAACTTCTTCAAACATCCTTATTAGCTTCCATATATCTTCGCACGTGGTATCTATCTCCCATTAAGCTACACGGCTCTTCATAATCATATCCACTACATTCTTTGCGTCTGATAAGATTTGCACCTTTGTCCATCCATTTTCTTGAGCTTTTTCCAATGCAGTCCGTATTGCAAGCGCTTCTGCAATGATGGTCTTCCCAACTGATTGAATTGGGGAGCCAAGGGCTTGAAGAAAATTTCCAGAGCTATCCATAGCTGTTATTCCACTGCTTGTCATATTCTTCTCCTTTTGTAATCTAGCATCTGCAAACATAATCACAAAATCTTGTGCTACAATAATTGTATTAGTAGTAGTATAGTCAGGACCAAATGTGAGAGAAGGCATAGCAAGTGAACTGCTTTCATATTCCTGAAAATCAAAAAATGCCTTGTTTATTATTTCATTAGATTCAGAGATTACACCATTAAAGTTCCTATCGTTTCTAGCCTTCCAAATTTGTCACTATTTTTCCTTTTTACGATTGTTTGCTTCCAAAGGCTTACACGGGACTAAGTACAACGAAATCAAGGGTGTAGTAATCCTTTCCATCGAATCTATTAGTAGGCATATTTATGACTCCTTTTCAACATGTATGACCTTTTTTTTTTTATTTCAAAAGAAGTGATTTTTTTTATAACATTTTAATTTTAAATTCATGGCATATTTAAGACCTAAAGATATAAGAATATTTTGGTATTTTTTTGGTTCATTTTATTTGTTCATTTTTTTATTAATATAAATATTAAAAAATAATAAATGATATGGATAATTTTATCATATTATCCTTTGAATAAATTTAATACTTTAGAAAATTATAACATAATAAATCGTATTGAGTGTTAAAGATAAAATTAATAAAAATATATAATTTTTTTATTAATTTTATAAATTGAATAAATATTATTGAACATATTAAAATACTCCTTCCGTCTCAAATTACCCTTCCCAAATTTACTAATTTGATTTCTCATTTTACTTGTCTTTTTTCATTAATCAAGACAAGACAGTTTTTTTCCCATTATATCCTAAGTAATTGATTACTCCTTGTTACTAGCATTGAATTATCACATCTTGAAAAATATTGTAAAAACTTTGGTAATCCTAAAATCTTAATTATTCATGCAAAAAATGCTTTGGTATCGGTCATATAATAACTCCATCAATATTGAAACTAACAACATGACACAATTAATAGGGGCAAAATGGTAAAGTTACTTTACCAATCATTGTTCTCTTAATAGCTGTGTCATCTCAATTTGGGATGGATAATTTGGGACGGAGGGAGTAAAAAATAATAAATAAAGATCGAGGAAGGGAGTTATTTGATACTCCCTCCATTTCATTTTACTCGTTTCAATTTGACATTGCACATTGATTAAGAAAAATAGTTAATAACATGACTACTTTATCATAGTATATCTATTAAATGATGTTTATATTTTAATTTGGAGAAAAAATAAGTAATACTAAGGGTAAAAAGAAAAAAAATATTATCTTGTCTTGATTAATGAAAAATGACACGTAAAATAAGAAATTAAATTTGAAAATTTGAGAGAGTAAACTGGAACGAAACACGGAGGGAGTACTATAATTTTAATTTAGGAAAAATGACCTTCTGGACCCCTGTACTATGTCGGTTTTGTAAGTTGGACACTTCTACTTACATGTTTGTCATCTGGATCCTTTAACCCACTAAAAAATAACATTTTAAACTTTTTTTTGGTGAGTGTAACACACTCTCCCCCACGTCGGCAGCCACGTCTGACACGTCTGCCACGTCATTAAAAAAAAAGTATTACATTAAATTCCAAGTCATTTTTAAAATTCTACATAACAAATTAAATAATAAATTAATTTAATTAAATAAGAAAATTTTGAATAATCATGTTTTTATTTTTGCTCACAAATTAAACATCAAATCCATTCCAAATAATTAAAATTCTTCTCCAACTAATTTAAATTTTTAACTATAAATTCATATATAAAAATATAATAGATTTTTTATTTTTAAATTTGAATATTTTTAACAAATTCACAAAAAGTTTAATTTTTTTCAAGTGAAATTCAATAATTTTTTTCAATATTCACTATCACTCACTTTCAATTTAAATTTAAATTTTAATCCCAAAAAAAATAAAAAGATTTCAAATTTAAATTTTAATTAAAAAAATGAAAAGAATTGAATTGAAAGGGAAAATTAAAATAAAAAATAAAAAGTGAACGTCTGTGGGGGAGGGGGGGCTAGAAGAGTGTTGGGGTGGGGTAGGGGGGACGAGGCTGGGAGAGGTGTGGGGTGGGGAGGGGCTGGTGGAGTATGAGGGGTTGGAGACGGGATGGGGTGGGGTGGGGGTGGGGAAGGGCTGGACGGGTGTTGGGGTGGGGTGGAGTGGGATGGGATGGGTGGGGGTGGGGGATGGGCTGGGGTGGAGTGGGGAAGGGTTTTTCTTTTTTAAAAAAAAATACTATTTTTAAATTTTTTTAAATATTTTTAAATTAAAAAAGATGAAGAAAAAAAAGCCTTTTTTATTTTTTTAATTTAATATTTTTTATTTTTTAAAAAAATTATTTTATGGAATGGGCTGGGATGGGGTTGGGTGGGGGTGGGGATGGGCTGGGGTAGAGTGGGGAAGGGAAAAAAAATTATTATTTTTATATTTAAAAAAGAAAATTAAAAAAGATGAAGGAAAAAAAAGATATTTTTTTTTAATTTTAATATTTTTTTAATTATTGTAATGTAAAATTGGTTAAAAATTGACCCCCACTCGCACCTCAGGCGAGTGACTACACTCTCCTTGTCCTAGTCACCATTTTAATGTCACATAGGCGAGGTCAACGGTCAAAGGGTGCAAAATGTTGCTTTTTAATGGGTTCAAGGTTCAGATGACAAACATGTAAGTAAAAGTATCTGACTTACAAAACCGACATAATACAGGGGTCCAGAAGGTCATTTTGTCTTTAATTTAAGACAGAAGATTAAAAATCTATATTAGTTTCTTAAATTTCAGTGTCTAAGTTAAAAATAGTATAAGGGAGAAAATAGTAATTCACTGTCTCTCCCTCTCGAGTAGTCCGCTGGCTTGGCTATAAAATGCCCCACAGCAGCTACATAATAAAAACACCTCTGTAAAGATGAAAAGTAAAGGCAAAGACAAAAGAGTGTGATAGTTTATATCAACGGCTGCTATTTAGTCTAGCATTTTAAGTTACCAACTAGGTTTGATTTTTTTTTTCTTTCTTTAATTTAATCTTTGGAAAAACTTTATTTTGTATGAGATGCGTCATGTCATACTTGTATGAAGATTTATTATTTGATATGTGGAATTTGTGGGATCCAACTTTCATTGCTTTGCCATATTCTTTTCTCCATGACCTTCTCCTTCTTCACCTTTTTATTTTAATTTATGTTCTCACATTTTTTTATTTTCCAGAAATTTCACTCGATCTTTTTTATTTCTTTGAATTTGTATGTTCTCTTTCAACGTCTTTCATAGTAATTAATCTTAAATTTTTATTTTATTATTTTACAAAAAAAAATTGTTTGTATATTAATTAATCTAGTTTAAAATTTATAATATGCATCGAAGAATTGCACTATGTCACCATATTGACATACTCATTCCATCTCAAGAGAAAAATTAGAGTTGGCGTTGTATTTGACCATGAATGTAACTTGGAGTTATTTTTGAATTTTTGTGAGAGAAGTAAGTAGGCATTTGACCATAAATATTATTCACAATATTTTGTAATACTTTTTCACTTTATTTCGAAATACTTCTTTCGCCATGAAAATCAAATATGTATTTTGAAATACGTTTTCATAGTTTTTGATTTTAAAAGAAAAAAAAATTGAATTCAAGTTTTTTCTATCACTTTATAAAAAAGTACATCCAAAGTCTAAAATATTTTTAAAAATACTATGAGCAAACTCAATTTCAACTCTATTTTCAACTTTAAAAATACCCAATAATCAAAGTGAATATGTTTTTTATTTTCACGGCCAAACGAATCCCAAGAGTGAAAAAGATTTACTTGTTTGCACTTTTCTAAATACAACTCTAAATTGTTTGAAATTTTCCTGGTTAAACACCAACTTAAAATTATATTAAAAATAAAGCAGAAAAAAATTGAGAGAAAAAAAAAATATCATGATCAAATAGACACATGACGATCAATTAATTATTAGATACTAGAATTTCTGTAAATATTGCAATATTTCAGCAAGAAAATTCTGGGGAAAATTATATAAATGTGGGAAGACAAAAAATAGTTGCAAATAATAGGTTGCACAAAGAGATTATATTTAATTTTGGTGGCATTGACATTGAATTTGAAGAAGAAGAAGAAGAAGAAGAAGAAGAAGAAGAAGGAGGAGAAGGAGAAGGAGAAGGAGAAGGAGAAGGAGAAGGAGAAGGAGAAGAAGGAGAAGAAGGAGAAGGAGAAGAAGGAAGAGAAGAAGGAGGAGAAGAAGAAGAAGAAGAAGGAAGAGGAGGAGAAGGAGGAGGAGAAGAAGGAGGAGAAGAAGGAGAAGAAGAAGAAGAAGAAGAAGAAGGAGAAGAAGGAGAAGGAGGAGAAGAAGGAGAAGGAGGAGAAGGAGAAGGAGGAGAAGGAGAAAAAGGAGAAGGAGCAGAAGAATAAAGAGCAGAAGAAGAAGGAGGAGAAGAAGAAGGAGGAGAAGGAGAAGGAGGAGAAGAAGAAGAAGAAGAAGAAGAAGAAGAAGAAAAAGAAGAAGAAAAATAAGAAGATGAAAAATGGTGAAGATGTCACAAAAGCAAATAGGTAAAGAAGACTAGTGGACTCCACAAGCCCATTGTCAATCAAATAATAGGCCTCATACAACTTTTGTTGGTTGAGTGAGACTCAAAATAAATCTTTTTCTAGTGCAGACATTATTGTAGCTGTGTTTATTCAAAGAATAATAATTATAATAAATAAATAGTTAGATGTGTTTAACTTTTTATTAGTCTATGTCATACGGAGCAGGATACGTTTATAAATAAATCTGAATTTGCATTGCTTAATAGCTATCGAAAAATATGTTAATCTGAACTTTACTATGTTTAATTAGCTCTGATTCACCGCTTTCATCTAGAAAATGAAGGCTTTGTTTGATCTTTTATGATATTTCAATATTTTTTTCGTTCTATTTTATGTGATATATTTTATTTAGGTGTGGAGTTTAAAAAAATAAACTTATAAATATTTAAATAATTATCAAATAAGAAAAATATTTAAACAAAGATTCCGAAGAACATTGTTTGCAAAAATCTCACTTATTTGTTTAATCGGGAAGCAATTGGTGATATGCTGCTACTTTTGTTTTTATATTTTCCAAATTTCTTGCCGTCCAGTTCAATGGGCCAATGGCTGAGCTACTTGCTTCTTTCTGTGGAGTTCTGGGTGCTGTGGTTGTTTTAGCAAAACTTTATTTAATTAAGGTCAAGTACGATTGACCCTCAACTTGGCATAATCTTTTATTTTACTGTAATATTTAAAGTAGCTATTGTTCATTTTATGCACTAAAAATGATCATAAACTATGTTACTTTGACTTCTTTTCGTACAAACTCTAGCACGTGAATTGCACTTGCTTGCTGCCAATATGAATTAAACAGATAATTTATTTATGTCAACTCATTTTAAATTGCTACATCATTTTATACACCCTAATTTATTTTTAAAATAAAAAATAACTAAAATCATCTTCCCCTCCCCACCCAATCCGTCTCTTTAACCCCATTAATGAAAGTTGAATTTTTTATTTTTCTTATGAACTTTTTTAATCGAGGCATTTACAGTCACGATATCGTTGAAATCTCTTTTCCTGGAGCTTTATTGACATATTTGAGTCTTAATTTTTTAAAATTAAAACTTAATTAACAAAAAAACATGAATACTGTTGAAAGTTAAATTTACAAAGAATGGATGTTTGAAAGTGAATCTTGTTTCCGACTGAAAAAAGTAGTCGGAAATTTTTGGCTACTTCAGTCGTAAAATATACTTTTTTATTTTTATTTTTTACAAAATATTATTCCGATAGTATTTGTGACTACAAGAGTCAGAATGTTTGGCGAAAAATTGCGGATAATATATATTCCGACTACTGTAGTCAAAAATAAAAACAATAAAATAAATATATTACTAAATATATAATCATGCCCTTATACTAAAACTAAATAATTAATATATAAATTATTAAATATTCATTTCCGACCATTGTAGTCGGAAATAAAAATAATTAAATAAATATATTATTAAAAATATAATCATATCCTTAAACAAAAATTAAATAACTACTTAAATAAATTATAAAATATTTATTCCCGACTACAGTAGTCAGAAATATAAATAATTAAATAAATATATTATTAAATATATAATTAGACCCTTATACAAAAATTAAATAAATAATTAAATATGTATTTTCGACTACTGTAATCGAAAATATAAATAAATAAGTAAATTACTAATATATACTCAGAATGTTTGGCGGAAAATATATATTCTGACTACTGTAGTCAGAAATAAAAACAATAAAATAAATACATTACTAAATATATAATCATTTCCTTATACGAAAATTAAATAATTAATTATATAAATTATTAAATATTTAATTCCGACCATTGTACTCAGAAATAAAAATAATTAAATAAATATATTATTTAATATATAATCAGACCCTTATACAAAAATTAAATAACTATTTAAATAAATTATAAAATATTTATTTTCGACTATTGTAGTTGAAAATATAAATAATTAAATAAATATATTATTAAATATATAATTAGACCCTTATACAAAAATCAAATAACTACTTAAATAAATATTAAATATGTATTTCCGACTACTCTAGTCAAAAAAGTTAAATAATTAATTTTATTAAAATAAGGACCGACTGAAGTAGTCGGAAATGTTATTATATAGGATATAATCTGTCTCTCTCTAAACCACTTTCCCAATTCTCTCGCACTCTCTAACCCTTCTCTCTCTCCAAGCTAGGGCGACCACAGCGACAACGACGACGACGTTGGTCGAGTGGCAATGGCGACGACAACGACGGCCATGGTGGAGTCTTAACGGCGCCGGAGACCACAACATTTCTAAGTTGGAAGATGCCTCGAGGTGTGATTTGCCTCTAAGATAGATTTGCTTCTATTTATGATTTTCATTTCTAAGACAAATTTGTTTATGTTTTCTTTAGTTATTCTGTAGAGACCAAAGAATATTGTTGCTTTTGCTCTCAACAGGTAAGCCTCGTTGTCATTCTTAGAAGTCTTGTTCTCCATTTTCAATTTCTGTCCAATTTTCTATAAAAAAAAAAGGCTAATATGGAATTCGCACACTGAATTTCTTTTTTCAGGATTCTGAAATTTCGCGCACTAATTTTCTAGTTTTTGGAATTTGTACAATAAACTGTTGTTCAAATCCCTGAAGGTCTTGACTGTATGTATTTGCGTAATAGACTTCCCAACAATTGAAGACAAACACTGTTTTGCGTGTGAAGTTCCTTATCTGATCTTGTTTATTGCTTGCTGTTGTGTTGCCATGTTATTTTGGGATGAATAAATGCATCTAAACATAGTACTGTATGTTTGGAAAATATTTTGAATGTTAACGGTTTAACCTGATAACCGAATCGATAACAATCAATAATCGATAAGCCGATAAGCCGATATCTCAATGGATCTTAATGGGTTAGCTTTATTACAAACCGATAATCAATATGTTAAATCGATAAACTTCAAAACCGAACCGAACCGACCGATATGCATCCCTATCTTCACTGATTCGAGGTAAAAATTTATTCTATTTTCTACGTGATCTATTTTTAGTACCTTTGATTGATGAGCAGACCCTAGTCTTCATTGTTGTGTCATTTATGGTACAAGAGTTTATGGACGTGGTCATAGTAAAACCTCTTCAGTGTTTTCAACATGCGCTTTCTATTTATTTTCTTCTATTAAATTCTATACCTCATCTGCTGGTCTCCTTTTTTGCCTATCTTTTATCTTGTTTGTGAAGCTATCACATGGATTGGATTCCTTTCACTGATAAAAAAATTATTCTTTTAATTAAAATATTCTATTGTTGTCTGCTGCATTACAATGTTGTATTGAACCTCTTAGTTTTTTGCTTGTGTCAACTGCATAGTAGCATCTCTAAACAACCCTGTTATTGTTTTGTTTCTCTTGTTTTTGTTTTTCTTCTCTATTATTATTGTTGTCGTTCTTGTGTAGATGGAAAATGAAGATCGTACATGGATGTATAATAGACTTTATCCTAACCATGCGGGGTTGAGGGAGGAATATAAAGTTGGGGTAGCTGGATTTATTGCTAAAGCAATGACACTTAATAATTTTCTTATTGAAGGGACAATAGGTGTCCTTGTTGGAATTGCAAGTGTTGCAAGTTATTGAGTACAGATGATGTTACATTACATCTTTATAGAAAGGGTTTTATGTTGAATTATATTGTGTGGACAGCTTATTGAGAGAGTAGTGCTGCCAATAATTTTGCTTTTTAGAATTATGTTGAAAGCCCAATAAGAGAGAATAATGTTGAAAGTTTACGATATAGTGAGATGGTCAGGGATGCTTTTAGGACATACTCAGAGGCTCAAAATGAACCAAATGATGAGGCTAAGCACTTTTATGAACAATTAAAGGAAGCTAGTCATCCTTTGTATGAAGGAGGAGTGCATTCTAAGTTATCTGTTGTCGTTCAGTTACTGAGTATTAAATCAGATTATTCAATTTATCAAGAGGGCATGAACTCTATCATTGGAATTATGAATGAACTTAACCCAAATAAACTTGACTTACCCAAAGATTTCTACACAACAAAGAAGTTGGTTTCTAAGTTAAGACTTTCATCAGAGAGGATTCATTGTTGCGAGAAAGGTTGCATGTTATTCTATAAGGAAGATGCAAATTTAGAACATTGCAAATTTTGTAATCATCTTTGTTATAAAGAAGTCATACATGCCAAAGGGAAGAAGGTTCCTGTGAAGTCGATGCATTACTTATCCTTTATACCACAGTTAAAGAGGTTGTATGCATCAAGGAGCTCTGCCCCTCAAATGAGATGGCACTATGAAAATAAAAGACCACCTGGTATTTTATGTCATCCGTCAGATGGATAACAATGGAAGCATTTTGATAGTGTGTATTCGGATTTTGCTAGTGAACCAAGAAACATTAGGTTGGGATTATCTACTGATGGATTCACTCTATTTTCAGCCTCAGCTACACCATATTCATGTTGGCCGGTGTTTGTGACTCCTTATAATCTCCCGCCTGAAATGTGTATGACGAGTCAGTATATATTTCTTATTACACTGCACTCATCCGTATGCTTCTTCTATCTACATCATATGGAATCAGACTGCTTCCTCCTTCTGTACAGGGTGAAAATGACTTACTTGAAACTATCATCTGTGCTAGACTTTTTCTATATTTGTAATATATCACTATAGTGGGATCCAAACCTGCCATTTTTAAGTTGAGAAGTCAAAGCAAGGAGTTACTTTTACTAGAGTGTATTACACGATAAACACATTTGTTCTGCAATATGGACTGTTAAAGATACTTATTTTACATCAGCAGGTTAAATTTGTTATCTTTTTATGTGAAGAGTCAATGGTTGAACTTGCTCTGTATTATTGTGGTTCTTTTCTCTAGGTGCTTAATAAAGATAATCAATGGCATCAAAAGGTCTTGATAAAGGACGGCATAAGAAAGGTAAGAAAGGAATTGATAATCTTCCCACAGATCAATATACACCACCACCATCACCACCTGTTACCAAAACTCTTCAACAAGGTACTTCAAATATTTCACTACCAAATGCATTTTTCATGCCCCCACCTCCCCACCAGTTTCAGCCCTCTTCTTCTCACAATAGTCTGCATAGTAGTTTTTCATATGTACCTTCAACATCATCCACACCAGGCCTTTCTGTATTGAGAATTGGAGGTGCTAGCACATCAATATCTCCATCCATTGATAGTACTACAATGTCTAATGCTACAGTAGCTGCTTCCCAGATTTCAAAATTTAAAGAGGTAGTAGAATATGACGGCAATGGCAGACTAATAATCGCCCTTGATGGTGGTAATGGGTAAGTAAACCTTATGTTTTTCTGTAATTTTTGAATTTTTTGAAAGATAAGATAATTTAATATAATTTTATTGTAGGTTCATTCCCACATCTAGCGGCGGACATATGATTATAGAATCAATTAAACCATTTTACACGGAGCCGTGGGGTAGTTGGAACGAGAATAAACTTGACGTCAGAGTTCTTATGTGGAACCAGTTTGTGGTATAATCAAAATCAAAGAATTTAACATTTCAATATGCTATCAATGATAAATTTACCTTTTTATCCGTCAATTCATTTCATGACTATAGATTAAACTATTTTGGACACAAAGTGTGCATGGAATTCTTGTCATGAAAATAAAATACAATGCATTTTCAAGTTCAAAGCAGCTCTACGGATCAAAGAACACTTATATGAGGCTCGAAGGTTCTTGAAAAAACCTGATTGGCTGAATGCTGATGTGTGGGTCCAGTTCTTGGAAAAATGCGATACTCTTGAATTAAGGGTGTGGAGGGAACGGTCAAAGGAAAATAGAGTGTCTCAAATGGGTAGCTCATTGCACACAGGAGGTTTGATGAATTTCGCTACCCACCGACGAAGACTGGTAATATTAACTTAAATTTCTGATTTATTCGATTTAGTTCAATATTTTAAACCGTGACTTAGTGAAGCCTTGTGGGGCTCTTTCGATTCACTATTGTTGTTATCTTCTTGTTGTTGTTCATCTTGAAGTCTAGTGAAATCGTGTGTGGCCTATTTTGATTCACTAGCATTGTTGTTGACATCTTGTTGCTCTTGTTGTTGCTTGTTTCTTTTGATGTGAGCTTGATCTTGTATCACACTGCCTAATGGTTTTAGAAAGTAAGAAGAAGAGAATTAGTGATTTAGTTAGATGGTTCTAGGTCACAGTTGCCTTAACTGCAGCTGTTGTTGCTGCTGCAGTAAATGGGCTCACTACATTAGTAGCAGATGCGGCAACAACTGTTGTTGCTTCGGCCTCTACTGAGGACTGAGGTTCTGTATGTGCAAAAGATATTATCTTCGCTACGGCTGTTGAATGATATAAACCTCTTCTTCAAAAACACCATGCAAGAAGCATTCTTCACATGTAATTAACGAATGGGCTAATTTAAAGTGATAGCAATATACAATATAATCTTATTATTGTAGCCTTTACTACATGGGTGAATATTTATTCAAAATCAATACCCCCAACCTGTTAGTAACCTTTGGATATATTCTATCACAAGAGGTTACTTTGTCATTATTTGGACTGAAAGGGAGTTGGAGATTGCTAACTCATTTGGAGTGCAGTAACTCTGCCTATGCATTTATAGTATGACTGGTTGTTCAGGGCAGGCTTCTTACCAAGGAGAGATAACTAGATGCTTCTTATTTGATACGCAGGCAGTGCAATTGAAACATCACTTGTTTGTGGACTGCACTTGGAATAAACTGGCAAGGATCCCGTTATGCAATGGACTGGAATTCAGGTACAAGTCGGAGAGGTGATAGCTGAAATCTGGGGGGATAATCTATCATACATGGACAACTAGGAATTAGAAATTGTTTTATGGAGTAAATGTACATATTGAGGTTATAGTTACAGAGTAAGAAGAGAAATTTAGAGAAGATAGATTTACCTGAACTGTCTAAGAGATGTACAAGTTTTTTGCAGCATCTACCGTGTAACTAGTGATTGTTCAACGAGATGATTGCTGAATTATGGGGGGATAATCTATCATAGAAGGACAACTAGGAATTAGAAATTGTTTAGAGTAAATGTACATATTGAGGTGGTAGTTACCGAGTAAGAAGAGAAATTTAGAGAGGATAAATTTACTTAAATTTCTTAAGATGTAGAAATTTTTTGCAGCATCTACAATGTAACTAGTTACTGTTCTAAAGCCTAACTTGTGTATGTTATTGTTCAAAAGTTGGAAGGTTTTATATCACCTTATTTTATTGCATCTAATATGAGTTCAAGAAAAAAAGAGTTTCAGCAATACAATATTGTTATGGTCATCTACTTTTGACTCAGCACCATCAGCACCACTGGTAGGATCATCTAGACTTAGTTCAGCACCATCAACACCATTTTCATAATCATGATTAGCACCATCTATCAATGCTTCCACTATAGGTGCGGAGTTTGTTAAGCACTCTTTGTTTCCTGCAGACACACAGTCACTCTTTGTTTTCTACAAATAGGGTAATGTAAGTTCATCAGAGAACATGTCTTGATACAAAAACTTTCCTTGTCGATGGGTGGTAGCATATATATATATATATATATATATATCCTTTATACAAACTGCTATATCCAATAAACACGTATGTATATGACTTAGGAAAAAGTTTCTATTTCACTTTAAGAAAAGGAAAGCAATAGGATCCTGAATGAATGATCAAAGTACTACATCCCCTGGGTTGCTACCTGGACTTGTCTTCATACTTGCGTTATCTTTTTTTCTAAAATTTTGCAGGAATATGAAAATGGAGGAAAAGAGCGTCCTTTTCTTGAGGTCTACGAAGAGACGCATAGAAAGAAAAACAAGGACGGTACAAGAGGAGATTGGGTCGAACCGCTTGCTAGGATTGCATATGTAAGATAATAACTTTTACATACATTGTTTTATTATTACTCAACTTTGCTTGTTTACGTACAGACAAAATTTTTCCTTTCAGGAAAAATTTAAAAAAAACATAAAAGAGTGGCGGAAAACACAACCTACTTCAGAGGATGGTACTATGGTCCAACGATCACCTGCAGAGCTGAATAATAGGTGGGCAGCTGTGATAGGTGGTCCAAAGAACGGTAGAACCTACGAGACAGGGGATCTTCAATCCTCGAGTAGTCCTTAGTTGTTTCCCAGTTCCCCCTCTACTTTGCAAACAATGGAAGAAATGAGAGTGATGAAAAAGCAAATTGTGGAATTGATGCAGAAATGTGCAGCTAATGATGCTAAGTTTGCTAAATTTGATAAATTGAAGGAATTGGTTAAGAAGCACATGCCGCAAGTATTTCAGGACGAGGAAGATAATGAATCTGATGATAATTAGATTGTAGTTATTGTTCTTGTTTTTGATTGTGACATTTAGATGTTTAAACTATTTGATTTGATGTTTGTTTTGAATGGTTCAAAGTGGTTGTATTTATAAATTTTTGTCGTGTTTGATCCTGCTGTGAAAAATACATTATTAGTTATGTCGTTTATAATCTAAAAGCAGTGTAAGCGAATGCAATATAATAATTATTAAATAATTATTTATTAAATAATAATAATTATTAAATAATTATATATTAAATTTTCGACTACCGTAGTCGAAAAAATTATAATTATTAAATATTTATTTATTAAATTTCCGACTACAGTAGTCGGAATAATTAATATTATTAAATAATTATTTATTAAATTTTTGGCTACAGTAGTCGGAATAATTAAAATTATTAAATAATTCTTTATTAAATTTTCGACTACAGTAGTCGGAATAATTAAAATTATTAATTAATTATTTATTAAATTTCCGATTATAGTAGTCGGAATATTTATAATTATTAAATAAATATTTATTAAATTTTCGACTACAGTAATCGGAAATTTAATTATTATTAAATAAATATTTATTAAGTATTCGACTACAGTAGTCAAAAATTTAATAATTATTAAATAAATATTTATTACATATCCGACTACTTTTCCGACTTAAGTAGTCGGAGATTTTCGACTACAATAGTCGAAAAAGTTTTTCCGACAAGCTAATTTTTCGACTACCATCATGTAGTCGGAAAGTAGTCGGAAATTAATAAATTTCCGACCACATTCCGACTACATTGACCGTCGGAAATTTAATGTTTTCTATTAGTGAATACTCTTTAAGAGTTAATTATCATATTGATACTATATATTATTCCTCTGTGTTTGAATTAGTAGCTCAATTTTATCAGTTTTTTTCGTTTATATATTTTTAAAAAATTTTATTTTGTTCACTTTTTAAATTATATTGTTACAAGTGATATCGAAAAAATATTAAAATAAATTATTCTCTAAGAGATAGAGAGGGTTTGGGAGTACCATTAAAGAAGCTTGGGCTTGAAAAAATGGTAGAAGATAGTGGGATAAAAAAATGAGAAAAAAAATGATAAAAGTAAACAAAAAATGCGCTAATATAACGTTGTCACGCGCCCAAAATCGAGTGTTCTACATTCACTTTGTCATATCAGCAAAAAGTATCAAAGTGACACAGTTTATGACTATTTACATGTTTAAAATGAACAACATCCACTTTAGACGATAAAGTAAAAGATCTTGCTAAGTTGACAAGCTTTTCGATGTGTTTGCCCTTTATTTAAAATAGATAGTATTTTGCCCTAATTTAGTTTGACCTCCTATTAAAATTTCAAATAGCCCAATTTTGATTGATTTTCATATTACTGTATATCATGTTGAAAACAATACTACAATATTAATATGAATATGAAATTAAAATAGTGAGAGAATTGTTATAACTACTACATTGTGGCAAGTTATTATCTTAAAAGTAATTTCGACCTGAGTCTGGTGTAAATCGTTATAGTCGATATGTTCCACAACACTTCAAACATGTGCACTTTTGGCTGAAACGTTGAAAGTTGTTCAAACAAATTACTCAAAAAATAACTTAAGAAGAAGAAAAAGTGAAGATGCTTTCTTTTCCCTTGAAATCTAAAGATAAGACATAAAGTACCTTCTTAATTATATTCAAAATTTTAGTGATAAATCTAAGTTTTGAGCGGGTCTTATTATCTTTTAATTTTTTTAGTATTTTTAAGTTTTCTTTTGGTATCGACGTGGTTGTCAAGTCCGGGACAACATCAACACAAACAACACAAATATCTCAAAATATATTCAACCTTTCAGTGACACACCTAAATTTTACGGAAGTCCTTTTACCACTTAGCTCATTTTTGTAAATATTGACATTCGATTTGTTTGATTTAATTATTTAATATCGATTTGATTTTTTAATTTTTGACTTGACGAAAATGACAACCGTAATCAAACTGAAATAAATTCGATTTGGTTCGATTTCTGCAAATTCGATTTGATTTTTTCAATTTCTTTTTTGATTTTGAAGATTAAAGTAGTGAGTGAATGAAAGTGAGTGGTGACTTCCAATTTATCTTCTTCTTTTTTTTTTCTATTTTAATGTCTGAAAAAAAAAATTGTATTGCTTTCTTAAATAATTCATTTAGTCTCGGCGGATTTTTTTTTTAAAATTAAATAGTATACTTCTTGATGGTAGTGAGTAGTGACTCTTGAGTACGTTGATGAACGCGAGAATTGAGAATCAGAAAATGAAACTAAGGTTGTGAGGTCGTGAAGGCGCCACTAATATAAAATTGTGAAGTGAATATCGAATAATGAATTAGAATTGAAGGGTTATAACTTAGAAAATAGTATATAATAAGGGGTATTGGGCTTGTCGAACTTGGTTTGGGTTGGGATCGTATTTTGATTGGATTTGTAAATAATTTAAAGATAGTAAAATATTAATATATTATTTATATAATTTTAATTTTTTGATTTAATCAAATTATTTTTTGAAAAATTCAAAAATCGAACCGTTTAATCAAATTTCTAAAATTTGAAGTTGAAATCGATTCGAAAAATCAAAATCAAAATTTAATTTTGATTTAATTTTTTGACTTTTTCGAATTGAAATAAAATATGTCCAAATATATTTTTATGCTCTTTCCTTTTTCTGTTAACTTGGTTTGAACATCTGCACAAAAAGAGCACAAAGATATTTTATAAAAATTAAATTTTTAAAAATACTTGTGCCTTATTCCTTATATTTAACTTATTTAGGGGTCATTTAATTGGGTACAAATTATTTTAAAATTAATTATTTTACTATATATATATATATATAATAATAATTTATCTCATCACCAGATATAAAAAGTGAAATAATAATTTCTTAACTAAGTAATATCTCCAACAAAATATAAAATACAGTAATTTTATATTTTATTCTGAGATTATTATAATTTATACTTCACGTCAATTGCTCTCTTAATATTACAGGAAACAAATTAAAATTTAGGACCTTAACTTTAGATTACAATATGCAAAAAAATCTTTTTTATTTCTCAACGTATCAAAAGATTCCTCTAATACGAGGTTCCAAAAACGTGCACTTTGCGGAAGCACTCCTCAGCTTGACCTCCCCAATTAATTTTCTTCAAACACCTCACTCTCACTAATCCAAAGACGTAGTTGCACTCCTAGTTTCATTTTACTTTTAATAAAAGTCGTTATTTTAATTTGTTTATCTAATTTATAAAATTAATATAATATATATTCTTTATTAATATCGCTATCTACATATATCTGTATAAAGTATATATAATCTAAATTAATATTTTTAAACTATAATTAGTAAGACTAAAAAGGGTAGTCCGATGAATTAAAGTTATTGTTATATGCGGTGTTCGGGAAAGGGTCCCACCACAAGGGTGTATCATATGTAACACATTTCTGCCTGAGGATGTATTCAAGAATTGAACTCGTGACCTCCTGATCACATGACAACAACTTTATCAGCTACTTCAGTTTGATAAAATCAATTCTTGATTAAGATATTTTAAAGAAATTGTCAAGTCACTATAAGCTAAGTAAATGAAGTGTAAGTGTTATTATCCATTTGATCAAATCTACATGTCGGCCCATTTATTATATAGGGTTAAAATAGTAATTCAACTTCTCCACAGGCATGCTATAAGTAACCCCACAGCAGATAAAAACCACCACCACTAAATATAAAAATCAATGACAAACATAAATAAATAATAGCATGGCATTTCATCAATGACGGCAGCTGGTCAGTACCAGCTTGGTTTTATTTTTTTCTCCTCTATCTTGTATCTTTCTATGTGAAACTATTGTGCAAATGTTGTGCCAATATTACTTACTATAGTTGTGTTTATACCAAAGAGAAAAAAAATAGTTAGATCTATGTGATTTTTCTGGTTGTTGTTGGATGTGATTAAATACACTAGGTTTGATTTTTGTATATTATGTGTGTGTTTTGTGATGGTTGACAAGTCTGGAGGCAGCGGTTGATCGATCTGTTCCCTGTAAAGTTATAAACAAAATATAACAAATAGGAATTGATCGATAAACCTCTGCACCAGCGATCTTGAACCCCCTAACATTGTTTTTCAATAAAAGCAATTATTTTAATTTATTTATTTAATTTATAAAATAAAAAATAATATATATTCTTTATTAATACCACTATCTACATACATCTATATAAAGTATATAAAATCTCGTAAGTTATATTATAAAATAAAAAATTTCAACAACGAAAATGAGATTTCGACTTGAGATTTCGCTTATAGATCATATGATAAAAAACTTCAATAACAACAAAAAATTCATCTCTACCATTATTTTAAAAAATTCATCTGTACCATTAAATAAAAAATAAAAATTTATTTTTAATATAAAATTCATCTCCATCATTATTTAAAAATTTAAAATAAAAATTTATACCATATTAATATAACTTAATCAATTTATAATATAAATTAAAATTTATATATTAAAAAATCTAAGGGAGGGGAAAGGGTCATTGTTGTGGTGATGGGGACGGGGACGGTTTGGGGGAGGGAAGGTTGGCGGGGGAGGGGGGCGTTGCGTGAGTGGGGTTGGTGGTGTTGTTGTGTGGGGGTGGGGTGGGGTGGGGGAAAGTGGGGGAGGGTGCTGGACGGGCTGAGGGTGCTGGATGGGGTGGGGGCCCATCCTGGTGCTTTTTAATTTTTTTAAAATTTATTATATTTTAATTCTTAAAACTATTTTTAAATAAAAAATACTGAATCATGCGGGTAAACATGCGTTTTTCCAACTGAGCAATTTAACGCCACATATGCATAAGAAGGATTTAAATTCTTGTATTTTGATGAATTGAAGGATTCAAATGAACAAACGGTAAATAGAACTGTCTACTTTATAAACTCGGACAAGTACAAAGATCCATCAAATCATTTTGCCTTTATTATATAGGGTTAAAATAGTAATTCACTTTCTCCACATCAAACCATTTTGACTTTATTATATAGGGTTAAAATAGTAATTCACTTTCTCCACAGGTATGCTATAAATAGGGGTGGACATAGGTCGGGTTGGTTCGCATTTTCATTAAAATATAACCAAATCAATAATGTCGGTTTTCTAAATCTATAAATCAAATCAAATCAATATACAATCATTTTTTTATTTTGATTTTAGTCGATTTTTTCCGATTTTTTCGATTTTCTTACAATTATAATGTGATTGAAGAAAAAATTAAATATTTTCACTAAAATGATAGAAAAAAATAATGGTCATAGAGTAGTTTCAATTAAAATTAAGTTGGCAAATTACTAAGACATCTAAATTACTACCTCTCAAAGTAATATTATGTGGATACTCAGGGGTTCAATTTCTAAGTAGTCACAGTAGTTTGTCTGAAAGTTTCTTTCACATAAAATGTGAGCATACAAAAGAATGAAGAATTGGAGACAACTTATTAAAAATTTAACTCCATAAAGTAATTAACTATATCATAATTCCATTAAATAAAAAAATATAGAAGAGAAACAAACTTAAATCACAACTTGACGAACGAGGAGAATGAGAAAAGTAAGATGAGAAATAATAACAACTCTCCGAAAACTTGAAAAGTAAAATATAAAATGAAGCAATTGAAGAGTTGTAGGTTTTTATATTAATATTGAGTTTTGTATTAATTTGTTACTAATGGACAAATATTATAATTAAAGACCCAAGAATATATATCTATTTTCTGAATATAAAAAAGTAATAAACATAATTAGAAAGTAGATTATAAGTAGTATTTTCTTACGTATAAAAAATTAAAATTATATATGTATTATGTCGTTCGATTTTGTTTTATTTTTCTTAATACCAAATCAAATAAAGAACGATTGTTTTTTTTGTCAATATCAAATCAATCAAATCGAATCATAAATTATTATTTTTTCTCAATTTGATTTGATTTGATTAATCAATTTGATTTGTACACCCCTAGCTATAAGTAACCCCACAACAGCTAAACACCACCACCATTACATATAAAAATCAAAGGCAACTATAAAAAATATCCCTCTATCAGTAGACATAAAAAACAATTAAAAAAAAAATAATAGCGTGGCATTTCATCAATGGCGGCAGCTGGTCAGTTACCAACTTGGTTTTATTTTTTTCTCCTCTATCTTGTATCTTTGTGCTAGATTGTAACTTTCTATGTGCAACTATTGTGCAAATGTTGTGCCAAGATTATTATAGCTGTTTATATTCCAAAGAGAAAAAAAAAATAGTTAGATCTATGTGATTTTTCTGATTGTTGCTGGATGTGGTTAAATACACTAGGTTTGGGTTTCTTCTGATATGTGTACGTGTTTTGGGATGGTTGAACACTCTGGAGGCAGCGGTTGATTGATGTGTCCCCTGTAAAGTTATAAACAAAATATAACAAACAGGAATTGATCGGTAAGAATTCAATCTTTAAAAAAATAAAAGTCGTTGCCTGTGTTAAAGAAAAAGCAAAGCTCTCAGCAACGTCGTGAATATCTAATTGGATTAGGAGCGGAATCTCTTGATAAACCTCTGCATCCAGCGCCCTTAAACCAATTTAACATTATTTTTTTACTTATCTCCTTCTTCTTTTTTTACAATTATTTGAGTGACACGGTTGTTTTTTATACACTACCAGCTTATGTCTGGGTAACAAAATTAGCGCATCTAGTTCTCAATTTTCTGGTTGGTAATCTGTTAGTAGTTTTTTGGTTTGTAATTTGTTCTCGGTTAATCTGAATTTGTATTGCTTGAGATCTATTAAAGAAAGATGTTCAAAATCTATATTTTGGCCTCAATTAATCTGGATTTGAATTATTTACGATCTATCAAAAAAAATGTTATCTGAATTTTTTGAGGTCTCCATTAAATTTAATTAATAATATTTATATAGCCATTAAATGATTGAAGTAATATATTTTTTTTTGGTAGGATGATTGAAGTAATATTGAAAGAACATAATAAATATTATCTTTAATTTTATAAATTAAATAAATAAATTAAAACACTAATTTTAGCGGGGCCCAAATAAAATGGGACTTTCTGGAATTTTCTTTAAAAAAGAGAAAGTTTGATCAAATTTTATCATGTGTCCACTTTAATTGTTATAATTTATATTACTTGTTAAATTTAATTTCAAAATATGTAGTGACTTTTATTTTATTTTATTATAATATTTATATTCAAATTCAAGGAGAGAATTAGATAATTAATGGTATATCAGAAATAGGGGTACCTCATTTCAGAATTACTTTTAGGATGAATTTATCTCAATTTTCATTGAGATAAAATATATAAAATAATTGATTCAAAAATAAAAGTATTTTTTTATTTTTAAAGGTGGAATAACTAATTCCAACATAACTTACCAACAACCCATTACTAGCGCTCTGCCCATAAAGAAAAAAACCTTACTAGTTTATATTTTTCATTACTTTATTATTGTATGGCGAAAAGTACATTTTAGGAAAATGCATCTGCACTTTTTGGGGGTTTTGCTTTTTTTGTTTCATTTTTAGTTTCTTGGCATAAATTACATAACTTATGATTTTAAAAATTTAAGTTACGTTGCGGTCTTTCAAAAGTGACGTTAAATTTATATCGAATTCTCTTAAAGTTTATTAATCTTAGTGAATTTAGCGAGTTCAAGAAGCTTGTACTGCCTTTGTTCCATTTTACTAGGATCTATTTCTTATTATTGTACTGTCTTCATTCCTTTTAACATGGACCTCTTATTTAGTTATTTCAATTTTTGTCCCAATTAAACTTTAGAGAAATTTATCATTATGTTTCTATACTATATTTTTCATTTTATGATTATGCAAAGTGTATTTGTTGTGAACAAGAGGAGTCAAGTTGCCGACCAAGATGACACGAGGACTGCCACAGTGGATAATCACATGGATATGCCACGTAAGAGTTTTAGAAAAGTAATTCCCCCTAAAAGACTTGATGATTATGTTTAGAGGGGTGGGAGTTCACGTGACAAGGGACAAAGTTTGTTGCAACAATGTGAATAAACAGAGAAAGGACTAGACATAATGAGGAGGGAAATTCATGATGGATCTTTCTGATTTCTAACCCATAGTCTTCTAATTCTCATCTCCTTCTTCAAGCTATCTCATCATCTATTGTCTTATCTACCCCCAGTTATTTTCTCTTGTATTTCAATTAACTTGGATATTGTAAGGTGTTACAGTTTGTTGAAGTTTTATTCGGTTCAGTTAATCAATTCAAAGGAGATTCTGTGATTGCTCATTCACTCATCCTTGTAACATTGGTGCTTTCATACGGTGGTCTTTAATGGAGGATCAACAAATCAAGACTCTAATTATTGAATCGATGAAGGAAGTAAATGATTCTATTGCCTAGGACCTCGCTGACATGCGATGTTTCTTCCTGGAGATGGTGGGCAAATAGTTCCGAGGGGTGCTCCTCTACGAGATCCAGCCACGGATGCTCCTGCAGCACAACCCTTCGTCACAAACCAGCTCCAGTTGAATTGGGTCGTTTTAGTGGCACGAACCCAGAAGCTTGGCTATTTCAGGCACAACGTTATTTTGATTTCTATGGAGTTGCAACGGCACATCGATTGACCTTAGCATAAACCCGTCAAACGGACCGGTCTTACCCGATCCGAACCGGCCCACTTAACCAGCCCGACCCGGTCAGCCCACGGGCTATAGGATATCGGGTCCCGGGCTGGGTTATTTTTTTTAGGCCCGGTTAACCCGGTCCAGGCCCGCTGATTAACCGGTCCGGATCCTTTTTATTTTTTTTTATGTTTGGATTTTGGAAATTGGGCCACAAAGTAGCCGTTGGCCCAACGGCTATATGACCGTTTTTGGGTCCAAACAGCTACTTAGCCATTTTTTATTAAAAGAAAAAAATTCATTTAAAATATTTTTTAAACCCAAAAAAAATCCTATAAATACCCTACACTTTCAAATCACTTTCCACACAATTTTTATTCTCTCAAATCTCATTCTCTCTCAAATCTCAATTCTCAATTCTCAAATATTCTATATATTTCCTAAAATGCTCAATTTAATTTTTTAATTTTGCGATTATAAAGTACGAGTGGAAGTTTCTAAAGTCGCAACTTTCGGATATTTCTGAAATTTTGTATTGTCGTTCCATCTCTTACTTTTAATTTTTAATTAGTGTATTAATTGTTGAATATTTAATTTTATTATATTTGTGTATTTTAAATTTTTTTAGTTTAATTTATATTATGGATAAATTAATAAACCTCGCCACTAAAAGTGTAAAATTTTTTTTATCCCGGAAGTGATAGTGGTAGTAAAAAGCGAATTACTAGCGGTAGAGGTGTGCCTCCGCCTCGAGTACCGCTTAGTCAACCTTTTGAGGAAGAAGTAGGTGTAGGTTCTCACGATAGGGATTATGCAGAAGCTCAGAAAAATTACGGTATAGAAGAAAATGAAGTAGATGCGGTTGATTTAGATGAAGATGATGAAAATATTGGTGAGACATCCACAGTAGGAAATGCTATATTAGATCAGAATTGATTAATCGCCCTCCCCGTCCTCCCCGTCCCCCAAGAGCTCGTAAAATAACTAGTATTGTATGACAATTTTTTACACGTATATCAGATACTGAGGTGCAATGTAATATTTGCCAACAAATATATAAGCATAAAAGAGGAGGCAAGCAAGGGGGTACGGGTACGTTAATGAGATATATAAGTGATAATCACGAAAGAGAGTTACTTATTGCAAAAGGTGGTCAGGATGTTGGTGGGTCAACCCAAACTAGAATAGACCCAGTAACCGGTCAGATATTTAAGAAGTATAATAAATTGAGGGACCGGGAAGAAATAGCAACAATGACAGTTGTGGGTTGTTTGTCTTTTAGTTTTCCTTCTTCTGATGCTTTTATTCATTATATTCAAGCAATTTATAATCCCATGTTTAATGGTATTCCTAAAAGTATTTGTCGGGCCGATATTTTTAGACTTCATTCACAATATTATTTTTATTTATCTACATTGTTAAAAAATATTCAATATAGAATGGCTTTAACTTCTGATCTTGGTCGTGATGTTAATAAAAATGATTATTTAACCATTACTTGTCACTGGATAGATAGTAATTATTTTATGTAAAAACGTATTCTAGCTTTTTTGTATGAGGAAGATCGTAAACATACTGGAGATTTTATTGTAGATTCGATTGGTAAAGTTATCGAATTTTATGGTATTGAAAATAAAATCTTATGTATTGCTTTTGATAATGCTTCTAACAACAAGACTGTTATTACAAAGTTAAAATCTAAGCTATATCTGCCGTTACTTGAAATATTTTCATGTTAAGTGTGCTTGTCATATATATAATTTAATTGTAAGAGATGGTCTTGAGTTTTTTTAGCTTTATATTAAAAGAATTCGTCTTGCTGTTGGTTTTATTCAAGGAAATAATCGAAGAAAAAAAATTAGAGAATTTAAAGTTAAATGTGAACAAAATGGACTTGCACCTATATTGATGCCCGAAGAATCTGATACTAGATGGAATGCTACGTATGATTTTTTTAAAATTTGTCATAAATATAGAGTTCGTATTACACTAAATATTAACCAACATTGTGGTTCATTTGCTGATTCGGCTGAATGTATGCCTCATGATTCTGATTGGGCTGTAATTAATGATCTTTTTAAGTTTTTGAAAAAAAATTATATAGCTACGGTTGAATTTTTTGGTGCTTATTTTCCTACTGTTTGTAATATTTTAGCATATATAGCCGATATTTCTGGTTTGCTAAAAGAATATAAGATTGAAGAACGTTACAAAGAAGTTGTTGGTGCTATGTTTGCTAAATTTAAAAAAATATTTTTTTCCGATTCCCCCTATTTACTTGGTTGGTGATATGTTAAATCCGTGTATGAAATATACTACTATGTGCCACTTTAGTATTCTTATTTATTCTAACTTAGAGATAAATACTAACAATGATTCTGATGAAGAAGAACAAGAACAACCAGATTTATGGACGGCTATGGCTGATGCGAACTCTTACATAGATAAATTATATAACCATTATTTTGATTTACTTGATTTAGTTGTACGACAAATATCACTCCAACTGTAGCTCCTCATCCTCCCGAGGAGCCATCATCTTCTAAAAGGCCGGCACATAGTGGTTTTTCTGATTACTTTTATGATTTAAATTGTTGGAACAGTGTTGAGGCGGGAGCTTACACAACAACTTATCGGGAAGAACTTAAGTATTATCTTCGAATGCTGATAGAGGATCGCAGACGACGGATCAACGTGTTGGATTGGTGGAAGAATAATGAAACACAATATCCTGTGCTTTCAAGATTAGCTAGAGATGTATTGAATGTTCCAATATCAACCGTTGCATCGGAGAGCGCTTTTAGTCAGGGACGACAACAGCTTGGAGACAACCGACACTCATTGGGAAGCAATGCAATGAATGTTCTAGTTTGCCTTAGAGATTGGATTAGAGAGGAACGAAGAAAACAAGAAATGGAGGTGGAGCCGAACGATGAACAAAAACTTGAAGAAATTATGACTTCATGGGAGAACTCAGCAAAATCAAGTCCAATGCATGGTTTTGCCCCCATTGACTTTGACTATCCTATGCAAGTTTCCGTTAATATTAACATGGATGAGTTGAAAAAAATGATGAGAACTTTGTAGATTTTTCATTCATGTACATTATAAAATTTGAATCATTTTGTAATTAAAATATAACATTCATCCACTCCGATCCTTAGGCCTTACTTTGTAATTTTTTTCATTGGTGGCGATCGGCAGTGTTCCAAAGCGCCATAACGACGTGCGTTAGAGCGTTATGGTTGCCAATCAAGATATCTTTCTTCTCATGGAGAGTGTGACATTGAATGATTTAAATTTTAAATTGAATTTCTAGTTTAAATTAAATACTTAGTTTTAATTTATTACTAATTTAGTATCAAGTATTATTAATTTTTTTTATATTAAATAGCATATTTTTTAAAGTAGTACATATATTAAATTGTACGTATATATGTGTATATATTTTTTATAGACTTTAAAGTAGTAGTCTATATATTTAACGTATACATGTGTGATGTGTATATAATTTCTAAATTAGTATATATATCATTATATTGTGGTATATATCTTGTAGCATATTTTTTAAAGTAGTACATATATTGAATGGTACGTATATATGTGTATATATAGAATATAGACTCTAAAAGAATATATATTTAACGTATACATGTGTATATGTTTTATAAATTAATATATAACTATATATATAGTGTGTGTATATATTGTAGTATAAGTTTTATTTAAAGTGGTACATATATATTGAATGGTACGTATATACATGTATATATCTTCTACAGACTTTAAAGTAGTGTATATTTAATGTATGCATGTGTATATGTTTGTAATATATATATTGTAGTATATCTTATTTAAAGTAGTACATATATATTGAATGGAACATATATATGTGTATATATATCTTCTATAGACTCTAAAGTAGTATATATTTAATGTATTCATGTGTATATGTTTTATAAATTAGTATATAACTATATATATAGTGTGTGTATATATTGTATTATATTTTATTTAAAGTAGTACATATATATTGAATGGTACGTATATATGTGTATATATATCTTCTATAGACTCTAAAGTAGTATATATTTAACGTATACATGTGTATATTTTTACAAATTAGTATATTTATCATTATATTGTAGTATATATCTTGGAGCATATTTTTTAAAGTAGTACATTTTTTAATGGTACGTATATATGTGTATATATAGAATATAAACTCTAAAGTAGTATATATTTAACCTATACATGTGTATATGTTTTATAAATTAGAATATAACTATATATATAGTGTGTGTATATATTGTAGTATATTTTATTTAAAGTAATACATATATATTGAATGGAATGTATATATGTGTATATATATCTTCTATAGACTCAAAAGTAGTATATATTTAACGTATACATGTGTTTATATTTTATAAATTAGTATATAACTATATATATAGTGTGTGTGTGTATATATTGTAGTATATATATTACAGTATATTTTATTTAAAGTAGTATATATATATATATTGAATAGTGTGTATATATATCTTCTATAGACTCTAAAGTAATATATTTTTAACGTATACATGTGTATATGTTTTATAAATTAGTATATATATCATTATATTATAGTATATGTTTTATTTAGAGTAGTATATATATTTAACCAACGTATAGTCGTATACACGATTACATGTGTAATTTTGTATAAGTTTTTAAAATTCTAATGTAGTATATACTATATATATATAGTGTATATATATTGTTTAACCTATTTAAAATATATATAGGTGGGTATATATAATGTATATTGGAGAAAAAACTTTCAATTTTTTTTTTGAGTTTTGACCGAATTTTGGATCGATTTTGACCGGGTTTAGGTGGGTTGGATTAGGTTAGGTTTAGTAGGCCGGTCCCGGGTTGTTTTCATAAACTTTACTCTTAAGCCCGTAACCGGACCCGACCCACAAATCGGATAAACGTAACGGGCCGATTTCGGGTTGACCAGCCCGGCCCAATTAATAGCCCTACCTTAGCATCATTTTACCTTAATGGGGACGCCTTGGAGTGGTACCGCTGGTTGTTTCGCAACAAACAACTGGTTGGATGGGATCATTTTGTTGAAAAAGTGAAGATTCATTTTCAGCCAAGAGGGCTCGAGTCAGCGTAGGGCAGATTAGCAAACCTCTGTCAAACGACCACTGTGTCAGAATACCAGAGTCAGTTTTAGGCCATCAGTAACGAGACCACAGGTATCTCTAATGAACTGATGGTTCGTCTGTATATCTCTGGGCTACGTGAGGATATTAAGGGTTCAGTTATTGCTCATAGACCTCAATGTTATGAGAAAGTTGTTTCTCTGGCCCATATAAATGAGAAGAGGATCCAGGAGGAAAAGGGGCATATCCGACCTGTCTTAGCTAATAGGGCTCCGCCCTTGCTTCCTAGCCCTCTCACAAAAGCTTTTCCCAATTTGTCCTCTTAAAATTTTTAAGAGTCCTATTACCACTTAACTCATTTTTGCTATATTTTATGCTCTCTTTTGTACTTACTTGATTTGAACAACTGCAGAAAAGAACAAAAAATATTTTAAGAAAATAATTTTTTCAGGGTACTTGTGCCATATTCCTTAAATCTAACCTACTTAGGGATCATTTGATTGGAACAAGTTATTTTGGAATCAATTATCTTGAGATGAGAATTTAGAAGGTTGTCTAAATTGACTTATTTTTAGAAATTTTTTATTTTTAAGCATTTTATAATTTTTGAAAGTGATTGGCAAAGATACATACTTTTAAGCATTTTAATTTAGGCTTAAAAAGTAAAAAGAAAAAATTCAAATGTTAAAAGTAGGTATCAATCACCTTTTGACTTTTGGCTTTTCGTTTATAAATCACTTTAAAAATGCGGAAAGCAGTCAAAAATACCCCTGAACTATCTGAAATGGATCAAAAATACCTCTCGTTAGTTTTTTGGCTCAAAAATATCCCTTTGTTAAATATTTGGCTCAAAAATAACCCTTCCCTTAACGAAATTCCACCAAGCATGTTGCTGACGTGGCATAGCCACGTGGCTTTTTTACCTAGGTGGCATGCTTGGTGAAATTTCGTTAAGGGGAGGGGTATTTTTGAGCCAAATATTTAACGGAGGGGTATTTTTGAGCCAAAAAACTAATGATGGGTATTTTTGATTCATTTCAGATAGTTCAGAGATATTTTTGACCTTTTTCTGAAAAATAAAATTTTTCATATAGATGGTGACGTGATATAGCCATGTGGCTTTTTTTACCGAGGTGGCATGCTTGGTGGTTAGACCTTCTTTTATGAAGCAAAATATTGTTCAATCTAGAACATGTAATTTATTTTTCTTATATAAATATTTAGTCAAAGTTTCATTCTAATAATATTAATAGCATTTTATAAATTATGTATTACATGTTTCGATATGCATGTGTAACCGATGTATCGAAGATTCGTATTGGCTAAATACATCGACAGGCCCCTCAACTTGGCACAATCTTTCACTTTGGCACCTTAAGTGGACGATGTTCATTTTAGGCACCTTAACTATTATACAAGTGTGTCATTTTGGCACTTTCTACACAAACTGCTGTAAATTCTCATGCGCGTGACTACAATCGCTTCTTACAAGGATTAATTGACTAATTAAATTATATCAACTCATTTTAATTATTCAACTCATTAATATATACACAATTAAATTAAAAGATAAATAAAGATAAAAGCACATGACAAACTAACCAATTAATTGCTGACACGTGACATTTTCTCAAATAATTATAAAATTATTTAGGTCTACTTGGCAGACAAACCCCTCCCCCCTCCCCCCTGGACAACCCCCACCCAAGTCATCTTCTTCGTTTGGCAGCCCCCCTCTCTTCATCTTCGCCATTTTCCCTCGCCCACCCTCACCCCCAAACCCCATAGTCATCTTCTCCATCCCCCCTCCTCCCCCCTCACGCCCCCTTACCTCAAGTCAATTTCTCTATTTTTTTTGTTATTTTTTTATTTCTCCATTTTGCAAACTCCCACAACACCCACCTCCAGCAAAATTCTTTCTTCAACACATCCTTCTAATCACCATCATTTTTTATTTTTTTTCAAACGCAAAACACATAAAAAGCTTGAAAAACTAAAAATAAGATATGAGTGTAAAAAATTTCAAGGCTTTATATATAATATCAGTCATTGACATTCATATTTTTAAGATTTGATTTTGAGTCTATAATATTTTTTTCTGTTATGGTGGAAAGATGATTTTCTATTCAAGAGATAATAGTATTGGGAGAAAGGGATTAAAGTTATTGAGAGATTTGAAGAGCATATTTGAATTTAAGCTTGATGCAAAGGTGAAAAAATGACTTAAAAAATTAGAAATAATGGCTGAAAAAATTAGAAAGATGAAAAGGAGAAAAAAAAATCGACTAAATCCTCATTCACGCACCTATTAGAGAGTGTAATTCACTCACTCTGCCATGTAAGCAAAAAGTATCAAAATGACACACTAGTATATTGGTTAAGGTGCCTAAAATGAACATCGTCCACTTAAGATGCCAAAGTGAAAGATGGTGCCAAGTTGGGGGCATGTTGATGTGTTTGGCCTTTATAAAAATACTTGGTAAAGGAGAAACTTTAAAAAGACACTCTTTTACTTATTTCCTCAGTTTAATAGGTATATTTAACACCACAACAATTGAGAAAATTAAGTGGGAGGTGACACAAAATCTTTAAATTAAAAATGGTGACAACTTTGACCAGCTAAGGTCAAAGCTTCATTTAAATTGCGATTAAGTTAATTGGGGTGCAAAGTGTAATTTTTAAAAATTGAATGAAGTTGAAAAGTTTGAAAAGAATTTTTTTATTTCTTTTAAAAATGAATGAAGAAATAATTTAGCAAATTCAGCAACTACGAGAGTTGCTTCAGCAACTACGGTAATTGCTGCAACAACTACTATTAGTTGTTGTGTTACAATAATCATCCAAGTTGCTGGAGCAATTATCAAAGTTGAAGTAGCAACTATCGAAGTTGCTGCAACAATTATCGAAGTTGCTGCAACAATTATCGAAGTTGCTGCAACAATTATCGAAGTTGCTGCAACAATTATCGAAGTTGCTGCAACAATTATCGAAGTTGCTGCAGCAACTTCGACTGTTGCTGCAGCAACTTCGATACTTTATTTCTGAAAAGAGATCTGATTGGAGAAGGAGCCCACGAAAAAGTGATATTTATGATAAAAATGGAGGTGGTGGTGCTGGTGGTGACGTCAAATGAGAAGATGACATTTGTTGTGGTGTTGATAGCGATGGTGGTAGATGAGAAAAAAGAAAAATAAACGATAGTTATGTAGAGGGAGGAAATAAAGGTGAATCTAGAAGAGGTGGCAATGGTAGTGATAGTGATAGTGGAGGAAGAGGAGGTGGCGGCGGCGGGCGGCAACAAAAAAGGTGTGGGAGGAGTGGTGTGATGGTGTAGGGATCTTTGTGTAAATATGGGGTAGAAATCTTTATGTAAATAATAAAACTTGAGAGTTTTAAAATTAGTATCATTAACACTAATCTTAAAATTGTCACCTCTACTCAATATTTAAGACTTGTGTCACTCTTTTTTAGTTTTGAAACTTTTTTGTCACCCTTAATTAATTTGCCCAAAATACTTGGTAAAGGAGAAACTTTAAAAAGACACTCTTTTACTTATTTCCCCAGTTTAATAGGTATATTTAACACCACAAAATTTAAATATATTTTAATATAATTAGTATATTTTAATTTAATCTTATAAAACATGATTTTTAAATTATTTTTTTAAAACTCACCTTAAAAGTGAAATTATTACTCCCTTCATTTTAAAATAATTGATTATCTTTGTACATATATTTATTTCAATTTAGTTTTCCCTGTTATGAAATTAATAAGATTTTATTATATTCTTTATATTAATTTTATCATTAAATGACTAAACCAAGTATATATACTTAAATTTATATTTTTGAAAAATATTTAATAAGACTACTTTGATAAAATAAATTAAAAATAAATACTTAATTTATTAAAAAGAGTATCAAGTCAATAAGCACCGGCCTTTTTGAAACTTAGGGAATAGTTGACACGTGCTAAATCAACAAGTGTCAATTATTCCTTTCGTTTAAAAAAAAATTGACTTTTACTGACTTAACACTTTTTTTAAGAAAATATTTACTATGACTTTATTTTTATCAATATCAAATTAGATTTATTAATTATACTTTAAAAATATAAATTTAAATAAAATAATATTAAAAGAACATGAAATTTCTCTGTTATTGAATAAATGAAATGATTAAAGTAAAATAAATATTTTTTTAAAATAGCAAGGTATTTTGAAACGGGAGAGTAAATTAGGCTTCTCCCAAAGATTCCTTTAAGAAGCTCCAAACACGTGCACATTGCTTAAGCACTGGTAAGTTGGACCTCCAATAAGTTTTCTTCAAAATCGTCACTTTTCTTGGCTTTTTTTAAGGGAGGCTTTTAATAAGGGAGAAGGACAAAAATAGCCCTTCTCCTAAATCTTATTTCATAAAAATAGTCCTTATTTTTAATTTCCACTTAATAGCCATTAAAATAATATCATATTCTAATCACCGCTAAAAAGCCGCAAAAATTACATAATATATTTCTTTCCTTTTCAATTGAAACTCACACTTTTCTTTTTCAATTTTACCTTAAGATTTCTTTCCATTAAAACCTCACAAATCCTCTTTCAAATACATCATATTATCTTAAAATATTGTATATAAATATACAATATCCTCCGTCAATTAGCTTCAAAAAAATTTTTTCATTCACAATTAACTTCAGTTGATACGAAATTATGGCTTCAAGTTTGATTTTAGTACAATTATGCTACAATACGGAGGAGAGTGGTTAAGTGATGTACAGTTTTAAAAGTTTACAATCAATGGAGTACTTTGGAATTCGGATTGCAGGTACGATTATTTTGTTGATGAACTGTATAAGCAGTTGAATCTAGAGCGAAATTCTGATTTAATGACAATAAAATACGTTGTAAAGAGTGGATCTATGACTATTTACAATGATATGAGTGTTAGACTTTATATGGAGATGAAGAAAAAAAATTTGATATAAATGAATTTTCATTGTGTATAACACTACAAAACACATTTGAAAATGGAGAATCCTCAATTGAAAATTTGATCGAAACATCTCCGACTGCTATTCAAGTTCATCTGATACCTATTTTTGATTATACAATTGAAGATGAAGAAATAGAACAACAACCCGAATCGATAATTAAGGATCCACTTCATAGAGATGTTGAAGAAGGGCGGCTGTACTGGGATAAAATACAATATCAAGTGTGATGAAACATTATGCAATCTGTGAGAGATTTCAATTTAAGTTGAAAAGATCATCATCATCAAGGTATAAACTATATAACTACTTTATATTATTTGTGTCAACAATGTGAGAGTTTTGTATTTTATTGGAATGTTGTTATAAATTTGCATAAATACTGCATATAAACTGCATATGACCTATGTACAGAATGTGTAAATACAATATAGGACCTGTATATATACTGCATATAAAGTATTGCATATGAACTGTGTAATTTCTGTATAGCACCTGCATATATATTGGATATTAAACTATATAACTACTTTATATGATATGTGTCAACAATGTGTAGGTTTTATATTTTATCGTCCCAATGTTGGTATAAAGTTGCATAAATACTGCATATAATATTGTAACTACTATATAGGACCTGTATATAAACTGCATATGACCTGTGTACAGACTGTATAACTATTATATAGGGCCTGTATATATACAACATATAAAGTACTGCATATGAACTGTGTAATTTTTGTATAGCACCTGCATATATATTGGATATAAACAGTGTACTGCATATACATTTATTGTATATAAATGTATCTAGGTATTATCTTAAGTGTATCAATCAGAGATGCAATTGAACTTTTAGATCTTCAAGTTAACAAAATTCAGAAGTTTTCATGGTGACCAAATTTTTCGATGATCACACCTGTCCAATTGCGGACAGAATGCTATCACAACGGCATTCTACTTCTTTAACCATCACTAAAATGGTGAAGCACAACTTTCTAAATCTAAAGTCAACATACACTCCAGCAGAGATCATAGAAGAAATGAGAAACTTGTACGAAATTAGGATGAACTACAAAAAAGCATATAGAGCCAAAGAAAAAGCACTTGAACTGGTCAGAGGTTCCTTGCGTGAATCTTATGCTAAATTGCCAGCTTACCTATACATGGTAAACACAATAAATCCTGGATCAATCACAAGGCTACACAAGATAAAGGACAATCACTTTTTATATGCTTTTGTCGCGTTGAGCACATCAATTAGGGGATGGAGATATTGTATGCCTACCATTGTTGTTGATGGAACTTTTCTGAAATCTGCATACAAGGAAACAATGTTGTCTGCTAGTGTGTTGGATGGAACAAGTGAGTTTTATGAAAATTTTTTAGACAAAATTATGTATATGTTGGCATGCGCTGATAGATACTTTCCCACTTGTTTAATCGGGACATATTTTGCCACTAGCATATGCTGTTGTTGATTCTGAAAATGATGCTTCATGGGAATGGTTTTTCCGCATGTTTAACACTGCTTTTGGTGAAAGAGAAGGCATGTGCATAGTATCTGATAGGCATGATAGCATATTAAAAGTTGTTGCACTTGTATATCCAAATGTGGCTCACTGTATATGCATCTACCATCTATGGAACAACATCAAGGGTAGATTTAAGAAGAATCAAAAGCAGTTATAGGGGATTTCTTTACAATGGCCAGTACATACATAAAGCAAGACTTTGATCGGCTTATGAAAGACATAAACAAAATCGATAATAGGGTGAAGGAGTCTCTGTTTGATATAGGCTATGAAAAATGGTCCATAGCTCATGCCCATGTCAACAGGTCGATGTTCATGACTTCAAACATAGCAAAGTCCCTAAATTCAGCAAATAGATATGCAAGAGACCTGCCAATTAAAATTTTTCTATAATTTAAGATGGATCTAATCATGAGATAGAATAATGAGCATAGACAACATTCAGAAGCAACATTTATATAACTAGAAAAAAAATATAATATAATAATGAGGGAAAATCTCATTCTATGAAATAAAATGAAGGTATTACTTCTTATTTCTACTTCACAAACACTTACATATTCTAATGTGCACACTATATACTAATATATTTGTACATTGCAGTGATGGATTCTACTCACTATTCTTATGTAGTAATTGATGAAACTGGAAAATGAAACATTGTTTGCATGCGTGAAAAAAATGCTCCTGCCTACAATTTTAAGTAGATGGCATACCTTGTCCACATTCTATGGCGGTCCTAACTTACACGCATATGGACTTACAAAGTTATTGTGCTCCATATTACACAATAGAAAAATTCTTGAAAGCATATGAACTTTCAGTTATACCACTTCCTGATGATACAGCTTGGCACATTCCAGCAGAGATATCAGTTAATATAGTATTGCCACCAATGTGAAAACCAAAACCAGGAAGACCAAAAAAGTACAATCGAGGAAAGGGCAGTATGGACTACTTTAAGCAACAAATTTCATGTGGGCGCTGTGAAAAAACAGGACACAATCGAAGAACATGTGGAAATACTCCAATAAGAATCTAATACGATGTTGCTGCAAGAACACTTTTAGCTTTCCCATTTTTTTCCTTGAAAAAAGACTATTCTTTTCATAGCAATGTAATAGCAACAATATTATTTTACTTCAAATGCATTCTACTCTTATAGAAATATGTGCATTATGGTGTTTCATTTAGCCACATTCTTTGGTGAGGTGCACTAATCAACTCCTTTGAGCCGGGGGAGCGTAATTTTTTTTCTACAATGCCTAAAAAAACTTCATATCATCTGTGTCAATCATGTATAATAGCTATATACAGTTTGAATATATATAAGTACTAATATTTGTCTTTTGAATTAATTAGCAAATACATAGCACCTCTATATTTTGAATATAACTACTTTTATAAACTATATAAATACTTTATTACAACAATATATAAGTTCTATATCTGGTTGGGATAAAAATATAAAATTGTAGAAATAGTGTGCTTAAACTGGGTAACAACTGTATAGGAACTGAATAAATGTGGCGTATATACTGAATATTGGTATAAATTTGCATAAATACTTCATATAATATTGTAACTACTGTATAGGACCTGTATATAAACTGCACATGGTAGTGTACAGACTGTGTAACTACTATGTAGGACATGTATATATACTGCATATAAAGTACTGCATATGAACTGTGTATTTTCTATATATCACCTGTATATATATTGGATATTAAACTATATAACTACTTTTTATGACCTGTGTCAACAATGTCTAAGTTTTATATTTTATTGGAATGTTGGTTTAAATTTTCATAAATACTGCATATAAACTGCATATGACCTATGTACAGACTGTGTAACAACTATATAGGACCTGTATATATACTGCATACAAAGTACTGCATATGAGTTGTGTAATTTTTGTATAGCACCTGCATATATATTATTTATTAAACTATATAACTATTTTATATGACCCGTGTCAACAATGTGTAAGTTTTATATTTTATTGGTATAAATTTACATAAATATTGCATATAAACTACATATAACCTGTGTACATACTGTGTAACAACTATATACGACCTATATATATACTGCATATAAAGTACTGCATATGAACTGTGTAATTTCTGTATAGCACCTGCATATTTATTGGATATTAAACTATATAAGAACTGAATAAATGTTGCATATATACTAAATATCAACTGTGATCAACATAAACTAACATTTCAGCATCAATTGTACAGAATTGTATCAATTACCAAAACATATAGTATTCAGCATAACATTATATAATAAGAATCTCCGAGTGTATCAACACAAAATAGAAACAACCCAAAGCATTTCAAAAATAAAACATATCTAACATCTATGCTTCAAAGACATTTCTAACTAAATTTGTTGCACACCATCCTTTTTCTTCAACAATCGACCAGTAGATTCATCTTCACTAACTACACATTGGCTTTGTTTCATCTTTCCATAATCCCATAACAACACACCATAACGAATACGAATAGCATCAATATTATCTAGATGATTAGAAATTTCAAGACCATAAAGCAAATACTCAGCAAAGGCAGCAACAAATACACCACAGACCCTGCAAACATAATACATCATCAGTATAATTGACAAAAAGTATGTAAAAATGAGAAATTGAATGTGAATTCAATATATTACGTGTTAGCTTGCATTGGCAGTCCATCAACAATATGAATATCAAAAGAATTAGCCACTAAAAGTCCATGGCTCCTGCTTTCCCAAAATCCAATACAAGAAAGAAAGTGTGGAATTAATTCTTAATATGTTGCAACTGATTTTTGAACACGAACAACATGCCTTGCACCATGCATTGAATAATACACATATATGCACTGATCTTTAAAAGATAGCCTCGCCAAAATCCAAAGAAACTCCTCAGTAAGATTAATTGGGAAAAAAACATTGTCAACGTTATTTCACGGGACGTTGCATCTCATAAAAAATCCAAGCATGTACTCAACAATTTGATGTTCTTGAGTGATAAGTGTTACATCTCTATTGTTATCCACAAAATGTTTATACGAAGTCTGAATCAAGCAGTTAAACCCACAATCGGTGGTTGTAAATTTAACTGAATCACAAAAAGGCCTGTATTTTGACTTCTTTTGTAAATAGTAAAAGATAACATCAATATACTGAAAATACGAACAACAAAACCATGTTAAAATGCTAAAAATGAATACAAAACATTAATTTAAATCGAATAAATACAAGCTACTTATATAACATGCATCATATCAACTACTGCATACAAACTATGTATCTACTGTGTAGGACCTGTATATATAATGAATAGAAACTACTACATTTAAACTATGTATCTACTGTGTAAACACTACATAGGACCTGTATATACATTGCATATTAAGTGCTTCATATAAACTGCACATAAAGTGTTGCATAAATAAAGCATAGAACTTATATAACATGCATCATATACAAAATTTCAGTATTCCAATTGGATTATCACTATAAAGTACAAAAATAAAAGATATATAACCTACTTAACTAACAAATTCATTACTTACTTAATCGGTTAACGGTACTCCTGGATATGCCAATGTGAAGAACCACTCTTTCATTTTAACAGTATCAACTCCATAGTCAAAATATTTTTGGAGAGCATTGACAGAATCTGAATAAACAGGCCCGGAAAAGAATGTTACAAAAATTGTAATATATGATAAAATAAAGTAAAACAAAAAGAAAATTCAAATAGAAACTTACATCTGTTTAACGCGCAATGATTTCGCAAAAAATATCTTAAACTTTAATGACACTTTCTTATCATCAATTCGCTCTGTAATACTCTTCACAAAAGGATGCTTTTATAGACAAGACACGTTTACTTGGCTGAGAATTCTCTACACACTTAGATGATTGGCCTTAAACTTTACCACAACCAGAATCAAATTTTGACAAAAATGAAGATTCACATACTGCCGCTGGCTTACATAATCGATGAGGAATAGCAGGTATTTCATCCAACATAGCAGACGCAGCCACCATGTTTTCCTCAATTCTTTTAACATTATCACTTGCAGTTGCATCAACTTTCCTAACAATATCACATACTAAATCAGTTGCAGCAGTTGTTGCAACACTCTTATCGGGTTGAGTGAACTTAGAAATTTCAGCGTCTGGAATTTCTAACCAGTCAAGCTATAATACCCATGGTTATTCCTAGCTAGAAATCATCTCAAGGATGTTGGTACTTGCTTTGAAATACAAATCTATTTTTTTACCCATGATATTTTTGAGATTTCTACTTTCTATCAGGTGAAAAATTGAGTTATCTTTCTAACGAAACCAATTTTGTCCAAATCCGACACCAGACGAGGAAGTTATAGATGTTTTACTCAGAACTGACCGAAACGCCCAATGCGACGTCCAAGTTGACGGACCGCCAATTTGACCGTCACAGCCAAGGCAGTAGGGCCACATTCTGGATAAGGATTGGCGGACGAGTTGATGGACCGTCAGATTTTTTACGGACCGTTATCCAGGCCGTCAAATCTTATCCAGTCAACCCCATTTTTGGTTCACGTATGACGGTCGAAATGATGGACCGTCAAGTTTCTGACGGACCATCAGTCGGGTCTTCACACACCACGTTTATTTTATTTTTAGGCCGTTTTAACAGGGGTATTTTGGTCACTTACCACTCACCTATATATACCCAGATGAGTCCAAATTCAGCTATTTTTGTTCATTATTATTTCACAAAAAAAAAAACTAGGGTTTCTGTCTAAATTAAATCTTCAAGAACAAGACCCAATCTTCTTCAAAAAAAATAAAGGATTTCAAATCCTTCAAGTTCAAAAATATCAAGAACCTTGAGTCAGTTATGCATAGTGTTCATCTATGGATCCATTTCGTTCATAGAGCTCAAGAACCATGTTTTAAATATTATTTTGTGATTGTCTTGTTGTGATATGAGCATGTACATGTTGATGATTGTCGTTTAAGTTTCAAGATGATATCTAAAGGTGTTTTCATGAAGCATATGTGTTTGTTAGTTGAAACCCATGATCTTTATGTGGCTTAATATAGTGAAATTCATGAGAAAACTTAAGCTAAAAGAATGCATGCAAAGTGTTTGATAATATTCCTAGGATGATAGAATTCATGTCTCATGATTTAATGGTGCTTAAATGACAAGCCCATGCTCTATGTTTTACGATTTCCCATGAATTCCATGTGAGTGATATGCGTTGTTGTTGTGATATGGATTGACCATGATATTAAAGTTATGCAAGTATATACATATTGTATGAATTTCCCTTCCATGTATAAGATGTTGAGAACTATGCTTAGTGTGAAATCCCCTACTCATGATGTTATAAATTGTGGACTCTACTCTTACGATCAAGTCAGTCATGTGTGTCAGTTTCCTTCCATCGAGTCCTGGGGGTACTTGTACCTAAAAATTATAGTTGTGTGCCTAGAGTCATGTCATATTATCACGATAATCCCAGTCAAGCCATGATCTATAGAACTCAGTCGGTCATGTGACTCAAGAAACCTCAAAAATCTCATTATCTCAGTTAATTCCCAGATAGTAGTTCTATTCCGTCAGTCAACAGAAGTCAGTTACTCAGTCCATGTATCGTCAGTTAAATCACGTTCAGTCTCTTCATATGGGAGTAAAAATTAGCACCGAGTGAACCCAAGGATGGAAACTCACCTACCAGTTTAGGGTGTGATTCTTTGTAATCATCCTTGTGTTCCAGAACTACGTAGCCAGCGTAGGTTGAGACATCTTAAACTGTCAGATTAGGGTTGATGAGGTGGCTTAATCTGTCAGTTTAGGGTTCCCACCATTCTCATTTTGAGTACCTGCCAGCTAAGAGTCACTCACAGTTGTCCTTACCAGTGGCGCGGTATTGACATCCTTCCAGTCGGGGCAAAGATTGGACCCCAACTTAGCTATATGCGTTGTTGGGGCATGTCGGTTAAGCAACTACCTCCCACAGTTTCAGTCCCAGTCTCAGTAAAAGAACTCAGATTGTTCTTCAGATTTTAGTATATCGGGACTGTCAGATACAGTTCATTCAGTTACAGAACGGAACATAGATAGTTCCATTAGATTCAGGACTGTCAGACACATTCATCTATGTTATCAGAATTTTAAGTATTTGTCATGCTAGATATCAGTAGATCATGTATTAGTGTCCAGATCTAAATATCACGTAATCACAATCTCAGTTACTATGTATGCATGTTTGCACTCTCACATTTAAATTACTCAGTCAGTAACATCGTTCATATATGTAAACCCTTGCATTTAGCCTACCTCACTCGTATACTCAGTACTCCTAGTTGTACTGACGCATTTGCGCTATGGTTCTTTCCTTTATGCTACACTATAGGTTCACAGACACGAGTTCCAGATCAGCAGTAGCAATAGCATTTCATTCGCAGAGTTGCAGTGAGTCCTCATCCATTCGAGGACGATATTATTTTATTTTATTTATTATTTCAGTTCAGTTTTGCTGGACGGAGTTAGTTGGAGACATATTCCTTCAACTCCATATTCTGACAGTATTTAGAGAAATTTAGATTTGATTCAGATTTCAGTTGTTTTGGGTATTCGTTACCCCATATGGATGTTATCATTTGTCAGATATTTTATTCAGCTGAACCTTATGGCCTATTGTTCATGTTTTCCACATTATTACATCATATATTGCAGTATACAAGTACAGATATCATTCATGGGTTAGCTCGTAGTCCCTCGAGATCATGGGCACCGTGTATCGATCCAGTTCAGAAAACCGAGGCGTTACACAAGCTCATTCTGGATAAGCTCTGCCACATCACCTTTTTTTTGTGTCTTTTGATCAAGAAAAAGTTGAGTAAATTTAGACACTTTAGAATTAGTAAAATTAGACCAATGACTATCAACCTGACTATTTCTACCCTCCCCTTTATCCTTATTTTCACCTGAGCTTTGTGTAAACTTCAAAAAATCAAAATTTCGAAAATTCTTCCAAGCACCATCCTTAAAAGTTTCAGTTGCAGAATCAACATGACCATCTACACAATCATCTACAAAATTAATTTTCTCTCCAATAGCATCCACCAAATGCCCAATTACGTCACCACCTACACAATTTGTTGTTTTCCCTACATCATCCATCAAATTATCACTTATATGATCCACTTCCGGTACAACATCATTTTATTGTCCCACATTAGGTGGATCATTATCTTGATCATCACCTGTACCACCAACATTAGGTGTCTCATCGTCTTTTTCATTTTAGATGTCACCATCGTTATCACCAATTGATGTACCAACCTGTAAAAAAAACTTTGTGAAATAAGTACAATAGTGTATATAAGTTTTGTTAAAAAACAGGAGAAATTCAGGAAAAGAATACCTTAGGCTCATTCTTTATATCTAGAGCTCGAAAAATCAATTCAAATAAGGATTTCATAAACTTCTCCATCGAGGAAACCTTTTCCGTTAACTAAACATAAAAGGTAAAAGTCAACACATCAATCAACAAAAACATATAAATATTAATAAAAATCTTCGACATACCATTTTAACATCACTTCTCAAAAGTTCCAATTCATTATCTGAGCTCGACTGACTACATTCTTGTTTACTGGTGCTAGGCAAATCAACAGAGTGCACAACTACATCCACAGGTTTGAAATCAGGTAATTGAAGGATTATTTTTTCAAGAACTGTCGGCGTAATGTTACGCAACACAACCTGCACATACAAAACAACACTCAACATTTAAGAAGCACATTACAATTTAACAAAGCATATATAAATTATAATTTAAAACTACGATATACCTGCTTTTGCCTAATATTATAAAATGCAGACTTGACCTCCTTGTATATTTGTCTATACTTTACAAACCAATTCAGTATACATGGCACACCATCACCCACTCGGTCACCAAGATGGCCATCGGCATAAGGATAGCACTTATAAAACCAACGCTGAAATGCAAGAGAAAAACCAGCACAACGATACATAGTTTTTTGCTAATAAACCTTAGACTTCATTGACTCCAACATCAGAAGAAAACATAATTTTCCCCAAGAAAATATTTCATGATTCCCAGATTCAACCAATAAGAAATCATTCTTAGTTATAACATAACTATACGTGACAGCAAAAATAATGGAATAAATGAAGAACAAAACAGAAATTTGTAAAGCATCTTCATCACATTGCCACTTTTTTTCCATGAAACACTCTTCTAAATAAAGATTTGTGACCTTGGACTTTCCTGAAAAATACAACTCCATCAGCTTACTTTTTTCACTAACAGCAAACTCGTTATTTTAATTTCCGGTACATTTTAAGCCGCTAATTATAGCAAACTCTTGTAAGCCAAAACGTAACCTAGTGTTATTCACTTTAATCCATATTTCATCATCTCTCACACAAACAAGTTTCCTAAGCAACATTTCATGGATAAGTTGATTTTGAGGAAAAACATTTGGTAAAGATAAGAAATACCCAAAGAAACTATTGTTAAACAAATCAAGTTGCTTCTTGTCCAACTTAGATTTCAACGCAGTCACAATACCACAGTTGTGTGCACGCTGAGCTGACACTTATAATGATCAGATGAACCAAGAAACAAATCCCAAGCCTGTAATACATAAGTGTACTTTTAAGTATAAATATTTCAAAAAGCTACATATACTACTCATACAATATTCATTACAACAGTGTTGCTAATTGTACACAGTTACAATATAAATAGTCAGACTATCCACAGGTCTTATACAATCCTGATACACAAATAGTTATACAGTCAATATACACTAATTTTACTCATACGATATAAATATTCAAACTATACACAGTTCTTATACAATCCTGATACACAAATAGTTATACAGTTAATGTACACTAATTTTACTAATACAGTATTCACTACAACTGTGTTGCTAATTTTACACAATTACAATATAAATAGTCAAATTATACACAGTTCTTATACAATCCTGATACACAAATAGTTATACAGTCAATGCGCAGTAATTGTATTCATACAGTATAAATATTCAAACTATGCACAGTTCTTATACAATCCTGATGCACAGTTAGTTATTCAGTCAATGCACACTAATTTTACTCATACAATATAAATATTCAAACTATACACAGTTCCTATACAATCCTGATACACAAATAATTATACAGTCAATGAACACTAAATTTCACAAAAATCACTAACCAATTTATTTCATATACAACACTGACACATATTATATACATCAATAACACACATATTTCAAACATACATAAATTCTACACAACAAACGAACATCTATCAGACATAATTAATACATACAAAGCACAAACAATGTACCTCAAAATCAGTTAATTTGGGTATTTTTCTCTTCCAAGGAACTTTTTCACTTTTCTTTTTGGGTGATTGAGCATCATCTTCTCCATCATTTGATCGATTCCTTTTTTCATTTTTTGGAGAGGAACAAGAGCATCTCCTTTATCATTCACACTTATCTTCTTCTTTCCTTTAGATGACTTACCATCATCTTCATCATTTTTTTAATCACTGGTTTTTTGGATTTTTCTGAACAACAACAAGATCTGAATCATCACTCACATCAGTATGTGACTTTTTTTTAGCTGATTTTTTTTGTTTCGCCATTGATGGATCGCCTACTAATTTACCTCAAGACCTAGTAATTCGACTAGGACTAGCATGAACATTCTTCAAATCGTTCAATCGAACATCAGGATTTGTTAAATCTTCAAAATCATCATCAGGAGCAACGAAATTAGGATCATATCTTATACCTTTACCAGCTAATTTCATATTAGTATTAACTTTTTTCTTCATTTTCAGCACAACAAACGTCAGAAACCTAATCGCAAAGAACAGTCAAAAAAGGTAAGAGGACTGTAGGTACCGATTATTTTTTTTTTTGAGAAAAGGACAACTACAAACATTTATATATTAGCGTGAACTGTAGGTACAAGTTATTTCTTTTTTTCGGGAAAAGAACAACTGCAAAGGGCGCGTGTGATTTTTTTATTCTTTAGCGTGTGGTTTATTAAAATAGAGGGCGCGTGTGATTTTTTTTATTCTTTCGGAAATTGGAAAGGTTTTGTTGAATTTGCGAGTGGTTTGGTGGATTCTGAGAAAGATTTAGCGGACTTGGAAATGAATTTGGTGGATTCAGGGATAGATTCGATGGAAGATTCGGGGATGGATTTTGTGGATTTGGGAGTGAATCTTGTGGATTCGGGAATGAATTTTGTAGATTCGAAGAAGATTTTTGTGGGGCGAGGGATGGATTTTGTGGATGGTAAGCATCTGGGTTATTTTCACGATTAGTATTTTGGACAAGTGGAGGGACAGAGACGGACAATATGTTATTTGGCTGATCCCCGAGAATAGGCATACTGAGGGGAGGGATAAGGAGTGGAGTCCCGTGTCCTCCTGGAGAGGGAGCATTGACAGTGATGGCCAGGTTAGCCAAATCTCGAGTACGATTTATTTCCTCCTGAAGCATTTCTAGCTTTCTTGCGAGTTCCGCAATCATCTCACTCTGTTCCGCTATTACATTGTCCCTGATGGTAAATGTATTTTCTTCATCATTTCCAGCCATTATTGACTGATAGTCAGAGGATGGGATTTTATGTGCTTTATACCAGGAAAAGTAGGGATGTTCTGCCAGTTTATATCAACACGGAGTAGTTTCTATTATTTATAAAGTAAAACAACTCAACGGCAGATCTGTTAGTTTCCGTATGTGATAAGTAATGCAAAATATTTGACAAGAAATAACCACGTAGAGTTGTTTGAGTCATAGCCAAATTCATCCATAGGAGTATAGCGGATAAACTTGCCTTTGATCCAAACAAACACACATAAGCACATAAGACAATTATATCACATAAGAACATTATACTAATGCATATCCTAACTAGGATGACCCTTTTGAGCCAAGGGTTTGGGCCTAATGATTTTTGAAGAAAAATATATGCTTGATTAAGGTCAATCCATTATCCCTCAACTTTTATAGACACTAAAAGGGCATAAATGCCTACAAAAGATAACAAAAGAGGGAGTTCTTCTTACGAAAGTAAGCAAATCAAGTTTTTTTTTCCGATCCCCAAAGGATAATGAATTGAATTAGACATGCATACATTTTCTTCAACACATAAATATGGTTCGTCTATAATTGACTCGGGGTCAATAGACGCAGGGCAGGTTTTCTAATGGGCCCAATACCCCGCTCGGGTATTGGGTCGTCCTAGGCTCATGCCTAAAATAGGGTTTTGGTTTCGTTCTATCCTCGATGTCTAGAGTGGGTGTGAACACTATTTCTCAAGCAGACAACTTGAGTTTGAAAATACGAACAGCATCAGATGACTCACGTGCTAATAAACCGTTCGTATTTCCAACACATTATTGGAATTGAACAATAGGGGTCGGGACATCCACGAAATCCCAAAATAGTTTAAATAATGCAGGAATATGTCATGAGATGCGATAGTTAAACTTTACAAAATCGAAGCATATAAACACATAAACAGTTAATCAAAAGACGAAATCAAATATTTGGTTAAAACCTAGTTCAAAAAATTCCCCAGCAGAGTCGCCATTTCTGTTTTGCGAAGAAATTTTAACTTTTTGAGAAGAGTCGCCACTTAATTTTGAAAAGGAATTAAGAAACCTTTAGAGAGATACTTCAAACGATCCAAAACAGAAAAATCATTTTAGTTAAGAGATTCTGAGTAAGCGGTTCTTATTAACGTTTTAGGAAGGTTTCAGGCACCTAAAATGTCCGCTAACTTGCGGTTATCCGGACTGTTTGAAAATTTTCTTTGATTAACTTTGAAAACAGTTGATTTTTGAAAAGAAAACGATTTTAGAAATATTTTGATGTTTGTGCGAAACTAGTTTTTTAGCGACTTTACTAAGGATTTAACTAGGTTCTCAAAGCATATAAGGTAAACAAACATAAGAAATCGGGGGAAGGGGAGGAAGTAAGAGATTTAGGCCATCAGTCCCAAATCAACCTGTCCTAAACTAGTTTAGGCTTTCGGCCCATTTCACCTGTCCTGATTCTATGTTTTCGAACCTTTTTTGGCTTGAGTTTTCACTTCACCTGTATTAAATACAACTTTGGCTTCGAGGCTGAAATAAATAATTAAAGAAATAAATAAATACGACAACCATAAATAAGTAACGACAACAAATAAATGAGGCTCAGGTTTCGTCGCTGCTTCAAAAATGGAACTTTAATCCGTGCTCCTTCCTTCAACTTCTTGCGTCCGTGCACTATGAGATTGTCTACTTGTGACCTTCGAAACTGACTCGGGAGGGATGAGCCTCAATGGCCCACATTAATAAGGCAACAATGGGAATAGGGTCCGTTTGGACTCAAAGGCGAGTTCATGCAAAGAAAAGGTGAAGAAAGATAAGGATTAGGAAATAATTCAACTAAAAAAATAATTTAGAAAGGAATTTTAATCGATACATGAATACTGCAACATGGCAACCAATAATTCAATCAATATCGACGTAGTAGTAATTTCATTCAACGTGCAGGAAACCATCTAGAAGTAGTGCTTGGCAGAATATTAAAACATATTTGGCATTCATCTGTCTACCAATAATGTCATATAACCAAAAAGGAAGGAAGACATTAAGACAAAATGAACCACAATTAGCAAAAGAAATCTCCTTAATCTAACATATGTCTAACTGCACCGAGTTTATAAAGCAAGGAAACAACATATAACCTGGACATTTTGAATTAATTCAGTTGTGATTAATTAAGAGTGAATTTCAATTGATACATGAACACTGCAGCATCATAGCAACCAATGATTCAATCGATATTAACGTAATACTATTTTTATTCAGCAGGCAAAGAATTTAACGGAACGTCTAGCTGTAGTGCTCGATTAAACATGATGGGGTGCTCGATTAAACCTACAACTTCAGAAAGTTGAGATGAAGCAGAAATCGTCGAAAGCTTAAACGGGATGGGGTGTTACCTTTTAGGGAGCAGCAAAACAGAACAAATAGGCTGACGTTAGGATCCACCACCACCAGCGATCAGTGATATCAACTCGAAAGCCTTCGATTAATCGTCCAATCTTTAAGAGAAGAAAGAAAAGAGAACTTTTTCTTGTAAAAGAAGACTCATAGACCTCAGAAATTTTCCACAAAATGTCTCAACCCACAGCTTTCCACAACCCCAATTTTAGAGCCTAAGAGCCTAAAAGAGAAAATCCCCCTTTTCCCATACCCAAAAATTTTCAACGAGTGTTGGTTGTTTGAAGAAGAAAAGGAATGGGCCCGGGTCGGATTATGTGGATTGGGCTTGGGGAGGTTATTGTGTTGGGCTATTTTTGGTTGATTTTTGTTGACTGGGCCAGGCCCGAAATTGTTGTTGTTGTTGGGAGATTAGAAATAGGAAAGGTCTTTAAAAGGTAGCCGAATTAAATTAGATAACTTTATTTAAAAATTAACCATAATGAATATCAATTTGATTAAGTGCATTGCAATTGTGGTCAACTTGATTTCAATTATGGTCATATTTAATAATTTGGCTAAATTAAACCGAAATTCGATACGAATTAAACACTTGTTTAATCCTGAGTTTCTTAATTTAAAAAAAATCAAACACATATTTATCCAAATAAATCATTTTGAGAAATAAAGACATATTTAAATCAAGATTTCAATCTTTTGAATTTATTTTCAAGATTAGCCTTGATTAAAATTCGATATTTTGTAAAATAGAAATTTAAGTAGCAAAATTATAAACTTTGTATAATTGACTACGACAATATATAATCGCTACTTAAAATGACAAACTTCCCCAGATGAATATTTTTTGAAAAGTTGCTATTCAGACGAAATAAATATTTCGATTTTATTAAAAACCGAAGAAGCTCAAAATTAAACTTGGTTGTGGAGGGCAAAAATTAGGTGTCAACACTAGGAATATATGTAATTGAAACTTCTTCAAACATCCTTATTAGCTTCCATATATCTTCGCACGTGGTATCTATCTCCCATTAAGCTACACGGCTCTTCATAATCATATCCACTACATTCTTTGCGTCTGATAAGATTTGCACCTTTGTCCATCCATTTTCTTGAGCTTTTTCCAATGCAGTCCGTATTGCAAGCGCTTCTGCAATGATGGTCTTCCCAACTGATTGAATTGGGGAGCCAAGGGCTTGAAGAAAATTTCCAGAGCTATCCATAGCTGTTATTCCACTGCTTGTCATATTCTTCTCCTTTTGTAATCTAGCATCTGCAAACATAATCACAAAATCTTGTGCTACAATAATTGTATTAGTAGTAGTATAGTCAGGACCAAATGTGAGAGAAGGCATAGCAAGTGAACTGCTTTCATATTCCTGAAAATCAAAAAATGCCTTGTTTATTATTTCATTAGATTCAGAGATTACACCATTAAAGTTCCTATCGTTTCTAGCCTTCCAAATTTGTCACTATTTTTCCTTTTTACGATTGTTTGCTTCCAAAGGCTTACACGGGACTAAGTACAACGAAATCAAGGGTGTAGTAATCCTTTCCATCGAATCTATTAGTAGGCATATTTATGACTCCTTTTCAACATGTATGACCTTTTTTTTTTTATTTCAAAAGAAGTGATTTTTTTTATAACATTTTAATTTTAAATTCATGGCATATTTAAGACCTAAAGATATAAGAATATTTTGGTATTTTTTTGGTTCATTTTATTTGTTCATTTTTTTATTAATATAAATATTAAAAAATAATAAATGATATGGATAATTTTATCATATTATCCTTTGAATAAATTTAATACTTTAGAAAATTATAACATAATAAATCGTATTGAGTGTTAAAGATAAAATTAATAAAAATATATAATTTTTTTATTAATTTTATAAATTGAATAAATATTATTGAACATATTAAAATACTCCTTCCGTCTCAAATTACCCTTCCCAAATTTACTAATTTTATTTCTCATTTTACTTGTCTTTTTTCATTAATCAAGACAAGACAGTTTTTTTCCCATTATATCCTAAGTAATTGATTACTCCTTGTTACTAGCATTGAATTATCACATCTTGAAAAATATTGTAAAAACTTTGGTAATCCTAAAATCTTAATTATTCATGCAAAAAATGCTTTGGTATCGGTCATATAATAACTCCATCAATATTGGAACTAACAACATGACACAATTAATAGGGGCAAAATGGTAAAGTTACTTTACCAATCATTGTTCTCTTAATAGCTGTGTCATCTCAATTTGGGATGGATAATTTGGGACGGAGGGAGTAAAAAATAATAAATAAAGATCGAGGAAGGGAGTTATTTGATACTCCCTCCATTTCATTTTACTCGTTTCAATTTGACATTGCACATTGATTAAGAAAAATAGTTAATAACATGACTACTTTATCATAGTATATCTATTAAATGATGTTTATATTTTAATTTGGAGAAAAAATAAGTAATACTAAGGGTAAAAAGAAAAAAAATATTATCTTGTCTTGATTAATGAAAAATGACACGTAAAATAAGAAATTAAATTTGAAAATTTGAGAGAGTAAACTGGAACGAAACACGGAGGGAGTACTATAATTTTAATTTAGGCAAAATGACCTTCTGGACCCCTGTACTATGTCGGTTTTGTAAGTTGGACACTTCTACTTACATGTTTGTCATCTGGATCCTTTAACCCACTAAAAAATAACATTTTAAACTTTTTTTTGGTGAGTGTAACACACTCTCCCCCACGTCGGCAGCCACGTCTGACACGTCTGCCACGTCATTAAAAAAAAAGTATTACATTAAATTCCAAGTCATTTTTAAAATTCTACATAACAAATTAAATAATAAATTAATTTAATTAAATAAGAAAATTTTGAATAATCATGTTTTTATTTTTGCTCACAAATTAAACATCAAATCCATTCCAAATAATTAAAATTCTTCTCCAACTAATTTAAATTTTTAACTATAAATTCATATATAAAAATATAATAGATTTTTTATTTTTAAATTTGAATATTTTTAACAAATTCACAAAAAGTTTAATTTTTTTCAAGTGAAATTCAATAATTTTTTTCAATATTCACTATCACTCACTTTCAATTTAAATTTAAATTTTAATCCCAAAAAAAATAAAAAGATTTCAAATTTAAATTTTAATTAAAAAAATGAAAAGAATTGAATTGAAAGGGAAAATTAAAATAAAAAATAAAAAGTGAACGTCTGTGGGGGAGGGGGGGCTAGAAGAGTGTTGGGGTGGGGTAGGGGGGACGAGGCTGGGAGAGGTGTGGGGTGGGGAGGGGCTGGTGGAGTATGAGGGGTTGGAGACGGGATGGGGTGGGGTGGGGGTGGGGTATGGGGGTGGGGAAGGGCTGGACGGGTGTTGGGGTGGGGTGGAGTGGGATGGGATGGGTGGGGGGTGGGGGGATGGGCTGGGGTGGAGTGGGGAAGGGTTTTTCTTTTTTTAAAAAAAATACTATTTTTAAATTTTTTTAAATATTTTTAAATTAAAAAAGATGAAGAAAAAAAAGCCTTTTTTATTTTTTTAATTTAATATTTTTTATTTTTTAAAAAAATTATTTTATGGAATGGGCTGGGATGGGGTTGGGTGGGGGTGGGGATGGGCTGGGGTAGAGTGGGGAAGGGAAAAAAAATTATTATTTTTATATTTAAAAAAGAAAATTAAAAAAGATGAAGGAAAAAAAAGATATTTTTTTTTTAATTTTAATATTTTTTTAATTATTGTAATGTAAAATTGGTTAAAAATTGACCCCCACTCGCACCTCAGGCGAGTGACTACACTCTCCTTGTCCTAGTCACCATTTTAATGTCACATAGGCGAGGTCAACGGTCAAAGGGTGCAAAATGTTGCTTTTTAATGGGTTCAAGGTTCAGATGACAAACATGTAAGTAAAAGTATCTGACTTACAAAACCGACATAATACAGGGGTCCAGAAGGTCATTTTTTCTTTAATTTAAGACAGAAGATTAAAAATCTATATTAGTTTCTTAAATTTCAGTGTCTAAGTTAAAAATAGTATAAGGGAGAAAATAGTAATTCACTGTCTCTCCCTCTCGAGTAGTCCGCTGGCTTGGCTATAAAATGCCCCACAGCAGTTACATAATAAAAACACCTCTGTAAAGATGAAAAGTAAAGGCAAAGACAAAAGAGTGTGATAGTTTATATCAACGGCTGCTATTTAGTCTAGCATTTTAAGTTACCAACTAGGTTTGATTTTTTTTTTCTTTCTTTAATTTAATCTTTGGAAAAACTTTATTTTGTATGAGATGCGTCATGTCATAATTGTATGAAGATTTATTATTTGATATGTGGAATTTGTGGGATCCAACTTTCATTGCTTTGCCATATTCTTTTCTCCATGACCTTCTCCTTCTTCACCTTTTTATTTTAATTTATGTTCTCACATTTTTTTATTTTCCAGAAATTTCACTCGATCTTTTTTATTTCTTTGAATTTGTATGTTCTCTTTCAACGTCTTTCATAGTAATTAATCTTAAATTTTTATTTTATTATTTTACAAAAAAAAATTGTTTGTATATTAATTAATCTAGTTTAAAATTTATAATATGCACCGAAGAATTGCACTATGTCACCATATTGACATACTCATTCCATCTCAAGAGAAAATTAGAGTTGGCGTTGTATTTGACCATGAATGTAACTTGGAGTTATTTTTGAATTTTTGTGAGAGAAGTAAGTAGGCATTTGACCATAAATATTATTCACAATATTTTGTAATACTTTTTCACTTTATTTCGAAATACTTCTTTCTCCATGAAAATCAAATATGTATTTTGAAATACGTTTTCATAGTTTTTGATTTTAAAAGAAAAAAAAATTGAATTCAAGTTTTTTCTATCACTTTATAAAAAAGTACATCCAAAGTCTAAAATATTTTTAAAAATACTATGAGCAAACTCAATTTCAACTCTATTTTCAACTTTAAAAATACCCAATAATCAAAGTGAATATGTTTTTTATTTTCACGGCCAAACGAATCCCAAGAGTGAAAAAGATTTACTTGTTTGCACTTTTCTAAATACAACTCTAAATTGTTTGAAATTTTCCTGGTTAAACACCAACTTAAAATTATATTAAAAATAAAGCAGAAACAATTTGAGAGAAAAAAAAAATATCATGATCAAATAGACACATGACGATCAATTAATTATTAGATACTAGAATTTCTGTAAATATTGCAATATTTCAGCAAGAAAATTCTGGGGAAAATTATATAAATGTGGGAAGACAAAAAATAGTTGCAAATAATAGGTTGCACAAAGAGATTATATTTAATTTTGGTGGCATTGACATTGAATTTGAAGAAGAAGAAGAAGAAGAAGAAGAAGAAGAAGAAGAAGAAGAAGAAGAAGAAGAAGAAGAAGAAGAAGAAGAAGAAGAAGAAGAAGAAGAAGAAGAAGAAGAAGAGAAGAAGAAGGAGGAGAAGAAGAAGGAGGAGAAGAAGGAGAAGGAGGAGAAGAAGGAAGAGAAGAAGAAGGAGGAGGAGAAGGAGGAGGAGAAGGAGGAGAAGGAGGAGGAGAAGAAGGAGGAGAAGAAGGAGAAGAAGAAGAAGAAGAAGAAGAAGAAGAAGGAGAAGAAGGAGAAGGAGGAGAAGAAGGAGAAGGAGGAGAAGGAGAAGAAGGAGAAGAAGAAGGAGGAGAAGGAGAAAAAGGAGAAGGAGCAGAAGAAGAAAGAGCAGAAGAAGAAGGAGGAGAAGGAGAAGGAGGAGAAGGAGAAGGAGGAGAAGAAGAAGAAGGAGAAGAAGAAGAAGAAGAAAAAGAAGAAGAAAAATAAGAAGATGAAAAATGGTGAAGATGTCACAAAAGCAAATAGGTAAAGAAGACTAGTGGACTTCACAAGCCCATTGTCAATCAAATAATAGGCCTCATACAACTTTTGTTGGTTGAGTGAGACTCAAAATAAATCTTTTTCTAGTGCAGACATTATTGTAGTTGTGTTTATTCAAAGAATAATAATTATAATAAATAAATAGTTAGATGTGTTTAACTTTTTATTAGTCTATGTCATACGGAGCAGGATACGTTTATAAATAAATCTGAATTTGCATTGCTTAATAGCTATCGAAAAATATGTTAATCTGAACTTTACTATGTTTAATTAGCTCTGATTCACCGCTTTCATCTAGAAAATGAAGGCTTTGTTTGATCTTTTATGATATTTCAATATTTTTTTCGTTCTATTTTATGTGATATATTTTATTTAGGTGTGGAGTTTAAAAAAATAAATTTATAAATATTTAAATAATTATCAAATAAGAAAAATATTTAAACAAAGATTCCGAAGAACATTGTTTGCAAAAATCTCACTTATTTGTTTAATCGAGAAGCAATTGGTGATATGCTGCTACTTTTGTTTTTATATTTTCCAAATTTCTTGTCGTCCAGTTCAATGGGCCAATGGCTGAGCTACTTGCTTCTTTCTGTGGAGTTCTGGGTGCTGTGGTTGTTTTAGCAAAACTTTATTTAATTAAGGTCAAGTACGATTGACCCTCAACTTGGCATAATCTTTTATTTTACTGTAATATTTAAAGTAGCTATTGTTCATTTTATGCACTAAAAATGATCATAAACTATGTTACTTTGACTTCTTTTCGCACAAACTCTAGCACGTGAATTGCACTTGCTTGCTGCCAATATGAATTAAACAGATAATTTATTTATGTCAACTCATTTTAAATTGCTACATCATTTTATACACCCTAATTTATTTTTAAAATAAAAAATAACTAAAATCATCTTCCCCTCCCCACCCAATCCGTCTCTTTAACCCCATTAATGAAAGTTGAATTTTTTATTTTTCTTATGAACTTTTTTAATCGAGGCATTTACAGTCACGATATCGTTGAAATCTCTTTTCCTGGAGCTTTATTGACATATTTGAGTCTTAATTTTTTAAAATTAAAACTTAATTAACAAAAAAACATGAATACTGTTGAAAGTTAAATTTACAAAGAATGGATGTTTGAAAGTGAATCTTGTTTCCGACTGAAAAAAGTAGTCGGAAATTTTTGGCTACTTCAGTCGTAAAATATACTTTTTTATGTTTATTTTTTACAAAATATTATTCCGATAGTATTTGTGACTACAACAGTCAGAATGTTTGGCGAAAAATTGCGGATAATATATATTCCGACTACTGTAGTCAAAAATAAAAACAATAAAATAAATATATTACTAAATATATAATCATGCCCTTATACTAAAACTAAATAATTAATATATAAATTATTAAATATTCATTTCCGACCATTGTAGTCGGAAATAAAAATAATTAAATAAATATATTATTAAAAATATAATCATATCCTTAAACAAAAATTAAATAACTACTTAAATAAATTATAAAATATTTATTCCCGACTACAGTAGTCAGAAATATAAATAATTAAATAAATATATTATTAAATATATAATTAGACCCTTATACAAAAATTAAATAAATAATTAAATATGTATTTTCGACTACTGTAATCGAAAATATAAATAAATAAGTAAATTACTAATATATACTCATAATGTTTGGCGGAAAATATATATTCCGACTACTGTAGTCAGAAATAAAAAAAATAAAATAAATACATTACTAAATATATAATCATTTCCTTATACGAAAATAAAATAATTAATTATATAAATTATTAAATATTTAATTCCGACCATTGTACTAGGAAATAAAAATAATTAAATAAATATATTATTTAATATATAATCAGACCCTTATACAAAAATTAAATAACTATTTAAATAAATTATAAAATATTTATTTTTGACTATTGTAGTTGAAAATATAAATAATTAAATAAATATATTATTAAATATATAATTAGACCCTTATACAAAAATCAAATAACTATTTAAATAAATATTAAATATGTATTTCCGACTACTCTAGTCAAAAAAGTTAAATAATTAATTTTATTAAAATAAGGACCGACTGAAGTAGTCGGAAATGTTATTATATAGGATATAATCCGCCTCTCTCTAAACCACTTTCCTAATTCTCTCGCACTCTCTAACCCTTCTCTCTCTCCAAGCTAGGGTGACCACAGCGACAACGACGACGATGTTGGTCGAGTGGCAATGGTGACGACAACGACGGCCCTGGTGGAGTCTTAACGGCGCCGGAGACCACAACATTTCTAAGTTGGAAGCTGCCTCGAGGTGTGATTTGCCTCTAAGACAGATTTGCTTCTATTTATGATTTTCATTTCTAAGACAGATTTGTTTATGTTTTCTTTAGTTATTCTGTAGAGACCAAAGAATATTGTTGTTTTTGCTCTCAACAGGTAAGCCTCGTTGTCATTCTTAGAAGTCTTGTTCTCCATTTTCAATTTCTGTCCAATTTTCTAAAAAAAAAAAGATGATATGGAATTCGCACACTGAATTCTTTTTTCTGGTTTCTGAAATTTCGCGCACTAATTTTCTAGTTTTTGGAATTTGCACAATAAACTGTTGTTCAAATCCCTGAAGTTCTTGACTGTATGTATTTGTGTAATAGACTTCCCAACAATTGAAGACAAACACTGTTTTACGTGTGAAGTTCCTTATCTGATCTTGTTTATTGCTTGTTGTTATGTTGCCATGTTATTTTGGGATGAATAAATGCATCTAAACATAGTACTGTATGTTTGGAAAATATTTTGATTGTTAACGGTTTAACCCGATAACCGAATCGATAACAATTAATAATCGATAAACCGATAACCGATAAGCCGATATCTCAATGGATCTTAATGGTTTAGATTTATTACAAACCGATAATCAATATGTCAAATCGATAAACTTCAAAACCGAACCGAACCGACCGATATGCAGCCCTATCTTCACTGATTCGAGGTAAAAATTTATTCCATTTTCTATGTGATCTATTTTTAGTACCTTTGATTGATGAGCAGGCCCTAGTCTTCATTGTTGTGTCATTTATGGTACAAGAGTTTATGAACGTGGTCATAGTAAAACCTCTTCAGTGTTTTCAACATGCGCTTTCTTTTTATTTTCTTCTTTTAAATTCTATACCTCATCTGCTGGTCTCCTTTTTTGCCTATCTTTTATCTTGTTTGTGAAGCTATCACATGGATTGAATTCCTTTCACTGATAAAAAAATTGTTCTTTTAATTAAAATATTCTATTGTTGTTGGCTGCTTTACAATGTTGTATTGAACCTCTTAGTTTTTTGCTTGTGTCAACTGCATAGTAGCATCTCTAAACAACCATGTTATTGTTTTGTTTCTCTTGTTTTTGTTTCCCTTCTCTATTATTATTGTTGTCGTTCTTGTATAGATGGAAAATGAAGATCGTACATGGATGTATAATAGACTTTATCCTAACCATGCGGGGCTGAGGGAGGAATATAAAGCTGGGGTAGCTGGATTTATTGCTAAAGCAATGACACTTAATAATTTTCTTATTGAAGGGACAATAGGTGTCCTTGTTGGAATTGCAAGTGTTGCAAGTTATTGAGTCCAGATGATGTTACATTACATCTTTATAGGAAGGGTTTTATGTTGAATTATACTGTGTGGACAGCTTATTGAGAAAGTAGTGCTGCCAATAATTTTGCTTTTCAGAATTATGTTGAAAGTCCAATAAGAGAGAATAATGTTGAAAGTTTACGATATAGTGAGATGGTCAGGGATGATTTTGGGACATACTCAGAGGCTCAAAATGAACCAAATGATGAGGCTAAGCACTTTTATGAACAATTAAAGGAAGCTAGTCATCCTTTGTATGAAGGAGCAGTGTATTCTAAGTTATCTGTTGTCATTCAGTTACTGAGTATTAAATCAGATTATTCAATTTCTCAAGAGGGCATGAACTCTATCATTGGACTTATAATTGAACTTAACCCAAATAAACTTGACTTACCCAAAGATTTCTACACAACAAAGAAGTTGGTTTCTAAGTTAAGACTTTCATCAGAGAGGATTCATTGTTGCGAGAAAGGTTGCATGTTATTCTATAAGGAAGATTGATGATAGGCGAATTTACACGCCTATAGCACTATATTTTGCCCATATTTTAGCCTAGTTTTGAGAACAAATTATATATTTCATGCACTTTTAGTCCTTTTTCTTGTAAGTGAGCTAACGAACATGATTAGCAAAGTTTCAGGTATAAATGATGCAGAATTCAGCATTTTATGGATAACTTGACGCCAAAGAAAGCTTCACGAAAGGAGAAAAGCCAATCTTGGACGCCAAGGACTAAAGATGGCGCATGGAAAATCTGTCCCGGGCTAAAACAACATTTTTGAAGACTTTGGGGACTCAAAGTAATTTATTAGGATTAGGATAATGATACATTAACCTAGTACAATTGGATTAAGTATTTCATTAGCTTATTAGGATTAGGATAATGATACATTAACCTAGTACAATTGGGTTAAGTATTTCATTAGCTTAGTAGGATTTGGTTAAGCATTTCATTAGCTTAGTAGGAATAGGATATGGGTATTATAAATACCCTATCTTGCTAGAGATTTTAGATCATCTCCATCTATCATCTTCTACTTCTTACATTCAATTCTATTTTTCTTCTTCTATTCATCTATTCTTAAATTCCACAACAAGAGAAACGTTACTTTGCTAAGAGATTCACGCCTAACGCCTACCACACCATTACAAATGTGAAATCTTTATTGTGGTATAACAACAATGTCAATTGTGATTTCCTTCGCATTCATGGGTAACTAAACTTCTCTGTTGGGGTTATGGAAGCCGAATGAGATACTATCTATTGCTGTGAGTTTGTGAGTTCGTGACACGTATGTTGCTTATATCATTATTCTCTTCATCTTAATCTAAATTATTTGTGGTTGCAAACGCAAGAATACGCTAGTATAACATTTAACTTGTTCGAAAGAAAGGTTATCTGTCTGGAAAAGAGATAATGTCAAGGTAGTAGGGTCCCATCCCCTATTAAAAAGTTAGTGTCGTAACTGGATTAACCTCTTGGAGAATTCGTACCGTTAGACACGCTTTAAGCTCGAAAGAGTTAAAGTGAAATAATCCTCGAATAGGTCAAAAGACGCCTGGATTTACCATCGAATACAATTCTCTATAAGCACATGCATGTCTGAATTCCGCACACTCATAGTCAATAGAGACGTATAACTCAGAAGGTGGACATAACCCCAACTCCTCAATTCTCATTGTTTCACAACCTACTAAACATTCTCTTTTTTTACTTTGCTACTTTTTGCTTTATTCTCTTATTTTGGTTACATTACTTTCACAATACAATTCCCCCCTTCTTACGAGACTTGCACTAAAAGTCTAGTAATCGTTACTTACTTGTTGACCAAGCTATTCCCTGTGGGATCGATACCCAACCCAGGTTGGGTTCTATATTTGCTAACGACCGCTTTACTCTCCTACGAGAGCTGTAGATTGAGCGTTATCAAAAATTGGTGCCGTTGCCGGGGAATACAAGTGTCAATTAAGTTCGTAATAATTACTAGACCCTTTGGTCAAAGATTCTCGTACTTTTACTTTTAGTTTTTGTTTTTGTTTACTGCAGGTTTTTATTCAGTGCATGCCCCATACCCGAAGTTCTGGTCAACCGTTATTACCTATCAATCCTGAACCACAACGTATTCGCAGAATGGAGGCACAACACGTAATTGAAAGGATGGCTGCTCAACAGGAACAGGCGAGACTAGCTGCACTAGCCGCCGCTCAAGTGCATCAACAGAATATTGATAACCCTGGGCGAGCAACAAATCCTGACGATGAAGATCTAGGTGATGACGAGCTACTAAACCCTAGGCATGCCGCTGAGATCGCAACACCTGCCAACAGAAGAGATCGTCAAGCTAGGTTTAGTCCTGAACGCCAAGCTATGCAGCCAGCTTTCGACGATGATGATGATGATCTTGATGGAGCCGAAGCCACAGGAGCCATTATTCCTCCACCATTGGCACTCGCAGCCAAGTTCAACATCACGAGCACCATGATTTAGTTATTGCAACTCAATGGATTATTTGGTGGACTAGCAGGCGATGATCCGAATATGCATCTCATCAACTTTATTTCTAAATGCAAGTCATTTGACAATCCTGGTGTTGGTCAGAATGCAATTCGATTACGTCTATTTCCATTGTCTCTGTCTGGGGAGGCAACTCTATGGTTGAATGGGCTGACTCCTGATTCTATTTCAAATTGGAGGCAATTGAGAGACGCTTTTCTAGAAAGATTCTTTCCGACATCCAAAAGAGCACAATTGAGAGATAAAATCAGCAACTTTCGTCAGTTTCCCACTGAAGCTCTTCATGAAACATGGGAGAGGTTTAAGACAAAGCTAGCGAGGTGACCAAACCATCACATGACTAATGTTCACCTAATGGAGATACTATATAGAGCCCTAAATTCAATAACTAAACCAGTGGTGGATAATGCGGCTGGGGGATCCTTTATGGATCTCACCTTTGGTCAAGCAAGCAATATGCTAGATCGTATGACGAAACAAAGTAGAGCTTGGTATACCAGGGATTCTGAGGTAGCAAGCCCCACATTATCTATAGGCATGACTGCAGACCAAAGGAGAAGAGAAGAAGAACGTGATCAAGATATGGCGCACATGAAAACACAAGTGGATCTTCTTACAAAGCATTTATTATCAGGGAAGACCGAAAAAGTGAAAGCTATTGCGTCAAAAGGAAGAGACGAATCTGATTTGGAAGAGGAAGCCAACTACTTGAACAATCAGAGGGGTTTCCGAGGTAATACCCAAGGAAACCAAGGTCGAAACTATTATGATAAATATGGAAACAAGGACCAAGGTAGTTGGAAGAACAAGAATGACAAAAGTGGTTTGTATGTTCCCCCTAGAAGACGTGACACCACCACATCTAGTTCTGGAAGTATGGAAGACATGATGGCTAAACTACTGAAAGGAGTGGAAGCACCGAGCGCAGGAGTAACGGAGGTAATAAATGATTTGTCCTCTATGAAGCAATTAGTTGATTCTCATTCCACTTAAATCAAGCAAATAGAGCATCAATTGATCCAACTTTCAGTAGCACTCAATCAAAGAAAGGCTGGCACGTTACCAAGCGATACTGTGCAAAACCCAAGGAATGATGGGTCATGCATGGCCATCACTACCCGAAGTGGTAAGGTGCTGGAAACTTCAGAAAAAGGCAAGCAAGTGGTTGACGAAGAAGCGGAAATTGATGATAAGGCGAAAGGGGAAGATGCCGCAGTAGCCGATCCTACCGTCCTTAACGTCACTCCTCACGACGTGCAGCCTGGAAAAGTTGGAAAACGGAAGCAATAGGAGAAGAAAGCCGTGGAGAGAACAATTCCATACCCACCACCACCTTTTCCCCAAAGATTGAAGAAGGTGGCGGATGATACGAAGTTCAGCAAATTCATGACTATGTTAAAGCAGCTGACCATTAATGTTCCATTGGTGGAAGCACTTGAACAAATGCCTGGGTATGCGAAATTTATGAAGGATTTTTTGACAAAGAAGCAGGCAGCAAGTTATGAGTTGAAAGATGATGTCCATCACTGCAGCGCAATCGCTACCCGATCAATAGCTCAGAAGAAGGTTGACCCCGGAGCTTTCACTATTCCTTGCACCGTTGGATCTTTGAATTTTGCCAAAGCATTATGTGATTTAGGAGCCAGCATCAATTTGATGCCATTATCTATCTATAAAAAGTTGGGGTTGGGTGGTCCTACTCCAACCAATATGAGGCTCGTCATGGCGGATAGGTCGGTAAAACGACCTGTTGGTATCCTATGTGATGTCCTAGAAAAGGTTTCTTCATTCATCTTTCCAGCAGACTTTGTTATTTTGGATTGTGAAGCGGACTCAGAGGTTCCCATAATCTTGGGACGCCCTTTCCTTGCTACAGGAAGTGTGCTCATTGATTTGAGAGCTAATGAGCTTTCATTCCGAATAAATGACGAAGTGGTTCACTTTGATGTTTGCAAATCAATGAAGCAACCCAAAGATCCGAGTGTATTTTCGGTGGCTGATGTTTTCTTTGATGATCCGAAAGAATTACTTAAAGAAGAGCAAATTATTGCTGACCCTTTGGCAGTTGTGCTCATAAATGGAGAGAGTAAGGATGCTGAAAATTTCAAAGAAGCTATTTGTGCTCTATCAGGATTAGGAACATATCGCTATGCTCCCAAGAAGCTGGACCTTGATCTCAAAAATCGACCCACACTACCAGCTAAGCCATCTATTGAAGAGCCACCCACGTTAGAATTGAAGGAGCTGCCAAGTCATTTAAAGTATGCATTCTTAGGAAGCGGAAGCACACTTCCAGTCATTATGGCAGCAGATTTGGGTGAGCAAAAAGTTGCAGCTCTTATTGCTATTCTACGGAAGTATATTAGAGCCATTGGATGGACCATTGCGGATACTATTGGTATTCCACCTGGGATTTGTACTCACAAGATTTAGCTTGAAGAAAATTGCAAACCAACCATTGAGCATCAAAGACGTCTAAACCCACCTATGTAAGAAGTGGTGAAGAAAGAAATTATCAAGTGGTTAGACACAGGGGTTGTGTATCCAATCTCTGATAGTACATGGGTAAGCCCGATACAATGTGTTCCCAAGAAAGGAGGCATGACGGTGGTCGCAAATGATAAAAATGAACTTATTCCACTCAGACCCGTCACTGGATGGAGAGTATGCATGGATTACCGGAAGCTGAATTCTTGGACGCTCAAAGATCACTTTCCAATGCCATTTATGGACCAAATGCTAGATCGATTAGCGGGGAAATGATGGTTTTGTTTCTTAGACAGTTATTCAGGCTACAATCAGATTTGTATTGCTCCCGAAGACCAAGAGAAGACAACATTTACATGCCCATATGGTACGTTTGCCTTCAAGCGTATGCTATTTGGGCTATGTAACGCACCAGCCACCTTTCAACGCTGTATGATGTCCATTTTCTCTGATATGGTTGAAGACACTTTGGAGGTATTCATGGACGATTTTTCAGTTGTTGGTGAGACTTTTGAAGCGTGCTTGACAAACCTAAGTATGGCGTTGCAAAGATGTGTAGAATTCAACCTAGTGCTGAATTGGGAAAAGTGCCACTTCATGGTAAAAGAAGGTATTGTTCTTGGGCACAAAATCTCCGAAAGAGGAATTGAGTTTGATCGAGCGAAAATTGAAGTCATTGAGAAGATACCGCCTCCAATTTCGGTGAAGGGTGTTCGTAGTTTTCTCGGCCATGCAGGTTTCTATCATCGGTTCATCAAAGACTTCTCCAAAATTGCTAGTCCATTGTGCAAACTCTTGGAGAAAGATGCGAAGTTTGACTTCAATGACGATTGCTTGAAGGCATTCGAATGCCTCAAAGGAAAACTCATTGAAGCCCCTATCATGGTAGCACCAGATTGGTCTCTCCCGTTCGAAGTCATGTGTGATGCTAGTGGTGTAGCCGTTGGTGCTGTACTTGGTCAGAGAAAGGAGAAGCTATTTCATCCTATCTACTATGTGAGTAAGGTCCTAAATGAAGCCCAAAGGAACTACACTGTTACTGAACAAGAGCTCTTAGCGATTGTGTATGCGTTTGAGAAGTTTCGTGCTTACCTATTGGGTACTAAGGTGATCGTACATACAGACCATGCAGCTCTTAGGTATCTAATGACAAAGAAGGATGCAAAACCAAGACTAATTCGATGGGTATTGCTGCTGCAAAAGTTTAATTTTGAAGTTAAAGATAGAAGAGGTTGCGAGAACCAAGTGGCCGACCATCTCTCTAGACTCGAAAACGAGCATGTGGCGCAACCTGAAATCGCCATTGATGATGCATTCCCTGATGAGGAGATCTTAGCCACGATAATAGAAGAGTTACCATGGTATGCCGACTTTGCAAACTTTGTGGTGAGTAATATGATACCTGCAAATTTATCTTACCACCAAAAGAGGAAGTTTATGCATGATGTACAACACTACTTTTGGGATGAGCCATATTTGTTTCGACGATGCGCGGATGGTGTTATCCGACGATGTATATCCCATGAAGAGGTGCCAAATATATTGGAAGCATGCCACACTTCCCAAGTGGGGGGACATCACGCAGGTAATCGGACAGCAAGAAAGGTATTGCAAAGTGGATACTATTGGCCTTCGATATTTAGAGATGCCTACGACTTTGTTAGAAGATGCGACCAATGTCAGCGACAAGGTGCTATTTCAAAACACCATGAGATGCCCATTTCGATAATCCTTGAAGTAGAGCTCTTTGACGTATGGGGTATTGATTTCATGGGTCCATTCGTAAATTCATTCGGAATGAAGTACATCTTAGTTGCTGTGGATTATGTCTCAAAATGGGTTGAAGCTGTAGCGTTGGCCGACAATGAGGGAAAGCGTGTTGTAGCGTTCTTGAAGAGGAATATCTTCTCTCGCTTTGGAGTACCACGTACTATCATAAGCGATGGAGGATCTCACTTTTGCAACAAGCTATTCAAATCTGTGTTGGCAAAATATGGTGTCAAGCAACATAAGGTAGCCACGCCTTATCACCCACAAACTAGTGGACAGGTAGAGGTTTCCAATCGAGAGATCAAGCAAATCCTTGCGAAGACGGTAAATGCTAATAGGAAGGATTGGTCTCGAAAGCTGGACGATGCACTATGGGCGTACAAGACTGCATTCAAAACGCCAATTGGCATGTCACCTTATCAACTAGTTTATGGGAAGGCTTGTCACTTACCCATTGAGCTCGAGCACAAGGCATTGTGGGCGCTGAAGCGATTGAATTTGAATTGGGATGATGCAATGAAGCTGAGGATGGAGCAACTGAACGAGATGGATGAATTCCGTCTACATGCTTATGAAAGATCAGACCTATACAAGGAGCGGATGAAAAAGTATCATGATCAGCGGATTGTTCGTCGAAACTTTCAAAAGGATGATATGGTACTTCTCTTCAACTCCAGATTGAAACTATTCCCAGGTAAGTTAAAGTCCAAGTGGTCTGGTCCATACAAAGTTATCCAAGTCTACTCGTCTGGAGTAGTTGAATTGGAAGATAATAATGGTGTTGTCTTCAAAGTGAATGGCCAACGTGTGAAACCTTATATTGGTCCTCTTGATTCAATAAACTTCATGGCCATCACTTATCTCGACGAAGTCTAAGTACTCGAGGTAACTATGTCGAGCCACGACAATAAATAAGGCGCTAGATGGGAGGCAACCCATCGTTTATCGTTTATCGTTTATCGTTTATAGTTTTACATTCTTTTGTTTTTTTCTCTCATTCTAGTACGTGTTTCGTTTTTGATAAATAAAAAAAATCCAAAAATAAGAGTCGTGCCACGACCAAAACTAAGGGGCTTGATGGGAGGCAACCCATTGTACTAATCGTTTTCATGGGTTTTGAGCAAATGTAGGTGCAAGAGGTATAAAACGAGGAGATCGATTTCAGATGCGATTTGGACGTATGGCATGGTAAAGGTGGTAAGTTAGGAATTAAGATGCATAAAGCTATGGATTGAGCATTGTTCATGACAAAATAGGCATCGAGCAAGGATAGGCCTAGGTAAAACTAGGCCACGAACAAGGCATGGCCTATACTATAGCCCAAGGTCTCGGAATCTAGTGTGCTATAGCATAGGCGCCGCCCATGCTCAAGTATGCCATAGCATAGGCGCCGCCTATGCTAAAGCATTTGGTCTCTGAATCTCATATGCCATGCACTAGGCGCCGCCTATGGTCACTAAAGGCATTGCACTAGGCGCCGCCTATGCTCACCATAGGCTTTCCATTAGGTGCCGCCTATGCCAAGCATAGGCAAAGCTAAAGGCGCCGCCTATGGTCACTTTTTGTCTCCAAAACTGATTTTAAATGGGTCAAAACCCGACCCATTCTTTTCCTATATAAAGGAGACTTAGTCTTGAAACATAAACACATTGAAAACTTGACCTAGGCGCCGCACATACTCTCCAAATCATCGCAAAACTTTTCTTTTTGCTCTCCCACTTCACAAGAACATCTCCAAAGGCTTCAATCACGTAAGTACTCTTTTGTTCTTCATCTATTTTTCGTAAGTGCTACGTTGCTATGTCTATTATGAATTGCTACATCTTGAAGAAATATTGGTGATGTTAATGTGTTTGAACTGTTGATACAAAACCAAGTGAGTGAACATGTACGTTAGGATACTCTTAACTTGTTTCCGACTTGAATATTGATTTTGATGCAGTGTTATACTACTTGCGGAATTGCTATAGTCATGAACATTGCATAATCTTTTCACTAGAATGCTTACATGTTAGAATGTCCCGTTCATCGGAATAAGACTTATAGTTGCCTACCGACATAGGAGGTTGTGATTATTGATAGAAACAATACCATGATGTAATCCCTAACATCTTAACCCAATATATCTAACATGAAAATATTGCAAAGGTTGCAAGAAGTGATACATCTCTGATTTTCTTGTTGGAATATAGCTCCTACAACGTATGTCGATGAAGTCTAAGTAATCGACCACTTTCACTTCACTAATTCGTATCAACAAACTAAGTGTGGGGTGGTACCCCTACTGCTTATGTATAGATTGTATCCATTGAGATTATGCTAATGTGAACTCTATTTCAAGTCTCAGGTACAATGGCACCCAAAGCGAGACAAGGCAAGGAGAAGGCTACCACTTCCCAAAAGGGCAAGAAAAGAGGCCGCAAGGAGCAAGGAGAATCATCCTCAATGCAATTACCACGCCGTATGTTTGGAATAAAATGGGTTCTTGAGGAGGAATCCAAAGAATGGTATAGGAACAACAAGGAAAGAAAATATGTTCATGTCGACTTGATAAACAAGGAAAGCCTAGCGAAGAAGGAGCTGCGCATGTTGGCAAAGATCATGGCATTAAATCTGGATTTCATCTTCCGCGACATGGGAGAATGTAATCTTGATTTGACAAGAGAGTTTTATGCCAACTGGTCGCCGAAAACCACAGGCAGCGAAGTCAAGATTCGGGGCCAAGTTTTACAACTCAATGCGGATTTCTTCAACTCCTTTCTTGGCTTGCCTTCAATTGATCCAGCACCATTCAAAGAGCTGTACAGCAGACCTCCTTATAGAGCTATTCAACACACACTCTGTGGAACAAGATCCATGGCACGCTGGAGTAGACACAAGGACACTGGTCGACACAACACTTTCCCATATGCTTCTTTGAATAGGGAAGCAAGGATATGGTTGCGCATGGTCAACTCTTGCCTCATTCCAGGGATGCAATACACAAAAATAACAAGAGATAGAGTGTGCTTGGTATACGCATTGATGACGAATGTCCCTATCAACATTGGGGTAATCATCCGATCTACAATGCGGAAGGCTAGGCTACACAAGCGGTCCCATTTCAGCTTCGGCAATCTGTTGACCGCAATCTTGAGGAAAGAAGACATCGAAGAGGAACCAGCTGATCATAAACTCCCACACAATCCGAAGAAGGTAGACCTCACAAAGGTCAAAGATGCTGAATCAACACATGGCATCAACCTTACTATGGCAGAGAGACATGCTCGGGATGAGAGTTTCTCCCGCCATATGTACGGCATGATGAGGTTTACAATGATGAGCAGAGGTCATGTTCCAACTGCTGCAGAGCTCCAACAGATGGACCATGACTATCCAATGAATATTCATGCACGGGAGATGTGTGGAGTAGGTACATACTTTGAGGAACCTCTCGATGACGACGTGCCGACCGATGATGATCGACGAATGCCAGACTCTGACATGGAGGAGAATTCTGATGACAACGACTCCGATGAAGGGGGTATGACCCCCGACATTGAGGAGGAGTTCGACTGACCAGGTTCTTCGTAATTATTTTCCACTGAGGACAGTATCCTGACTAAGTGTGGGGTGGTGGTATTACATGCTATACTTCTCTACTCGCATCTATGTTTGTTTGCTTTGTTTTGTTTCATTTTTTTTAAAGATTTTTTAGTAGTAAATTTTATTTTTTTTAGCTTCACATGAAATTATTTTGATAGGCAGCATGAGATTATGACAAGAGTTTGTGCTAAAATCATGACTATTGAGACATTTAGGCTCTAATTGTGACTCACTATGTGATATTGTGTGGTTCAATTCCTTCACCTGTTAGGACAAGAGCCTATACTACTCTCAATAAAGTCAACCATGTGTCTTGTGTGTGTGAGCTAATAGTATATTCTGTGCTTGTGGCTGATGCTAGAACTTGCCTGGTATGTATGTAAAGCGAAAATAAGGAGTGTAAGTTTAGGAGATGATTTAGGCATTTCTTTGGCAACCTATATTTGTTTACCTTCATTTTTACCTACCCATGGACATTATCCTAGTTAACCCTTTTGAGCCTTTAGCCTATTTTCTTTGACAACCTTATATGTAAGCCTAATCCATTTTTTTCAAGACCATAATTTGATCCAAATTCCTAAGTGCTTTAAAGTGTAAAGTCATGTGACAAAATAAGAGGAAATTGGGTGAGTATGATGCTTTAGAATGCATTGGTGCTTGAAATTGCTATGAAAAAAAAGTGCTATCATAAGAGGTATGTTATGAAAAGAAAAGGGAAGAAAAAAACTGAAAAGTTAGTCATGTTTAAAATCGAAAAACAAAAGAGGAGAAAAAGGGTGGTAGAATAAATGAAAGAAAGGTTGTTAGAAAGAAAAGTGTTAATGACACAATGTGATGTATTAAAGTGCTTAGGAACATAGTCACTATTTCTGGCCAAAATAGTCATACCTGTCCCTTAGCCTACATTACAACCATCAAAAGACCTATTTGATTCTAAGCTTAGCATTCTGACATTTAGTGGAGCATTACACTAAGGGCAAGCCTATGGTCATCAGTTGCTTCATATGAATTCTTTGTGAGAGCGAGAGCAAGGATATTTTGATACCCATGTTTGAAAAATATGCTATACTTGTGAGTAATTATGGGTAATATATTGTGAGACACACATGGTTGATGAGTTTTGGGTAGTCGTGTATGATTCTTTGTGCCTTAACCTTTGAATATGAGTTGACCACCATCACGAGTCTATGCTAGAGGTTAAACTGTTTCTACTAATGATCGAAAAACTACTCTTTGTTGATAATTGTTGTGCTTGTCTTGACGAATATTTTATGTTGTTGCTGTGAAACCCTAAGTTGATGTTTAGAAGGACATGATATTTTGTTCGAGGACAAACAAAGCTTTAAGTGTGGGGTGTTGATGATAGGCGAATTTACACGCCTATAGCACTATATTTTGCCCATATTTTAGCCTAGTTTTGAGAACAAATTATATATTTCATGTACTTTTAGTCCTTTTTCCTGTAAGTGAGCTAACGAACATGATTAGAAAAGTTTCAGGTATAAATGATGCAGAATTCAGCATTTTATGGATAACTTGACGCCAAAGAAAGCTTCACGAAAGGAGAAAAGCCAATCTTGGACGCCAAGGACTAAAGATGACGCATGGAAAATCTGTCCCGGGCTAAAACAGCATTTCTGAAGACTTTGGGGACTAGCAGTAATTTATTAGGATTAGGATAATGATACATTAACCTAGTACAATTGGGTTAAGTATTTCATTAGCTTATTAGGATTAGGATAATGATACATTAACCTAGTACAATTGGGTTAAGTATTTCATTAGCTTAGTAGGATTTGGTTAAGCATTTCATTAGCTTAGTAGGAATAGGATATGGGTATTATAAATACCCTATCTTGCTAGAGATTTTAGATCATCTCCATCTATCATCTTCTACTTCTTACATTCAATTCTATTTTTCTTCTTCTATTCATCTATTCTTAAATTCCACAACAAGAGAAACGTTACTTTGCTAAGGGATTCACGCCTAACGCCTACCACACCATTACAAACGTGAAATCTTTATTGTGGTATAACAACAATGTCAATTGTGATTTCCTTCGCATTCATGGGTAACTAAACTTCTCTGTTGGGGTTATGGAAGTCGAATGAGATACTATCTATTGCTGTGAGTTTGTGAGTTCGTGACACGTATGTTGCTTATATCATTATTCTCTTCATCTTAATCTAAATTCTTTGTGGTTGCAAACGCAAGAATACGCCAGTATAACATTTAACTTGTTCGAAAGAAAGGTTATCTGTCTGGAAAAGAGATAATGTCAAGGTAGTAGGGTCCCATCCCCTATTAAAAAGATAGTGTCGTAACTGGATTAACCTCTTGGAGAATTCGTACCGTTAGACACGCTTTAAGCTCGAAAGAGTTAAAGTGAAATAATCCTCGAATAGGTCGAAAGACGCCTGGATTTACCATCGAATACAATTCTCTATAAGCACATGCATGTCTGAATTCCGCACACTCATAGTCAATAGAGACGTATAACTCAGAAGGTGGACATAACCCCAACTCCTCAATTCTCATTGTTTCACAACCTACTAAACATTCTCTTTTTTTACTTTGCTATTTTCTGCTTTATTCTCTTATTTTGGTTACATTACTTTCACAATACAATTCCCCCTTCTTACGAGACTTGCACTAAAAGTCTAGTAATCGTTACTTATTTGTTGACCAAGCTATTCCCTGTGGGATCGATACCCAACCCAGGTTGGGTTCTATATTTGCTAACGACCGCTTTACACTCCTACGAGAGCTGTAGATTGAGCGTTATCAAAGATGGAAATTTAGAACATTGTAAATTTTGTAATCAGCTTTGTTATAAGGAAGTCATACATGCCAAAGGGAAGAAGGTTCCTATGAAGTCGATGCATTACTTATCCTTTATACCACGGTTAAAGAGGTTGTATGCATCAAGGAGCTCTGCCCCTCAAATGAGATGGCACTATGAAAATAAAAGATCACCTGGTATTTTATGTCATCCGTCAGATGGATAAGCATGGAAGCATTTTGATAGTGTGTATTCGGATTTTGCTAGTGAACCAAGAAACATTAGGTTGGGATTATCTACTGATGGATTCACTCTATTTTCATCCTCAGCTACACCATATTCATGTTGGCCGGTGTTTGTGACTCCTTATAATCTCCCGCCTGAAATGTGTATGACGAGTCAGTATATATTTCTTATTACATTGCACTCATCCATATGCTTCTTCTATCTACATCATATGGAATCAGACTACTACTCCTTCTGTACAGGGTGAAAATGACTTACTTGAAACTATCATCTGTGCTAGACTTTTTCTGTATTTGTAATATATCACTACAGTGGGATCCAAACCTGCCATTTTTAAGTTGAGAAGTCAAAGCAAGGAGTTACTTTTACTAGAGTGTATTACACGATAAATAAATTTATTCTGTAATATGGACTGTTAAAGGTACTTATTTTACATCAACAGGTTAAATTTGTTATCTTTTTATGTGAATAGTCAATGGTTGAACTTGCTCTTTATTATTGTGGTTCTTTTTTCCAGGTGCTTAATAAATATAATCAATGGCATCAAAAGGTCTTGATAAAGGACGGCATAAGAAAGGTAAGAAAGGAATTGATAATCTTCCCGCAGGTCAATATACACCACCACCATCACCACCTGTTACCAAAACTCTTCAACAAGGTACTTCAAATATTTTTCCTCCCCAAGGGCAAATATTTCACTACCAAATGCATTTTTCATGCCCCTAGCTCCCCACCAGTTTCAGCCCTCTTCTTTCCACAATAGTCTGCATAGTAGCTTTTCATATGTACATTCAACATCATCCACACCAAGCCTTTCTGTATTGAGAATTGGAGGTGCTAGCACATCAATATCTCCATCCATTGATAATACTACAGCATCTAATGCTACAGTAGCTGCTTCCCAAATTTCAAAATTTAAAGAGGTAGTAGAATATGACGGTAATGGCAGACTAATAATCGCCCCTGATGGTGGTAATGGGTAAGTAAACCTTATATTTTTCTGTAATTTTTGAAATTTTTGAAAGATAATATAATTTAAGATAATTTTATTGTAGGTTCATTCCCACATCTAGCGGCGGACATATGATTATAGAATCAATTAAACCATTTTACACGGAGCCGTGGGGTAGTTGGAATGAGAATAAACTTGACGTCAGAGTTCTTATGTGGAACCAGTTTGTGGTATAATCAAAATCAAAGAATTTAACATTTCAATATTCTATCAATGATGAATTTACCTTTTTATCCGTCAATTCATTTCATGACTATAGATTAAACTATTTTGGAGACAAAGTGTGCATGGAATTCTTGTCATGAAAATAAAATACAACGCATTTTCAAGTTCAAAGCAGCTCTACGGATCAAAGAACACTTATACGAGGCTCGAAGGTTCTTAAAAAAACCTGATTGGATGAATGCTGATGTGTGGGTCCAGTTCTTGGAAAAATGCGATACTCTTGAATTAAGGGTGAGGAGGGAACGGTCAAAGGAAAATTGAGTGTCTCAAATGGGTGGCTCATTGCACACAGGAGGTTCGATGAATTTCGCTACCCACCGACGAAGACTGGTAATATTAACTTAAATTTCTGATTTGTTTGATTTAGTTCAATATTTTAAACCGTGACTTAGTGAAGCCGTGTGGGGCTCTTTCGATTCACTATTGTTGTTATCTTCTTGTTGTTGTTCATCTTGAAGTCTAGTGAAACCGTGTGTGGCCTATTTTGATTCACTAGCATTGTTGTTGATATCTTGTTGCTCTTGTTGTGCTTGTTTCTTTTGATGTGAACTTGATCTTGTATCACACTGCCTAATGGTTTTAGAAAGTAAGAAGAAGAGAATTAGTGATTTAGTTAGATGGTTCTAGGTCACAGTTGCCTTAACTGCAGCTGTTGTTGCTGCTGCAGTAAATAGGCTCACTACATTAGTAGCAGATGCGGAAACAACTGTTGTTGCTTCAGCCTCTACTGAGGACTGAGGTTCTGTATGTGCAAAAGATATTATCTTCGCTACGGTTGTTGAATGATATAAACCTCTTCTTCAAAAACACCATGCAAGAAGCATTCTTCACATGTAATTAACGAATGGGCTAATTTAAAGTGATAGCAATATACAATATAATCTTATTATTGTAGCCTTTACTACATGGGTGAATATTTATTCAAAATCAATACCCCCAACCTGTTAGTAACCTTTGGATATATTCTATCACAAGAGGTTACTTTGCCATTATTTGGACTGAAAGGGAGTTAGAGATTGCTAACTCATTTGGAGTGCAGTAACTCTACCTATGCATTTATAGTATGACTGGTTGTTCAGGGCAGACTTCTTACCAAGGAGAGATAACTAGATGCTTCTTATTTGATACGCAGGCAGTGCAATTGAAACATCACTTGTTTGTGGACTGCACTTGGACTAAACTGTCAAGGATCCCGTTATGCAATGGATTGGAATTCAGGTACAAGCCGGAGAGGTGATAGCTGAAATCTGGGGGGATAATCTATCATACATGGACAACTAGGAATTAGAAATTGTTTGATGGAGTAAATTTACATATTGAGGTTGTAGTTACAGAGTAAGAAGAGACATTTAGAGAAGATAGATTTACCTGAACTGTCTAAGAGATGTACAAGTTTTTTGCAGCATCTACCGTGTAACTAGTGACTGTTCAACGAAATAATTGCTGAAATATGGGGGGATAATCTATCATAGATGGACAGCTAGGAATTAGAAATTGTTTAGAGGAGTAAATGTACATATTGAGGTGGTAGTTACCGAGTAAGAAGAGAAGTTTAGAGAGGATAGATTTACTTAAATTTCTTAAGATGTAGAAATTTTTTGCAGCATCTACAATGTAACTAGTTACTGTTCTAAAGCCTAACTTGTGTATATTATTGTTCAAAAGTTGGAAGGTTTTATATCACCTTATTTTATTGCATCTAATATGAGTTCAAGGAAAAAAGAGTTTCAACAATACAATATTGTTATGATCATCTACTTTTGACTCAACACCATCAGCACCACTGGTAGGATCATCTAGACTTAGTTCAGCACCATCAACACCATTTTCATAATCATGATTAGCACCATATATCAATGCTTCCACTATAGGTGCATAGTTTGTTAAGCACTCTTTGTTTCCTGCAGACACACAGTCACTCTTTGTTTTCTACAAATAGGGTAATGTAAGTTCATCAGAGAACATGTCTTGATACAAAAACTTTCCTTGTCGATGGGTGGTAGCATATATATATATATCCTTTATACAAACTGCTATATCCAATAAACACGTATGTATATGACTTAGGAAAAAGTTTCTATTTCACTTTAAGATAAGGAAAGCAATAGGATCCTGAATGAATGATCAAAGTACTACATCCCCAGGGTTGCTACCCGGACTTGTCTTCATACTTGCGTTATCTTTTTTTCTAAAATTTTGCAGGAATATGAAAATGGAGGAAAAGAGCGTCCTTTTCTTGAGGTCTACGAAGAGACGCATAGAAAGAAAAATAAGGACAGTACAAGAGGAGATTGGGGCGAACCACGTGCTAGGATTGCATATGTAAGATAATAACTTTTACATACATTGTTTTATTATTACTTAACTTTGCTTGTTTACGTACTGACAAATATTTTTTCTTTCAGGAAGAATTTAAAAAAAACATAGAAGAGTGGCGGAAAACACAACCTACTTCAGAGGATGGTACTATGGTCTAACGATCTCCTGCAGAGCTGAATAATATGTGGACAACTGTGATAGATGGTCCAAAGAACGGTAGAACCTACGAGACAGGGGATCTCCAATCCTCGAGTAGTCCTTAGTTGTTTCCCAGTTCCTCCTCTACTTTGCAAACAATGGAAGAAATGGGAGCGATGAAAAAGCAAATTGTGGAATTGATGCAGAAATGTGCAGCTAATGATGCTAAGTTTGCTAAATTTGATAAATTGAAGGAATTGGTTAAGAAGCACATGCCGCAAGTATTTCAGGACGAGGAAGATAATGAATCTGATGATAATTAGATTGTAGTTATTGTTCTTGTTTTTGGTTGTGACTTTTAGATGTTTAAACTATTTGATTTGATGTTTGTTTTGAATGGTTTAAAGTGGTTGTATTTATAAATTTTTTTTGTGTTTGATCCTGCTGTGAAAAATACATTATTAGTTATGTCGTTTATAATCTGAAAGCAGTGTAAGCGAATGCAATATAATAATTATTAAATAATAATTATTATTAAATAATTATTTATTAAATTTTCGACTACCGTAGTCGAAAAAATTATAATTATTAAATATTTATTTATTAAATTTCCGACTACAGTAGTCAGAATAATTAATATTATTAAATAATTATTTATTAAATTTCCGGCTACAGTAGTCGGAATAATTAAAATTATTAAATAATTCTTTATTAAATTTCCAATTACAGTAGTCGAAATATTTATAATTATTAAATAAATATTTATTAAATTTTCGACTACAGTAATCGGAATATTTATAATTATTAAATAAATATTTATTAAATTTTCGACTACAGTAATCAGAAATTTAATTATTATTAAATAAATATTTATTAAGTATTCGACTACAATAGTCAAAAAATTAATAATTATTAAATAAATATTTATTACATATCCGACTACTTTTCCGACTAAAGTAGTCGGAGATTTTCGACTACAATAGTCGAAAAAGTTTTTCCGACAAGCTAATTTTCCGACTACCATCATGCAGTCGGAAAGTAGTCGGAAATACATAAATTTCCGACCATATTCCGACTACATTGACCGTCGGAAATTTAATGTTTTCTAGTAGTGAATACTCTTTAAGAGTTAATTATCATATTGATACTATATATTATTCCTCCGTGTTTGAATTAGTAGCTCAATTTTATCAGTTTTTTTCGTTTATATATTTTTTAAAAAAATTATTTTGTTCACTTTTTAAATTATATTGTTACAAGTGATATCGAAAAAATATTAAAATAAATTATTCTCTAAGAGATAGAGAGGGTTTGGGAGTACCATTAAAGAAGCTTGAGCTTGAAAAAATGGTAGAAGAGAGTGGGATAAAAAAATGAGAAAAAAAATGATAAAAGTAAATAAAAAAATGCGCTAATATAACGTTGTCACGCGCCCAAAATCGAGTGTTCTACACTCACTTTGTCATATCAGCAAAAAGTATCAAAGTGACACAGTTTATGACTATTTACATGTTTAAAATGAACAACATCCACTTTAGACGATAAAGTAAAAGATCTTGCTAAGTTGACAAGTTTTTCGATGTGTTTGCCCTTTATTTAAAATAGATAGTATTTTGCCCTAATTTAGTTTGACCTCCTATTAAAATTTCAAATAGCCCAATTTTGATTGATTTTCATATTACTGTATATCATGTTGAAAACAATACTACAATATTAATATGAATTTGAAATTAAAATAGTGAGAGAATTGTTATAACTACTATATTGTGGCAAGTTATTATCTTAAAAGTAATTTCGACCTGAGTCTGGTGTAAATCGTTATAGTTGATATGTTCCACAACACTTCAAACATGTGCACTTTTGGCTGAAACGTTGAAAGTTGTTCAAACAAATTACTCAAAAAATAACTTAAGAAGAAGAAAAGGTGAAGATACTTTCTTTTCCCTTGAAATCTAAAGATAAGACATAAAGTACCTTCTTAATTATATTCAAAATTTTAGTGATAAATCTAAGTTTTGAGCGGGTCTTATTATTTTTTAATTTTTTTAGTATTTTTAAGTTTTCTTTTGGTATCGACGTGGTTGTCAAGTCCGGGACAACATCAACACAAACAACACAAATATCTCAAAATATATTCAAACTTTCAGTGACACACCTAAATTTTACGGAAGTCCTTTTACCACTTAGCTCATTTTTGTAAAAATTGACATTCAATTTGTTTGATTTAATTATTTAATTTCGATTTGATTTTTTAATTTTTGACTTGACGAAAATGACAACCGTAATCAAACTGAAATAAATTCGATTTGGTTCGATTTCTGCAAATTCGATTTGATTTTTTCAATTTCTTTTTTGATTTTGAAGATTAAAGTAGTGAGTGACTGAAAGTGAGTGGTGACTTCCAATTTATCTTCTTTTTTTTTTTTTGCTACTTTAATGTATGAAAAAAAAATTAAAAAATTTGTATTACTTTCTTAAATAATTCATTTAGTCTTGGCGGATTTTTTTTTTAAAATTAAATAGTATACTTGTTGATGGTAGTGAGTAGTGACTCTTGAGTACGTTGATGAACGCGAGAATTGAGAATCAGAAAATGAAACTAAGGCTGTGAGGTCGTGAAGGCGCCACTAATATAAAATTGTGAAGTGAATATCGAATAATGAATTATGATTGAAGGGTTGTAACTTAGAAAATAGTATATAATAAGGGGTATTGGGCTTGTCGAACTTGGTCTGGGTTGGGATCGTATTTTGATTGGATTTGTAAATAATTTAAAGATAGTAAAATATTAATATATTATTTATATAATTTTAATTTTTTGATTTAATCAAATTATTTTTTGAAAAATTCAAAAATCGAACCGTTTAATCAAATTTCTAAAATTTGAAGTTGAAATCGATTCGAAAAATCAAAAACAAAATTTAATTTTGATTTAATTTTTTGACTTTTTCGAATTGAAATAAAATATGTCCAAATATATTTTTATGCTCTTTCCTTTTTCTGTTAACTTGGTTTGAACATCTGCACAAAAAGAGCACAAAAATATTTTATAATAATTAAATTTTTAAAAATACTTGTGCCTTATTCCTTATATTTAACTTATTTAGGGGTCATTTAATTGGGTATAAATTATTTTAAAATTAATTATTTTACTATATATATATATATAATAATTTATCTCATCACCAGATATAAAAAGTGAAATAATAATTTCTTAACTAAGTAATATCTCCAACAAAATATAAAATACAGTAATTTTATATTTTATTCTGAGATTATTATAATTTATACTTCACGTCAATTGCTCTCTTAATATTACAGGAAACAAATTAAAATTTAGGACCTTAACTTTAGATTACAATATGCAAAAAAATCTTTTTTATTTCTCAACGTGTCAAAAGATTCCTCTAATACGAGGTTCCAAAAACGTGCACTTTGCGGAAGCACTCCTCAGCTTGACCTCCCCAATTAATTTTCTTCAAACACCTCACTATCACTAATCCAAAGACGTAGTTGCACTCCTAGTTTCATTTTACTTTTAATAAAAGTCGTTATTTTAATTTATTTATCTAATTTATAAAATATAATATAATATGTATTCTTTATTAATATCGCTATCTACATATATCTGTATAAAGTATATATAATCTAAATTAATATTTTTAAACTATAATTAGTAAGACTAAAAAGGACAGTCCGATAAACTAAAGTTATCGTTATACGCGGTGTCCCGGAAAGGGCCCCATCATTGCAGCGCATTTCTGCCTGAGGATGTATTCAAGAATTGAACCCGTGACCTCCTGATCACATGACAACAACTTTATCAGTTACTTCAGTTTGATAAAATCAATTCTTGATTAAGATATTTTAAAGAAATTGTCAAGTCACTATAAGCTAAGTAAATGAAGCGTAAGTGTTATTATCCATTTGATCAAATCTACATGTCGGACCATTTATTATATAGGGTTAAAATAGTAATTCAGCTTCTCCACAGGTATGCTATAAGTAACCCCACGGCAGATAAACACCACCACCACTAAATATAAAAATCAATGGCAAAGATAAATAAATAATAGCGTGACATTTCATCAATGGCGACAGCTGGTCAGTATCAGCTTGGTTTTATTTTTTTCTCCTCTATCTTGTATCTTTCTATGTGCAACTTTGTGCCAATATTACTTACTATAGCTGTGTTTATACCAAAGAGAAAAAAATAGTTAGATCTATGTGATTTTTCTGGTTGTTGTTGGATGTGGTTAAATACATTAGGTTTGATTTTTGTATATTATGTGTGTGTTTTGTGATGGTTGACAAGTCTGGAGGCAGCGGTTGATCGATTTGTTCCCTGTAAAGTTATAAACAAAATATAACAAACAGAAATTGATCGATAAATCTCTGCACCAGCAATCTTGAACTCCCTAACATTGTTTTTCAATAAAAGTATTTATTTTAATTTATTTATTTAATTTATAAAATAAAAAATAATATATATTCTTTATTAATACCACTATCTACATACATCTATATAAAGTATATAAAATTTAAATTAATATATTTAAATTATAATTAGTAAGAGTAATTTGATAAAATTAATTTTTGATTATGATATTTTAAAGAAATTGTCAGGTCACCAAAAGCTAAGTGAAATGAAGCGAAAGTATAATTACCCTTTTGATCAAATCTTCAAGTTGGCTCATTTATTATAGGCAAAAAGCTCTAGACCCTTAGACTCTTGTACTTATTTTAATTTGTAAAGTGAATATTTTTACTTAGTCTTTTGTCATTCTAATATTTCAATCCTTATAAATTCAAATCATTTTGATCATATATGTGGCTCGCTCTTTCTAAACAAAATGTCACATCATATAAATCAATGACATGTTATAATATTTTTATTAATTAATTTGTTGAATTATTAATCAGTAATATTAGATAAAAACAAAATAATAAATTGAAGTTTAATTTTTTTAAAATAAAATTCATCTTCATTATTTTTTAAAAATTTTAAATAATAATTTATATCGTATTGATATAGCTTAATCGATTTATAATATAAATTAGAATTTATATATCATAAAATTACGATTCGAAATCATAAAATCTCGTAAGTTATATTATAAAATAAAAAATTTCAACAACGAAAATGAGATTTCGACTTAAGATTTCGCTTATATATCATATGATAAAAAACTTCAACAACAACAAAAAATTCATCTCTACCATTATTTTAAAAAATTCATCTCTACTATTAAATAAAAAATAAAAATTTATTTTTAATATAAAATTCATCTCCATCATTATTTAAAAATTTAAAATAAAATTTTATATCATATTAATATAACTTAATCAATTTATAATATAAATTAAAATTTATATATTAAAAAATCTAAGGAAGGGGAGGGGAAAGGGTCATTGGTGTGGTGATGGGGACGGTTTGGGGGAGAGAAGATTGGCGGGGGGGGGGGGGGGGGGGCGCGTTGCGTGAATGGGGTTGGTGGTGGTGGTGTGGGGGGGTGGGGGAAAGTGGGGGAGGGTGCTGGACGGGCTGAGGGCGCTGGATGGGGTGGGGGCCCATCCTGGTGCTTTTTAATTTTTTTAAAATTTATTATATTTTAATTCTTGAAACTATTTTTAAATAAAAAATACTGAATCATGCGGGTAAACATGTGTTTGGCCAACTGAGCAATTTAACGCCACATATGCATAAGAAGGATTTAAATTCTTGTATTTTGATGAATTGAAGGATTCAAATGACAAAACGGTAAATAGAACTGTCCACTTTATAAACTCGGACAAGTACAAAGATCCATCAAATCATTTTGCCTTTATTATATAGGGTTAAAATAGTAATTCACTTTCTCCACATCAAACCAATTTGCCTTTATTATATAGAGTTAAAATAGTAATTCACTTTCTCCACAGGTATGTTATAAATAGGGGTGGACATAGGTCGGGTTGGTTCACATTTTCATTAAAATATAATCAAATCAATAATGTCGATTTTCTAAATCGATAAACCAAATCAAATCAATATACAATCATTTTTTTTATTTTGATTTTAGTCGATTTTTTTTTATTTTTTTGATTTTTCGATTTTCTTACAATTATAATGTGATTGAAGAAAAAATTAAATATTTTTACTAAAATGATAGAAAAAATAATGGTCATAGAGTAGTTTCAATTAAAATTAAGTTGGCAAATTACTAAGACGTCTAAATTACTACCTCTCAAAGTAATATTATGTGGATACCCCCAGGGGTTCAATTTCTAAGTAGTCACAGTAGTTTGTCTGAAAGTTTCCTTCACATAAAATGTGAGCATACAAAAGAATGAAGAATTGGAGACAACTTATTAAAAACTTAACTCCATAAAGTAATTAACTATATCATAATTCCATAAAAAAAAAAAGATAGAGGAGAAACAAACTTAAATCACAACTTGACGAACGAGGAGAATGAGAAAAGTAAGATGAGAAATAATAACAACTCTCTGAAAACTTGAAAAGTAAAATATAAAATGAAGCAATTGAAGAGTTGTAGGTTTTTATATTAATATTGAGTTTTGTATTAATTTGTTACTAATGGACAAATATTATAATTAAAAACCCAAGAATATATATCTATTTTCTGAATATAAAAAGTAATAAACATAATTAGAAAGTAGATTATAACTAGTATTTTCTTACGTATAAAAAATTAAAATTATATATGTATTATGTCATTCGATTTTTTTTTCTTAATACCAAATCAAATAAAGAACGATTGTTTTTTTTGTCAATATCAAATCAATCAAATCAAATCATAAATTATTATTTTTTCTCAATTTGATTTGATTTGATTAATCAATTTGATTTGTACACCCCTTGCTATAAGTAACCCCACAGCAGCTAAACACCACCACCACTACATATAAAAATCAAAGGCAACCATAAAAAATAACCCTCTATCAGTAGACATAAAAAGCAATTAAAAAAAAAATAGCGTGGCATTTCATCAATGGCGGCAGCTGGTCAGTTACCAGCTTGGTTTTTTTTGTTCTCCTCTATCTTGTATCTTTGTGCTAGATTGTAACTTTCTATGTGCAACTATTGTGCAAATGTTGTGCCAAGATTATTATAGCTGTTTATATTCCAAAGAGAAGAAAATATAGTTAGATCTATGTGATTTTTCTGATTGTTGTTGGATGTGGTTAAATACACTAGGTTTGGATTTCTTTTGATATGTGTACGTGTTTTGGGATGGTTGAACACTTTGGAGGCAACAGTTGATTGATGTGTCCCCTGTAAAGTTATAAACAAAATATAACAAACAGGAATTGATCGGTAAGAATTCAATCTTTGAAAAAATAAAAGTCGTTGCCAGTGTTAAAGAAAAAGCAAAGCTCTCAGCAAAGTTGTGGATATCTAATTGGATTAGGAGCGGAATCTCCTGATAAACCTCTGCATCTGGCACCCTTAAACCAATTTAACATTATTTTTTTACTTATCTCCTTCTTCTTTTTTTACAATTATTTGAGTGACACAGTTATTTTTTATACGCTACCAGCTTATGTCTGGGTAACAAAATTAGCGCATCTAGTTCTCAATTTTCTGGTTGGTAATCTGTTATCAGTTTTCTGATTGGTAATCTGTTCTAGGTTAATCTGGATTTGTATTGCTTGAGATCTATTAAAGAAAGATGTTCAAAATCTATATTTTGGCCTCAATTAATCTGGATTTGAATTATTTACGATCTATCAAAAAAACTGTTATCTGAATTTTTTGAGGTCTCCATTAAATTTAATTAATAATATTTATATAGCCATTAACTGATTGAAGTAATATTTTTTTTTTTGGTAGGAAATGATTGAAGTAATATTGAAAGAACATAATAAATATTATCTTTAATTTTATAAATTAAATAAATAAATTAAAACACTAATTGTAGCGGGGCCCAAATAAAATGGGACTTTCTGGAATTTTCTTTAAAAAAGAGAAAGTTTGATCAAATTTTATCATGTGTCCACTTTAATTGTTATAATTTATATTACTTGTTAAATTTAATTTCAAAATATGTAGTGACTTTTATTTTATTTTATTAAAATATATATATTCAAATTCAAGGAGAGAATTAGATAATTAATGGTATATCAGAAATAGGGGTACCTCATTTCAGAATTACTTTTAGGATGAATTTATCTCAATTTTGATTGAGATAAAATATATAAAATAATTCATTCAAAAATAAAAGTATTTTTTTATTTTTAAAGGTGGAATAACTAATTCCAAAATAACTTACCAACAACCCGTTACTAGCACTCTGCCTATAAAGAAAAAAACCTTACTAGTTTATATTTTTTCATTACTTTAGTATTATATGGCGAAAAGTACGTTTTAGGAAAATGCATCTGCACTTTTTGGGGGTTCTGCTTTTTTTTTTTGTTTCATTTTTAGTTTCTTGGCGTAAATTACATAACTTATGATTTTAAAAATTTAAGTTACGTTGCGGTCTCTTCAAAAGTGACGTTAAATTTATATCGAATTCTCTTAAAGTTTATTAATTTTAGTAAATTTAGCGAGTTCAAGAAACTTGTACTGCCTTCGTTCCATTTTACTAGGATCTATTTCTTATTATTGTACTGTCTTCATTCCTTTTAACATGGACCTCTTATTTAGTTATTTCAATTTTTGTCCCAATTAAACTTTAGAGAAATTTATCATTATCTTTCTATACTATATTTTTCATTTTATGATTATGCAAAGTGTATTTGTTGTGAACAAGAGGAGTCAAGTTGTCGACCAAGATGACACGAGGACTGCCACAGAGGATAATCACATGGATATGCCACGTAAGAGTTTTAGAAAAGTAATTCCTCCTAAAAGATTTGATGATTATGTTTAGAGAAGTGGGAGTTCACGTGACAAGGGACAAAGTTTGTTGCAACAATGTGAATAAACAGAAAAAGGACTAGACATAATGAGGAGGGAAATTAATGATGGATCTTTCTGATTTCTAACCCATATTCTTCTAATTCTCATCTCCTTCTTCAAGCTATCTCATCATCTATTCTCTTATCTATCCCTAGTTATTTTCTCTTGTATTTCAATTAACTTGGATATTGTAAGGTGTTACAATTTGTTGAAGTTTTATTCGGTTCAGTTAATCAATTCAAAGGAGATTCTGTGATTGCTCATTCACTCATCCTTGTAACATTGGTGCTTTCATACGGTGGTCTTTAATGGAGGATCAACAACTCAAGACTCTAATTATTGAATCGATGAAGGAAGTAAATGATTCTATTGCCAAGGACCTCGCTGACATGCGATGTTTCTTCCTGGAGATAGTGGGCAAATAGTTCCGAGGGGTGCTCCTCTACGAGATCCAGCCACGGATGCTCCTGCAGCACAACCCTTCGTCACAAACCAGCTCCAGTTGAATTGGGTCGTTTTAGTGGCACGAACCCAGAAGCATGGCTATTTTAGGCAGAACGTTATTTTGATTTCTATGGAGTTACGGCGGCACAGCGATTGACCTTAGCATAAACCAGTCAAACGGGCCGGTTTGACCCGATCTGAACCAGCCCACTTAACCAGTCCGACCCGGTCATCCCACAGGCTATAGGATATCGGGTCCCGGGATGGGTTATTTTTTTAGGCCCGGTTAACCCGGTCCAGGCCCGTCGGTTAACCGGTACGGATCCTTTTTATTTATTTTTTATGTTTGGATTTTGGAAATTGGGCCACAAAGTAGTCGTTGGCCCAACGGCTATATGGCCGTTTTTGGGTCCAAACGGCTACTTAGCCATTTTTTATTAAAAGAAAAAAATTCATTTAAAATATTTTTTAAACCCAAAAAAATTCCTATAAATACCCTACACTTTCAAATCACTTTCCACACAATTTTCATTCTCTCAAATTTCATTCTCTCTCAAATCTCAATTCTCAATTCTCAATTCTCAAATATTCTATATATTTCCTAAAGTGCTCAATTTAATTTTTTAATTTTGCGATTATAAAGTACGAGTGGAAGTTTCTAAAGTCGCAACTTTTGAATATTTCCAAAATTTTGTATTGTCGTTCCATCTCTTACTTTTAATTTTTAATTAGTGTATTAATTGTTGAATATTTAATTTTATTATATTTGTGTATTTTGAATTTTTATAGTTTAATTTATATTATGGATAAATTAATAAACCTCGCCACTAAAAGTGTAAAAAAAAATTATCCCGGAAGTGGTAGTGGTAGTAAAAAGCGAATTACTAGCGGTAGAAGTACTTCAAGTAGTAGATATACCAGTGTGCCTCCGTCTCCGGTACCGCTTAGTCAACCTTTTGAGGAAGAAGTAGGTGTAGGTGCTCACGATATGGATTATGCAGAAGCACAAAAAAATTACAGTATAGAAGAAAATGAAGTAGATGCGGTTGATTTAGATGAAGATGATGAAAATATTGGTGAGACACCCACAGTAGGAAATGTTAATATTAGATCAGAATCGATTAATCGCCCCCCCCCCCCCCCCCCCCCCCCCCCCCGTCCTCCCCATCCCCCAAGAGTTCGTAAAACAACTAGTATTGTATGAATTTTTTTTACACGTATATCAGATACTGAGGTGCAATGTAATATTTGTCAACAAATATATAAGCATAAAAGAGGAGGCAAGCAAAGGGGTACGGGTACGTTAATGAGATATATAAGTGACAATCACGAAAGAGAGTTACTTATTGCAAAAGGTGGTCAGGATGTTGGTGGGTCAACCCAAACTAGAATAGACCCAGTAACCGGTCAGATATTTAAGAAGTATAATAAATTGAGGGACCGGGAAGAAATAGCAAAAATGACAGTTGTGGGTTGTTTGTCTTTCAGTTTTCCGTCTTCTGATGCTTTTATTCATTATATTCAAGCAATTTATAATCCTATGTTTAATGGTATTCCTAAAAGTATTTGTCGGGCCGATATTTTTAGACTTCATTCACAATATTATTTTTATTTATCTACATTGTTAAAAAATATTCAATATAGAATGACTTTAACTTTTGATCTTGGTCGTGCTGTTAATAAAAATGATTATTTAACCATTACTTGTCACTGGATAGATAGTAATTATTTTATGCGAAAACGTATTCTAGCTTTTTTGTATGATGAAGATCGTAAACATACTGGAGATTTTATTGCTGATTCGATTGCTAAAGTTATCAAATTTTATGGTATTGAAAATAAATTCTTATGTATTGTTTTTGATAATGCTTCTAACAACAAGACTGTTATTACAAAGTTAAAATCTAAGCTATATCCGCCGTTACCTGAAATATTTCATGTTAAGTGTGTTTGTCATATATATAATTTAATTGTAAGAGATGGTCTTGAGTTTCTTGAGCTTTATATTAAAAAATTCGTCTTGTTGTTGATTTTATTCAGGGAAATAATCGAAGAATTTTTTTTAGAGAATTTAAAGTTAAATGTGAACAAAATGGACTTGCACCGATATTGATGCCCGAAGAATCTGATACTAGATGGAATGCTACGTATGATTTTTTAAAAATTTATCATAAATATAGAGTTCCTATTACACTAACTTTTAACCAACATTGTGGTTCATTTGCTGATTCCGCTGAATGTATGCTACATGATTCTGATTGAGCTGTAATTAATGATCTTGTTAAGTTTTTGAAAAAATGTTATATAGCTACGGTTGAATTTTCCGGTGCTTATTATCCTACTGTTTGTAATATTTTAGCATATATAGCCGATATTTCTGGTTTTCTAAAAGAATATAAGATTAAAGAACGTTACAAAAAAGTTGTTGGTGCTATGTTTGCTAAATTTTAAAAAATATTTTTTCCTGATTCCCCCTATTTACTTGGTTGGTGCTATGTTAAATCCGTGTTTGAAATATACTACTATGTGCCAGTTTAGTATTCTTATTTATTCTAACTTAGATATAAATACTAACAATGATTCTGATGAAGAAGAACAAGAATAACCAGATTTATGGACGGCTATGGATGATGCGAACGCTTACATATATAAATTATATAACCATTATGTTGATTTACTTCATTTACCTGTACGACAAATATCACTTCAAGTGTCGCTCCTCTACCTCACGAGGAGCCATCATCTTCTAAAAGGCCGGCACATAGTGGTTTTCCTGATTACTTTTATGATTTAAATTGTTGGAACAGTGTTGAGGTGGGAGCTTACACAACAACTTATCGGGAAGAACTTAAGTATTATCTTCGAATGCCGATAGAGGATCGCAGACGACGGATCAATGCGTTGGATTGGTGGAGGAATAATGAAACACAATATCCTGTGCTTTCAAGATTAACTAGAGATATATTGAATGTTCCAATATCAACCGTTGCATCGGAGAGCGCTTTTAGTCAGGGACGACAACAGCTTGGAGACAAGCGACACTCATTGGGAAGCAATGCTATGAATGTTCTAGTTTGCCTTAGAGATTGGACTCGAGAGGAACGAAGAAATCAAGGAATGGAGGTGAAGCCGAACGACGGACAGAAACTTGAAGAAATTATGACTTCATGGGAGAACTCAGCAAAATCAAGTCCAATGCATGGTTTTGCCCCCATTGACTTTGACTATCCTATGCAAGTTTCCGTTAATATTAACATGGATGAGTTGAAAAAAATGATGAGAACTTTGTAGATTTTTCATTCATGTACATTATAAATTTTGAATCATTTTGTAATTAAAATATAACATTCATTCACTCCGATCCTTAGGCCTTACTTTGTAATTTTTTTCATTTAATGATTTAAATTTTAAATTGAATTTCTAGTTTAAATTAAATACTTAGTTTTAATATATTATTAATTTAGTATCAAGTATTATTAATTTTTTTATATTAAAAAGCATATTTTTTAAAGTAGTACATCTATTAAATTGTACGTATATATGTGTATATATTTTCTATAGACTTTAAAGTAGTACTCTATATATTTAACGTATACATGTGTGATGTGTATATATTTTCTAAATTAGTATATATATCATTATATTGTGGTATATATCTTGTAGCATATTTTTTAAAGTAGTACATATATTGAATGATACGTATATATGTGTATATATAGAATATAGACTCTAAAAGAATATATATTTAACGTATACATGTGTATATGTTTTATAAATTAATATATAACTATATATATAGTGTGTGTATATATTGTAGTATAAGTTTTATTTAAAGTAGTACATATATATTGAATGGTACGTATATACGTGTATATATCTTCTATAGACTTTAAAGTAGTGTATATTTAACGTATGCATGCGTATATGTTTGTAATATATATATTGTAGTATATTTTATTTAAAGTAGTACATATATATTGAATGGAACGTATATATGTGTATATATATCTTCTATAGACTCTAAAGTAGTATATATTTAACGTATTCATGTGTATATGTTTTATAAATTAGTATATAACTATATATATAGTGTGTATATATTGTAGTATATTTTATTTAAAATAGTACATATATATTGAATGGTACGTATATATGTGTATGTATATCTTCTATAGACTCTAAAGTAGTATATATTTAACATATACATGTGTATATTTTTACAAATTAGTATATATATCATTATATTGTAGTATATATCTTGGAGCATATTTTTTAAAGTAGTACATTTTTGAATGGTACGTATATATGTGTATATATAGAATATAAACTCTAAAGTAGTATATATTTAACGTATACATGTGTATATGTTTTATAAATTAGTATATAAGTATATATATAGTGTGTGTATATATTGTAGTATATTTTATTTAAAGTAATACATATATATTGAATGGAGCGTATATATGTGTATATATATCTTCTATAGACTCAAAAGTAGTATATATTTAACGTATACATGCGTATATATTTTATAAATCAGTATATAACTATATATATAGTGTGCGTGTATATATTGTAGTATATATATTACAGTATATTTTATTTAAAGTAGTATATATATATTGAATAGTGTGTATATATGTGTATATATATCTTCTATAGACTCTAAAGTAGTATATATTTAACGTATACATGTGTATATGTTTTATAAATTAGTATATATATCATTATATTGTAGTATATATCTTGTAGTATATGTTTTATTTAGAGTAGTATATATATTTAACCAACGTATAGTCGTATACACGATTACATGTGTAATTTTGTATAAGTTTTTAAAATTCTAATGTAGTATATACTATATATATAGTGTATATTTATTGTTTAACCTATTTAAAATGTATATAGGTGGGTATATATAGTGTATATTGGAGAAAAAACTTTCAATTTTTTTTTTGGGTTTTGATCGAATTTTGGATCAATTTTGACCGGGTTTAGGTGGGTTGGATTAGGTTAGGTTTAGTGGGCCGATCCCGGGTTGTTTTAATAAACTTAACTCTTGGGCTCAGAACCGGACCCGACCCACATATCGGATAAACTAACAGGCCAATTCCGGGTTGACCCAGCCCGGCCCAATTAACAGCCCTACCTTAGCATCATTTTACCTTGATGGGGACGCCTTGGAGTGGTACCGCTGGCTGTTTCGCAACAAACAACTGGTTGGATGGGATCATTTCATTGAAAAAGTGAAGATTCATTTTCAGCTAAGGGGGCTCGAGTCAGCGGAGGGCAGATTAGCAAACCTCTGTCAAACGACCACTGTGTCAGAATACCAGAGTCATTCTTAGGCCATCTCTAATGAGACGACAGGTATCTCTAATGAACTGATGGTTCGTCTGTATATCTCTGGGCTACGTGAGGATATTAAGGGTTTAGTTATTGCTCATAGACCTCAATGTTATGAGAAAGCTGTTTTTATGGCCCATATAAATGAGAAGAGGATCCAGGCGGAAAAGGGGCATATCCGACCTGCCTTAGCTAACCCTTGCTTCCTAGCCCTCCCACAAAAGCTTTTCCCAATTTGTCCTCTTCTAATTTCGTTGTTCCTGCTTTACTTCCACAATCAACACTCAATAGACCACAACTCAAACGCTTAGCACATACTGAGATCCAAAGTCGATGAGGGCGTGGTCTTTGTTATTACTGTGAAGAAAAGTATACCGCAGGCCATAAATGTAAAACCCCACCTCAACTTCTTCTCCTTACTAATGGTTCGGCTATGGATTCTCTATTACCCGACCTTTTTGTCACTGATGATATTTTGGCAGAGGAATTGCAATGCTTAGAGGTCTAAGAGCACTCTGCCATTTCCTACAATGCACTAGCTGATGGAAGTTCACCTTTCACGCTTCATTTTTTGGGGAAGGTGAATAGGAATTCGGTTCAGATCTTGGTGGACAGTGGGAGTACCCATAATTTCATTCAGGAACGGGTGGCACGCTTTCTAGAGTTGTCCATTGAAACCATCCCTAGCTTTCCTGTTGTTGTGGAGAGTAGACAACGCCTTCGTGATGGAGTGTCTAGATAAATTAGTGTGTTGATTCATAGTACCACGCTCGTGGTGGACCTATATGTCTTATCATACACAGTGCCGACCTTGTTCTTGGAGTTTCTTGGTTGGCTACACTAGGCTCAGTTCTTACAAACTATTCGACAAGGACTCTAGAATTCTATTTAGAAGGAACTCTTGTAGTATGGCAGGGTGTATCTCTGACTGAGGTACAACCTGTACAGCTGCATAGCTTAAGACGAATGACAACTACGGAGGCCATTGCATCGTGCTTTTGTCTGGAGGTAGTTGCTGCAGAGAATTTCCCTATAGATCAGCCTGATATGGAACTAACGACCTTTTTAGACCTCTATGTTGATATGTTCCAAAAGCCAGCGGGATTACCACCTTCTGTCTCCAAGACCACGCTATACATCTCAATTTCGGAGCTCAACTAGTAAATGTTAAACCCTATAGGTATCCTTATTTTCAGAAACAGGTCATGGAACAAATGGGTACAGAGATGTTTAAGGAAGAGGTGATACAGGCTGGCACGAGCCCATTTTCATCGCCTGTGTTGCTGGTTCGTAAGAAGGATGGCACGTGGCATTTTTGTGTTGACTATCGGGCACTTAATGCAATCACAGTGAAGGATCGATTTCCAATCCCAACTATTGATGAATTATTTGATGAATTACATAGGGCTCATTAATTTTCTAAGCTTGACTTGCTCACCGATTACCACCAAATTCGTGTGACTCCTGCAGATGTGCCTAAAACTGCCTTGCGAACTCATGATGGCCACTACGAGTTCCTAATAATGCCATTTGGATTAACTAATGTTCCTTCCACTTTCCAGGCAACTATGAATAAGATTTGTCGGCCTCACTTGCGTCGCTTTGTTCTCGTCTTCTTTGACGATATATTGGTCTACAGTCCTTCTTGGAGCACTCACTTGGAGCATCTAGAAACTGTCTTAAAATTACTTCGAGAACATCAATTGGTGGCTAAACGCTCTAAGTGCTTGTTTGGGCAGCCAACAGTTGAGTACTTAGGCCACATCATTTCGGCGAAAGGCTTGGCAGTGAACCCCGATAAAATTGAGGTGATACAACAATGGCCCCCTCCTAAAATTGTGAAAGAGATGCGTAGTTTCCTTGGACTTGCAGGGTATTATCGATATTTTATTCACCACTATACAGCTATAGCAGGGCCTCTGACTGACTTATTGCGTCAAGACTCCTATAAGTGGACATAGACGGAGCAACATGCCTTTGACACACTTAAGTCCAAGTTGGCCTCTACTCTTATCCTATGACTCCTTGAATTTAACCAAGAATTTCCGGTAGAAATAGATGCCTCTGGGCTAGGCATTGGAGTTGTACTTTCTCAAAATGGCCATCCAATTGCATACTTCAGTCAGAAACTAACTATCCAAATGCAGCGAACATCCACTTATCATAGAGAAATGTTTGCAATTATTGAAGTGGTGAGTAAATGGAGGCAATACTTGTTAGGGAGAAGGTTCACTATTATTACTGATCAACAATCATTAAAGAGCCTCACAAATCAGACTATTCAAACTCCGAAACAACAAAAATGGCTCACCAAGTTAGTGGGGTACGATTTTCAAATCATCTATCGGCCTGGTAAACAAAACGCAGTTGCTGATGCACTTTCTCATAATTTTGAGGAAGCCTATATGACCATATTTGTTGCATCGCTAGAACTAGCACATGAATTAAGGCAACTAAATACAACACACTCGGAGTTGATTGCTATACAACAAGCTAAACAAAGATTGGATACACACTTTTTTGCGTACCAATTTAAGGATGGGTTATTATTTTACAAAGGTCGGATAGTAATTCCTATGGATTCACCGTTGAGCCATAAGCTGCTATTTGAGTTTTATTCTACTTCTATTGGGGGACATGCCGGGGTTGCTCGAACTTACCATCGATTGGCATCCAACTTCTTTTGGAAACATATGCGCAAGGATGTCCAGTCCTTTGTTGTTACTTGCCACGTTTGCCAACAAATGAAAGACTCCCATACACACACAGCGGGTCTACTTCAGCCCTTACAAATACCAGACCAAGTTTTTAAGGATATTGTCATGGACTTTATTACTTGCCTTCCTAGCTCCAAAGGCAAGGCTACGATGCTTGTGGTGGATTGTCTCACTAAATATGGACACTTTATACCCTTATTGTCCACTTTCTTCACTCATACGGTGGCTGAAGCATTTGTGGTTTGGGTTGTTAGGTTACATGGAACCCCTCGAACCATTGTGACAGATTGAGACCCTCAATTTCTTCACTCTTTTTGGCAGGAGATTCATCATTTGCAGGGCCTACTCTGAGTACTACTTATCACCCTCAAACGGATGGCCAATCCTAGGCACTTAACAAGTGTGTTGAGCAATACCTCAGGTGTTATGTTGCTGATATTCCTACCACTTGGGTTTTCATTCTGCTGTGGTCAGAGTTCTGGTACAATACTTCGTATCAGACATCAGCTGGTATGACTCCCTTACAGGCTTTGTATGGGCGCGAGCCTCCCACAATTATACGTTATATACTAGGGAGTACATCCAGTGAGTTACAGAAAACTTTTTGTTGTAGAGAGATGAAGTCTTGCAACTTCTCAAGCATAATTTGAAAAAAGCTCAGACTCGCATGAAAGCCTTGGCGGATAAATCTCGCACTAAAATTATATTTGAGGCCGGGGATTGGGTGTTTGTGAAGTTTAAACCTTATAGGCAGTCTACTCTATGTCTACAACGTGATCACAAGTTGGGAAGGCACTACTTTGGGTTTTTCAAAATTCTGAAACGTGTGAGTGTTGTGGCTTACAAGTTGGATCTCCCTGAAGCTGCTAAAATTCATTCTGTGTTTCATGTTTCTGTCTTAAAGCATTGTGTGGGTGAACCAGTCCAACAAATCACTCCATTGCAACTCCTGGATACCTCATCTTTAGCAGATAACCCCAACCTTGAGGACAAGGTTGTTTTTCCGGAAGGAAGTATTGTTGTGAACAAGAGGAGTCAAGTTGCTGACCAAGATGACATGGGGACTGCCACAGAGGATAATCACATGGATGTGCCACGTAAGAGTTCTAGAAAAGTAATTCCCCCTAAAAGACTTGATGACTACGTCTGGAGAGGTGGGAATTCACGTGACAAGGGACAAAGTTTGTTGCAACAGTGTGAATAAACAGAGAAAGGACTGGGCATAATGAGGAGGGAACTTCATGATGGATCTTTCTGATTTCTCACCCTTATTCTTCTAATTCTCATCTCCTTCTTCAAGCTATCTCTTCATCTCTATTCTCTTATCTATCCCAAGTTATTTATTTTCTCTTGTATTTCAATTAACTTGGATATTGTAAGGTGTTACAGTTTGTTGAAGTTTTATTCGGTTCAGTTAATCAATTCAAAGGGAATTTCTGTGATTGCTCATTAACTCATCCTTGTTACAGTATTAATAATCAAATCAAAATATAACTAATATGACTAGTTTAGTAAAATTAAATCTCTAAAAAATATTTTTTAAAAAAAATTGTGTCAAGACAACAAGAATTAGTTAAAGCAAAAAGGAGGGAGTAACATATTTTTCACCCCAATATTGTACAGTCTATTTATTGTTGCGACTCTTAAAAATTCGTAGGAAATTCTTTTAAAATGCACCATAGTATTTGGCACGCATTAAATCCTATTACAGAAGTTCAAGCAACATAATTCTAAGAGAAGCTTGTTACATTTTCTTTACCACAATTAGTAGTATTGATCTCCTCTGAATTTCTTCAAATTTCTATTTATTAGTTTAGCGACACTTGTTCTATTTATTTGTGAATGATCTAAATTTCTTTAACTAATCAATAATTTTAAATATGCTTATGTTTTTATTTTAGGAATACAAAAAAATATTCTTTATTGGAGATAAGATCTCTTACTAAATGAAGTTAGATAATTAACATGTAAATAAGACAAATGTTACAAATCTAGATAGCAGCTTGAAAATTATATTATATCTCTTAATACATGATTGTAAAAGATCATTACTCTTCGTTAAGATCACTATGGGGGATTCTTTTAATAGATCTTGTGGTTTAATTACCTTATTATTGTATAGTTGCTTTAATTATTGTATTTGTTGATCCGTGAATTTTTATTTTTTTTTAATGCCTCATCTCTTGTTTATCTCTCTGGCTTCCATGAATCATTTCTCAATTGGGATTGAGCTACTTCCATATCTCCAAATTTCTATTAAGATTTGGTCACTTTCTATGATTTTGGGTTTGATGTTCTATTCTAAATTCCAACTATCTACACATTTATTGGTCAGTCAGGATTAGTTAAAATGGTCTACATTATAACATCAAGAATCAATTCACCAGCAACTATAATTTTGTCAAAAGTTGTTACTAGTTGTGGGAATTTCTTTTGTTTTCCTAGCAGAAAGGGGAATTTACCAAGTAAAGAAAGAATTGAACGTGGGAAACATGTTGTGCTTGTGAAAGTAAAAATGATGGAGTACTTATTAGTTAAAGTGGCATATCGTCAGAGAATCTTTACCAAGTGAAATGAACTCATAGGAACTCAAATATTCTCTTTGCAAAGCTATACATATAGAAACCTAGTAAATAAGAAGTTAGAGTAATCAAAATTAACTTTATTTTGACTGTACTTGAACAGCATCACTTCAAAGTAGGGGTGTCAAACGGCCCGGCCCGACCCGTCCCGACCCGGCACGGTTTGATCCGGCCCGGTAAGCCCTAGGGCTTTAGGGTTCCGGGTCCCGGGCCAGTTATTTTGTTAAAATGGGCTCGGTTAACCCGGACCAGGCCCGGCCCGGCCCAGAAAATTAAAAAAAAATAAAAAAAATTTGGATTTTGGGCCAAACTAGCCGTTGGCCCAACGGCTATATAGCCGTTTTTGGGTCCAAACGGCTAGTTTGGGCCCATTTAGTAAAAAAAAAAAACTTTAAAAAATATTTTTTAATCCCCAAAAAAAATCTATAAATACCCTACAACTTCAAATCATTTTTCACACAATTTTTCACTCTCTCAAATCTCATTCTCTCTCAAATCTCAATTCTCAATTCTCAATTCTCAAATATTCAATATATTTAATTTCTTAAAGTGTTCACTTTAATTTTTTAATTTTTCGTTTACAAAGTACGAGCGGAAGTTTCTAAAGTCGCAATCTTCGGATACTTTTAAAATTTGGTATTGTCGTTCTATCTCTTACGTTTAATTTTTATTTATTATATTAATTGTTTAATATTTAATTTTATTATATTTGTGTATTTTGAATATTTTTAGTTTAATTTAATTTATATTATGGATAAATTAAAAAACCTCGCTACTAAAGGTGTTAAATTTTTTTGTCCCGGAAGCGGTCGTGGTAGTAAAAAACGAATTACTAGCGGTAGAGGTAGTTCAAGTAGTAGATATACCCGTGTGCCTTCGCCCCCGGTACCGCTTGGTACACCTTTTGAGGAAGAAATAGATGTAGGTGCTCACGTTATGAATTATGTAGAAGCTCAGGAAAATTACGGTATAGAAGAAGAAAATGAAGTAGATGCGGTTAATTTAGACGAAGATAATGAAAATATTGCTGAAACACTCGCAGTAGGAGATGCTAACGTTAGATCTGAATCAGTTAATCTCTCTTCCCGTCCTCCCAGTGCCCCAAAACCTCGTAAAAGAACTAGTATTGCATGACAATTTTTTGAACGTATATCAGATATTGAGGTGCAGTGCAATATTTGTCAACAAATATATAAGCATAGAAGTGGAGGCAAGCAAGGGGGTACGGGTACGTTAATGAGACATATAGCTGAAGATCACAGAAGAGAGTTAAATATTGCAAAAGGTGGTGGGGATGTTGGTGGGTCAACGCAAACTAGAATGGACCCAGCAACCGGTCAAGTAGCGAAAAAGTATAATAAATTGAGGGACAGGGAAAAAATAGCTAAAATGGTAGTTGTGGGTTGTTTGCCTTTTAGTTTTCCTTCTTCTGATGCCTTTATTCGTTATATACAATCAATTTATAATCCTATGTTTAATGGTATTCCTAGAACTACTTGTCGGTCTGATATTTTTAGACTCCATTCACAATATTGTTTTTATTTATCAACATTGTTAAAAAATATTCAATGTAGATTGTCCCTAACTTCTGATCTTGGTCGTGCTGTAAATAAAAATGATTATTTAACCGTTACTTGTCATTGGATGGATAGTAATTTCGTGATGCAAAAACATATTCTTGCTTTTTTATATGATGAAGATCGTAAACATACTGGATAATTTATTTCTGATTCTATTGTTAAAATTGCCGGATATTATGGTATAGAAAATAAAATTTTATGTATTGCTTTTGATAATGCTTCTAACAACAAGACTGCTATAACAAAAATAAAATCTACGCTATCTCCGCTCTTGCCTGAAATTTTTCATATTAAGTGTGCATGTCATATATATAATTTAATTGTAAAAGATGGTCTTGAGTTTTTTGAGCTTTATATTGAAAAAATTTGTCTTGCCGTTGGTTTTATTCAAGGAAATAATCGTAGATCGAGAATTAGAGAATTTAAAGTTAAATGTCAAGAAAATGGACTTACACCGATTTTGATGCCTGAGGAAATTGATACTAGATGGAATTCTACGTATGAATTTTTAAAAACTTGTTATAAATATAGAATTCCTATTACACTAGCTTTTAACCAACATTGCGGTTCATTTGCTGATTCTGCTAATTGCATGCTACATAATTCTGATTGGGTTGTAATTAATGATCTTGTTAAGTTTTTAGAAAAAATTTATGTAGCTACGGTTGAATTTTTCGGTGCTTACTATGCTACTGTTTGTAATATTTTGGCATATATAGCCGATATTTCTGGTTTGCTCCAACAATATAAAAATAAAGAAGGTTATAAAGAAGCTGTTGGCGCCATGTTTACGAAATTTAAAAAATATTTTTTCCCGATTCCCCCTATTTACTTGGTTGGTGCTATGCTAAATCCGTGCATGAAATATAATCATATGTGTCACTTTAGTACTCTTATTTATACTAACTTAGAAATAAATACTAACCATGATTCTGAACAAGTACAACCTGATTTGTGGACGGCTACGGCTGATGCAAAGGATTACATAGAAAAATTATATAATCACTATGCTGATTTATTTGATTCAACCGTACCTACAAATATCACTCCAACTGTCGCTCCTCATCCTCTCGAGGAGCCATCATCTTCTAAAAGGCCGGCACATAGTGATTTTTCTGATTCGTTTTATGATTTAAATTGTTGGAACAGTGTTGATGAGAGAACTTACACATCAACTTATCGGGAAGAGCTGAAATATTATCTTCGGACGGCACCAGAGGATCGCAGACGACGGATCAACACGTTGGATTGGTGGAGGAATAATGAATTTCAATATCCTGTGCTTTCAAGATTAGCTAGAGATATCTTGAATGTTCCAATGTCAACCGTTGCATCAGAGAGCGCCTTCAGTCAGGGACGACGCAACTTGGAGACAACCGACACTCATTGGGAAGCAATGCAATGAATGTTCTAGTTTGCCTCAGAGATTGGATTAGAGCGGAAAGAAGAAACCAAGGAATGGAACCGGAGCCGAGCGACGAGCTGAAACTTGAAGAAATTATGACTTCACGGGAGAACTCAACAGAATCAAGTCCAATGCATGGTTCCCATTAATATTAACATGAATGAGTTGGAAAAAATGATGCATAATTTATAGATTTTTCATTCATGTAAATTATAAATTTTGGATCATTTTGCAATCAATAAAATTCCCCAAATTCATTCAGTCCTTAGTCGTTGTTTTTTATTTTTTTTATTTAACGATTTAAAATTTTAAATTGAATTTCTAGTTTTCTACTTTAAATTAAAAACTTACTTCTAATATATTATTAATTTACTACCAAATATTATTAATTTATTATATTAAGTAGCATATGTTTTGTATATTTGTGCATATATCTTCTATAGAAGTGTATATTTAACGTATACATGTGTATATGTTTTATAAATTAGTATATAAGTATATCTATACATATTGTAATGTATATATAATGTAGTATATTTTATAAGTAGTAGTATATATACATTGAATGATGCGTATACATGTGTATATATCTTCTATAGAAGTGTATATTTAATGTATACATGTGTATGTGTTTTATAAATTAGTATATAGCTATACAAATATCTATTGTAATGTATATACATTATAGTATATTTCATTTAAAGTATTACATATACATAGAATAGAGTGAATGGATCTTCTATAGACGTGTATATTTAACGTTTACATGTGTATATATTTTATAAATTAGTATATAACTACACAAATATATATTGTAATGTATATATATTGTATATATCTCATTTAAAGTATTACATATACATAGAATAGAGTGTATATATGTGAATAGATCTTCTATAGACGTGTATATTTAACGTATACATTACTTTATGTTTTATAAATTAGTATATATATTGTAGTATATACTTTTTTTAAAGTAGTACATATATATTGAATGGTGCGTATATATGTGTATATATCTTCTATAGACGTATATCTTTAAAGTATACAAGTGTATATGTTTTATAAATTAGTATGTATCTATATATATACATATTGTTGTATATATATATATGTATATCACTATATTGTAGTATATATTTTATTTAAAGTAGTACATATATATTGAATGGTGCATATATATGTGTATATATCTTCTAAAGTAGTATATATTTAACGTATACATGTGTATATGTTTTATAAATTAGTATATATATATTGTAGTGTATATATATATATATTATACTATTATAGCATATATTTTATTTAAAGTAGTACGTATAGTCATATATAATTATATATTGAATGGTACGTATATATGTGTAATTGTTTATACTTTATATATTTTTTTAAAAATATATATTGTATATTGGAGTGTATATAGTGTATATTGGAGTGTATATAGTGTATATTGGATTTTTTATTTATTTTTTAAACGGGTTTGACCGATTTTTAATCGGGTTTGACCGGGTTTTGGTGGGTTTGACTGGATTGGGTTAAGTGGGCCGGGTTCGGGTGGGTTTTAATTTTTTTACTGTTTGATCCGGCCCGTAACCGGACCGGAACCCGGATAAAATTGGAGGGCCGGTTCCGGGTTGGCCCGGCCCGGCCCGTTTGACACCCCTACTTCAAAGGAAAAAGAGTGTCCGTCACTTTCAAGATTGAGGATTTGCTTTTATTCATGGAGTGGTGATGTGGCCAAACAGTTCCAGCAACATTATTCTACTAAAATCCACAACAATAATACACTTAAGGAGTTTTTTTTGGGGTGTGAGATGAAATTATGATTTGAAATTATGAGGTAAAGTTAATGTGTTGTTTGAATATAATTTAAATTTTTTATGTTGTATATTTTTTTTTATAAATCATAAAATTCTATAAATTGTGAAAACTATCAAAATTACATTAATTCTTTAGACAATCTTACTAAATAAGCAAAAGTTTATAGTAATAAAAGTAATGGCAATATGAGATATAATTTATAAAGGGTTTAAAAAGTAATAATATGAACTATAAATTTTATTTACATATGAAATAAATGATGGATATTTTTACAAAATATAAATATATGTGTCAATTTTTATATTTTAAAAATCTCAAATCTTGCTTTTTGAAGAATTTGAAATTTTATCGATATGAAATCATGAGATGAAATCATCTTTAAATTCCATGTCCAAATCTACAACAATAATATACTTACGAGTGCTTTTCGATATGCGAGATGAAATTATGAGACGAAGTTAATGTTTTGTTAGACATGTAATTTGAATTTTTATGTTGTACGTTTTTTAATAAATATTAATATTTTATAAGTTGTAAAAACTATCAAAATTATCTCAGTTTTTTTATATAATCTTACTAAATAAGCAAAAATTTATAATAAAAGTACAATACATTATCACAAGTTATTGTGAAAAATAAAGTATTTATCGATCAAACTTTAGTTTAATAAAAAAGAAAATTGAAAAGGAATTTTTGTAGTGTACTATTTTTAATATCATCCTCTTGACCTGTTATAGTACGATATCCTCACGTTGAGCTTGTATTTCTCAATCAAATGATTGAGAAAATGAATCAACGTTGTTACTAATGTAAAGTAGATGTTTTGAGAAAATGAATCAACGTTATTACTAATGTAAAGTAGGTGTTTTGATGTAATAAAAAAGTTTATGTTGGAGAAATTAATGTTCAGAAAAGATATTAATGGTTTAAAAAAACAATAATATGATTATAAATTTTATTTACATATGAAATAAATAATTATTTTTTTTACAAAATATAAATTTGTGAGATAATTTTCGTATTTGAAAAATCTTAAATCAAGTTTTTTGAAAAAAATTTAAATTTTATCTCATGATATGACATCATGACATGAAGTCAACATTAAAACGCATCTCCTAATGCTGATTTTATCTCATGATTTCAAATTATGCGATGAAATTTCATGTCCAATTGACTACTTAGTGGGTGGGTGTTTGACTTGACTTATTTTTAGGTGTTTTTAGCTTTTAAGCACTTTTTTAATTTTGATGGTGTTTGACAAAATAAAAAAGTGTTTTTAAGCACTTATTTTTTAGTAAAAAACTGTCAAAATAAGCCAAAAAAAGGGTAGTACCAACTTATGGTTTTTAGCTTTTGACTTATAAGCTCCCTATTAAAAGAAAATCCAAACAGGCTCTTAGTGTAAGTCCACAATGTGAAATTCAAAAAGAGTAAAGTGTACACAATCATACCACTAGCAAAAAGTAGCATTTTACCAAGATATATTTTCAACGATTCGAGTTTGAACCTCGTTCTTCATTGCAGTTTTATTCTATTTTTCTAAAGCAGTCTATTTGGATGAGTGATATATTTGCGTACTTAAATTTCCAAGGTTTAAATAAATCATTTTTTTTTGTGCATATTGTTTCCAATAAATTTTTTATTGTCACAAAAATAAATCGCAATTACAAATAAATTATGAAGAAACAAGAATTTTTATTAATAAACGAGGTGGTTACAAATTTGTTCCTCTCTTGATTCTTCTCTCTTTATTTTCTCCATAACGAGGGTTGTCGGTAGCGTATTTCTCGAACGTAGGATTTGATATAGATTTCTCCGTGCTCTCTTGATTTTCTCCATAATTCGAGGGTTGTCAGTAGCGTATTTCTCGAACGTAGGATTTGATATAGATTTCTCCGTAATTCGAGGGGATTTCTCCTTTATTCGAGGGTCATTAGTGACGTGTAATTCGAGGAGATTTCTCCGTAATTCGAGGGCTGTTAGTGACGTGTAATTCGAGGGGATTTCTCCGTAATTCGAGAGCCGTTAGTGGCGTATTTCTCAAACGTAGGAGTAATTGGATTTGATCTCCATTAAAGGAGGTTTTGTGGATCTTCTTGATGTATTTGATTATCAAGAAAAGAGGGTTTTGATCTATAATTGTGGATACTTTGAAGATCGTTGATCTCTTTGTGAATATCCCGTGAATTTGTGGAATACTGGAGATGCCTCTTTAAAGTAAAGGGATATTTGCCCCCTTTATATAGATGTAATTTAGGGTTTAGGTGGGATAACCATCAAACTAGATTTAGGGTAAAGTAGCCCCAAGAACTCTAACCAAAATTGAACTCTTTTTATAGACATAAAATTTCAATGTCTACACATATATATTAAAGTTTTTAGTCCGGACACTTTGATACCAGTTATAAACATTAATTCATGCATAGCACTCATATGAGATCATTTAATGTATGTGCATAATTTAATAACTCTATTTCGATCACTTTAATCACTAACAAACTACGACATTAACATCTACCTATATTCACGCATGGCCACTTTATGTACATACATATGTGCATAATTAACTAATAACTCAACCACTTCAGCGACCATATACGTAAACTAAACAGTAAGCTAGCAATTTTATATTTATACAAATGATAAACATTATAATTTAGCTATCCTGAAGGCTAACAAACTATATAACATAGGTACACATGTTTAATAAAGATAAAGAATATTTTATACATATTAATATATTTCACATTTTATGTTAAATATTTGATAAATAATAAACTATAAACTTTTCATACATACATAAAACGTAGATGAATATTAAATTAAGATTAAATTTGCAGTGAATTAAACCTAAATATTTTATAAATATTAAAATTCTTAGAGTTTTAATTAACTAATCATCAATTGATTAACAATTACCGACAACCTAACCCTCCGGCCTCCACCCTCCAACCCCCCACCCCCACCCCTCTCTCTATATTATTTATACACATATTCTTCCTCATGTTTTGATGATTTGTTATGCCTCATATTCAGAGTTACCAATTTTATTCTTTTACCTCATATTCAGAGTTACTAATTTTTTTTTTTTTTTAGTGATCGACCTGATTATTTGTTAGCATTACCGCAATGTGAAAAAAGTTATCGATTAGGGTGGATTAATTACCTGAGACAATGAATGTTTATGAGGTGTCAAAATAGATACAACGAGCATTTCAGTGAAATTTCACAATATGGGATTTGAAAAAGATAAAATATACGTAAATTTTAGTTTCAGAGGTAGAGAATCTCTTTTCGAAAGACATGGCAAAAAGTATTATTAGAAGAATAAATATATAATCCCTAAAATATATAGGAAATATATATATATATATATATTTTTTAAAGACTCCTAAAAGTGCTCAATGTTAAAGAATTTCCAAATAATTATATGCTCTTTCAATTCTATTTTCTCTTGACATATGAAGATCTAAGCTACACTAAGAAAAAAAATTTAAATCCATAGATACCCCATCAAAAATCAAAAGTAAATTTCAATTTGTGCACTTGCTACATGAATTAAAGCTAATGCTTTTAGCTTTGTTAGGGCTATGGGGTTATCCTAATTTGCTTTTAGCCAAAGTCATCGATAGACACTCAAACTTGTTGCCAAAATTCACTTAGACACCTAAACTAAGGCCTGTTCCTATCAGACCCCTAAACCCCTCAAATTTTGTTTCAATTGAGCCTTTTTTGCCTACGTGGCACTGCGCTTGCAGTTCAAACGCAGGAGGCGTGTGAATAGTATTTTTTTTAGTGAATTCCAAATAAAAAGATGTCAAGTGGCATGTGGGCCCCAAAAATTATTAATAAAGCAAAATTTCTCTTTTAAAAAAAACTCAATCATTCCCTCCCCCTCCCCCCCGGCACCCACGCGATACCCATCTTCATCTTCTTCCTCTTTTTTTTTTCTTAACCCCCCTCTTAGAACCTCCCTTAGGTCATCGTCTTCACCCGACCCCACCCCACATCACCGTCTTAACCCCACCCCACCCTACTCCGCGTCATCTTCTCCATCCCCAACTTCCATACCCAACCTAGTTGTCGTCTTCAACCCTCCCCGCGTCAAATATAACATAATTACTGTAGACACCTAATTTCGTCCCTCCCCGATATCGTTCTTACCTATTGTTTATCCTATCTTACCGTGTACCCTCACCCGTGTGATAACCCCTCCACAAAATGACAAAAAATAACTAACCCTATCTTATCCTAACCACCCACCCAATAAAAAAGATAACACCTCACCACTACCCCCTACCCCACGTTACCCCACCCTCCTCTCTTTTTCTTGTCAACAAAGAAAAGACTCAACACAATATATATACACACATACTCTCACAATAGAAGGGGGGAGCAACCCAAAACAAAAAGGAGCAGCCCATCTCTTTTCACTTTCTCTCTCTTCTCTCCCTCTCTTTATCTCTCCAAAAACTAACAAAATACCATATCCTCCGGTGATAGTGCCACAGATGTCACGTCGTCGGCCTCCCTTCCTTCTCTCATCTCCCTCTCTCTCTCCCTCGACCTCCACGCCTCCGCCTCCGACGAGCCGAGATGATCCGATCCGCATCGTCTTCAACCACCGCACCACCAGTCGACGAAAACAGCCACCGCAATAACAACCACTATTCCCCCAATTCTTTGAACCAATGAAGAAAATAAGCCAAAATCGACTATGTTGAGCTGATCTGGGCAAAGCTTCGCCAGAAAATAATGCAAAAAATGGGTACGGGCTTTTCCCCATTCGTGATTCTGTTACTGGTTTGACAAAAAAGTAGTGAAATCCCGAGGCTGGGTTGATTCAGATTAAGGTTAGTTGAGGTTTGTTGGTTCGAATCCGGCGAAGTCATCCAGAAATCGGTCGAAACAGTAGCTAGGAGGTGCAAAATAGGTTCGGGTTTATCGTCGTTGTTGGGTGGAAAACCCGGTTAGTCGACGTTCGGGTTGGGCTCCGTCTTTCGATTGTGAAATTTAACGCACAAAAGTTCATTTGAAGTTTAGACTCACCGAAATCCCTGTGCTTTCATGGAATTTCGGTCAGATTCTGAGTTGTTTCTGTCTGTTTACGCGATTTTGAGCTAATCGTAACTCGAGCATTATTATTTCTTGTTCCAATTTTCTACGCCGAGTTCGGATTCGGAAAGATTCGTGATTGAGGTTCTCCGTTCGAGTATTTTGGTCTTCGGATTTCTTTATTATCGACAAGGATCAGTTTCATTAAGGTCCATATCTTCTACCGATCTTTACTTTATTGATGTTGTGGGTGTGGATGATTTTATTGGTTGCGTGTTTAATTTGAATCTTCGTTGTTTGTGTTGTGTTTGATGTTGGTTTCGGATTATGAGATGTGATTGGAAAATCAAAGCATGAACTAATCATGGGTTTAAAGGGAATTCGGGGCGCGAGTTAAAAATTGTTAAAGTGAGTTAGGATTAATTTTGATTTGATTCGTCGTTATTGTTACTTTCACGTCTAATTATCAATTTCGTAATAGTATCATGGTAAGTCAGGTGGGTAGGCAATCGTAGGTTCGGGTAGGCAAGTTTAGGATTGGTGTAGTGTTGGAATGATTGGAATATTTGTTGAATGTCTTGTTTATCGTGTTTGGAAAACGTATTTATTTAACCGGGGAATGCCCTGAGGTAATTTGTATTTGCTCACCGGGGAATGCCCCAAAGAATCTTGTACGCTAAGGATGTTCGTGATCAAGGCCCGAGGCATCGGGTAAAGCATGGTTTAGGACTAGTGTAGGTTATTTCAGTATTTTTATTTCGGGTTGTAATAATTGGACTGGACTTTACATTTTTGTTTTGTTCTGTTATTGTTTGATTATTTTGTGCGCTTTTTGTATGGTTTGTACATTTCGTAATGCCAAAATAGTTGATACACTCTACCCAAGCGACCGTGGTTGAACCACGGGATCGAGGGGTGCCTAACACCTTCCCCTCGATCAACAGAATTCCTTAGACGGAATCTCTGTGCGCAGACCGGTTTAAGAGTCAAATGGTTTCGAAAAGGATTTTTCAAAGGTGACTTGGCACACCGGATTATGCCAAGTGGCGACTCTGAATAAAAAATGCAAATAATTCTTTTCCGAAATAAATTTTCATTTCTTGTCACTTAAATAATAAAACCCTTTCGAACTTAAAAAATGTATCCATTTTTTTGGAGTATGTAACGAAAAAGGGGTGTGACATCTTCTGGCGACTCTGCTGGGGACCTAGTGATAAATTTTCAGAATTCGAGCTATTTTTTGAGTCGTATCAGCTTTGTTTGGCATTACGAGTGTATAAACATTGTTTGTGGTTATTGTTTGTGTTATTTTCACTTTTTGTGCTTTTTCGTGCTCTTTGTTTATATTATTTTACCTTATGTGTTACCGCTTTATATCTGTCATCATGAGTCCACCCCCCGGCCTTCTTTCTGCAATAAGTCTGTAGTACACGTGTTGTACACAACCTCTAGTTGAGTCACCCTTATTTTAGGGGGGGAGCCGTCGGTGTTATGGAGTAGGTGGAAAGCAAAGCAGCCACTATCGACCATACGCTCCCCCGAACAGCCTTGTTAGTAAACCACAACGTAGGTCAGCCTTTAGGTCATGCTTATGTGCATCATGCGGAGACCTAGCGGGACCCACATGGCCCTTTATAGGAGACTCCCCTTTAAAGCATCCCTACATGCTAACCGTTGCATTATTAAGGGTAACGTGGTCATTTGACGGACTGATTTTTGAAAAAAAATAAAAAAAAATTAAATTAATTTGTTAGGAGTAAGGTGTGTAGGCAAAAATGAAAAAAATAAATAGAAAAGTGAGTCGATAAGAACGAAAAAAAAAGAGAGGAATGTCGTAGTTTATTTTAGAATTCCTTATGGCCTTTTTTTTTTTTTTTTTCACAATCCAAAAAACTCAAAAAGTTTTTTCCTTTACGTTTTGTAAAGTACCGAATTCAAAAAAAAAAAAATATATCAAAAAGATTTTTCTGTATAATTGGTGGTGTCAGTCTTGGTTAAAGCGTCTAGTTGAAAAAAAAAAGAAGAATTTTATTCGTTTGTTTTTATTATGTCTTTTAAGTTAGTTAATCGTTAATTGTCCAATCTGAATGAACTACGCATACCTGATTCCCTTCCCTCGGGTTGGGATACGTAGGCAACCCTCGGTGGGTCCGGTAAATTTTGGTGTCAGCCTTGGTCTTAGTATTAGTCTAAGTCTCTCATCCCGTAATCTAGAGTTGTTTGCCAAGTAGACTGATTTCGCTCAGTACTTCTGTTCGGAAAATTGGAGTCATGAATGTGGTCTGTCCCATCGACATATGTTGGCATATAAAAAATCTCAAGGGTTGGGAATCTTCTACTCCTGTTGAATTTTTGAGGTAACGTCTTGTGTGTTATTACATGATGGATTTGTCCACCAAGTCTAGAGTCCTGATGGTTGTCAAAGTGCCCAAAAAGTTAATCAAATGGTGGGAAATGTTTAACTATGTTGATCAGCAGAAACTGACTAAAATATTAGGTGATCTTACAGAACATCTGCATGTTACCCCTCGTCCAGATTTAATAGAGGCCTTGTTGACCTTTTGGGATCCGAGTAGTTTGGTGTTCAGGTTTGGGGAATATGAAATGACTCCTACTTTGGCAGAAATATCCGGTTTGTTGTATTTTCCCTATATCGAGAAGGATATGATCCGAGCGCGAAATCATACTGGCGTGAGATTTTTGCAGTCTTGTGGTTTAAAAAGTAAGGGTATCCGTTTGGGTTGTTTAAGTGATTCGTGGGTTTCCTTAGACTTTTTGTTCGCTAGATTTGGGCCCTCCGAAGGTTTTGATTGCTTTTGGGATGAATTTCATGTGACTAAGGAGAAGTGGGAGAAAAAATGCCTTGAAGTCTTCACCCTCGCTTTGCTAGGAACTTTAGTGTTTCCACTAGAAGAAAGACATATCAATACCCGCTTGCAATCTGTGGTGATGACCCTATTTCATAAGGATCAAAACGACCAGGGCATTAATCAAAAGGGCAGGTTCACTCTCATACCTATGATCTTAACAGAAATATATAAGGCTCTAACCGAAGTGAAAATGGGAAGGAGATTTTTCGAGGGCAGTAACCTGATATTGCAGTGATGGATAATGGAGCACTTGCATGCACCTTCTTTAGTTAGATCAGATGTGCTAGATCGTTGTATTCCCAATCGAGTGAAAGCCATGGATTCCAGGTTGCGTTTGGACAAATTCTCGCTGCCCGTGGGAGTCAAGGCTTGGATTGAATTTCTTGAATTAAGAACCAGGGACAACATTTTGTGGACTTATCTGTGGCTTCGACCAAAGGTAGTATTGTTGGGTTGTCAGACACAGTTCCCTTTAGTTATATTAGGGCTCAATTGCACTAGACCATACAATCCTTCCAGGGTAATACGCCAGTTAGGTAGGCTACAAGACGTGCCACCAGTAGTGAATCTTCTGAAGGATGTTGAGTACTTCAAAGACCAAGCCTTAGGTGAGAGAAAGTATGAGCAGTTTTGGAAGCATGCAACAAAGCTAGGTGTGGACACATTCAAAGAAAGTTTGGATAATCCGGGCCACACTCAAGGATATGAGGTCTGGCTTCAATCTGTCCCTCGGGGTATCAGTCAACCTTTACCAGCGCAGCTTAGAGGGAGAATACATGAAGAATGCATAATAGACGATCATCAGGATGAAAGTGTAGGGTCCAAAGTGGAAACACTAAGGTTTCAACTAGCAGATTTGTTCAAGACAGTAGAAAGGTGTCAGAATAATCTTTTCAAGTGCACTCCTCATGAAGCAGGAATACGGGCTCGAAACTTCTTCCCCGGTATCAGGGTATCTTTACAGGATATGCTACAAGGCTTGAATGGGAGAAAGAGAACTTCAGAGGCAGGTCCATATCAGCCAGGGTCATCGCGCAGAGCGCCAATCTAAAAGAGAACTTCTTATCTTTATTTCAGTTGGAGTCTTTTTTTTATGTGTCTGTCATTGTAGGGCGGTGTCTGTTTTAAGTCGAGGTCAAATTGTTTTTGGTATTAGAGTCTTTATTAGTAATTTCACCTGTGTTGTCTTAGGGGTCTATAATGTTGTTTCGTATTCGTTTTTTTAAGTTTTACAGTGGTCCCAAAATTTTATACGTTTTGTTGACAAATTGTTATTTTTCTTTTCTTCTTAAAGTCTAAAAAAATAAATAAAAAATAAATAAAAATTCATTTGGCCATTTTGGCAAGGCCCGAACTACGCAAGATCTGATTCATGTACAACATGATACGTAGGCAACCTACTTTTGGGTTCGATCTAATCGTTTTATTTTTGTTGTTTTTCATTATTTTTCCTCTTTTAAGGAAAAACAAAAGCCATAAAGAATGATAAAATAAAGGTCGATAACGCGAAAAAAGAAAAAAAAAAGAAAAAGAAGAAGAATAAAAAATAATAATAGGTGTAGATAAAATAAGTGTAGATAAAATCGGGATGATGTTAAAATGACTTCGCTACCCTTGAAAGCTGGTAGAAATGAACATAAACTTAGGGCAATTTTACCAATGTGATTCCCATGCTTTTGGTATACCCTAATCCTAACGGATGTCGTCTTTGATGAGCATGTTCTTTCAGATAACAGTGGTAGGTTTGCAGCACTCTGGCTAGTCACCCATACTTCACTAGATCCAAAGCAAAGCTCGCCATGGCTAGCAGGGAGATTGAAAATTCGCTCATTGACCCAGATCAGGATCACAGGGAAGAAAGTTCAGAACACAATGATGAGGTAGTAAGGCTCAGGCAACAATTGATAGATTTGCACCGGGCATGGGCCAGCGGAATGCCTCCTCCTCCGCTCCCTGAAGGTCTTGGGAATATCTTTAATTGTCCACCGCTCTCTCAGGCACAATTCTCTGCTCCTACTGAGTCACCTGAGCACGCGCCAGGATTCACTCCGCGACATTATTATCCTGGCAATTCTGGTGTGCCCTTGGCAGCTCCCCAATCAAGACCACCTGCTCATCCAGCGCCACCGATCACATTGGTATTCTTGGCCCCGCCATCACATGAAACTCCCATATATGCTGTGCGTCCCACAATGAGGCTTCCTCGGTCTTCCAGTGAGCCAGTACTGAAGGTTTCAGATGGTCAGTATTATGCTACGGAGCCTACTTTGCAATTGAATGAACCATATGGGTACACTCAGCCGCCTGCATTTCCATTTGATACGGAGAAACCTGTCGCAACAGAGGAACATGATGTCATAGCCCGGAAATTGAAGAGTTTAGAGCAAGCTATGAGGAATTTGCAAGGAATCGGAGATTATAGAAGTGTTTCCTATAAAGACCTGTGCATGTTCCCATACATCAACCTGCCCCCCGGTTTTAACATGCCTAAGTTCGAGAAGTATGCAGGGCACGGTGATCCTGTTGCACACTTGAGACGTTATTGTAACCAGTTGAGGGCTGCAGGAGGAAAGGAAGAACTACTCATGGCCTTCTTTGGCGAGAGTCTTTCAGATCTGGCTTCAGAATGGTTCATCGATCGGGATATCGATAAATGGAACAGTTGGGATGATTTGGCTTCTGAATTTGTTCAACATTTTCAGTACAACATCGACTTGATTCCAGACGAAAAATCTTTGGTCAACATGAAGAAAAAGAGCACTGAAGGTTTTAGGGAATACACGATAAGGTGGCGTGAACAGGCCGCTAGGGTAAAGCCTCAAATGAAAGAAAGTAAGTTGGTAGAAGTTTTCATTCAGGCGCAGGATGAGACCTATTTTCAACATTTACTTCCGGCAATGGGAAAGTCTTTTATGGAAGTCCTCAAAATGGGGGAGATGATAGAGGACGGAATTAAGACCGGACGAATAGTGAGTTTTGCCGCATTAAAAGCCACCACACAAGAGATTCAAGGTAGATCTGGCGCATTTGGAGGTAAAAAGAAGAAAGAGGACATGGTGACTGTTGTAGCTGGAACCCATTCCTATCCCAAAAGACCACCTCTCCCCTATCCCCAATCCCAAGCCCAAGTCTACGCCCAAGCTCTATATATTCCTCCCCACCATTACTACCCTCCACAAAACCCTTTATATTCCATTCCACCACCTCCGTACCCAGTATATAGCGCGCAACCATATGCCCAAACCCCTTCTTACCCACAGTGGCGCGCACAAACTCCACAAAATCGCCCATTCGCTCCACCAAATTACCAAAACCCCTCCAGACCCATTTTTCAGCCTAAGCCCGAGTATAAGAAGAAGAAGACGGTCAAAAATCAATTCACACCTCTTGGGGAGTCATATGCTAGTTTGTTTGATAGGTTGAGGAAGTTGAAGGTTTTAAGCCCAATTTAAGGAAGACTTTCAAATCCACCACCAAGGAATCTCGATTATTCTTTAAGGTGTGCGTACTGTTCTGATATGCCAGGACATGATATTGAGAAATGTTGGCATTTAAAGAGAGTTGTCCAAGATTTAATTGACACAAATCAGATGCTGGTCCAGGCCCCGGAGGGTCCAAACATTAACCAGAATCTGCTGCCAACCCATGCTGAAGCCAATATGTTGGAATTGATATATGATGGGAAAGATTCTTCGAGGAGTTATAAGCCTATTGTCAAGATACAAACCATTGAGGAGAAATCGGTGAATGTAGCGGAGTCTTTGAAAGCAATGTCATTGAGTCAGGAAGGAATGAGAGAAGATAAAGCCCAAGAAGGCACCAAGAAGCCCCCGATCACAGTACAAGGCGCCAGAAGGTATGGTGATTCGAGTCAGAATAAACCTAAGTTGACAGTGGTGGGAGCTCTGAGTCAGCCCATCTTGACGGTGAAAGGAGCACTGGCAGCGCCTATTGTCCTCAAACCGGTGACCCAACCTCCGATAGTTGATACGAAAAGGATTCCCTGGAATTATGGACAGACCGTGATGACCTATCATGGGAAATAAGTAGTGGAAAATGTAGATGAGGTAGGGGGTTTGACTAGGTCAGGAAGATGTTTCGTGCCTGAAAGCTTAAGAAAGTCCAAGCCAACGACGAGTGGACCGTCGTCTATCAAAAAGCCTATCACCAAAGAAGAAGCCGAAGAATTTTTGAAAAAGATGAAATTGCCAGAGTATTCAATATTAGACCAGCTGAAGAAAACCCCTGCTCAAATTTCCCTTTTATCTTTGCTGTTGCACTCCAAGGAGCATCGTGATGTTCTACTGAAGGTATTAAATGAAGCATATGTTCCAAGGGAGATTACAATCAACCATCTTGAGAAAATGGTTGGAAAGATCTTTGAGGTCAATCGGATCAGCTTTTCTGATGATGAATTGCCTGTTGAAGGTACAGGGCATAATCGGGGCCTTTACATTACAGTGAAGTGTGAAGATATCTATGTCACTTATGTTATGATTGATGGAGGTTCAAGAGCAAACATTTGCCCTATCTCTACTTTGCAAAAGCTGAATATTGGTGCGGAGAGGATCAGGCCCAACAATGTATGTGTCAGGGCTTTCGATGGTGCAAAATCAAATTCCATTGGCGAAATAGAACTAATGTTGACCATAGGGCCTGTTGAGTTCGCCATAGAGTTTCAAGTATTGAATTTAGAATCCTCTTATAATCTGTTGTTGGGAAGGCCGTGGATCCACAAGGCCAAGGCGGTTGCATCAACACTGCACCAAATGATCAAGTTTGAGCATGACTGGAAAGAAGTAGTTATTCATGGTGAAGGTGATTTGTCAGCCTACAAAGATTCTCCCTTGTCTCTTATTGAATCAAATAACGTAGAGGAGACATTCGTCTATCAAATTTTTAATACAGTGCTAGTGAATCGTATCCGTGAATGGCACAGGCTATACCGGGACCGCAATTGTCTTCTGCTTCTGTCATGATGGTGAGTGAACTTTGGAAATACGGATTTGAGCCAGGAAAGGGTTTGGGAGCGTCTCTGCACGATATAGTTCATCCCATATGTCCGAGTGAGAACCTGGGCACGTTTGGTCTGGGATTTGAGCCTACAGCTGAAGATCTGAAGAAAGCCAAGGGAAGGAAAAAGGAAATATGGTCACTCCCTCGCCCAATGCCACTACTCAGTGAATCATTTGTTAAGAGCGATGTCGCGGAGCATGTGGAATCTGAAGTTGAATTGGTTGATGACTTCCAGAACCTTTTTATCGAAGTTGATATGGTAGAAGCAGGAGAAGGTACTGATGATAGGCGAATTTACACGCCTATATCAATATATTTTGCCCATATTTTAGCCTAGTTTTGAGAACAAAGTATATATTTTATGCACTTTTAGTCCTTTTTCCTGTAAATGAGCTAACGACCATGATTAGTAAAGTTTGAGGTATAAATGATGTAGAATTCAGCATTTTATGGCTTACTTGACGCAAAAGAAAGCTCATGAAGGAAGGGAAGGGAGTTTACACGCCTAAGGACCAAAACTGCTGCATGGAAAATCTGTCCCGGGCTAAAACAACATTTCTGAAGACTTTGGGGATTTGCAGTAACTTAGTTGGATTTGGACAATGATACATTAACCTAGTACAATTGGGTTATGTATTTCATTAGTTTATTTGGATTATGATAATGTTACATTAACCTAGTACAATTGGGTTAAGTATTACATTAGCCTAGTAGGATTTGGTTAGATATTTTATTTATCTAGTAGGATTAAGATATGGGTATTATAAATACCCTATCATGCTAGAGATTTTAGAGAAAAAGGAATTTGAAGGGGGGAGACCACAATACTTTCTTCCATCCCTCTCATCTTCCACTACAAACAATTCTACAACTCTTCTAATCTTTCCATTAATTCTATTTTTCTTCTTCTACTCTTCTATTCTTAAATTCCACAACAAGAGAATCGTTACTTTGCCTAGGAATTCACGCCTCACACCTACCACCTAAGCTACACGAAATTACTCAATCTTGTGGTATAACAACAATGTCAATCGTGATCTCCTTCGCATTCATGGGTAACTAAACTTCTCTGTTGGGGTTATGGAAGCCGTATGAGATACTATCTATTGTTGTGAGGTTGTGAGTTCGCGACACGTATACTGATTATATCATTATTCTCTTCATCTTAATCTACATTCTTTGTGGTTGCAAACGCAAGAATACGCCAGTATAACATTTAACTTGTTCGAAAGAAAGGTTATTTGTCTGGAAAAGAGATAATGTCAAGGTAGTAGGGTCACCCCCTAAAATTCCCTACTAAAAAGCTAGTGCCGTAACTGGACTAACCTCTTGGAGAATTCGTACCGTTAGACACGCTTTAAGCTCGAAAGAGTTAAAGTGAAATAATCCTCGAATAGGTCGAAAGACGCCTGGATTTACCATCGAATACAATTCTCTATAAGCAGTTGCATGCCAGAATTCTACACACTCATAGCCAATAGAGACGTATACCTCAGAAGGTGGACATAACCCCAACGCCTCAATTCTCATTGTTTACAACTTACGTAACAATATTTCTCTTTTACTTTGCTATTTTCAGCTTTTATTTAATTGTTTTGGTGACACATTACAATCCCCCCTTTTTACGAGACTTGCACCAAAAGTTTAGTAATTTTGCTTACTTGTTGGCCAAGCTATTCCCTGTGGGATCGACACCCAACCCTGTTGGGTTCTATATTTGCTAACGACCGCTTTACACTCCTACGAGAGCTGTAGATTGAGCGTTATCAAAAATTGGCGCCGTTGCCGGGGAATACAAGTGTCAATTAAGTTCGTAATAATTACTAGACCCTTTGGTCAAAGATTCTCGTACTTTTATGTTTAGTTTTTGTTTTTGTCTACTGCAGGTTTTTATTTTAGTGCATGCCCCATACTCGAAGTTCTGGTCAACCGTTATTACCAATCAATCCTGAACCACAACGCATTGGTAGAATGGAAGCACAAGCTGAAATCGCAAGAATGGCTGCTCAACAGGAACAAGCAAGATTGGCTGCCCTTACCGCAGCCCAGGTTCAACAGCAGAACATTGATAACCCTGCACGAGAAACAAATCCTGACGATGAGGATTTAGGTGATGACGAATTACTAAACCCAAGGCATGATGCTGAAATCACAACACCTGCCAACAGAAGAGGTCGACAAGCTCGGTATAGACATGATCGCCAACCTATGCAGCCAGCTTTCGACGATGATGATGATGATCTTGATGGTGCCGGAGCCACTGGAGCTATAATTCCACCACCATTAGCGCCCGGAGCCAAGTTCAACATCACAAGCACCATGATTCAGTTATTGCAACTCAAGGGATTGTTTGGTGGACTAGCAGGCGATGATCCGAATATGCATCTCATCAACTTTATTTCTACATGCAAGTCTTTTGACAATCCTGGTGTTGGTCAGAATGCAATTCGATTACGTCTATTTCCATTGTCTCTGTCTGGGGAGGCAACACTATGGTTGAATGGGCTGACTCCTGATTCAATTACAAATTGGAGGCAATTGAGAGACGCTTTCCTAGAAAGATTCTTTCCGCCTTCCAAAAGGGCACAATTGAGAGATGAAATCAGCAACTTTCGTCAGCTTCCCACTGAAGCTCTTCATGAAACATGGGAGAGGTTCAAGAGAAAGCTAGCGAGATGCCCAAACCATCACATGACTAATGTTCACCTCATGGAGATATTGTATAGAGCCTTGAATTCAATAACTAAGCCAGTGGTGGATAACGCAGCTGGAGGATCTTTTATGGACCTCACCTTTGGTCAAGCAAGCAATATGCTAGATCGCATGACGAAACAAAGTAGAGCTTGGCATACCAGGGATTCCGAGGTAGCAATCCCCACTTTATCTATAGGCATGACTGCAGACCAAAGAAGAAGACAAGAAGAACGTGATCAAGACTTAGCGCACATGAAAACGCAAGTGGATCTTCTGACAAAGCATTTATTATCAGGGAAGACCAAAAAAGTGAAAGCTGTGGCACTAAAAGGAAGAGACGAATCTGATTCGGAAGAGGAGGCCAACTACTTGAACAATCAGGGGGGTTTCCGTGGGAATACCCAAGGAAACCAAGGTCGGAACTATTATGATAAATCTGGAAGCAAAGACCAAGGTAGTTGGAAGAAAAACAATGAAAAGAGTGGTTTGTACGTTCCCCCTGGTATACGTGATACCACCACATCTAATTCTGGAAGTATGGAAGACATGATGGCTAAATTATTGAAAGGAGTGGAAGCAACGAGCGCGGGAGTTACTGAGGTAATTAATGATTTGACCTCCATGAAACAACTAGTTGATTCTCATTCCACTTCAATCAAGCAAATAGAGCAGCAATTGAGCCAACTTTCAGCAACACTCAATCAAAGAAAGGCTGGCACTTTACCTAGAGATACTGTGCAAAACCCAAGGAATGATGGGTCATGCATGGCCATCACTACCAGAAGTGGTAAGGTGCTGGAACCTTCAGCAAAAGGAAAGCAAGTGGTTGACGAAGTTACGGACATGGATGATAACGCAAAAGGAGAAGATGCCGCAACAACCAGTCCTGATGTCAAGGACGTCACGCCCCGTGACGTGCAGCCTGAAAAAATGGAAAAACGGAAGCAAGAGGAGAAGAAAACCGTGGAGAGAACACTTCCATACCCACCACCACCTTTTCCCCAAAGACTGAAGAAGGTGGCGGATGACACTAAGTTCAGCAAATTCATGACTATGTTAAAGCAGCTGACCATTAATGTTCCATTGGTGGAGGCACTTGAACAAATGCCTGGGTATGCGAAGTTTATGAAGGATCTTTTGACAAAGAAGAGGGAAGCAAGTTATGAGCTGAAAGACGATGTGCATCATTGTAGTGCAATTGCTACCCGATCGATAGTTCAGAAGAAGGCCGACCCCGGAGCTTTCACTATTCCTTGCACCGTCGGATCTTTGAACTTTGCCAAAGCATTATGTGACTTAGGAGCCAGCATCAATTTGATGCCATTATCGATCTACAAGAAGTTGGGGTTAGGAGATCCTACTCCAACCAATATGAGGCTCGTCATGGCAGATAGGTCGGTAAAATGACCTGTTGGTATTCTATGCGATGTCTTGGTAAAAGTTTCTTCATTTATCTTTCCAGCAGACTTTGTCATCTTGGATTGTGAAGAAGATTCTGAGGTTCCCATAATCTTGGGGCGCCCTTTCCTTGCTACAGGAAGTGTGCTCATTGATTTGAGAGCTAATGAACTTTCATTCCGAATAAATGACGAAGTGATTCGTTTTGATGTTTGCAAATCAATGAAGCAACCCAAAGATCTTAGTGTATTTTCGGTGGCTGATGTTTTCCTTGATGATCCGAAAGAACTACTTGAAGAAGAGCAAATTATTGATGATCTCTTGGAGGTTGTGCTCATGAATGGAGAGAGTGAAGATGCTGAAAATTCTGAAGAAGCCATTTGTGCTCTATCGGGATTAGGAACATATCGCTATACTCCCAAGAAGCTGGATCTTGATCTCAAGAATCGGCCTACACCACCAGCTAAGCCATCTATTGAAGATCCACCCATGTTAGAATTGAAGGAGCTGCCAAGTTATTTGAAGTACGCATTCTTAGGAAGCAGAAACACTCTTCCAGTCATTATGGCAGCCGATTTGGGTGAGCGACAAGTTCCAGATCTTATTGCTATTCTACGCAAGTATATTAGAGCTATTGGATGGACCATTGCGGATATTATTGGTATTCCACCTGGGATTTGTACACATAAAATTCAGCTTCAAGAAAATTGCACACCCACCATTGAGCATCAAAGGCGTCTAAACCCACCTATGCAAGAAGTGGTGAAGAAAGAGATCATCAAGTGGTTAGACACAGGAGTTGTGTATCCTATTTCTGATAGTACATGGGTAAGCCCTGTACAATGTGTTCCTAAGAAAGGAGGTATGACGGTGGTCGCGAATGCAAAGAATGAACTTATTCCACTCAGGCCCGTCACTGGATGGAGAGTATACATGGACTACCGCAAGCTGAATTCTTGGACACTCAAGGATCACTTCCCAATGCCATTTATGGACCAAATGCTAGATCGATTAGCGGGGAAAGGATGGTTTTGCTTCTTGGATGGTTATTCAGGCTATAATCAGATTTGTATTGCACCCGAAGACCAAGAGAAGACAATGTTTACATGCCCATATGGTACGTTTGCCTTCAAACGTATGCCATTCGGGTTATGTAACGCACCAGCCACCTTTCAACGTTGTATGATGTCTATTTTCTCTGATATGGTTAAAGACACTTTGGAGGTATTTATGGACGACTTTTTAGTTGTTGGTGAGTCTTTTGAAGCATGCCTGGCAAACTTGAGCATGGCATTACAAAGATGTGTAGAGTTCAACCTTGTGTTGAATTGGGAGAAGTGCCACTTCATGGTAAAAGAAGGAATCGTTCTTGGGCACAAGATCTCTGAAAGATAAATAGAGGTTGACCGAGCAAAAATTGAGGTTATTGAGAAGCTACTGCCTCCAATTTCGGTGAAGGGAGTTCGTAGTTTTCTTGGCCATGCTGGTTTCTATCGTAGGTTCATCAAAGACTTCTCCAAAATTGCGAGTCCATTGTGCAAACTATTGGGGAAAGATGCAAAGTTTGACTTCAATGACGATTGCTTAAAGGCATTCGAATGCCTTAAAGGAAAACTCATTGAAGCCCCTATTATGGTAGCACCAGATTGGACTCTCCCGTTTGAAGTCATGTGTGATGCTAGTGGTGTAGCCGTTGGTGCTGTTCTTGGTTAGAGAAAGGAGAAATTATTTTATCCTATCTACTATGCGAGTAAGGTCCTAAATGAAGCCCAAAGGAACTACACTGTTACTGAACAAGAGCTCCTAGCGGTTGTGTATGCATTTGAGAAGTTTCGTGCCTATCTATTGGGTACTAAGGTGATCGTTCATACAGACCATGCAACTCTTAGGTATCTAATGACAAAGAAGGATGCAAAACCAAGGTTGATTAGATGGTTATTGCTGCTGCAAGAGTTTGATTTCGAAGTCAAAGATAGACGAGGTTGCGAGAACCAAGTGGCTGATCACCTATCTCAACTTGAGAATGAGTATGTGGCGCAACCTGAAATTCAGATTGATGATGCATTCCCGGACGAAAAGATATTAGCGACAACAATGGAGAAATTACCATGGTATGCCGACTTTGCAAATTTCGTGGTGAGTAATGCGATACCTACCAATTTATCTTACCACCAAAGGAAGAAGTTTATGCATGACGTACAACACTACTATTGGGATGAGCCTTATTTGTTTCGACGATGTGCGTATGGTATCATTCGATGATGTATATCCCATGAAGAGGTGCCTACTATCTTGGAAGCATGCCACACTTCGCAAGTTGGAGGACATCACGCAGGCAATCGGACGGCCAGAAAAGTATTGCAAAGTGGTTATTATTGGCCTTCGATATTCAGAGATGCCTACGACTATGTTAGAAGGTGTGACCAATGCCAGCGTCAAGGTGCGATTTCAAAACACCATGAAATGCCCATGACCAAAATTCTTGAGGTAGAACTCTTTGATGTGTGGGGTATTGATTTCATGGGTCCATTCGTGAATTCGTTTGGAATGAAGTACATCTTGGTTGCTGTGGATTATGTTTCGAAGTGGGTAGAAGCTGTAGCATTGGCCGACAACGAAGGAAAGTGTGTTGTAGCGTTCTTAAAGAAGAATATCTTCTCTCGCTTTGGAGTACCACGTACTATCATAAGTGATGGAGGATCTCACTTCTGCAACAAGCTATTCAAATCAGTTTTGGCCAAGTATGGTGTCAAGCAACATAAGGTAGCTACGCCTTATCATCCCCAAACTAGTGGACAAGTAGAAGTTTCCAATCGCGAGATCAAGCAAATCCTTGCAAAGACGGCTAATGCGAATAGAAAGGATTGGTCTCGAAAGCTAGATGAGGTACTATGGGCGTATAGGACTGCATTCAAGACACCCATTGGCATGTCTCCTTATCAACTAGTCTATGGGAAGGCTTGTCATCTACCCATCGAGCTCGAACACAAGGCATTGTGGGCGCTGAAGCGATTGAATTTGAATTGGGATGATGCAATGAAGCTGAGGATGGAACAACTGAACGAGATGGATGAATTCCGTCTACATGCTTATGAAAGATCAGACCTATACAAGGAGCGGATGAAAAAGTATCATGATCAGCGGATTGTTCGTCGAAACTTTCAAAAGGATGATATGGTACTTCTCTTCAACTCCAGATTGAAGCTCTTCCCAGGTAAGTTAAAGTCTAAGTGGTCTGGTCCATACAAAGTTATCCAAGTCTACTCGTCTGGAGTAGTCGAATTGGAAGACAATTATGGTGTTGTCTTCAAGGTGAATGGCCAACGTGTTAAGCCTTATATCGGTCCTCTTGACTCGATGAATTCTATGGCCATCACTTATCTCGACGAAGTCTAAGTACTCGAGGTAACTATGTCGAGCCACGACAATAAAAAAGGCGCTAGATGGGAGGCAACCCATCGTTTTATCGTTCTTTTTTTACTTGTTTTGCTTTTGATAATGAAAATCCAAAAATAAGAGTCGTGCCACGACCAAAACTAAGGCGCTTGGTGGGAGGTAACCCATCGTACTAATCGTTTTCATTTGGTTTTATGCAAAAATAGGTGCAAGAGGTATTCAACGAGGAGATTGATTTCAATTGACGATTTGGACGCATTGTATGGTAAAGTTGGTAAGTTAGGAATAGTGATGCATAAGTCTATGGATTGAGCATTGCTCATGCCAAACTAGGCATCGAGGAAGGCTAGGCCTAGGTAAAACTAGGCCACGAACGATGCACAACCTATCCTATAGCCTAAGGTCTCGGAATCTAGTGTGCTATACACTATGCGCCGCCCATTCCTAAGTGTGCTTTTGACTATGCGCCGCCTATGCTATAGCATTAGGTCTCAGGATCTCATATGCCATAGACTATGCGGCGCATATGTCCCTAAATGCCATAGACTATGCGCCGCATATACCATGACTATGCCAAGCATTATGCGCCGCATATATAGCATTTTTGTCTCCAAAACCGATTGTAAATGGGTCAAAACCTGACCCATTCTCTTCATATATAAAGGGGACTTTGTCTTGAAACATAACCACACTAGAAATTAACCTAAAGGTGCCGCATTCCCTCTCCAAACCATCCCAAAATTTTTCTTTTTGCTCTTCCAATTCACAAAACCATCTCCAAAAGCTTCAAGCAAGTAAGTACTCTCTTATTCTTCATTTATTTCTCGTAAGTACTACGTTGCTATGTCTATTATAAATTGCTACATCATATAAGATTGATTGGTGATGTTCATGTGTTTTGATCGTTGATACAAAATCATGTGAGTAAACATATACGTAGGAAAATCTTGACTTGTTTCCGACTTGAATTTGGTTTTAATAGCATTGTTATACGATTTGCGGAATTGCTATGGTGATGAACATTGACTATCATGTTATGATCTTGTTACTTGGATACTTACATACTAGACTATCCCGTTCATCGGGATAAGCCTTATAGTTGCCTACCGACTTAGGAGGTTGCGATTATTGAAAACATCCATACCATGTTACAACCCCTATGTAGTAGTGTTGTTATATCTAATATGAAAGTAGTGCAATGACTACACGTAGTAATACATTACTGATTTTCTTGTCGAAATATAATCCTAAAACGCATGTCGACGAAATCTGAGTAATCGACCACTTTCACTTCACTGATTTGTGTCAACAAAACTAAGTGTGGGGTGGTACCCCTACTGCTTGTTTATAGATTGTATCAACTGAGATTGTGCTGCCATTAACACTATTTCTAGTCTCAGGTACAATGGCACCTAAAGCGAGGCAAGGCAAGGAGAAGGCTACCACTTCCCAAAAGGGCAAGAAGAGAGGTAGAAAGAACCAAGGAGAATCATCCTCAACACAACTACCCCGTAGAATGTTTGGAATAAAATGGGTTCTTGATGAGGAAGCCAAAGAATGGTACAGGAACAACAAAGAAAGAAGATATGTTCACGTCGACCTGATCAACAAGGACACCTTAGCGAAGAAGGAGCCGCGTATGTTGGCGAAAATCATGGCATTGAAGCTGGATTTCATCTTCCGCGATATGGGAGAATGTAATCTTGATTTGACAAGAGAGTTTTACGCCAATTGGTCGCTGAAAACAACAGGCAACGAAGTCAAAATTCGGGGCCAAGTGTTACAGCTCAACGCGGACTGGATCAACTCTTTTCTTGGCTTACCTTCGGTCGACCCAGCACCATTCAAAGAGCTGTACAACAGGCCTCCTTATAGAGCAATTAGACACACACTTAGTGGAAGTAGATCGATGGCAAGGTGGGGCAGACATAAAGACACAGGACGACACAACACCTTCCCCTATGCTTCACTGAATAGGGAAGCAAGAATCTGGATGCGTATTGTCAACTCATGCCTTATTCCTGGGACTCAATACACTAAGATATCAAGAGATAGAGTGTGTTTGGTCTATGCTTTGATGACGAATGTCCCTATCAACTTTGGGGAAATCATTCGCTCTACCATGAGGAAGGCCAGACTCCACAAAAGGTCCCACTTCACGTTTGGAAATCTGTTGACAAAAATCTTGCGGAAGGAGGATATCGAAGAGGAACCAGCTGATCATAAACTCCCACACAATCCGAAGAAGGTTGACCTCACAAAGGTCAAAGATGCTGAATCAACACATGGCATCAACCTTACTACGGCAGAGAGACATGCTCGGGATGAAAGTTTCTCCCGCCATATGTACGGCATGATGAGGTTTACAATGATGAGTGGAGGTCGTGTTCCCACTGCTGCAGAGCTCCAACAGCTGGACCATGACTATCCAATGAATATTCATGCACGGGAGATGTGTGGAGTAGGTACATACTTTGAGGAACCTCTCGATGACGACGTGCCGCCCGATGATGATCAACGAATGCCAGACTCTGACGAGGAGGAGAACTCTAACGACGACTCTTATAATGATTCCGACGAAGGGGGTATGACCCCCGACATTGAGGAAGAGTCCGACTAACCAGGTTCCTCGTATTTATTTTCCACTGAGGGCAGTGTCCCGTTTAAGTGTGGGGTGGAGGTATCGTATGCTATACTTCTCTATCGCATCTATGTTTGTTTATTTTGTTGTTTTTTTGTTGTTTTTTTCGTGTTTTAGTTTTTTGTTTTTGTTGTTTTTTCTAGCTTCGCATGAAATTATTTTGATAGGCAGCATGAGATTATAACAAGAGTATGTGCTACAATTGTGACTACTGAGACGTTTAGGCTCTAGTTGTGACTCATTATGTGATATTATGTGGTTCAATTCCTTCACTTGTTGGGTCGAGAGTCTATATTACTTCCAAGCAAGTCGACCATGTGCCTTGTGTGTGTGAGATAATCGTATATTCTATGTGTGTGGCTGATGCCAGAACTTGCCTGGTATGTATGCAAAGCAAAAATAAGGAGTGTAAGTTTAGGATATGATTTAGGCATTTCTTTGGCAACCTATATTTGTTTACCTTCAGTTTTACCTACCCATGGACATCATCCTAGTTAAACCCTTTTGAGCCTTTAGCCTATTTTCTTTGACAACCTTGTATGTAAGCCTAATCCATTTTTTTTCAAGACCGTAATTTGATCCAAACTCCTAAGTGCTTTAAAGTGAAAAAGTCATGTGACAAAATAAGAGGAAATTGGGTGAGTATGATGCTGTAGAATGCATTGGTGCTTGAAATTGCTATGAAAAAGAAGTTCTATCATAAGAGGTATGTTATGAAAAGAAAAAGGAAGAAAAAACTGAAAAGTTAGTCATGTTTAAAATCGAAAAACAAAAGAGGAGAAAAAGGGTGGTAGAATAAATGAAAGAAAGGTTGTTAGAAATAAAAGTGTTAATGACACAATGTGATGTATTAAAGCGCTTAGGAACATAGTCACTATTTCTGGCAAAAATAGTCCTACCCGTCCCTTAGCCTACATTACAACCATCAAAAGACCTATTTGATTCTAAGCTTAGCATTCTGACATTTAGTGGAGCATTACACTAAGGGCAAGCCTATGGTCATCAGTTGCTGCATATGAATTCTTTGTGAGAGTGAGAGCAAGGACATTTTGATACCCATGTTTGAAAAATATGCTATACTTGTGAGTGATTATGGGTACTATAGTGTGAGACACACATGGTTGATAAGTTTTGGGTAGTTATATATGATTTCTTGTACCTTAACGTTTGCATGCGAGTTGATCACCATCACGAGTCTATGCGAGAGGTTAAATTGTTTCTACCTATGATCGGAAAACTACTCTTTGTTGATAATTGTTGTGCTTGTCTTGACGAATATTTTATGTTGTTGTTGTGAAACCCTAAGTTGATGTTTAGAGGGACATGATCTTTTGTTCGAGGACGAACAAAGCTTTAAGTGTGGGGTGTTGATGATAGGCGAATTTACACGCCTATATCAATATATTTTGCCCATATTTTAGCCTAGTTTTGAGAACAAAGTATATATTTCATGCACTTTTAGTCCTTTTTCCTGTAAATGAGCTAACGAACATGATTAGTAAAGTTTTAGGTATAAATGATGCAGAATTCAGCATTTTATGGCTTACTTGACGCAAAAGAAAGCTCATGAAGGAAGGGAAGGGAGTTTACACGCCTAAGGACCAAAACTGCTGCATGGAAAATCTGTCCCGGGCTAAAACAACATTTCTGAAGACTTTGGGGATTTGCAGTAACTTAGTTGGATTTGGACAATGATACATTAACCTAGTACAATTGGGTTATGTATTTCATTAGTTTATTTGGATTATGATAATGTTACATTAACCTAGTACAATTGGGTTAAGTATTACATTAGCCTAGTAGGATTTGGTTAGATATTTTATTTATCTAGTAGGATTAAGATATGGGTATTATAAATATCCTATCATGCTAGAGATTTTAGAGAAAAAGGAATTTGAAGGGGGGAGACCACAATACTTTCTTCCATCCCTCTCATCTTCCACTACAAACAATTCTACAACTCTTCTAATCTTTCCATTAATTCTATTTTTCTTCTTCTACTCTTCTATTCTTAAATTCCACAACAAGAGAATCGTTACTTTTCCTAGGAATTCACTCCTCACACCTACCACCTAAGCTACACGAAATTACTCAATCTTGTGGTATAACAACAATGTCAATCGTGATCTCCTTCGCATTCATGGGTAACTAAACTTCTCTGTTGGGGTTATGGAAGCCGTATGAGATACTATCTATTGCTGTGAGGTTGTGAGTTCGCGACACGTATACTGCTTATATCATTATTCTCTTCATCTTAATCTACATTCTTTGTGGTTGCAAACGCAAGAATACGCCAGTATAACAGTTAACTTGTTCGAAAGAAAGGTTATTTGTCTGGAAAAGAGATAATGTCAAGGTAGTAGGGTCACCCCCTAAAATTCCCTACTAAAAAGCTAGTGCCGTAACTGGACTAACCTCTTGGAGAATTCGTACCGTTAGACACGCTTTAAGCTCGAAAGAGTTAAAGTGAAATAATCCTCGAATAGGTCGAAAGACGCCTGGATTTACCATCGAATACAATTCTCTATAAGCAGTTGCATGTCAGAATTCTACACACTCATAGCCAATAGAGACGTATACCTCAGATGGTGGACATAACCCCAACGCCTCAATTCTCATTGTTTACAACTTACGTAACAATATTTCTCTTTTACTTTGCTATTTTCAGCTTTTATTTAATTGTTTTGGTGACACATTACAATCCCCCCTTTTTACGAGACTTGCACCAAAAGTTTAGTAATTTTGCTTACTTGTTGGCCAAGCTATTCCCTGTGGGATCGACACCCAACCCTGTTGGGTTCTATATTTGCTAACGACCGCTTTACACTCCTACGAGAGCTGTAGATTGAGCATTATCAGGTACCAGTATGGCAGACGTGCAATTCATAGGTCCAGCTGTCCAGCTCAATAATTGGGAAGTCACTCCACTCCCCGTCAGGAGGGAGTTTTGGTAGTCTATTTTGTTTCTCTTTCTGTTTATCCGAGTTATTTCAGGGTTGTTATTCGGACTTTAGTTTGTTTATGTTATGTTGGAGTCTGTGTTTAAACCCTTCTATCTTTAATGTAATGAAATACAATGTCCCTTTTGTTTTGTGTCTAATGTATTTTGTTTTCCTTTTCTTACACAGTTCTCTTTATGCTGATTCTAATGACATGACATGTATGCGGAATTTTCAGCCTGATTTTAAAATCCAAACTAATCAAGATGTAATGAAGCAGGATGGGGAATATTGATAACACTCAATCTACAACTCTCGTAGGAGTGTAAAGCGGTCGTTAGCAAATATAGAACCCAACCTGGGTTGGGTATCGATCCCACAGGGAATAGCTTGGTCAACAAGTAAGTAACGATTACTAGACTTTTAGTGCAAGTCTCGTAAGAAGGGGGGAATTGTATTGTGAAAGTAATGTAACCAAAATAAGAGAATAAAGCAGAAAATAGCAAAGTAAAAAAAAGAATGTTTAGTAGGTTGTGAAACAATGAGAATTGAGGAGTTGGGGTTATGTCCACCTTCTGAGTTATAAGTCTCTATTAACTATGAGTGTGCGGAATTCAGACATGCATGTGCTTATAGAGAATTGTATTCGATGGTAAATCCAGGCGTCTTTCGACCTATTCGAGGATTATTTCACTTTAACTCTTTCGAGCTTAAAGCGTGTCTAACGGTACGAATTCTCCAAGAGGTTAATCCAGTTACGGCACTAACTTTTTAATAGGGGATGGGACCCTACTACCTTGACATTATCTCTTTTCCAAACAGATAACCTTTCTTTCGAACAAGTTAAATGTTATACTGGCGTATTCTTGCGTTTGCAACCACAAAGAATTTAGATTAAGATGAAGAGAATAATGATATAAGCAACATACGTGTCACAAACTCACAAACTCACAACAATAGATAGTATCTCATTCGGCTTCCATAACCCCAACAGAGAAGTTTAGTTACCCATGAATGCGAAGGAAATCACAATTGACATTGTTGTTATACCACAATAAAGATTTCACGTTTGTAATGGTGTGGTAGGCGTTAGGCGTGAATCCCTTAGCAAAGTAACGTTTCTCTTGTTGTGAAATTTAAGAATAGATGAATAGAAGAAGAAAAATAGAATTGAATGTAAGAAGTAGAAGATGATAGATGGAGATTATCTAAAATCTCTAGCAAGATAGGGTATTTATAATACCCATATCCTATTCCTACTAAGCTAATGAAATGCTTAACCAAATCCTACTAAGCTAATGAAATACTTAACCCAATTGTACTAGGTTAATGTATCATTATCCTAATCCAAATAAGCTAATGAAATACTTAACCCAATTGTACTAGGTTAATGTATCATTATCCTAATAAATTACTGCTAGTCCCCAAAGTCTTCAGAAATGCTGTTTTAGCCCGGGACAGATTTTCCATGCGCCATCTTTAGTCCTTGGCGTCCAAGATTGGCTTTTCTCCTTTCGTGAAGCTTTCTTTGGCGTCAAGTTATCCATAAAATGCTGAATTCTGCATCATTGATACCTGAAACTTTGCTAATCATGTTCGTTAGCTCACTTACAGGAAAAAGGACTAAAAGTGCATGAAATATATAATTTGTTCTCAAAACTAGGCTAAAATATGGGCAAAATATAGTGCTATAGGCGTGTAAATTCGCCTATCATCAACACCCCACACTTAAAGCTTTGTTCGTCCTCGAACAAAATATCATGTCCTTCTAAACATCAACTTAGGGTTTCACAGCAACAACATAAAATATTCGTCAAGACAAGCACAACAATTATCAACAAAGAGTAGTTTTTCGATCATTAGTAGAAACAGTTTAACCTCTAGCATAGACTCGTGATGGTGGTCAACTCATATTCAAAGGTTAAGGCACAAAGAATCATACACGACTACCCAAAACTCATCAACCATGTGTGTCTCACAATATATTACCCATAATTACTCACAAGTATAGCATATTTTTCAAACATGGGTATCAAAATATCCTTGCTCCCGCTCTCACAAAGAATTCATATGAAGTAACTGATGACCATAGGCTTGCCCTTAGTGTAATGCTTCACTAAATGTCAGAATGCTAAGTTTAGAATCAAATAGGTCTTTTGATGGTTGTAATGTAGGCTAAGGGATGGGTATGACTATTTTGGCCAGAAATAGTGACTATGTTCCTAAGCGCTTTAATACATCACATTGTGTCATTAACACTTTTCTTTCTAACAACCTTTCTTTCATTTACTCTACCACCCTTTTTCTCCTCTTTTGTTTTTCGATTTTAAACATGACTAACTTTTCAGTTTTTCTTTTTCTTTTTCTTTTCATAACATACCTCTTATGATAGCACTTTTTTTTCATAGCAATTTCAAGCACCAATGCATTCTAAAGCATCATACTCACCCAATTTCCTCTTATTTTGTCACATGACTTTACACTTTAAAGCACTTAGGAATTTGGATCAAATTATGGTCTTGAAAAAAATGGATTAGGCTTACATATAAGGTTGTCAAAGAAAATAGGCTAAAGGCTCAAAAGGGTTAACTAGGATAATGTCCATGGGTAAGTAAAAATGAAGGTAAACAAATATAGGTTGCCAAAGAAATGCCTAAATCATCTCCTAAACTTACACTCCTTATTTTCGCTTTACATACATTCCAGGCAAGTTCTAGCATCAGCCACAAGCACAGAATATACTATTAGCTCACACACACAAGGCACATAGTCGACTTTATTGAGAGTAGTATAGACTCTTGTCCCAACAGGTGAAGGAATTGAACCACACAATATCACATAGTGAGTCACAATTAGAGCCTAAATGTCTCAATAGTCATGATTTTAGCACAAACTCTTGTCATAATCTCATGCTGCCTATCAAAATAATTTCATGTGAAGCTAAAAAAAAATAAAATTTACTACTAAAAAATCTTTAAAAAAAATGAAACAAAACAAAGCAAACAAACATAGATGCGAGTAGAGAAGTATAGCATGTAATACCACCACCCCACACTTAGTCGGGACACTGTCCTCAGTGGAAAATAAATACGAAGAACCTGGTCAGTCGGACTCCTCCTCAATGTCGGGGGTCATACCCCCTTCGTCGGAGTCGTCGTCATCAGAATTCTCCTCCATGTCGGAGTCTGGCATTCGTCGATCATCATCGGTCGGCACGTCGTCATCGAGAGGTTCCTCAAAGTATGTACCTACTCCACACATCTCCCGTGCATGAATATTCATTGGATAGTCATGGTCCAGCTGTTGGAGCTCTGCAGCAGTTGGAACACGACCTCCGCTCATCATTGTAAACCTCATCATGCCGTACATATGGCGGGAGAAACTCTCATCCCGAGCATATCACTCTGCCGTAGTAAGGTTGATGCCATGTGTTGATTCAGCATCTTTGACCTTTGTGAGGTCAACCTTCTTCGGATTGTGTGGGAGTTTATGATCAGCTGGTTCCTCTTCGATGTCTTCTTTCCTCAAGATTGCGGTCAACAGATTGCCAAAGCTGAAATGGGACCGCTTGTGTAGCCTAGCCTTCCGCATTGTAGATCGGATGATTACCCCAATGTTGATAGGGACATTCGTCATCAATGCGTATACCAAGCACACTCTATCTCTTGTTATTTTTGTGTATTGCGTCCCTGGAATGAGGCAAGAGTTGACCATGCGCAACTATATCCTTGCTTCCCTATTCAAAGAAGCATATGGAAAAGTGTTGTGTCGACCAGTGTCCTTGTGTCTACTCCAGCGTGCCATGGATCTTGTTCCACAGAGTGTGTGTCGAATATCTCTATAAGGAGGTCTGCTGTACAACTCTTTGAATGGTGCTGGATCGACTGAAGGCAAGCCAAGAAAGGAGTTGAAGAAATCCGCATTGAGTTGTAAAACTTGGCCTCGAATCTTGACTTCGCTGCCTGTGGTTTTCGGCGACCAGTTGGCATAAAATTCTCTTGTTAAATCAAGATTACATTCTCCCATGTCGCGGAAGATGAAATCCAGATTTAATGCCATGATCTTCGCCAACATGCGCGGCTCCTTCTTCGCTAGGCTTTCCTTGTTTATCAAGTCGACATGAACATATTTTCTTTCCTTGTTGTTCCTATACCATTCTTTGGCTTCCTCCTCAAGAACCCATTTTATTCCAAACATACGGCGTGGTAATTGCATTGAGGATGATTCTCCTTGCTCCTTGCAGCCTCTTTTCTTGCCCTTTTGGGAAGTGGTAGCCTTCTCCTTGCCTTGTGTCGCTTTGGGTGCCATTGTACCTGAGACTTGAAATAGAGTTCACGTTAGCACAATCTCAATGGATACAATCTATACATAAGCAGTAGGGGTACCACCCCACACTTAGTTTGTTGATACGAATTAGTGAAGTGAAAGTGGTCGATTACTTAGACTTCATCGACATACGTTGTAGGAGCTATATTCCAACAAGAAAATCAGAGATGTATCACTTCTTGCAACCTTTGCAATATTTTCATGTTAGATATATTGGGTTAAGATGTTAGGGATTACATCATGGTATTGTTTCTATCAATAATCACAACCTCCTATGTCGGTAGGCAACTATAAGTCTTATTCCGATGAACGGGACATTCTAACATGTAAGCATTCTAGTGACAAGATATGCAATGTTCATGACTATAGCAATTCCGCAAGTAGTATAACACTGCATCAAAATCAATATTCAAGTCGGAAACAAGTTAAGAGTATCCTAACGTACATGTTCACTCACTTGGTTTTGTATCAACAATTCAAACACATTAACATCACCAATATTTCTTCAAGATGTAGCAATTCATAATAGACATAGCAACGTAGCACTTACGAAAAATAGATGAAGAACAAAAGAGTACTTACGTGATTGAAGCCTTTGGAGATGTTCTTGTGAAGTGGGAGAGCAAAAAGAAAAGTTTTGAGATGATTTGGAGAGTATGTGCGGCGCCTAGGTCAAGTTTTCAATGTGTTTATGTTTCAAGACTAAGTCTCCTTTATATAGGAAAAGAATGGGTCGGGTTTTGACCCATTTAAAATCGGTTTTGGAGACAAAAAGTGACCATAGGCGGCGCCTAATGGAAAGCCTATGGTGATCATAGGCGGCGCCTAGTGCAATGACTTTAGTGACCATAGGCGGCGCCTAGTGCATGGCATATGAGATTCAGAGACCAAATGCTTTAGCATAGGCGGCGCCTATGCTATGGCATACTTGAGCATGGGCGGCGCCTATGCTATAGCACACTAGATTCCGAGACCTTGGGCTATAGTATAGGCCATGCCTTGTTCGTGGCCTAGTTTTACCTAGGCCTAGCCTTGCTCGATGCCTATTTTGTCATGAGCAATGCTCAATCCATAGATTTATGCATCTTAATTCCTAACTTACCACCTTTACCATGCCATACGTCCAAATCGCATCTGAAATCGATCTCCTCGTTTTATATCTCTTGCACCTACATTTGCTCAAAACCCATGAAAACGATTAGTACGATGGGTTGCCTCCCATCAAGCGCCTTAGTTTTGGTCGTGGCATGACTCTTATTTTTGATTTTTTTTTATTTATCAAAAATGAAACACGTACTAGAATGAGAGAAAAAAACAAAAAAATGTAAAACTATAAACGATAAACGATAAACGATAAACGATGGGTTGCCTCCCATCTAGCGCCTTATTTATTGTCGTGGCTCGACATAGTTACCTCGAGTACTTAGACTTCATCGAGATAAGTGATGGCCATGAAGTTTATTGAATCAAGAGGACCAATATAAGGTTTCACACGTTGGCCATTCACTTTGAAGACAACACCATTATTATCTTCCAATTCAACTACTCCAGACGAGTAGACTTGGATAACTTTGTATGGACCAGACCACTTGGACTTTAACTTACCTGGGAATAGTTTCAATCTGGAGTTGAAGAGAAGTACCATATCATCCTTTTGAAAGTTTCGACGAACAATCCGCTGATCATGATACTTTTTCATCCGCTCCTTGTATAGGTCTGATCTTTCATAAGCATGTAGACGGAATTCATCCATCTCGTTCAGTTGCTCCATCCTCAGCTTCATTGCATCATCCCAATTCAAATTCAATCGCTTCAGCGCCCACAATGCCTTGTGCTCGAGCTCAATGGGTAAGTGACAAGCCTTCCCATAAACTAGTTGATAAGGCGACATGCCAATTGGCGTTTTGAATGCAGTCCTGTACGCCCATAGTGCATCGTCCAGCTTTCGAGACCAATCCTTCCTATTAGCATTTACCGTCTTCGCAAGGATTTGCTTGATCTCTTGATTGGAAACCTCTACCTGTCCACTAGTTTGTGGGTGATAAGGCATGGCTACCTTATGTTGCTTGACACCATATTTTGCCAACACGGATTTGAATAGCTTGTTGCAAAAGTGAGATCCTCCATCGCTTATGCTAGTACGTGGTACTCCAAAGCGAGAGAAGATATTCCTCTTCAAGAACGCTACAACACGCTTTCCCTCATTGTCGGCCAACGCTACAGCTTCAACCCATTTTGAGACATAATCCACAGCAACTAAGATGTACTTCATTCCGAATGAATTTACGAATGGACCCATGAAATCAATACCCCATACGTCAAAGAGCTCTACTTCAAGGATTTTCGACATGGGCATCTCATGGTGTTTTGAAATAGCATCTTGTCGCTGACATTGGTCGCGTATTCTAACAAAGTCGTAGGCATCTCTAAATATCGAAGGCCAATAGTATCCGCTTTGCAATACCTTTCTTGCTGTCCGATTACCTGCGTGATGTCCCCCCACTTGGGAAGTGTAGAATGCTTCCAATATATTTGGCACCTCTTCATGGGATATACATCGTCGGATAACACCATCCGCTCATCATCGAAACAAATATGGCTCATCCCAAAAGTAGTGTTGTACATCATGCATAAACTTCCTCTTTTAGTGGTAAGATAAATTTGCAGGTATCATATTACTCACCACAAAGTTTGCAAAGTCGGCATACCATGGTAACTCTTCTATTATCGTGGCTAAGATCTCCTCATCAGGGAATGCATCATCAATGTCGATTTCAGGTTGCGCCACATGCTCGTTTTCGAGTCTAGAGAGATGGTCGGCCACTTGGTTCTCACAACCTTTTCTATCTTTAACTTCGAAATCAAACTCTTGCAGCAGCAATACCCATCGAATTAGTCTTGGTTTTGCATCCTTCTTTGTCATTAGATACCTAAGAGCTGCATGGTCTGTATGTGCGATCACCTTAGTACCCAATAGGTAAGCACGAAACTTCTCAAACGCATACACAACCGCTAAGAGCTCTTGTTCAGTAACAGTGTTGTTCCTTTGGGCTTCATTTAGGACCTTACTCACATAGTAGATAGGATGAAATAGCTTCTCCTTTCTCTGACCAAGTACAGCACCAACGGCTACACCACTAGCATCACACATGACTTCGAACGGGAGAGACCAATCTGGTGCTACCATGATAGAGGCTTCAATGAGTTTTCCTTTGAGGCATTCGAATGCCTTCAAGCAATCGTAATTGAAGTCAAACTTCGCATATTTCTCCAAGAGTTTGCACAATGGACTAGCAATTTTGGAGAAGTCTTTGATGAACTGACGATAGAAACCTGCATGGCCGAGAAAACTACGAACACCCTTCACCGAAATTGGAGGCGGTAGCTTCTCAATGACTTCAATTTTCGCTCGATCAACCTCAATTCCTCTTTCGGAGATTTTGTTCCCAAGAACAATACCTTCTTTTACCATGAAGTGGCACTTTTCCCAATTCAGCACTAGGTTGAATTCTACACATCTTTGCAACGCCATACTTAGGTTTGTCAAGCACACTTCAAAAGTCTCACCAACAACTAAAAAATCGTCCATGAATACCTCCAAAGTGTCTTCAACCATATCAGAAAAAATGGACATCATACAGCGTTGAAAGGTGGCTGGTGTGTTACATAGCCCGAATGGCATACGCTTGAAGGCAAACGTACCATATGGGCATGTAAACGTTGTCTTCTCTTGGTCTTCGGGAGCAATACAAATCTGATTGTAGCCTGAATAACCGTTTATGAAACAAAACCATCCTTTCCCCGCTAATCGATCTAGCATTTGGTCCATAAATGGCATTGAAAAGTGATCATTGAGCGTCCAAGAATTCAGCTTCCGGTAATCCATGCATACTCTCCATCCAGTGACGGGTCTGAGTGGAATAAGTTCATTTTTCTCATTTGCGACCACCGTTATGCCTCCTTTCTTGGGAACACATTGTACCGGGCTTACCCATGTACTATCAGAGATTGGATACACAACCCCTACGCCTAACCACTTGATAATTTCTTTCTTCACCACTTCTTGCATAGGTGGGTTTAGACGTCTTTGATGCTCAATGGTTGGTTTGCAATTTTCTTCAAGCTGAATCTTGTGAGTACAAATCCCAGGTGGAATACCAATAATATCCGCAATGGTCCATCCAATGGCTCTAATATACTTCCGTAGAATAGCAATAAGAGCTGCAACTTGTTGCTCACCCAAATCTGCTGCCACAATGACTGGAAGTGTGCTTCCGCTTCCTAAGAATGCATACTTTAAATGACTTGGCAGCTCTTTCAATTCTAACGTGGGTGGCTCTTCAATAGATGGCTTAGCTGGTGGTGTGGGTCGATTTTTGAGATCAAGGTCCAGATTATTGGGAGCATAGCGATATGTTCCTAATCCTGATAGAGCACAAATAGCTTCTTTGCAATTTTCAGCATCCTTACTCTCTCCATTTATGAGCATAACTGCCAAAGGGTCAGCAATAATTTGCTCTTCTTTAAGTAATTCTTTTGGATCATCAAAGAAAACATCATCCACCGAAAATACACTCGGATCTTTGGGTTGCTTCATTGATTTGCAAACATCAAAGCGAACCACTTCGTCATTTATTCAGAATGAAAGCTCATTAGCTCTCAAATCAATGAGCACACTTCCTGTAGCAAGGAAAAGGCGTCCCAAGATTATGGGAACCTCTGAGTCTGCTTCACAATCCAAAATCACAAAGTCTGCTGGAAAGATGAATGAAGAAACCTTTACCAAGACATCACATAGGATATCAACAGGTCGTTTTACCGACCTATCTGCCATGACGAGCCTCATATTGGTTGGAGTAGGACCACCCAACCCCAACTTTTTATAGATAGATAATGGCATCAAATTGATGCTGGCCCCTAAATCACATAATGCTTTGGCAAAATTCAAAGATCCAACGGTGCAAGGAATAGTGAAAGTTCCGGGGTCAGCCTTCTTCTGAGCTATTGATCGGGTAGCGATTGCGCTGCAGTGATGGACATCATCTTTCAACTCATAACTTGCTGTCCGCTTCTTTGTCAAAAGATCCTTCATAAATTTCTCATACCCAGGCATTTGTTCAAGTGCTTCCACCAATGGAATATTAATGGTCAGCTGCTTTAACATAGTCATGAATTTGCTGAACTTCGTATCATCCGCCACCTTCTTCAATCTTTGGGGAAAAGGTGGTGGTGGGTATGGAATTGTTCTCTCCACGGCTTTCTTCTCCTCTTGCTTCTGTTTTTCAGCTTTTCCAGGCTGCACGTCGTGAGGAGTGACGTTAAGGATGGTAAGATCGGCTGCTGAGGCATCTTCCCCTTTCGCTTTATCATCAATTTCCGCTTCTTCGTCAACCACTTGCTTGCCTTTTTCTGAAGTTTCCAGCACCTTACCACTTCGGGTAGTGATGGCCATGCATGACCCATCATTCCTTGGGTTTTGCACAGTATCGCTTGGTAACGTGCCAGCCTTTCTTTGATTGAGTGCTGCTGAAAGTTGGCTCAATTGCTGCTCTATTTGCTTGATTGAAGTGGAATGAGAATCAACTAGTTGTTTCATGGAGGTCAAATCATTAATTACCTCAGTAACTCCCGCGCTCGTTGCTTCCACTCCTTTCAATAATTTAGCCATCATGTCTTCCATACTTCCAGAATTAGATGTGGTGGTATCACGTCTACCAGGGGGAACGTACAAACCACTCTTTTCATTGTTTTTCTTCCAACTACCTTGGTCTTTGCTTCCAGATTTATCATAATAGTTCCGACCTTGGTTTCCTTGGGTATTACCTCGGAAACCCCCTGATTGTTTAAGTAGTTGGCTTCTTCTTCCGAATCAGATTCGTCTCTTCCTTTTGACGCAATAGCTTTCACTTTTTCGGTCTTCCCTGATAATAAATGCTTTGTAAGAAGATCCACTTGTGTTTTGATGTGCGCCATATCTTGATCACGTTCTTCTTGTCTTCTTCTTTGGTCTGCAGTCATGCCAATAGATAAAGTGGGGCTTGCTACCTCAGAATCCCTGGTATGCCAAGCTCTACTTTGTTTCATCATACGATCTAGCATATTGCTTGCTTGACCAAAGGTGAGATCCATAAAGGATCCTCCAGCCGCATTATCCACCACTGGTTTAGTTATTGAATTCAGGGCTCTATATAATATCTCCATTAGGTGAACATTAGTCATATGATGGTTTGGGCACCTCGCTAGCTTTGTCTTGAACCTCTCCCATGTTTCATGAAGAGCTTCAGTGGGAAGCTGACAAAAGTTGCTGATTTCATCTCTTAATTGTGCTCTTTTGGATGGCGAAAAGAATCTTTCTAGGAAAGCGTCTCTCAATTGCCTCCAATTTGTAATAGAATCAGGAGTCAGCCCATTCAACCATAGAGTTGCCTCCCCAGACAGAGACAATGGAAATAGACGTAATCGAATTGCATTCTGACCAACACCAGGATTGTCAAATGACTTGCATGTAGAAATAAAGTTGATGAGATGCATATTCGGATCATCGCCTGCTAGTCCACCAAATAATCCCTTGAGTTGCAATAACTGAATCATGGTGCTTGTGATGTTGAACTTGGCTCCGGGTGTTAATGGTGGGGGAATAATAGCTCCTATGGCTCCGGCTCCATCAAGATCATCATCATCATCGTCGAAAGCTGGTTGCATGGGTTGGCGTTCAGGCCTAAACCTAGCTTGACGATCTCTTCTGTTGGCAGGTGTTGCGATCTCAGTGGCATGCCTAGGGTTTAGTAGCTCGTCATCACCTAGATCTTCATCGTCAGGATTTTTTGCTCGCCCAGGGTTATCAATATTCTATTGATGCACTTGAGCGGTGGCTAGTGCAGCTAGTCTCGCCTGTTCCTGTTGAGCAGCCATCCTTTCAATTGCGTGTTGTGCCTCCATTCTGCGAATACGTTGTGGTTCAGGATTGATAGGTAATAATGGTTGACCAGAACTTCGGGTATGGGGCATGCACTGAATAAAAACCTGCAGTAAACAAAAACAAAAACTAAAAGTAAAAGTACGAGAATCTTTGACCAAAGGGTCTAGTAATTATTACGAACTTAATTGACACTTGTATTCCCCGACAACGGCGCCAATTTTTGATAACGCTCAATCTACATCTCTCGTAGGAGTGTAAAGCGGTCGTTAGCAAATATAGAACCCAACCTGGGTTGGGTATCGATCCCACAGGGAATAGCTTGGTCAACAAGTAAGTAACGATTACTAGACTTTTAGTGCAAGTCTCATAAGAAGGGGGGAATTGTATTGTGAAAGTAATGTAACCAAAATAAGAGAATAAAGCAGAAAATAGCAAAGTAAAAAAAAGAATGTTTAGTAGGTTGTGAAACAATGAGAATTGAGGAGTTGGGGTTATGTCCACCTTCTGAGTTATACGTCTCTATTGACTATGAGTGTGCGGAATTCAGACATGCATGTGCTTATAGAGAATTGTATTCGATGGTAAATCCAGGCGTCTTTCGACCTATTCGAGGATTATTTCACTTTAACTCTTTCGAGCTTAAAGCGTGTCTAACGGTACGAATTCTCCAAGAGGTTAATCCAGTTACGGCACTAACTTTTTAATAGGGGATGGGACCCTACTACCTTGACATTATCTCTTTTCCAGACAGATAACCTTTCTTTCGAATAAGTTAAATGTTATACTGGCGTATTCTTGCATTTGCAACCACAAAGAATTTAGATTAAGATGAAGAGAATAATGATATAAGCAACATACGTGTCACAAACTCACAAACTCACAGCAATAGATAGTATCTCATTCGGCTTCCATAACCCCAACAGAGAAGTTTAGTTACCCATGAATGCGAAGGAAATCACAATTGACATTGTTGTTATACCACAATAAAGATTTCACGTTTGTAATGGTGTGGTAGGCGTTAGGCGTGAATCCCTTAGCAAAGTAACGTTTCTCTTGTTGTGGAATTTAAGAATAGACGAATAGAAGAAGAAAAATAGAATTGAATGTAAGAAGTAGAAGATGATAGATGGAGATTATCTAAAATCTCTAGCAAGATAGGGTATTTATAATACCCATATCCTATTCCTACTAAGCTAATGAAATGCTTAACCAAATCCTACTAAGCTAATGAAATACTTAACCCAATTGTACTAGGTTAATGTATCATTATCCTAATCCTAATAAGCTAATGAAATACTTAACCCAATTGTACTAGGTTAATGTATCATTATCCTAATCCTAATAAATTACTGCTAGTCCCCAAAGTCTTCAGAAATGCTGTTTTAGCCCGGGACAGATTTTCCATGCGCCATCTTTAGTCCTTGGCGTCCAAGATTGGCTTTTCTCCTTTAGTGAAGCTTTTTTTGGCGTCAAGTTATCCATAAAATGCTGAATTCTACATCATTTATACCTGAAACTTTGCTAATCATGTTCGTTAGCTCACTTACAGGAAAAAGGACTAAAAGTGCATGAAATATATAATTTGTTCTCAAAACTAGGCTAAAATATGGGCAAAATATAGTGCTATAGGCGTGTAAATTCGCCTATCATCAAATATGATGAAGAACAAGCACTAGAAGAAATAAGCAAAGAGTTGGAACAGTTTGAAGACAAACCGAATCCTAATTTGAATGAAACTGAGTCAATAAATCTAGGGGATCAAGAAGATGTTAGGGAAACTAAAATCAGTGTACATGCTTTGCCACAGATAAAAGAGGGAATGATTCTAGCATTGATTGATTATAAGGACGTTTTTGCATGGTCTTATGATGATATGCCCGGTTTAAGCACTGAATTAGTGGTTCACAAGTTGCCAATTGATCCCGCGTTCCCCTCTGTCAAACAGAAGTTGAGGAAGTTTAAAACCGATGTGAGTCTTAAAATCAAAGAGGAAATCATGAAACAACTTAAAGCCAAAGTAATTCGAGTGTCTCGTTATCCCATGTGGTTATCCAATGTTGTTCCCGTACCAAAGAAAGATGGCAAAATTCGAGTGTGTGTTGATTACCGCGAGTTGAACAGAGCAAGTCCAAAAGATGATTTTCCGCTGCCCAACATCCACATTTTGTTAGACAACTGTGCTAAACATGAGGTTGCCTCTTTTGTGGATTGCTATGCCAGATATCACCAGATCATTATGGAGGATGAAGACGCGGAGAAGACGTCTTTTATCACACCATGGGGAACTTATTGTTATCGAGTGATGCCGTTCGGTTTGAAGAATGCTGGAGCAACATACATGAGAGCCATGACCACTATGTTTCATGACATGATGCATAAGGAGATTGAGGTCTACGTGGATGATGTGATTATTAAGTCAAAAAGTCAGGTCAACCATGTTAAAGATTTAAGAAAGTTCTTTGAGAGGCTTCGCAGGTATAATCTCAAACTAAACCTGGCCAAATGTGTATTTGGAGTTCCATCTGGAAAGTTGTTAGGGTTTGTAGTCAGCCGTCGGGGAATTGAATTGGATCCCTCAAAGATCAAAGCTATTCAGGATTTACCCCCGCCCAAGAATAGAACGGAGGTGATGAGTTTGCTTGGTAGACTGAACTACATTAGCAGGTTTATTGCTCAACTCACAACCACTTGTGAGCCCATATTCAAGTTACTGAAAAAGAGTGTTGCGGTAAAATAGACTGAAGAATGTCAGGAAGCGTTCGATCGAATCAAAAGATATTTGTCAAATCCACCCGTGTTGGTACCCCCGGAGTCTGGTAGGCCTTTGATCTTGTATTTATCAGTCATGGACAATTCTTTTGGTTGTGTCTTGGGTCAACATGATGTTACAGGCAAAAAGGAGCAGGCTATTTATTATCTTAGCAAGAAGTTCACCGTATATGAGGCCAGGTATACTCTTCTTTAAAGGACGTGTTGTGCCCTAACCTGGGTAACGCAAAAGTTGAAGTATTATCTATCATCCTATACTACTTATCTCATTTCCCGCATGGATCCTTTAAAGTATATCTTTCAGAAGCCTATGCCAACGGGTCGATTGACAAAGTGGCAAATATTGCTTACCGAGTTCGACATTGTATATGTGACTCAAACCGCCATGAAAGCCCAAGCCTTGGCAGATCATCTTGCTGAGAATCCCATCGATGAAGAGTACGAGTCGTTAAAGACATATTTTCCTGATGAAGAAGTGTCATGTGCCGATGAAGTTGTTATAGAGGTTGATCCAGGTTGGAGGTTATTTTTTGATGGAGCTGTCAATATGAAAGGAGTCGGAATAGGTGCGGTTCTTATCTCTGAATCGGGACAATATTTCCCGGTGACCGCACAACTTCGATTCTACTGTACTAATAATATGGCAGAGTATGAAGCCTGCATTCTTGGTTTGAGGTTAGCTGTCGATATGGGAGTCCAGGAATTATTAGTGTTGGGAGATTCATATTTGCTCGTCCATCAAATTCAAGGCGATTGGGAGACGCGAGATTTGAAGCTCATCCCGTATCGACAATGCTTGCAGGAGCTATGTCAACGGTTTGTGTCGGTAAGATTTAGGCATATTCCAAGGATTCGTAATGAAATTGCTGATGCTTTAGCCACTCTATCTTCAATGCTCCAATATCCTGACAAAGCCTACATCGATCCAGTGCATATACAGAGTCATGATCAGCACGCTTACTGTAGTGCGGTTGAAGAAGAGCTCGATGGAGAACCTTGGTTTTTGGATATCAAGCGGTACATTCAGTCAAGAGAATACCCAGCATATTCCACCAACGATCAAAAGAGGACTATTAGGCGTTTGGCTAGTGGATTTTTCTTAAGTGGGGGAATCTTGTATAAGAGGACCCCAGATCTGGGACTTTTAAGGTGTGTAGATGCAAAAGAAGCCTCGGCAATCATGGTTGAAATACACTCTGGAGTATGCGGGTCGCATATGAACGGTCACGTCTTGTCAAAGAAGATTCTTCGAGCAGGTTATTACTGGCTTACTATGGAGAGAGATTCTATTCAGTTTGTTCGAAAGTGTCATCAATGTTAGGTGCACGGCGATCTGATACGTTCTCCTCCTGTTGAGTTGCATGCAATGGCCGCTCCATGGCCGTTCGTGGCTTGGGGAATGGATGTGATTGGATCGATTGAGCCGAAGGCATCAAATGGACATAGATTCATTTTGGTAGCCATTGACTACTTCACAAAGTGGGTGAAAGCAGTAACTTTCAATTCAGTGACAAAGAAGGCTGTGGTAGATTTTGTTCATGCCAATATCATTTGTAAATTTGGAATTCCTAAGAAGATCATTACAGACAATGCTGCCAATCTCAATAGTCGTTTGATGCAAGAAGTGTGTCAACAGTTTAAGATCGCACATTGAAATTCCACTCCATATCGTCCAAAGGCCAATGGTGCTGTAGAAGCCGCCAATAAAAATATAAAAAAGATACTGCGAAAAATGGTACAAGGTTCTAGACAGTGGCATGAAAAGTTGTCGTTCGCATTGCTAGGTTATCGCACCACTGTTCGCACTTCAACAGGGGCAACTCCATATTTATTAGTGTATGGGACAGAAGCAGTCATCCCTGCAGAAGTTGAAATTCCTTCTCTTCGAGTCATTGTAGAAGCAGAGATTGATGATGACGAATGGGTAAAAACCCGACTGGAACATTTGAGTCTGATCGAGAAAAAAAGGCTAACGTCCGTGTGTCATGGCCAGTTGTATCAGAGGAGGATGGCTCGTGCGTATAACAAAAAGGTCTGTCCCAGGAATTTTGAAGTTGGTCAGTTGGTATTGAGACGTATCCTTCCTCACCAGGTTGAAGTGAAAGGCAAGTTCTCACCTAACTGGCAAGGTCCCTTCGTTGTGAAGAAAGTGTTGCCCAATGGAGCCTTATATTTGACAGATATTGAAGGCAAAATGGCAGAAATGACTATCAATGCTGATGCGGTCAAAAGATACTCTGTATGATATTTGATCCTTTGTTTGATTTTATTGCATGTTTAGTACTTGCATTTTTGAAGATTGATATAATGAAGACATTTTATTCTTCTATCCAAACATTGTGCCATCCTTTGTTTACCCATTTGAGCCTCGTTTATTTTTCTTTCACATCCCTCTTTTGGAATCAAAATAGAGTCAAAGATAAATGCCAAGAAAATAAGAATAAAAGAAAGAGTTCAAAAATAAAAGAAAAAAAATCAAATCAAAACAAAGAACAAGCTGATGGAACTACGTGCGACCTGATTCTCCTCTCTCGGGAGTGAGATACGTAGGCTTCCCTATTTCGGGCTCGGTCCAACCAAATAAAGATTTAAGATTCACCCAGTCAACAAAACTGGGGCATGAGTTAATGCATTGTTTGAGTCGATTCCAAAAGTTGTAAGTCCCACCCCCACTTCAAGTATCGTTTGAGCCTCTTACCATCTTTTCTAACCTTGACCAAAAGCCAAGCTACAACCAAAGAAAGTCCTTCAGATCAATTTTTGATAGTGTTAAGGCTAAGCATGCAATGGATATAATGATACATTGCGAAGTACCGCTTGTCTTCCTCAGCATAAGAAATCAGGAAAGAATTACAAAAATGAGAGAGTCTTATTGGTGAAAACCTTTGCAGGCACCATAAGGCGATGGTGAGTTGAGAGAAATAAAAATGAGAGAGTCTTATTGTTGAAAACCCTCACAGGCACCGTAAGGCGATGGAGAGTTCAAGAGAAAAGCGAAAAGTGAGAAGAAAGAGATTTGTTGGCAAAAGTATTTTAAGATGTCATCAATCGAATGTGATGTATGAGTCCAATGGATTTGAAGAAGAGGCTCAGTGGCAAAAGGCACGAACTCAACAACAGATGGGGAGTTTGGATAGGAAGATCAGGCAGCTCAATCCAAAATGCATGTCATACTCATTAGAGTTGGTTGTCGTATTTAGATAAGTTTTCTTTTTGAATATGGGACATTGCCCTTTTCTTTCATTTACATATTCATGTTTTTGTCTTTTCTTATGTTATTTATCAAAACAAGAGTCACCATCATTTCTTTACATTTTTTTTGTCAAGTCTGTGTCAAAACAAGCGAGAAAGGATTTCAAAATTTACTACCAGTCTTTCCAATTATATGAGGAAAAGCCAAGGAACAGCACAGGAAAGAAATATGACCGTAATTCAACATGAAGAAAAGGAAGTCTATCAACCGACAGGCTATTGGATTCGTGGAAGTATTTCAGATTTAGGAAAAGAGTGCACCTCAAGGGTATGGTAAAAATGGAAACCCATTGTTTGAGTCAGAACTCATTTCCCTCAATCTGGATCTTGGTCAATGATGCGGCAAGATACGACAAGTGTTAGCAATTTGGAACAAAGATGAAAGGAACGAGTGCTGGGCAGATACCTGAGAAGCCAAGATCTGCAAGCCACCACTAAGTTTTTAACTGAAAAATTTTCTTTGTTGAAATAGGGTCAAATTCGTTTCACTTGATTCAGCTACCATTGGAAATGCATATCCAGGAATTTACTTTATGTTCAGGACCCTCCTGGAAAATGGGAATTTACTTTCAGTTCAGGACCCTCCTGAAAAATGGGAATTTACTTTATGTTTAGGACCCTCCTGAAAAATGGGATTTTACTTTCTGTTCAGGACCCTCCTGAAAAATGGGAATTTACTTTATGTTCAGGACCCTCCTGAAAAATGGGATTTTACTTTATGTTCAGGATCCTCCTGAAAAATGGGAATTTACTTTCAGTTCAGGACCCTCCAGAAAAATGGGAATTTACTTTCTGTTCAGGACCCTCCTGAAAAATGGGATTTTACTTTCTGTTCAGGACCCTCCTGAAAAATGGGATTTTACTTTCTATTCAGGACCCTCCTGAAAAATGGGATTTTACTTTATGTTCAGGACCCTCCTGAAAAATGGGATTTTACTTTATGATTCAGGACCCTCCTGAAAAATGGGAATTTACTTTATGTCCAGAACCCTTCTGAAAAACGGGAATTTACTTTCAGTTCAGGACCCTCCTGAAAAAATGGGATTTTACTTTCAGTTCAGGACCCTCCTAAAAAATGGGATTTTACTTCAGTTCAGGACCCTCCTAAAAAATGGGATTTTACTTTTGTTCAGGACCCTCCTGAAAAATGGGATTTTACTTTCAGTTCAGGACCCTCCTAAAAAATGGGACTTTACTTTCTGTTCAGGACCCTCCTAAAAAATGGGATTTTACTTCTGTTCAGGACCCTCCTGAAAAATGGGATTTTACTTTCTGTTCAGTGATTTTACTTTATGTTCAGGACCCTCCTGAAAAATGGGAATTTACTTTCAATTCAGGACCCTCCTGAAAAATGGGATTTCACCTTCTGTTCAGGGCCCTCCTGGAAAATGGGACAATGCTTTCAAAAATGAAATACTAATTATTTATAATTCTTGTTTGGGATAATTTTCGTTCTAGTTTTAATTTTGAGTTTCAGGAGTCCGCCTGAAGAACAAGGTGATGAAATAGCAAGGCAGGTGCCCGCTTGAAGAACAGGGTGATGAAATAGCAAGGTAAAACAGGGTGATGAAATAGCAAGGCAGGAGCCCGCCTGAAGAACAGGGTGATGAAATAGTAAGTTCGGAGCCTACCGGGAGAACAGAGTGAAGAAAATGAAAAGTCAAGCAACAAAGTGATGAAATAGCAAGTCAGGAGTCCGCCTGGAGAATAGGGTGAAGAAACAAAAGAGTCAAGCAACAAAGTGAAGCAATTGAAAGCCAAGCAAACAAGGTGAAAGAAATTGCAAGTCAGGAGCTTGCCTGAAGAATAGGGTGATGAAAGAGCCGCAGACCAGAACCTCGACGGAACCTCACTCGACTCTCCAACTCGGTATAGTCCATCTCCGTCCAATCCTTGGAGATACTTATCACTTGATCCCTTCATAACTTGGGTGGGTAGGCTTTCCTAATTCAAGACCCGGTAGTCCTTCTTTCTCCTGTTTCTTTCTTTGAATAATGGTCGGGACAAAATTCTATCTCGCTGTCTACTTCTTTGCCTGAAAACACTTCATGTTTACATTCAAAGGGGGCATGATGTAGACACCTAATTTCGTCCCTCCCCGATATCGTTCTTACCTATTGTTTATCCTATCCTACCGTGTACCCTCACCCGTGTGATAATCCCTCCACAAAATGACAAAAAAAACTAACCCTATCTTATCCTAACCACCCACCCAATAAAAAAGATAACACCTCACCACTACCCCCTAACCCACGTTACCCCACCCCCTCTCTTTTTCCTGTCAACAAAGAAAAGACTCAACACAATATATATCACACATACTCTCACAATAGAAGGGGGGAGCAACCCAAAACAAAAAGGAGCAGCCCATCTCTTTTCACTTTCTCTCTCTTCTCTCCCTCTCTTTATCTCTCCAAAACTAACAAAACACCATATCCTCCGGTGATAGTGCCACAGCTGTCACGTCGTCGGCCTCCCTTCCTTCTCTCATCTCCCTCTCTCTCTCCCTCGACCTCCACGCCTCCGCCGCCGACGAGCCGAGATGATCCGATCTGCATCGTCTTCAACCACCGCACCACCAGTCGACGGAAACAGCCACCGCAATAACAACCACTATTCCCCCAATTCTTTGAACCAGTGACGAAAATAAGCCAAAATCGACTATGTTGAGCTTATCTGGGCAAAGCTTCGCCAGAAAATAATGCAAAAAATGGGTACGGGCTTTTCCCCATTCGTGATTCTGTTACTGGTTTGAAAAAAAGTAGTGAAATCCCGAGGCTGGGTTGATTCAGATTAAGGTTGGTTGAGGTTTGTTGGTTCGAATCTGGCGAAGTCATCCGGAAATCGGTCGAAACAGTAGCTAGGAGGTGCGAAATAGGTTCGGGTTTATCGTCGTTGTTGGTTGGAAAACCCGGTTAGTCGACGTTCGGGTTGGGCTCCGTCTTTCGATTGTGAAATTTAACGCACAAAAGTTCATTTGAAGTTTAGACTCACCAAAATCCCTGTGCTTTCATTGAATTTCGGTCAGATTCTGAGTTGTTTCTGTCTGTTTACGCGATTTTGAGCTAATCGTAACTTGAGCATTATTATTTCTTGTTCCAATTTTCTACGCCGAGTTCGGATTCGGAAAGATTCGTGATTTAGGTTCTCCGTTCGAGTATTTTGGTCTTCGGATTTCTTTATTATCGACAAGGATCGGTTTCATTAAGGTCCATATCTTCTACCGATCTTTACTTTATTGATGTTGTGGGTGTGGATGATTTTATTGGTTGCGTGTTTAATTTGAATCTTTGTTGTTTGTGTTGTGTTTGATGTTGGTTTCGGATTATAAGATGTGATTGGAAAATCGAAGCATGCACTAATCATGGGTTTAAAGGGAATTCGGGGCGCGAGTTAAAAATTGTTAAAGTGAGTTAGGAATAATTTTGATTTGATTCGTCGTTATTGTTACTTTCACGTCTAATTATCAATTTCGTAATAGTATCATGGTAAGTCAGGTGGGTAGGCAATCGTAGGTTCGGGTAGGCAAGTTTAGGATTGGTGTAGTGTTGGAATGATTGGAATATTTGTTGAATGTCTTGTTTATCGTGTTTGGAAAACGTATTTATTTAATCGGGGAATGCCCCGAGGTAATTTGTATTTACTCACCGGGGAATGCCCCAAAGAATCTTGTACGCTAAGGATGTTCGTGATCAAGGCCCGAGGCATAGGGTAAAGCATGGTTTAGGACTAGTGTAGGTTATTTCAGTATTTTTATTTTGGGTTGTAATAATTGGACTGGACTTTACATTTTTGTTTTGTTCTGTTATTGTTTGATTATTTTGTGCGCTTTTTGTGTGGTTTGTACATTTCGTAATGCCAAAATAGTTTATACACTCTACCCAAGCGACCATGGTTGAACCACGGGATCGAGGGGTGCCTAACACCTTCCCCTCGATCAACAGAATTCCTTAGCCGGAATCTCTGTGCGCAGACCGGTTTAAGAGTCAAATGATTTCGAAAAGGATTTTTCAAAGGTGACTTGGCACACCGGATTATGCCAAGTGGCGACTTTGAATAAAAAATGCAAATAATTCTTTTCCGAAATAAATTTTCATTTCTTGTCACTTAAATAATAAAACTCTTTCGAACTTAAAAAATGTATCCATTTTTTTGGAGTACATAACGAAAAAGGGGTGTGACAATTACAGTAGAACACAAATCATTATATTACTGCAAAAATGAGAACCATGAAAATGCTCATGATATTAATCGTGGCTGCAATTTTATTTTGCAAAAATTGTCAAATTTTGAAATTTCAAAATCAAAGGAAAACGAAGAAATCAAAGGGAAACGAAGAAATTTTGAAATTTCTGGAACTGGATCGATCAAACGACGGACCGAAAATCAATTCCGGCGAAAATTTCGCCGAAAAAAGCTCAAAAAAGGACCAAATCTCTCACCAATTCACTATTCCAATCGCCCGCTTCCTATTTTTCAGTTCATTTTTATCTTCTTCTCTCTGTTTTAGATCTTCTCTAATCTGCTCTCCCTCTCCCGATATCCCACTCTCGATCTTTTTTTTACTGTGTGCGTGTGTGTGCTTTTTCCGGTGTGAATTAGTAGTGTGTGTATCGTGAGATCTCCCAGTGTGTGTGCATATAGAATCGTGAAGAAGCTCCCTTACTGTGTGTGTAAAAATCTGTGTATTCTCTAAAGTATAAGGAGGTTGGAGAAGAAAATGAAGTGCGTGGGGGTGGTTTTTTTTTTTATAAAAAAAAATACTATAATTCTTTTTAAAATATTATTTAATTAGTTATAAAAAAAATTTAAATTATTTTTGGATTTAATGCCACGTGTCACCTTTTAATTCGTTATTTTTCCACGTCATCGCGTGTGTGTTGCACACACTTCAGATTTTTGCTAATAGGCAAAAAAAGGCTCAATTGAACAAAATTTGGGAGGTTTAGGGGCCTGATAGGAACAGGCCTTAGTTTAGGTGTCTAAGTGAATTTTGGCAACAAGTTTGAGTGTCTATCGATGACTTTGGCCTTTGCTTTTATATGAGTATTATCGATAAGTTTTTATGTTACTATTATCGGCAAAAATAAATAATTCATGTATTCGTAATTCTATTAGTTTATATCAAAATTTGTATATCCTCATGCTCAATATGACTCATAAATAGAAATTATCGTTCGCTTTTTTTGTTTGTTTGTTTTATTCATTAGTGTATCTTGATGTATTATTTACCACCAATAACTTTAAATTTGAGTTTTTTGGGTTCAGTTTTGCCCACTTGTTTTAATAAGTCTGCAATCTGTGGCTTCTTCTTTCCTATATGCTTTAGAGTACTCTATATCGGTTTATATATGGTGTTGATTGATATTTCTAAATTTTTCTTTCGCCATAGCATTACCAAGTCGACGCAAATTCAGATTTTGAACTATAAAAATATAATGTACTTTTTGTCTACGAAACAATATATATTTTTTTTTTGTAATTATGCCAAAATAGTATGTAATAAACTATCAACATTAAATTAGTGAGATCAACATTTAAAATTATTCACGGCCGAAGGCTCAAGCTTTCAAATTGTCCGATGAAATACTACAATATTGATACAAAATCTATATCTATAATCTATAAAAATATAATATAATAAGAATAAGAATAAGAATAAGAAGAATCTATATCTATCAATTATATACTATATTAAAAGTGTGAAGGGTCTTATCAATGTTGTTTGAACTTTTTATCCTTCATTAAAAGTCTTTGCTTTAGACAAAAATATTTTTTTACTATTTTTTCCTAATATTTAAGAGTTGAAAGTTAATTAAATATATTTATGGTAAAACTTTTCCTTACTAAAAGTCATCAGAATTAATGACAACTAATACTTTTTACTATTAGTTTAAGAAATCTAAATCAACTATATTTGATTTTAAGAAGATTTAAGATAAAAATTTGACTTTAAAAATAAGAAAAGATTTTAGATATAGAAAAAGACACCACCTGAATATATATCTATAATCTATAATCTATATTTATAATCTATATCTATATCTAAATCTATAATCTATAATCTTTTATCTATATCTATAATCTATATCTATATCTATATCTATAATCCATATCTATAATATATTAAAAGTGTGAAGAGCCTTAGATATGTCGTTTGAATTTTTTATCCTTCATTAAAAATGTTTGCTTTAAACAAAATCCTCTTTTCACTATTTTTTCTAATATTTAAGAGTTGAAATTTAATTAAATATATTTATGATAAACCTTTCCTTATCAGAAGTAACCAAAATTAATGATAACTAATATTTTTTTCATTGGTATAAGAATTTTAAATCAACTAAATTTGATTTTAAGAAGATTTAAAAAATCTATAAATCTACATCTACATCTACAATATATTAAATTCATTAACCACTTGAAACTTGTGGTGGTAAAATATATATGTGCTTACAATAAAATATAGGTTTTGGACTTTTTATACTTAATTGAAAACCTTCGTAATCAATAAAATTATCTAATTTTAAATAATCAAAAGTTACACGTGCGAGGCACGTGCGGCTAAACTAGTTTATCCAATAATAACGCCACTGCTGCCTATAAAAAGACACTAGGGGTGCACAGACCAAACCGTCAAATCAAACCAAACCGAAGAACCAAACCAAACTGAGAAAAAAACCCGACTTATGGTTTGGTTTGGTTGGTTTGGCGTTTGAAAAAAAAAACGACCATTCTTGGTTTGGTTTGGTGTTAACAAAAAAAAAGTCAAACCGAACCCAAATCAAACCGACATAATATATATATATATATGTGTGTGTGTGTGTGTGTGTGTGTGTGTGCGCGCACGTGTGTGTGTATGCATGTATATAATTTCACTTTTTATACATAAAATATTAATTATAATTTACTTTTAAAATACTTTTCAATTATTTTTATTAATTTTTAATATTTAGAAAGTAGATGCATATATATATATATATATATATATATATATATATATATTCATATCTGAGTTTTTAAGTTGTAATATTTATCCATTAATTGCTAATAAAATGATCCAAAATCCAATATAAACTTAAAACCTAAACTTTCCACTCTTCATCTTATTTTTTAGTTTCAAGAGAATTTGATTTTAAGAAGATTTAAAAAATCTATAAATCTACATCTACATCTACATCTACAATATATTAAATTCATTAACCACTTGAAACTTGTGGTGGTAAAATATATATGTTATCCAATAATAACGCCACTGCTGCCTATAAATAGACACTAGGGGTGCACAGACCAAATCGTCAAGTCAAACCAAATCAAAGAACCAAACCAAACTGAGAAAAAAAACCGACTTATGATTTGGTTTGGTTGGTTTGGCGTTTGAAAAAAAATCCGACCATTCTTGGTTTGGTTTGGTGTTAACCAAAAAAAAGTCAAATCGAACCCAAATCAAACCGACATAATATATATATATATATATATATGTGTGTGTGTGTGTGTGTGTGTGTGTGTGTGTGTGTGTGTGTGTGTGTGCGTGTGTGCATGTATATAATTTAACTTTTTATACATAAAATATTAATTATAATCTACTTTTTAAATACTTTTCAATTAGTTTTATTAATTTAATTAATCTACTTTTTAAATACTTTTCAATTAGTTTTATTAATTTTCAATATTTAGAAAGTAGATGAATATATATATATATATATATATATATTCATATTTGGGTCTTTAAGTTGTAATATTTATCCATTAATTGCTAATAAAATGATCCAAAATCCAATATAAACTTAAAACCTAAACTTTTCACTCTTCATCTTATTTTTTAGTTTCAAGAGAGTTTTTCGCTGCTCAATTTTTCATAATTGTGATTTTTCATTAGCGCATGAGTGAAAACATACTTGATCTAAACTTCAATCACAATATAATTGTCAAAAATAAAGATTATAAAAAAAATCGAGAAAAACTGAAAAAAAACAAAAAAAATGACTAAAACCTAAACCGAAAAAATCAATTTTATGTTGGTTTGATTTGGTTTATAATTTTAATAAACCGACATAATTGGTTTGTTTTTTTTCAATAGAAAATCAAACCAACCCGACCTATGTACACCCCTAATAGACATCACTACACCCAATCAACATAACCTACAAAGAAAGAAGAAGAGAAGAAATACTGTGACAGTTCACTCAATGACGACTATTCAGTCTGCCCTTTACAATTATCAATAACTGTGTATATTTTACTCTCTCCATTGAATCTTTGCTTACATATTCTTATCAGTAGCTTTTTATGTGTAAATATTGTGCAAATATCGTGCAGACATTTTTATAGCTGTGTTTATGCATAATAATTATATAATGATAATAATAATAATAATAAATAAATAGTACTTATGTGTATTTAATTTTTGGTTATACAGGTTAGATCTATGTGATACGGAGTAGGATATGATTATAAATTGCAAATGCGCCAATTTTGGTTAAAGTACACATTACTGTATATCATGTTAGGAAAAATGCTACAATTAGGGGTGTACAGATCAAACCGTCAAGTGAAACCGAACCGACGAATCAAACCAAACTGAGAAAAAAACCCGACTTATGGTTTGGTTTGATTGATTTGGCGTTAGAAAAAAAAAATTGACCATTCTTGATTTGGTTTGTTGTTGACAAAAAAAAAAAATCAAACCAAACCCGAATCAAACCGACATAATATACATATATATATAATATTCAATTTTTTTTATACATAAATTATAATTATAATCTACTTTTTAAATATTTTTTCAACTAGTTTTAGTAATTTTCAATAATTTGAAAGTAGATGTAGATATATATTTAGATTTGGGCCTTTAAGTTGTAATATTTGTCCATTAGTTGTTAATTAAATGATCCAAAACCCAATATAAACTTAAAACCTAAACTTTTCACTTTTCATCTCACTTTTTAGTTTCAAGAGGGTTTTCCGCTCCTCATTTTTTCATAATTATGATTTTTCATTAGCACATTAGTGAAAACATATTTGATCTAATCTTCGATCACAATACAATTATAAAAACTAAATATTATAAAAAAATAAAAAAATAAAAAAAATCGACTAAAACCTAAACTGAAAAAACCAATTTTATGTTGGTTTGATTTGGTTTACAGTATTAATAAACTGATATGATTTTTTTTATTTTTTTTTTAAAATAAAAACCAAACCAACCCAATCTATGTACACTCCTAGCTACAATATTAATATGAAATTAAAATAATGAAAAAGTTAACACAATCTATGTTGTGACAAGTCATTACATTAAAGGTGATATTGGTCCGATTTCAATACAAATTGTTATAGTCACTAACTCCATATTTCATAACACTTTCAAATACGTGCATTTGTAGTTGAAAGTTTAGAAATTGTTCAAATTAATTGCTCAAAAAATAACTTAAGAGAAAGAAAAAGGAAAAAATATTTTCTTTTCCCTTTAAATCTAGCGATAAGGCATAAAATACCTTTTAAATTATATTCAAAATTTTAGTGACACATTTAAATTTTGTGCGAGTTTTATTATTCTTTAAATTTATTTTATTTAATATTTTTATATTTTTGTGTTGACGTGAATCTCAAATCAACACAAAAGGAGCACAAATATCTCAAAATATACCTTAAATTTTAGTGACATACTTAAAATTTTTAAGAGTCCTATTACCACTTTAACTCATTTTTGCTATATTTTATGCTCTCTTTTGAACTGAATTGATTTGAACAACTGCAGAAAAGAGAAAAAATATTTTAAGAAAATAATTTTTTCAGGGTACTTGTGCCATATTCCTTAAATCTAACCTACTTAGGGATCATTTGATTGGAACAAGTTGTTTTGCAATCAATTATCTTGAGATTAGAATTTAGAAGGTTGTCTAAATTGACTTATTTTTAGAAATTTTTTATTTTTAAGTATTTTATAATTTTTGAAAGTGATTGGCAAAGATACATACTTTTAAGCATTTTACTTTAGGCTTAAAAAGTAAAATAAAAATAAAAATTCAAATGTTAAAAGTTGGTATCAATCATCTTTTGACTTTTGGCTTTTCGTTTATAAATCACTTTAAAAATGCGGAAAGCGGTCAAAAATATCCCTGAACTATCTGAAATGGATCAAAAATATCTCTCGTTAGTTTTTTGGCTCAAAAATATTCCTTTGTTAAATATTTGGCTAAAAAATACCCCTTCCCTTAACGAAATTCCACCAAGCATGCTGACGTGGCATAACCACGTGGCTTTTTTACCTAGGTGGCATGCTTGGTGGAATTTCGTTAAGGGGAGGGGTATTTTTGAGCCAAATATTTAACGAAAGGGTATTTTTGAGCCAAAAAACTAATGATGGGTATTTTTGATTCATTTCAGATAGTTCAGGGATATTTTAGACCCTTTTCTGAAAAATAAAATTTTACATGTGGATGGTGACGTGGTATAGCCATGTGACTTTTTTTACCGAGGTGGAATGCTTGGTGGTTAGACCTTCTTTTATGAAGCAAAATATTGTTCAGTCTAGAGCATGTAATTTATTTTTCTTATATAAATATTTAGTCAAAGTTTCATTCTAATAATATTAATATCATTTTATAAATTATGTATTACATGTTTCGATATGCATGTGTAACCGATGTATCGAAGATTCATATTGGCTAAATACATCGACATGCCCCTCAACTTGGCGCGATCTTTCACTTTGGCACCTTAAGTGGACGATGTTCATTTTAGGCACCTTAACTATTATACAAGTGTGTCATTTTGGCACTTTCTACACAAACTGCTGTAAATTCTCATGCGCGTGACTACAATCGCTTCTTACATGGATTAATTGACTAATTAAATTATATCAACTCATTTTAATTATCCAACTCATTAATAAATACACAATTAAATTAAAAGATAAATAAAGATAAAAGCACATGACAAACTAACCAATTAATTGTTGACACGTGATATTTTCTCAAATAATTATAAATTATTTAGGTCTACTTGGTAGACAAACCCCTCCCCCCTCCCCCCTGGACAACCCCGACCCAAGTCATCTTCTTCGTTTGGCAGCCCCCCTCTCGTCATCTTCTCCATTTGCCCTCCCCCACCCTCACCCCCAAACCCCAAAGTCATCTTCTCCATCCCCCCTCCCCCCCCCCTACCTCAAGTCAATTTCTCTATTTTTTTTTGTTATTTTTTTATTTCTCCATTATGCAAACTCCCACAACACCCACCTTCAGCAAAATTCTTTCTTCAACATATCCTTCTAATCACCATATTTTTTTTATTTTTTTTCAAACGCAAAACACATAAAAAGCTTGAAAAACTAAAAATAAGATATGAGTGTAAAAAATTTTGAGGCTTTATATATAATATCAGTCATTGACATTCATATTTTTAAGATTTGATTTTGAGTCTATAATTTTTTTTTCTGTTATGGTGAAAAGATGATTTTCTATTCAAGAGATAATAGTATTGGGAGAAAGGGATTAAAGTTATCGAGAGATTTGAAGAGCATATTTGAATTTAAGCTTGATACAAAGGTGAAAAAATGACTTAAAAAATTAGAAATAATGGCTGAAAAAATTAGAAAGATGAAAAAGAGAAAAAAAAATAGACTAAATCCTCATTCACGCACCTATTAGGGAGTGTAATTCACTCACTCTGCCATGTAAGCAAAAAGTATCAAAATGACACACTAGTATACTGGTTAAGGTGCCTAAAATGAACATCGTCCACTTAAGATGCCAAAGTGAAAGATGGTGCCAAGTTGGGGGCATGTTGATGTGTTTGGCCTTTATAAAAATACTTGGTAAAGGAGAAACTTTAAAAAGACACTCTTTTACTTATTTCCTCAGTTTAATAGGTATATTTAACACCACAACAATTGAGAAAATTAAGTAGGAGGTGACACAAAAATCTTTAAATTAAAAATGGTGACAACTTTGACCAGCTAAGGTCAAAGCTTCATTTAAATTGCGATTAAGTTAATTGGGGTGTAAAGTGTAATTTTTAAAAATTGAATGAAGTTGAAAAGTTTGAAAAGAATTTTTTTGATTTCTTTTAAAAATGAATGAAGAAATAATTTAGCAAATTCAGCAACTACGAGAGTTGCTTCAACAACTACGGTAATTGCTGCAAGAACTACTATTAGTTATTGTGTTAAAATAATCATCGAAGTTGCTGGAGAAATTATCGAAGTTGCAGTAGTAACTATCGAAGTTGCTGCAACAATTATTGAATAGCACCTGCATATATATTGGATATTAAACTATATAACTACTTTATATGACACGTGTCAACAATGTGTAGGTTTTATATTTTATTGTCCCAATGTTGGTATAAATTTGCATAAATATTGCATATAATATTGTAACTACTATATAGGATCTGTATATAAACTGCATATGACCTGTGTACAGACTGTATAACTATTATATAGGACCTGTATATATACTACATATAAAGTACTGCATATGAACAGTGTAATTTTTGTATAGCACCTGCATATATATTGGATATGAACAGTGTACTGCATATATATTTATTGTATATAAATGTATCTAGGTACTATCTTAAGTGTATCAATCAGAGATGCAATTGGACTTTTAGATCTTCAAGTTAACAAAATTCAGAAGTTTTCATGGTGACCAAATTTGTCGATGATCACACCTGTCCAATTGCGGACAGAATGCTTTCACAACGGCATTCTACTTCTTTAGCCATCACTAAAATGGTAAAGCACAACTTTCTAAATTTAAAGTCAACATACACTCCAACAGAGATCATAGAAGAAATGAGAAACTTGTATGAAATTAGGTTGAACTACAAAAAAACATATAGAGCCAAAGAAAAAGCACTTGAACTGGTCAGAGGTTCCTTGCATGAATCTTATGCTAAATTGCCATCTTACCTAGACATGGTAAACACAATAAATCCTGGATCATTCACAAGGCTACACAAAATAGAGGACAATCACTTTTTATATGCTTTTGTCGCGTTGAACACATCAATTAGGGATTGGAGATATTGTATGCCTACCATTGCTGTTGATGGAACTTTACTGAAATCTGCATATAAGGGAACAATGTTGTCTGTTAGTGTGTTGGATGCAACAAGTGAGTTTTATGAAATTTTTTTAGACAAAATTATGTATATGCTGGCATGCACTGATAGATACTTTCCCACTTGTTTAATCGAGACATATTTTGCCACTAGCATATGCTGTTGTTGATTCTGAAAATGATGCTTCATGGGAATGGTTTTTCCGCATGTTTAACACTGCTTTTGGTGAAAAAGAAGGCATGTGCATAGTATCTGATAGGCATGACAGCATATTAAAAGCTGCTGCACTTGTATATCCAAATGTGGCTCACTGTATATGCATTTACCATCTATGGAACAACATCAAGGGTAGATTTAAGAAGAATCAAAAGTAGTTATAGGGGATCTCCTTTTCAATGGCCAGAACATACATAAAGACAGACTTTGATCGGCTTATGGAAGACATAAACAAAATCGATAATAAGGTGAAAGAGTATCTGCTTGATATAGTCTATGAAAAATGATCCATAGCTCATGTCCATGTCAACAGGTCGATGTTCATGACTTCAAACATAGCAGAGTCCCTAAATTCAGCAAATAGGTATGCAAGAGACTTGCCAATTAAAAAATTTCTATAATTTAAGATGGATCTGATCATGAGATAGAATAATGAGCATAGATAGCATTCAGAAGCAACATTTACAGAACTGAGAAACAAATATAATATAATAATGAGGAAAAATCTCATTCTATCAAATAAAATGAAGGTATTACTTCTTATTTCTACTTCACAGACACTTACATATTCTAATGTACACACTATATACTAATATATTTGTACATTGCAGTGATGGGTTCTACTCACTATTCTTATGTAGTCATTGATAAAACTGGAAAACGAAACATTGTTTGCATGCGTGAAAAAAATGCTCCAGCTTACAATTTCAAGTAGATGGCATACCTTGTCCACATGCTATGGCGGTCCTAACTTACACGCATATGGACTTACAAAGTTATTGTGCTCCATATTACACAAGAGAAAACTTCTTAAAAGCATATGAACTTTCAGTTATACCACTTCCTGATGATACAGCTTGACACATTCCAGCAGAGATATCAGTTAATATAGTATTGCCACCAATTTGGAAATCAAAACCAGGAAGACCAAAAAAGAACAATCAAGAAAAGGGCATTATGGACTACTTTAAGCAACAAATTTCATGTGGACTCTGTGAAAAAATAGGATACAATCGAAGAACATGTGGAAATACTCCAATAAGAATCTAATAGGATGCTACTGCAAGAACACTTTTATCTTTCCCATTTTTTTTTTGAAAAAAGACTATTCTTTTCATAGAAATGTAATAGCAACAATATTATTTTACTTAAAATGCATTCTACTCTTATAGAAATATGTGCATTATGGTGTTTCATTTAGCCACACTCTTTGGTGAGGTGCACTAATCAACTCCTCTGACCCGGGGGAGTGTAATTTTTCAGCTACAATGCCTAAAAAAATGCATATCATCTGTGTCAATCATGTATAATACCTATATACAGTTTGAATATATATAAGTACAAGTATTTATCTTTTGAATTAATTAGCAAATACATAGCACTTCTATGTTTTGAATATAACTACCTTTATAAACTATATAAATACTTTATTACAACAATATATAATTTCTATATCTGGTTGGGATAAAAGTATAAAATTGTAGAAATAGTGTGCTTAAACTGTGTAACAACTGTATAGGAATTGAATAAATGTTGCATATATACTGAATATTGGTATAAATTTGCATAAATACTTCATATAATATTGTAACTACTGTATAGGACCTGTATATAAACTGCATATGACTTGTGTACAGACTGTGTAACTGTTATGTAGGACATGTATATATACTGCATATAAAGTATTGCATATGAACTGTGTATTTTCTATATATCACCTGTATATATATTGGATATTAAACTATATAACTACTTTTTATGACCATTGTCAACAATGTGTAAGTTTTATATTTTATTGGAATGTTGGTTTAAATTTTCATAAATACTGCATATAAATTGCATATGACCTATGTACAGACTGTGTAACAACTATATAGGACCTGTATATATACTGCATATAAAGTACTGCATATGAGCTGTGTAATTTTTGTATAGCACCTTCATATATATTATTTATTAAACTATATAACTATTTTATATGACTCGTGTCAACAATGTGTAAGTTTTATATTTTGTTGGTAAATTTGCATAAATATTTCATGTAAACTGTGTACATACTGTGTAACAACTATATACGACCTGTATATATACTGTATATAAAGTACTGCATATGAACTGTGTAATTTCTGTATAGCAACTGCATATATATTGGATATTAAACTATATAAGAACTGAATAAATGTTGCATATATACTAAATATCAACTGTGATCAACATAAACTATATATATTGAATATCAACTGTGATCAACATAAACTAACATTTCAGCATCAATTGTACAGAATTGTATCAATTACAAAAACATATAGTATTCAGCATAACATTATATAATAAGAATCTCCGAGTGTATCAACACAAAATAGAAACAACCCTAAGCATTTCAACAATAAAACATATCTAACATCTATGCTTCAAAGACATTTCTAACTAATTTTTTTGCACACCAACCTTTTTCTTCAACAATCGACCAGTAGATTCATCTTCACTAACTGCACATTGGATTTATTTCTTCTTTCCATAATCCCACAGAAACACACCATACCGAATACGAATAGCATCAATATCATCTAGATGATTAGAAATTTCAAGACCATCAAGCAAATACTCAGCAAAGGCAGCAACAAATACACCACAGTCCCTGCAAACATAATACATCATCAGTATAATTGACAAAAAGTATGTTAAAATGAGCAATTGAATGTGAATTCAATATATTACGTGTTAGCTTGCGTTGGCAGTCCATCAACAATATGAATATCAAAAGAATTAGCTACTGAAAGTCTATCGCTCCTACTTTCCCAAAATCCAATACAAGAAAGAAAGTGTGGAATTAATTCTGAATATGCCGCAACTGATTTTTGAACACGAACGGCATGCCTTGCACCATGAATTGAATCATACACGTATATGCACTGATCTTTAAAAGATAGCCTCGCCAAAATCCAGTGAAACTTCTCAGGAAGATTAATTGGGAAAAAAACATTGTCAACGCTATTCCACGGGAAGTTGTATCTCATAAAAAATCCAAGCATGTACTCAACATTTTGATGTTCTTGAGTGATAAGTGTTACATCTCTATTGTTATCCACAAAATGCTTATACAAAGTCTGAATCAAGCAGTTAAACCAACAATCGGTGGTTATAAATTTAACTGAATCACAAACAGGCCTGTATTTTGACTTCTTTCGTAAATAGTAAAAGATAACATCAATATGCTGAAAATACGAACAACAAAACCATGTTAAAATGCTAAAAATGAATACAGAACATTAATTTAAATCGAATAAATACAAGCTACTTATATAAAATGCATCATATCAACTACTGCATACAAACTGTGTAGGACCTGTATATATAATGAATAGCAACTACTACATTTAAACTATGTATCTACTGTGTAAACACTGCATAGGACCTGTATATACATTGCATATAAACTGCACATAAAGTGCTGCATAAATAAAGCATAAAACTTATATAACATGTATCATATACAAAATTTCAGTATTCCAATTAGATTATCACTATAAAGTACAAAAATAAAAGATATATAACCTACTTAACTAACAAATTCATTACTTAATCGGTTAACGGTACTCCTAGATATGCCAATGTGAAGAACCACTCTTTCATTTTAACAGTATCAACTCCATAGTCAAAATATTTTTGGAGAGCATTGACAGAATCTGAATAAACAGGTCTGGAAAAGAATGTTACAAAAATTGTAATATATGATAAAATAAAGTAAAACAAAAAGAAAATTCAAACAGAAACTTACACCTGTTTAACGCGCAACGACCTCACAACAAATCTCTTAAACTTTAATGACACTTTCTTATTATCAATTCGCTCCGTAATACTCTTCACAAACTTTACCACAAGACACGTTTACTTGGCTGAGCATTCTCTTCACACTTAGATGATTGGCCTTAAACTTTACCACAACCAGAATCAAATTTTGACAAAAATGGAGATTCACATACTGCCGCTGGCTTACATAATCGATGAGGAATAGCAGGTACTTCATCCAACATAGCAGACGTAGCCACCATGTTTTCCTCAATTCTTTTAACATTATCACTTGCAGTTGCGTCAACTTTTCTAACAATATCACATACTAAATAAGTTGCAGCAGCTGTTGCAACACTCATATCGGGTTGAGTGAACTTAGAAATTTCAGCGTCTGGAATTTCTAACCAGTCAAGCTGTAATACCCGTGCTTATTCCTAGCTAGAAATCATCTCAAGGATGCTGGTACTTGCTTTGAAATACAAATCTATTTTTTTACCCATGATGTTTTTGATATTTCTACTTGTTATCACGTGAAAAATTGAGTTAGTTTTCTAACGATACCAATTTTATCCAAATCTGATACCAAACAAGGAAGTTATAGATGTTTTACTCAGAACTAACCGACATGCCCAGTGCGACGTCCAAGTTGATGGACCGCCAAACAAGTGATGGACCGCCACTTTGACCTTCACAGCCAAGGCAGTAGGGCCACGTTCTGGATAAGGATTGATGGATGAGTTAATGGACCGTCAGATTTTTTACGGACCGGCTTCCAGGCCGTCAACTCTTATCCACTGAACCCCATTTCTGGTCCACGTATGATGGTCGAAATGACGGACCGTCAAGTTTCTGATGGACCATCAGTCGGGTCGTTACATGCCACGTTCAGTTTATTTCCAGGCCATTTTAACAGGGGTATTTTGGTCACTTACCACTCACCGATATATACCTAGATGAGTCCAAATTCAGCCATTTTTTCTCATTATCATTTCACAAACAAAAACTAGGGTTTCTCTCTAAATTTAATCTTCAAGAACAAGACCCAATCTTCTTCAAAAAAATCAAAGGATTTCAAATCCTTCAAGTTCAAAAATATCAAGAACCTTGAGTCAGGTATGCATAGTGTTCATCTATGGATCCATTTCGTTCATAGAGCTCAAGAACCATGTTTTAAATATTATTTTGTGATTGTCTTGTTGTGATATGAGCATGTACATGTTGATGATTGTCGTTTTAGTTTCAAGATGATATCTAAAGGTGTTTTCATGAAGTATATGTGTTTGTTAGTTGAAACCCATGATCTTTATGTGGCTTAATATGGTGAAATTCATGAACACACTTAAGCTAAAAGAATGCATGTAAAGTGTTTGATAATATGCCTAGGATGATAGAATTCATGTCCCATGATTTAATGGTGCTTAAATGACAAGCCCATGCTTTATGCTTTACGATTTCCCATGAATTCCATGTGAGTGATATGCGTTGTTGTTGTGATATGGATTGACCATGATATTAAAGTTATGCAAGTATATACATATTGTATGAATTTCTCTTCCATGTATAAGATGTTGAGAACTATGCTTAGTGTGAAATCCCTTACTTATGATATTGTAAATTGTGGACTCTACTCTTACGATCAAGTCAGTCATGTGCGTCAGTTTCCTTCCATCGAGTCCTGGGGGTACTTGTACCCAAAAAATATAGTTGTGTGCCTAGAGACATGTCATGTTATCACGATAATCCCAGTCAAGCCATGATCTATAGAACTCAGTCGGTCATGTGACTCAAGAAACCTCAGAAATCTCATGATCTCAGTTAATTCCCAGATAGTAGTACTATTCTGTCATTCAACGGAAGTCAGTTACTCAGTCCATGTATCGTCAGTTAAATCACATTCAGTCTCTTTAGATGGGAGTAAAAGTTAGCACCGAGTGAACCCAAGGATGGGAACTCACTTGCCAGTTTAGGGTGTGATTCTCAGTAATCATCCTTGTGTTCCAGAACTACGTAGCCAGTGTAGGTTGAGACATCTTAACCTGTCAGATTAGGGTTGATGAGGTGACTTAATTTGTTAGTTTAGGGTTCCCACCATTCTCATTTTGAGTACCTTCTAGCTAAGGATCACTCACAGTTGTCCTTACCAGTGGCGCGGTATTGACACCCTTCCAGTCGGGGTAGAGATTGGACCCCAACTTAGCTATATATGTTGTTGGGGCATGTCGGTTAAGCAACTACCTTCCATAGTTTCAGTCCCAGTCTCAGAAAAAGAACTCAGATAGTTCTTTAGATTTCAATATATCAGGACTTTCAGATACAGTCCATTCAGATACAGAACGGAACATAGATAGTTCCATTAGATTCAGGACTGTCAGACACATTCATCTATGTTATCAGAATTTCAGTATTTGTCATGCTAGATATCAGTAGATCATGTATTAGTGTCCACATCTAAATATCACGTAATCACGATCTCAGTTACTATGTATGCATGTTTGCACTCTCACGTTCATATCAGTCAGTCAGTAATATCGTTCATACATGTAAACCCTTGCATTTAGCCTACCTCACTCGTATACTCAGTACTCCTAGTTGTACTGACACATTTGTGCTATGGTGCTTTCTTTTATGCTACACTATAGGTTCACAGACACGAGTTCCAGATCAGCAGTAGCAGTAGCATTCTAATCGCAGAGTTGCAGTGAGTCCTCATCCATTCGAGGATGATATTATTTTATTTTATTTTTTATTTTAGTTCAGTTTTGCTGGACGGAGTTAGTTGGAGACATGTTCCTTCAACTCCATATTCAGACAGTATTTAGAGGCTTTCAGATTTGATTCAGATTTCAGTTGTTTTGGGTATTCGTTATCCCATATGGATGTTATGATTTGTCAGATATTTTATTCAGTTGAACCTTATGGCCTATTATTCATGTTTTCCACATTATTACGTCATATATTATAGTATGCAAGTACAGATATCATTCGTGGGTTAGCTTGTGGTCCCTCGGGATCATGGGCACCGTGGAGCAATCCAGTTCAAAAAATCGGGGCGTTACACAAGCTCATTCTGGATAAACTCTGCCACATCACCTTTTTTTGTGTCTTTTGATCATGAAAAGGTTGAGTAAATTTAGACACTTTAGAATCAGTAAAATTAGACCAATCACTATCAACCTGACTATTTCTACCCTCCCCTATATCCTTATTTTCACCTGAGCTTTGTGTGAACTTCAAAAAATCAAAATTTGGAAAATTCTTCCAAGCACCATCCTTAAAAGTTTCAGCTGCAGAATCAACATCGACATGACCACCTACACAATCACCTACAAAATTAACTTTCTCTCCAACAGCATCCACCAAATGCCCAATTACGTCACCACCTACACAATTTGTTGCTTTCCCTATATCATCCATCAAATTGTCACTTATATGATCCATTTCTGGTACAACATCATTTTGTTGTCTCACATTAGGTGGATCATTAACTTGATCATCACCTGTACCACCAACATTAGGTGTCTCATCGTCTTTTTCATTTGAGTTGTCACCATCGTTATCACCAATTGATGTACCAACCTGTAAAAAAAACTTTGTAAAATAAGTACAATAGTGTATATAAGTTTTGTTAAAAAAATAGGAGAAATTCAGGAAAAGAATACCTTAGGCTCATTCTTTATATCTAGAGCTCGAAAAATCAATTCAAATAAGGATTTCATAAACTTCTCCATCGAGGAAACCTTTTTCGTTAACTAAACATAAAACGTAAAAGTCAACACATCAATTAACAAAAACTTACAAATATTAATAAAAACCTTCGACATACCATTTTAACATCACTTCTCAAAAGTTCCAATTCATTATTTGAGCTCGACTGACTACATTCTTGTTTACTGGTGCTAGGCAAATCAACAGAGTGCACAACTGCATCCACAGGTTTGAAATCAGGTAATTGAAGGATTGTTTTTTCAAGAACTGTCGGCGTAATGTTACACAACACAACCTGCACATACAAAACAACACTCAACATTTAAGAAGCATATTACAATTTAACAAAGCATATCTAAATTACAATTTAAAACAACGATATACCTGCTCTTGCCTAATATAAAAAAATGCAGACTTGACCTCCTTGTATGCTTGTCTATACTTTACAAACCAATTCAGTATACATGGTACACCATCACCCACTCGGTCACCAAGATGGCCATCGGCATAAGGATAGCACTCATAAAACCAACACTGAAATGCAAGAGGAAAACCAGCACAACGATACATAGTATTTTGTTGATAAACCTTAGACTTCATTGACTCCAACATCAGACGAAAACATAATTTCCCCCAAGAAAATATTTCATGGTTCCCAGATTCAACCAATAAGAAATCATTCTTAGTTATAACATAACTATACGTGACAGAAAAAATAATGGAATAAATGAAGAACAAAACAGAAATTTGTAAAGCATCTTCATCACATCGCCACTTTTTTTCCATGAAACATTCTTCTAAATAAAGCTTAGTGACCTTGGACTTTCCTGAAAAATACAACTCCATCAGCTTACTTTCTTCACTAACAGCAAACTCATTATTGTAATTTCTGATACATTTTAAGCCGCTAATTATAGCAAACTCTTGTAAGCCGAAACGTAACCTAGTGTTATTCACTTTAATCCATATTTCATCATCTCTCTCACAAACAAGTTCCCTAAGCAACATTCCATGGATAAGTTGATTTTGAGGAAAAACAATTGGTAAAGATAAGAAATACCCAAAGCAACTATTGTTAAACAAATCAAGTTGCTTCTTGTCCAACTTAGATTTCAACGCAGTCACAGTTGTGTGCACACTGAGATGACACTTATAATGATCAGATGGACCAAGAAACAAATCCCAAGCCTTCAATACATAAGTGTACTTTTAGATATAAATATTTCAAAAAGCTACATATACTACTCATACAATATTCATTACAACAGTGTTACTAATTGTACATAGTTACAACATAAATAGTCAAACTATCCACAGGTATTATACAATCCTGATACACAAATAGTTATACAGTCAATATACATTAATTTTACTCATACAATATAAATATTCAAACTATGCACAGTTCTTATACAATCCTGATACACAAATAGTTATACAGTTAATGTACACTAATTTTACTAATACAGTATTCACTACAACAGTGTTGCTAATTTTACAAAATTACAATATAAATAGTCAAATTATACATAGTTCTTATACAATCCTGATACACAAATAGCTATACAATCAATGTACAGTAATTGTATTCATACAGTATAAATATTCAAACTATGCACAGTTCTTATACAATCCTGATGCACAATTAGTTATACAATCAATGCACACTAATTTTACTCATACAGTATAAATATTCAAACTATACACAGTTCCTATACAATCCTGATACACAAATAATTATACAGTCAATGAACACAAAATTTCACAAAAATCACTAACCAATATATTTCATATACAACACTGACACATATTATATACATCAATAACACACATCTATAGTATGACTTATAAATAATCCCTCAAATTGTTAGTCTTTGGTTAATCCTGCACATAATCGATCTTGGATATGACGCGGCTTATAGAGAACCCTTGGACGTATCAATTTGATAATCTTGCATATTTTCCGGTAAGGATTTAGTTGCGACTTATGGATAACCTTTGAACTATCAATTTTTTGGCGATCTTGCACACTATCCGGTTAGGATGTTGTTGCGGCTTACGGATGACCTACAGGCTATCAACTCATAGGTGATCTTGCATACTATCCTATTTCAAATAATATGACGTATAGATAACCCTCAAGTTGTCAATTTCTAGGAAATATTATATATCATTCATCCTTAGATAGAGACTTAAAGGCGTCCCTTCAAATCGTATGCTCTCGATGCATTCAGATGCTGATTCATAAAATGATGAGATGTCCTCGACGCCAGTGTTTATGTCTTGCGTGTCAACAGATATAAAATTATGATGATATCCTCGACACCAACGTTGTGTCAAGCGCGTCAACAGATATTGAATGATGATGATATCCTCGATGCCAGCATTGTGTATAGCGCGTCAACATATATTGAATGATGATGATATCCTCGATGCCAGCATTGTGTCTTACGTGTCAACAGATATATTAAATGATAATGATATCCTCGACATCAGCGTTGTGTCTAGCACATCAACAGATATTGAATGATGATGATACCCTCGACTCCAGTATTTCTGTCTAGCGCGTCAACAGATATTGTATGATGATGATACCCTCGACGCCAACGTTTCTGTCTAGCGCGTCAACAGATATTGTATGATGATGATATGCAATGGCCCTCTTGGCAATGATATGCAATGGATCTCTTGGCAATGATATGCAATAGCCCTCTTAGCGATGATATGAATGGCCTTCTTGGCAATGCTATGAAATGGCCTTCTTGGCAATGATATGAATGGACCTCTTGGCAATGGCCCACTTAAACTTCGGCTGAACAGAAGCATCAATAACGCCTCATTTTTCCCTAACCCCACCATTTGATCACAATACCTTCTCAGATGGGCCATTAGATTTCCGGTGCCATCGAGCACTTCAAATTTTGGGACCTTATACCCTTCTGGTAGATCTATTCTAGGGTGAACACATAAATCATCATACCCTAAACCGTCGTGGTCCCTCGCCCCAGATCTAATGATCTCTTCATTCATAGCTAGAAACTTCATTTCATTCTCGATCCTCCACTCTTTCTCTTTCTCCTCGTAATGGTCCATCTCGGGATTAGGAAGAGGATTATAGATATTAGGGGATATAATGGCATGAAGAGGATTTGGAAGGGAGGTTTGATTTTGCGGATGAAAGGAAGTTGGTTGGTAGGTGGGGAAGACATTTCAAAAATTGGAAAGGTTTTATTGAATTTGCGAGTGGTTTGGTAGATTCTGAGAAGGATTTAGCGGACTTGGAAATGAATTTGGTGGATTCAGGGATAAATTCGATGGAAGATTCGGGGATGGATTTTGTGGATTTGGGAGTGAATCTTATGGGTTCGGGAATGAATTTTGTATAGTTGGAGAAGGATTTTGTGGGGCGAGGGATGGATTTTGTGGATGGTAAGCATCTAGGTTATTTTCACGATTAGTATTTTGGACAAGTAGAGGGACGAGGACGGACGATATGTTATTTGGATGATCCCCGAGAATAGGCGTACTGAGGGAAGGGATAAGGAGTGGAGTCTCGTGTCCTCCTGGAGCGGGAGCATTGACAGTGATGGCCAGGTTAGCCAAATCTCGAGTACGATTTATTTCCTCCTGAAGCATTTCTAGCTTTTTTTTTAGTTCCGCAATCATCTCACTCTGTTGCGCTATTACATTGTCCCTGATGGTAAATGTATTTTCTTCATCATTTCCAGTCATTATTGACTGATGGTTAGAGAATGGGATTTTATGCACTTTAGACCAGGTGATGTAGGGATGTTCTACTAGTTTATATCAACACAAAGTAGTTTCTATTATTTGTAAAGTAAAACAACTCAAAGGCAGATGTGTTAGTTTCCGTATGTGATAAGTAATGCAAAATATTTGACGAGAAATAACCACGTAAAGTTGTTTGAGTCATAGACAAATTCATCCATAAGTGTATAGCGGATAAACTTGCCTTTGATCCAAACAAACACACATAAGCACATAAGATAATTATATCAAATAAGAACATTATACTAATGCATATCCTAACTGGGGTGACCCTTTTGAGCCAAGGGTTTGGGCCTAACGATTCTTGAAGAAAAATATATGCTTGTTTAAGGTCAATCCATTATACCTTAACTTTTATAGACACTAAAAGGGCATAAATGCCTATAAAAGATAACAAAAAAGGGAGTTCTTCTTACGAAAGTAAACAAATCAAGTTTTTTTTCCCGACCCCCAAAAGATAATGAATTGAATTAGACAGGCATACATTTTCTTCAACACATAAATATGGTTCGTCTATAATTGACTCAGGGTCAATAGACACAGGGCAGGTTTTCTAATGGGCCCAATACCCCGCTCGGGTATTGGGTCGTCCTAGGCTCATGCCTAAAATAGGGTTTTGGTTTCGTTCTATCCTCGGTGTCTAGAGTGGGTTTGAACACTGGTTCTCAAGCGGACAACTTGAGTTTGAAAATACGAACAGCATCAGATGACTCACGTGCTAATAAACTGTTCGTATTTCCAACACATTATTGGAATTGAAAAAAAGGGGCCGGGACATCCACGAAACCCCAAAACAGTTTAAATAATGCAGGAATATGTCATGAGATGCGATAGTTAAACTTTACAAAATCAAAGCATATGAACACATAAACAGTTAATCAAAAGACGAAATCAAACATTTGATTAAAACCTAGTTCAAAAAATTCCCCAGCAGAGTCGCCATTTCTGTTTTGCGGAGAAATTTTGACTTTTTGAGAAGAGTCGCCACTTAATTTTGAAAAGGAATTAAGAAACCTTTAGAGAGTTACTTCAAACGATCCAAAACAAAAAAATCATTTAAGTTAAGAGATTCTGAGTAAGCGGTTCTTATTAACATTTTAGAAAGGTGTCAGGCACCTAAAATGTCCGCTAACTTGCGGTTATCCGGACTGTTTGAAAATTATCTTTGATCAACTTTGAAAGCAGTTGATTTTTGAAAAGAAAACGGTTATAGAAATATTTTGATGTTTGTGCGAAACTAGTTTTTTAGCGACTTTACTAAGGATTTAACTAGGTTCGCAAAGCATATAAGGCAAACAAACATAAGAAATCGGGGGAAGGGGAGGAAGTAAGAGATTTAGGCCATCTGGCCCAAATCAACCTGTCATAAACTAGTTTAGGCTTTCGGCCCATTTCACCTGTCCTGATTCTATGTTTTCGAACCTTTTTCGGCTCGAGTTTTCACTTCACCTGTATTAAATACAACTTTGGCTTTGAGGCCGAAATAAATAATTAAATAAATAAATAAATAAATAAATAAATACGACAACCATAAATAAGTAACGACAACAAATAAATGAGGCTCAGGTTTCGTCGCCGCTTCAAAAATGAAACTTTAATCCGTGCTCCTTCCTTCAACTTCTTGCATCCGTGCACTATGAGATTGTCTACTTGTGACCTTCGAAACTGACTCAGGGGGGATGGGCCTCAATGGCCCACATTAATAATGCAACAATGGGAATAGGGTCCGTTTGGACTCAAAGGCGAGTTCATGCAAAGAAAAGGTGAAGGAAGATAAGGATTAAGAAATAATTCAACTAAAAAATAATTTAGAAAGGAATTTTAATCGATACATAAATACTGCAACATGGAAACCAATAATTCAATCACTATCGACATAGTAGTAATTTCATTCAACGTGCAGGAAACCATCTAGATGTAGTGCTTGGCAGAATATTAAAACATATTTAGCATTCATCAGTCTACCAATAATGTCATATAACCAAAAAGGAAGGAAGACATTAAGACAAAATGAACCACAATTAGCAAAAGAGATCTCCTTAATCTAACATATGTCTAACTGCACCGAGTTTATAAAGCAAGGAAACAACATATAACCTGGATATTTTGAATTAATTCAGTTGTGACTAATTAAGAGTGAATTTCAATTGATACATGAACACTGCAGCATCATAGCAACCAATGATTCAATCGATATTAACGTAATACTATTTTTATTCAGCAGGCAAAGAATTTAACGGAACGTCTAGCTGCAGTGCTCGATTAAACATGAAAATGCATTTGGTATTCATCTGTATAATAACAATGCTATGAAACCAGCAACTAAGAGCAAATTTTGACAAAGTGTACCAAAATTTGACAAAAGAAATCTCATTAAACTAACATAGGTTTAATTGCACCAAGCTTATGGAACAAGAAAACAACACTTAATCTAGACATTACATGCCTTTCTTACAAACAGGGAAAGAAAAAAAAATTAATTGATCTATCCTAAACTATATCCCTACTCTACTCCTAATAGAGAGAAAACAGCTTTAGTGATACATAGAACAATATTTTGCGATAGAAACTCAACCTCACATAAACTTTTGCTGACTTGGGTCAAAACACGAACAACACACTATCTTGGTTACATGATTATCTATTCCATCCTTATCTCAACATATTCACAGGATTTTGAGCCAAAATAGACATCAACATTAATCAAGACCCGAGGTTTTAAGTAGAATATCATCCACAAATCATCAAGCAGGCGACTAATGATCAGTAATTTAAACAACAAGCGAAAGTATCTTCTTTCAAGGGAACATAAAGGCGACGACAAACTAACAGTTTACTATATGATATGTTCGATCTTGACAAATGAATAGATGCGATAGTATTGGACTAAAATGAATCGACATCCAAAACTAAATGTTGAATGCAACAATAGATTCAAAGAAAGAGATCCAAACAAAACGCTAATTATATGACCAAAACAACACTGTTAGTCCAATGCAATGAATCGATGAATCAACTACTTTAGAATCCTATGATCTCACAGGACCTCTACAGCTAACAAACCAGCATACCATATCGTTAAAGGAAACCTACAACTTCAAAAAGTTGAGATGAAGCAGAAATCGTCGAAAGCTTAAACGGGATGGGGTGTTATCTTTTAGGGAGCAGCAAAACAGAACAAACGGGATGACGTTAGGATCCACCACCACCAGCGATCAGTGATATCAACTCGAAAGCCTCCGATTAATTGGCCAATCTTCAAGAGAAGAAAGAAAAGAGAACTTTTTCTTGTAAAAGAAGACTCATAGACCTCAGAAATTTTCCACAAAATGTCTCAACCCACAGCTTTCCACAACCCCGATTTTAGAACCTAAGAGCCTAAAAGAGAAAATCCCCCTTTTCCCAGACCCAAAATTTTTCAACCCAAAGAGAAAGAGAAAAGCCCCCAAATAAGAGAAAAAAGCCCCCCCTCTTTTCTCACAGCTCAACCGAGCTCTTTCTAGAAGACAAATTAGGGTAAAAAGGGAAATTACCCGTTGAAAATTTGAATTCAATTCCAAAACCAGATCAACTCTTTTTTTGGATTTTTCCTTTTTTTTTCCCCAACCAATCAGGATGAAACAAATTTGTACCATGAGAGTACGATAACAGCGAATAATTAGCCAAATTTTTAGGAACATGCACCTCAGCTTGATGAGGTGTCAATGCTGCGCTGGCTTTGACCGTTATTGGGTTGTAGGTGTCGAATTTCTAGAAGCCTCGTTGAAGCTGGATGCGGGTCAGAGCAGTGTATTCGGGTTTGAGACGGATCATTGGTGTTTGATTGCTGATCGATTGGGTTAGAGGTTTTGAGGGAAAATGGGAGTTGTTCTCGTTGATGTTGAAGCTGGTGTTTTAGGCTGAGATTGGAGTGTTGGTTGTTTGAAGAAGAAAAGGAATGGGCTCGGGTCGGATTGTGTGGATTGGGCTTGGGGAGGTTATTGTGTTGGGCTATTTTTGGTTGATTTTTGTTGACTGGCCAGACCCGAAATTGTTGTTGTTATTGGGAGATTAGAAATAGGAAAGGTCTTTAAAAGGTAGCCGAATTAAATTAGATAACTTTATTTAAAAATTAACCATAATGAATATCAATTTGATTAATTGCATTGCAATTGTGGTCAACTTGATTTCAATTATGGTCATATTTAATAATTTGGCTAAATTAAACCGAAATTCGATACGAATTAAACACTTGTTTAATCCCGAGTTTCTTAATTTAAAAAATCAAACACATATTTATCCAAATAAATTATTTTGAGAAATAAAGACATATTTAAATCGAAATTTCAATCTTTTGAATTTATTTTCAAGATTAACCTTGATTAAAATTCGATATTTTGTAAAATAGATATTTAAGTAGAAAAATTATAAACTTCGTATAATTGACTACGACAATATATAATCGCTACTTAAAATGACAAACTTCCCCAGATGAATATTTTTTGAAAAGTTTTTATTCAGACGAAATTAATATTTCGATTTTATTAAAAACCGAAGAAGCTCAAAATTAAACTTGGTTGTGGAGGGAAAAAATTAGGTGTCAACACTAGGAATATATGTAATTGAAACTTCTTCAAACATCCTTATTTTCTTCCATATATCTTCGCACGTGGTATCTATCTCCCATTAAGCTACACGGCTCTTCATAATCATATCCACTACATTCTTTGCGTCTGATAAGATCTGCACCTTTGTCCATCCATTTTCTTGAGCTTTTTTCAATGCAGTCCGTATTGCAAGCGCTTCTGCAATGATGGTCTTCCCAACTGATTGAATTGGGGAGACAAGGGCTGGAAGAAAATTTTCAGAGCTATCCATAGCTGTCATTCCAATGCTTGTCATATTCTTCTCCTTTTGTAAGCTAGCATCTGCAAACATAATCACAAAATCTTATGCTACAATAATTGTATTAGTAGTAGTATAGTCAGGATCAAATGTGAGAGAAGGCATAACAAGTGAACTGCTTTCATATTCCTGAAAATAAAAAAGTGCCTTGTTTATAATTTCATTAGATTCAGAGATTACACCATTAAAGTTCCTATCATTTCTAGCCTTCCAAATTTGCCACTATTTTTCCTTTTTACGATTGTTTGTTTCCAAAGGCTTACGCGGGACTAAGTACAACAAAATCGAGGGTGTAGTAATCCTTTCCATCAAATCTATTAGTAGGCATATTTATGAGTCCTTTTCAACATGTATGACCTTTTTTTTTTATTTCAAAAGAAGTGATTTTTTTTATAACATTTTAATTTTAAATTCATGGCATATTTAAGACCTAAAGATATAAGAATATTTTGGTATTTTTTTGGTTTATTTTATTTGTTCATTTTTTTATTAATATAAATATTAAAAAATAATAAATGATATGGATAATTTTATCTTATTATCCTTTGAATAAATTTAATACTTTAGAAAATTATAACATAATAAATCGTATTGAGTGTTAAAGATAAAATTAATAAAAATATATAATTTTTTTATTAATTTTATAAATTGAATAAATATTATTGAACATATTAAAATACTCCTTCCGTCCCAAATTTACTAATTTGATTTTTTATTTTACTTGTCTTTTTTCATTAATCAAGACAAGACAATTTTTTTTCCATTATATCCTAAGTAATTGATTACTCCTTGTTACTAGCATTGAATTATCACATCTTGAAAAATATTGTAAAAACTTTGGTAATCCTATAATCTTAATTATTCATGCAAAAAATGCTTTGGTATCGGTCATATAATAACTCCATCAATATTGGAACTAACAACATGACACAATTAATAGGGGCAAAATGGTAAAGTTACTTTACCAATCATTGTTCTCTTAATAGCTGTGTCATCTCAATTTGAGACGGATAATTTGGGATGGAGGGAGTAAAAAATAATAAATAAAGATCGAGGAAGGGAGTTATTTGACACTCCCTCCATTTCATTTTACTCGTCCCAATTTGACATTGTACATTGATTAAGAAAAATAGTTAATAACATGACTACTTTATCATAGTATATCTATTAAATGATGTTTATATTTTAATTTGGAGAAAAAAATAAGTAATACTAAGGGTAAAAAAGAAAAAAATATTATCTTGTCTTGATTATGAAAAATGACACGTAAAATAAGAAATTAAATTTGAAAATTTGAGAGAGTAAAATGGAACAGAACACGGAGGGAGTACTATAATTTTAATTTAGGCAAAATGAACTTCTGAACCCCTGTACTATGTCAGTTTTGTAAGTTGAACACTTTTACTTACATGTTTGTCATCTGGATCCTTGAACCCACTAAAAAGCAACATTTTAAACCTTTTTTTGGTGAGTGTAACACACTCTCCCCCAGGTCGGCTGCCACGTCTGACACGTCATTAAAAAAAAGTATTACATTAAATTCCAAGTCATTTTTAAAATGCGACATAACAAATTAAATAATAAATTAATTTAATTAAATAAGAAAAATTTATAAATTGTAGAAAATTTTGAATATTCATGTTTTTATTTTTGCTCACAAATTAAACATCAAATTCATTCCAAATAATTAAAATTCTTCTCCAACTAATTTAAATTTTTAACTATAAATTCATATATACAAATATAATAAATTTTTTATTTTTAAATTTGAATATTTTTAACAAATTCACAAAAAAGTTTAATTTTTTTCAAGCGAAATTCAATAATTTTTTTCAATATTCACTATCACTCACTTTCAATTTAAATTTAAATTTTAATCCCAAAAAAAATAAAAAGATTTCAAATTTAAATTTTAATTAAAAAAATGAAAAGAATTGAATTGAAAGGGAAAACTAAAATAAAAAATAAAAAGTGAACGTGTGTGGGGGAAGGGGGGATAGAAGAGTGTTGGGGTGGGGGTAGGGGATGGAAGGGGGCTGGGGTGGGGCTGGGAGGGATGTGGGGTGGGGAGGGGCTGGTTGTGTATGGGGGGTTGAAGACGGGCTGGGGTGGGGTGGGGATGGGGTATGGGGGTGGGGAAGGGCTGGACGAGTGTTGGGGTGGGGTGGACGGGCTGGAAGGGGCTGGGGCAGAGTGGGATGAGATGGGGGGGGTGAGGGGGGGGATGGGATGGGGTGGAGTGGGGAAGGGTTTTTCTTTTTTTTTAAAAATATATTATTTTTAATTTTTTTAAAATATTTTTAAATTAAAAAAGATGGAGGAAAAAAAGAGCCTTTTTTTTAATTTAATATTTTTTATTTTTTTAAAAAAATATTTTATGGAAGGGGCTGGGGTGGGGTTGGGGATGGGCTGGGGTAGAGTGGGGAAGGGAAAAAATATTTTTTTTATATTTAAAAAAAAAATTAAAAAAGATGAAGGAAAAGAAAGATTATTTTTTATTTTAATTTTAATATTTTTTTAATTATTGTAATGTAAAATTGGCCAAAAATTGACCCCACTCGCACCCCAGACGAGTGACTACACTTTCCTAGGCGAGGTCAACAATCAAAGGGTGCAAAATATTATTTTTTAATGAATTCAAGGTTCAGATGACAAACATGTAAGTAAAAGTGTCCAACTTACAAAATCGACATAACATAGGGGTCTAGAAGGTCATTTTGTCTTTAATTTAAGACAGAGGATTAAAAATCTATATTAGTTTCTTAAATTTCAGTGTCTAAGTTAAAAATAGTATAAGGGAGAAAATAGTAATTCACTGTCTCTCCCTCTCGAGTAGTCCGCTGGCTTGGCTATAAAATGCCCCACAGCAGCTACATAATAAAAACACCTCTGTAAAGATGAAAAGTAAAGGCAAAGACAAAAGAGTGTAATAGTTTATATCAACGGCTGCTATTTAGTCTGGCATTTTCAGTTACCAACTAGGTTTGATTTTTTTTTTCTTTCTTTAATTGAATCTTTGGAAAAACTTTATTTTGTATGAAATGCGTCATGTCATACTTGTACGAAGATTTATTATTTGATATGTGGAATTTGTGGGATCCAACTTTCATTACTTTGCCATATTCTTTTCTTCATGACCTTCTCCCTCTTCACCTTTTTATTTTAATTTATGTTCTCACATTTTTTTATTTTTCAGAAATTTCACTCGATCTTTTTTATTTCTTTGAATTTGTATATTCTCTTTCAACATCTTTCATAGTAATTAATCTTAAATTTTTATTTTATTATTTTACAAAAAAAATTTGTGTGTATATTAATTAATCTAGTTTAAAATTTATAATATGCATCGAAGAATTGCACTATGTCACCATATTGACATACTCATTCCATCTCAAGAGAAAAATTAGAGTTGGCGTTGTGTTTGACATGAATGTAACTTGGAGTTATTTTTGAATTTTTGTGAGAGAAGTAAGTAGGCATTTGATCATAAATATTGTTCACAATATTTTGTAATACTTTTTCACTTTATTTCGAAATACTTCTTTGGCCATGAAAATCAAATATGTATTTTGAAATACGTTTTCATAGTTTTTGATTTTTTTTTTTAAAAAAATAAATTCAAGTTTTTTCTATCACTTTATAAAAAAGTACATCCAAAGTCTAAAATATTTTTAAAAATACTATGAGCAAACACAATTTCAACTCTATTTTCAACTTTAAAAATATCCAATAATCAAAGTGAATACGTTTTTTATTTTCACGGCCAAACGAATCCCAAGAGTGAAAAAGATTTACTTGTTTGCACTTTTCTAAATACAACTCTAAATTGTTTGAAAGTTTCCTGGTTAAACACCAACTTAAAATTATATTTAAAATAAAGCAGAAAAAATTTGAGAAAAAGAAAAAAAATATCATGATCAAATAGACACATGACGATGAATTAATTATTAGAAACTAGAATTTCTATAAATATTACAATATTTCAGCAAGGAAATTTTGGGAAAAATTATATAAATGTGGGAAGACAAAAAGTAGTTGCAAATAATAGGTTGCACAAAGAGATTATATTTAATTTTGGTGGCATTGACATTGAATTTGAAGAATAAGAAGAAGAAAAATAAGAAGATGAAAAATGGTGAAGATGTCACAAAAGTAAATAGTTAAAGAAGACTAGTAGACCCCACAAGCCCATTGTCAATCAAATAATAGGCCTCATACAACTTTTATTGGTTGAGTGAGACTCAAAATAATTTTTTTATAATCTTTTTCTAGTGCAGACATTATTGTAGTTGTGTTTATTCAAAGAATAATAATTATAATAAATAAATAGTTAGATGTGTTTAACTTTTTATTAGTCTATGTGATACGGAGCAGGATACGGTTATAAATAAATCTGAATTTGCATTGCTTAATAACTATCGAAAAATATGTTAATCTGAACTTTACTATATTTAATTAGCTTTGATTCACCGCTTCCATCTAGAAAATGAAGGCTTTATTTGATCTTTTATGATATTTCAATATTTTTTTCGTTCTATTTTATTTAGGTGTGGAGTTTAAAAAAATAAACTTATAAATAATTATCAAATAAGAAAAATATTTAAACAAAGATTCCGAAGAACATTGTTTGCAAAAATCTCACTTATTTTTTTAATCGGGAAGCAATTGGTGATATGCTACTACTTTTGTTTTTATATTTTCCAAATTTCTTGTCGTCCAGTTCAATGGGCCAATGGCTGAGCTACTTGCTTCTTTCTGTGGAGTTCTGGGTGCTGTGGTTGTTTTAGCAAAACTTTATTTAATTAAGGTCAAGTACGATTGAGCCTCAACTTGGCATAATCTTTTATTTTACTGTGACATTTAAAGCAGATATTGTTCATTTTAAGCACTAAAAATGATCATAAACTATGTTACTTTGACTTCTTTTCGCATAAACTCTAGCACGTGAATTGCACTTGGTTGCTGCCAATATGAATTAAACGGATAATTTATTTATGTCAACTCATTTTAAATTACCACATCATTTTATACACCCTAATTTATTTTTAAAATAAAAACTAACTAAAATCATCTTCCCCTCCCCACCCAATCCGTCTTCTTTAACCCCCATTAATGAAAGTTGAATTTTTTATTTTTTTTATGAACTTTTTTAATCGAGGCATTTACAGTCACGATATCGTTGAAATCTCTTTTCCTGGAGCTTTATTGACATATTTGAGTCTTATTTTTTAAAAATTAAGACTTAATTAACAAAAAACCATGAATACTGTTGAAAGTTGAATTTACAAAGAATGGGTATTTGAAAGTGAATCTTGTGGATCAAATTATATTTTAATAATCACTACCAGAAAAATTCCTATTTTTCGACTGAAGAAAGTAGTCGGAAATTTCTGACTACTACAGTCAGAAAATATACTTTTTTATTTTTTATTTTTTACAAAATATTATTCCGATAGTATTTGTGACTACAACAATCAGAATGTTTGGCGGAAAATTACGGAAAATATATATTCCGACTACTGTAGTCGGAAATCAAAACAATAAAATAAATATGTTACTAAATATATAATCATGCCCTTATACGAAAATTAACTAATTAATATATAAATTATTAAATATTCATTTCCGACCATTGGAGTCGGAAATAAAAATAATTAAATAAATATATTATTAAAAATATAATCAGACCCTTATACAAAAATTAAATAACTACTTAAATAAATTATAAAATAATTATTCCCGACTACAGTAGTCGAAAATATAAACAATTAAATAAATATATTATTAAATATATAATTAGATCCTTATACAAAAATTGAATAAATAATTAAATATGTATTTCCGACTACTGTTGTAATACCCCGAAAAATTTTCTTCGTAAAGATTTCGTGAGAAACGTATCGAGTTCTACGCTTTAGAGTGATCCATAAATTTTCTGTGTAGTATTTCTAAGACGTTGACCTACCATTGCGTAGAGTATCAAATAAGCTTTCCAACCATATGTAGATCATCGAAAACGTACACTCGAGCGATGAGTTACGACCATTCCGATCGAACTACGACCATTCCGATCGAACTGTGAACAGTAAAACGTGCAGGAAATTAAAATTACTGCAGCTAGGCGAATTTCAGGGTCAACTTCAAACGACCATAACTCCTTGTACATAATGATCTGGGTGAGCTACTATATATCAACGAAAAGCTCTAAGAGTTCTCTTTCTAATGAAATTGGTTCATCCAATTTGGCTGTCGGAGTAAAACGTTATGGTCGATCTACTTCAGCCTATCAAAACAATCCACCAAAGGACAAATTTGACATTATTTGTTTTTTTAAGGGCAATTTGGTCATTTCACACCCCCTCTTGGAGAAAATTTGTCCATTTAATCCATAATTGAACCTTCAAAATTCATTTTCTCCATGAAACATTTGGGATAATGAAACCCTAGCCAAATTTCACCTTCAAATATCTTTCAATTTCACCGTAGAAATCCAAAATTCATCCGATAAATGAACTCCTCATTTCAAGACCTTCGAGGAGCACCCATTATTTGTCCGAACAGGATTCCGTAATCAAGAAGTCAATTTCAAGGTATGTGGGGTTTTGAACAAGAGCAATCTTCCGTTCTTGTGCCCAAAGCTTTAATTTTATTATGGTTTTATATGATTTTGCAAGTGAGATTATGTCTAAATAATTCGATTATGAGATTATGATGATTGAATGAATAAACTTTGATTTATATGATTATCTCAATGTTTTCATGATATGATTTAATAATTATCATTGCGAATTACACACTTTTACCACGAGGTGGTATTTTGAATAATTTTGGGACGTATGTCGAGATGGTATTTTGGAATAATATTTTGAGATACGTGTCAAGCTTTATGCTTCCCAATGACGATTTGAATTATTGAATATATATTTGAGACATGAGATGTCTTGATATTTATAATTGTAAATTTCATATTTTTATTTTGAATGATTTCGAGATATATGTTGAAATGGTATTTTGGAATGATTTTGAGATTTATGATAAGCTTAAAGCTTCTTTATGACAAAATTGAATCATTGAGCATATTGAGATATAACATTTGAGATGTTACCATGAGTCTTGATATTTTCTCAAAAATATTGATGTTGTCATGACTTGATAATTGTTACATTTTGACATTTAAAAAGGTTGAGTTCTATTATTGAAATTTCATGATATTCGAAAATGGGTATACACTCAAATTACTTTATGAAGGATTTATAAGACTTTGAATTTTTTTTCAATATGGATATACATGATTACTTCATTACTCTACTTCTTAAATTGAGAATTTATGCTATGAATTGCATACTACTACAATGAATTGATATTTCTAAAGGCTTTCGAGATAAAAGTCGTGATTTGAGTTGTACTACGGGATATGTATTCTTATTATGAATTGAAGGTCTCAAGTGCTTTTCAAAAGCTGTTGTCATGATTTAATTGTCGAATTGAAAGAATAATCATTTGAGTACATTGACCTTGAACTCTCAGAGTCGAGATGATTTTGACTATGAGAAAGATTGATTTTGATATAGATGTTGAGATGAATTTTGGTATTTTTTTTGGATGATTTTGATGAGTTGAATTGTTGAAAATATTACGTATTGAGTCTTCATATCCTTGTCCAAATGTCGAGTCGGTTATGGTTCAATGCATTGATACCTTGTTGATGTTGAGAAAGATTGAAATGTTTTAAGTCAAAGTTGGGGTTAGGAATCCACAAATTGTTGATGAATTATAAATTGAGATATTTGATTTGGTCTTTATGATAGACCCTTGTGATGATGATGGTCGATTTTCTAACGCGTTCTGAGCTTGTCGGGGAGTAGTACTTAGCACCGAGAGGGAAATTTGTTAATTCCCCAAACTTATGTGCCATCGTAGGGTTATTTGATGATGATATTATTGGCCAGAGAGCCCGATTGTGATTATTGCAGTTTTAAGGTCATACTCCCTGGCAAAGAGTATGACGCTCCCACCAACGGGGGTTTCAAACATTGGTATTCCACGTAGCTCTCGGGGGGTTGTCGGTTATAGGAAACTCCCATGTCCATAAAAGTCATGTTTCTTGAATTATCGAGTCACTCCGAGATTTGAGTGAAAGAGTTGAGATATTATGATGAATTATGATTACCTATTATGAATTTGACGATATGATAAGTTATGATGATTTACATGGATTATGAGATTTTACCATTTGAACTATTTATTATGAAAGTATGAAGAGTATGATTTGATATAACTCAAGCCAAGTGAGTCATCATTGTCTGTATGCATGTTTTCATGAAATTGATGATGTTATTTAAAGTGTTGCATGCACCCCCACATATTCAGTACATTCTCTTTGTGCTGACCCCCATCTACTATTCTATTCAGTTGCCGCATCTGGTCAGCAGGTAAAGGAGTCCTTATAGTTCAAGGTCTTGTGTTGGTTGTGTCAGTTCAGAGACACTGTATCTTCTTCTGTTGGCCATATTGAGTGGGATGGTTGGGAGTCATGACCCGTTTATGTACAGACAATACTAGTAGAGGCTTCATAGACAGTAGTAGTGGTTGATGTATTCAGTGTCCTTCTTGTATATGTATATGTGTTAGTAGAATTGTCATCTTGTAATTCCAATATTGTATTGAACAGATTCTGTATTGAGATATTTTCAGCTTTATTCTCTCGAAATTATGTTTTAAATCAGCTGCTTTTGAGTTATACCTATGAAAGGGTTAGCTTGGGGTCACTTGTGACCCTAATCACCGTGTGGCGTCTCGGAACTCAATTTTTGGGGTGTTACAAACTTGGTATCAGAGCACAGAGTTCAAGTGTTCTAGGGTGTCTATGAAGCCGTGTCTAGTAGAGTCTTGTGGAACGGTACGGAGACGTTGATGATAGGCGTATTTACACGCCTAAAGTACTATAATTTACCCATATTTTAGCTAAGTTTTGAGGACAAAATATATAATTCATGCACTTTTAGTCCTTTTTCCTGTAAGTGAGCTAACAAACGTGATTAGCAAATTTTCAGGTATAAATGATGCAGATTTCAGCATATTATGGATAACTTGACGCCCAAGTAAGCTTCACGAAAGAAGGAAGGGAAAGCTTGGATGCCAAGGACCAAAAGTGACGCATGGAATATCTGTCCCGGGCAAAAACAGCATTTCCAAAGACTTTGGGGATCAGCAGTAACTTATTAGGATTAGGATAATGATGCAGTAACCTAGTAGGACTAGGATAAGTAATGCAGTAGCTTAGTAGAAATAGGATATGGGTGTTATAAATACCCTATTTTGTTAGAGATTTTAAGCATTCTACTTCTAGTTCCGAATCATTCTAATTCTTCCATCAATTCGAATTCTCATACTTTTACTTTTTATTCAACACTTTCAATTCTTATTCTCTTCATCTATTCAATTCTTAATTTCCACAACAAGAGAACCGCTATTCAAAAAGGGAATTCACGCCTAACACCATACCAAACCCTACTACACGTGAGATCTTTATTTTGGTATAATGATAAAGTCTATTGTGATTTCCGTCGCACTCATGAATAGCTAAACTTCTCTGTTGGGGTTATGGAAGCCTTATGAGATACTATCTATTGCTATGAGTTTGTGAGTTCGTGACTCGTATGATGCTTATATCATTATTCTCTTCATCTTAATGCAAATTCTTGTGGTTGCAAACGCATAGAATACGCCAGTATAGCATTAACTTGTTCGAAAGAAAAGTTATATGTCTGGAAAAGAGATAATGTCAAGGTAATAGGGCACCAACCCCTGTTAAAAAGTTAGTGTCGTAACTGGATTAACCTCTTGGAGAGTTCGTACCGTTAGACACGCTTTAAGCTCGAAAGAGTTAAAGTGAAATAATCCTTGATGGTCGAAAGACGCCTGGATTTACCATAGAATACAATTCTCTATAAGCACATGCATGTCTGAATTCCGCATAACTCATAGCTAATAGAGACGTATAACTCATAAGGTGGACATAACCCCAACTCTCAATTCTCATTGGTTAAACATCTTACTAAACATTCTTTTTTTTTTACTTTGCTATTTTCCGTTTTCACTTTGTTACATTATTGCACGTTACAATCTCCTCTTTTACGAAACTTTCACCAAAAGTCTATTAATCTTTGCTTACTTAGTGACCGGCTATTCTCTGTGGGATCGATACCCAACCCAGTTGGGTTATATATTTGACAACGACCGCTTACACTCTTACGAGAGCTGTAGTTTGAGCGTTATCAAAAATTGGCGCCGTTGCCGGGGAATACGGTTGTCAACTAAGTTTGTGATAGTTACTAGACCCTTTGGTCAAAGATTCTCGTACTTTACTTTTAGTTGTTGTTGTTGTTTTCTGCAGGTTTTGTTCAGTGCATGCCAAATACTCGAAGTTCTGGTCAACCATTATTACCCATAAACCCTGAACCGCAACTTATTGGCAGAATGGATGCAGAACGTGACATTGACAGAAGGGCGGCTCAACAGGAGCAGGCTAGACTAGTTGCACTGGCAGCTGCTCAAGTGCATCAACAAAATATTGATAACCCAGGTCGTGCAACAAATCCTGATGATGAGGACCTGGGTGATGAGGAGCTACTGAATCCTAGGCGTACTGATGAAGTGGCGGCACCTATGCATAGGAGAGATCGTCAAGCTAGAATGAGACCTGAATGTTGAGCTGTGCAGGCTTCTTTTGATGATGATGATGACGATCTGGATGGAGCTGGTGCTACAGGAGCTATTATTCCTCCGCCCTTGGCTCCCGGAGCCAAGTTCAATATCACTAGCACCATGATTCAACTATTGCAGCTCAAGGGATTATTTGGTGGACTTGCAGGCGATGATCCGAATATGCATCTGATCAACTTCATCTCTACATGCAAGTCATTCGACAATCCAGGCGTTGGACAGAATGCAATTCGGCTGTGCTTATTTCCATTGTCTCTGTCTGGGGAGGCAACTCTATGGTTGAACAGGCTAAGAATAGGCTAACTCCTGATTCTATTACTAATTGGAGGGAACTGAAAGACGTTTTCCTAGAAAGATTCTTTCCGCCATCCAAGAGAGCCCAATTAAGGGATGAGATCAGCAATTTTCGATAGCTTCCAACTGAAGCTCTATACGAAACATGGGAGAGGTTCAAGAAGAAGCTTATGCGGTGCCCAAATCATCAGATGACCAACATCCACTTGATGGAGATATTATACAGGGTTTTAAACTCAGTGACTAAGCCAGTGGTTGATAATGCTGCAGGTGGGTCATTCATGGACCTTACTTTTCTCGAGGCAAGTGATATGCTAGATCGTATGACAAAGCAGAGTAGAGCTTGGCATACCAGGGATTCTGAGGTAGCAAGCTCTACCGTATCTGTTGGCATGACTGCAGAGCAGAGGCGTAGACAAGAGAAACGTGACCAAGATATGGCTCATATGAAAACGCAGATGGATCTTCTTACCAAGAACTTATTATCAGGGAAGATCGAAAAGGTTAAGGCCGCTGTATCACAGGGAAGAGATGAATCCGACTATGAGGAAGAAGCGAACTACTTGAATAATCAGGGGGGGTTTCGAGGCAATGCCCAAGAAAACCAAGGTCAGAACTATTATGATAAATCTGGATACAAGGATCGCGACCAAGGTAGTTGGAAGAACAAGAATGACAATAGTGGTTTATATGTTCCCCCAGGAAGACGTGACACCACTGCATCTGGGTCGGGAAATATGGAAGAGATGATGGCTAAACTGTTGAAAGGAGTGGAAGCAACCAGCGCGGGAGTAACGGAGGTAATAAATGATTTGTCCTCAATGAAGCAATTGGTTGACTCACATTCCACTTCAATAAAACAAATAGAGCAGCAATTGACCCAACTTTCAGCAGTACTCAATCAAAGAAAGACAGGCACTCTACCTAGTGACACTGTGCAAAATCTAAGGAACGACGGATCATGCATGGCTATTACTACCAGGAGTGGTAAGGTGCTGGAAAATTCATCCCAAAGCAAGCAAGTGGCCAAAAATAAGGAAGATGATGACGCCATAGAAAATGACCAAGACGTTCATGACGTCACTCCTCAACATCCACAGTCTGAAAATATCACTGAACCAAAACAAGATAAAAAGAAAGTGGTGGAGAAAACTATTCCCCTTCCACCACCACCTTTCCCTCAAAGATTAAAGAACAAGGCGGATGATACAAGGTTCAGCAAATTCATGACTATGTTAAAACAGCTGACCATTAATGTGTCGTTGGTGGAAGCACTTGAACAAATGCCTGGGTATGCAAAATTCATGAAGGATCTTTTGACAAAGAAGCGGGCAGCAAGCTTTGAGTTGACAGATACTGTTCATCATTGCAGCGCAATTGACACCCGATCACTAGTTCAGAAGAAGGCCGACCCCGGTGCTTTCACTATTCCTTGCACCGTTGGATCTTTGAATTTTGCCAAGGCATTATGTGATTTAGGAGCCAACATCAATTTGATGCCATTATCTATTTATAAAAAGTTGGGGTTAGGTGATCCTACTCCAACCAACATGAGGCTCGTAATGGCGGATAGGTCGGTAAAACGACCTGTTGGTATTCTATGTGATGTATTGGTGAAGGTTTCTTCATTCATCTTTCCAGCAGACTTCGTTATTTTGGATTGTGAGGCAGACTCAGAAGTTCCCATAATCTTGGGGCGCCCTTTCCTTGCAACAGGAAGTGTTCTTATTGATTTAAGAGCTAATGAGCTTTTATTCCGAATAAATGACGAAGTAGTTCGCTTTGATGTGTGCAAATCAATGAAGCACCCCAAAGAGCTGAATGTATTCTCGGTAGCTGATGTTTATGTTGATGATGAGAAAGAATTATCTGAAGAGGAGCAGATTATTGACGACCCATTGGCGGTTGCGCTCATGAATTTTGAGCACAAGGATGCTGAAAACTATGAAGAAACTATTGGTGCTCTAACAGGATTTGGGTCATATCCTCATGCTCCCAAGAAGTTGGACCTTGATCTCAAAAATCAACCCACACCACCAGCTAAACCATTTATTGAAGAGCCACCCACGTTAGAGTTGAAGGAGTTGCCTAGTCATTTAAAGTATGCATTCTTAGGAAGCGGAAGCACACTCCCAGTCATTGTGGCAGCAGATTTGGGTGAGCATCAAGTTGCAGCTCTCATTGCTATTTTACGAAAGTATATAAGAGCCATTGGTTGGACCATCGCTGACATCATTGGTATTCCACCTGGGATTTGTACACACAAGATTCAACTTGAAGAAAATTGCACACCCACTATTGAGCATCAAAGGCGTCTCAATCCACCGATGCAAGAAGTGGTGAAGAAAGAAATTATTAAGTGGTTAGATGCAGGGGTTGTGTATCCAATATCTGACAGTACATGGGTGAGCCCGGTACAATGTGTTCCCAAGAAAGGAGGCATGACGGTAGTTGCGAATGAAAAGAATAAGCTTATTCCACTCAGACCTGTTACAGGATGGAGAGTATGCATGGACTACCGAAAGCTAAATTCATGGACGCTTAAGGACCACTTCCCAATGCCATTCATGGACCAAATGCTCGATCGATTAGCGGGGAAAGGATGGTTCTATTTCTTAGATGGTTATTCCGGCTATAATCAGATTTGTATTGCCCCCGAAGACCAAGAGAAGACAACGTTCACATGCCCATATGGTACATTTTACTTCAAACGCATGCCATTCGGGCTATGTAACGCACCAGCCACTTTTCAGCGTTGTATGATGTCCATTTTTTCTGATATGGTTGAAGACACCTTGGAGGTGTTCATGGACGATTTTTCAGTTGTGGGTGAGTCGTTTGAATCATGCTTGGCAAACCTAAGTATGGAGTTACAAAGATGTGTTGAATTCAACCTAGTGCTGAACTGGGAGAAGTGCCACTTTATGGTTAAAGAAGGTATTGTTCTTGGGCATAAAATCTCCGAAAAAGGAATTTAGGTTGATCGAGCTAAAATTGAAGTTATCGAGAAGCTACCACCCCCAATTTCAGTAAAGGGAGTTCGTAGTTTCCTCGGTCACGCAGGTTTCTATCGGCGGTTTATCAAAGACTTCTCCAAAATTGCTAGTCCATTATGCAAACTTTTGGAGAAAGATGCAAGGTTTGACTTCAATGAAGACTGTTTGAGGGCATTCGAATGCCTCAAAGGGAAGCTAATTGAAGCTCCTATCATTGTAGCACCAGATTGGTCTCTACCGTTTGAAGTTATGTGTGATGCTAGCGGGGTATCTTTGGGTGCTGTACTTTTCCAGAGAAGGTAAAAGTTATTCCACCCAATCTACTACACAAGAAAGGTCCTGAACAAAGCCTAGAAGAACTACACTGTCACAGAACAAAAGCTTCTAGCGGTTGTGTATGCTTTTGAAAAGTTCCGTGCTTATTTGTTGGGAACCAAAGTGGTAGTTCATACTGATCATGCAGCTCTGAGATATCTAATGACAAAGAAGGATGCAAAACCAAGGCTAATTCGATGGGTATTGTTGCTGCAAGAATTTGATTTCGAGGTAAAAGATAGAAGAGGTTGCGAGAACCAAGTGGCTGATCATCTATCTAGACTCGAGAATGAGCATATAGCGCAGCCTGATCTTGAGATTGATGACACATTCCCTGACGAAGAGATCTTAGCCACAATAATGGAAGAGTTACCATGGTATGCAGACTTTGCGAATTTTGTGGTGAGTAATGTGATGCCTGCAAATCTATCTTTCCATCAAAAGAGGAAGTTCATGCATGATGTAAAACACTACTTTTGGGATGAGCCATATTTGTTTCGACGATGCGCGGATGGTGTTATCAGGCGATGCATATCCTATGTAGAGATGCTGAATATATTGGAGGCATGTCACACTTCCCAAGTTGGGGGACATCACGCAGGTAATCGGACAGCAAGAAAGGTATTGCAAAGTGGATACTATTGGCCTTCGATATTTAGAGATGCCTACGAATTTGTGAGAAGATGCGACCAATGTCAAAGACAAGGCGCAATTTCGAAACACCATGAGATGCCCATGACGAAAATGCTTGAAGTTGAGCTATTTGATGTATGGGGTATTGATTTCATGGGCCCATTCGTAAATTCGTTTGGAATGAAATACATCCTAGTCGTTGTAGATTATGTTTCAAAATGGGTCGAAGCAGTAGCATTGGCCGACAATGAAGGAAAGCGTGTTGTAGCATTCTTGAAGAGAAATGTCTTCTCTCGCTTTGGAGTACCACGTACTATCATAAGCGATGGAGGATCTCACTTTTGCAACAAGCTGTTCAAATCCATATTGGCCAAATATGGTGTCAAGCAACATAAGGTAGCCACACCTTATCACCCATAAACTAGTGGACAGGTAGAGGTTTCCAATCGAGAGATCAAGCAAATACTTGCTAAGACTGTAAATGCTAATAGGAAGGATTGGTCTCGGAAGTTGGACGATGCACTATGGGCTTATAGGACTGCATTCAAAATGCCAATTGGCATGTCCCCGTACCAACTAGTTTATGGGAAGGCTTGTCACTTGCCCATTGAGCTCGAGCATAAAGCATTGTGGGTGTTAAAGCAACTTAATTTGAATTGGGATGATGCCATGAATCTGAGATTGGAGCAGCTGAATGAGATGGATGAATTCCATCTACATGCATATGAAAGAGCAGACCTCTACAAGGAACGGATGAAAAAGTATCATGATCAGCGGATTGTTCAACGAAACTTTCAAAAGGATGATATGGTACTTCTTTTCAATTCCAGACTGAAGCTATTCCTAGGTAAGTTAAAGTCCAAATGGTCTAGTCCGTCTGGAGTAGTTGAGCTAGAAGACAATAATGGTGTTGTCTTTAAGGTGAATGGCCAACGAGTAAAACCATATATCGGTCCTCTTGACTCGATAAAATATATGGCCACCATCTACCTCGACGAAGTCTAAGTACTCGAGGTAACTATGTCATGCCGCAACAATAAATCAAGCGCTAGATGAGAGGCAACCCATCATTTTTCATTCTTTCTTTCGTTCTACTAAGTGTTTGTTTTTGTTAAATAAAAATCCAAAAAGAAGAGTCATGCCACGACCAAAACTAAGGCGCTTGATGGGAGGCAACCCATCGTTCTAATTGTTTTTGTTGCTTTTGAGTAAGTATAGGTGCAAGAGGTGTAAAGGAGGAGATTGAGTTCAAATCTTGATTTGGAAGAATTGCATGATCAAGGTGGTAAGTAAGGATTGAAGAAGCAAAAGGCTATGGGTTGGGCATTGCCTATGAAAATATAGGCAAAGAACAAGGCAAGACCTATGTAAATCTAGGCCACAAACAAGGCAAGGCCTATAATATGGCCTAAGCTCTCGGAATCTAGTGTGCCATATCATAGGCGCCGCCCATGCCTAAGTGTGCCATATCATAGGCGCCGCCTATGCAAAAGCATTTTGTCTCTGAATCTCATGTGCCATGGCATAGGCGCCGCCTATGCCTAACAATGCCATGGCATAGGCGCCGCCTATGCTCAACAATGCTTTGCAAAAGGCGCCGCCTATGCCAAGCATAGGCAAAGCAAAAGGCGCCGCCTATGGTCACTTTTGGTCTCCAAATCTGATTTTAAATGGGTCAAAACCCGACCCAAGCTTGCCCTATAAATAAGAAACTTAGTCTTAGACCAAAAATACATTGCAAACCTAAGAAAAGCGCCGCCTACCTCTCCAAATTCTCTCAAAAATTTTCCTTTTTCTCTTTTACTTCACAAGAACATCTTCCAAAGGCATCAACCAAGTAAGTACTTCTTTGTTCTTCTTTTATATTCCGTAAGTACTACAATACTACGCCTACAATAAATTGTTAGATCTTGAAGTAGTATTGGTGATTTGAATGTGGTTGATTTGTTGTGATACTACTAAGTGAGTGAAAGAATACGTAAGGATGATTTTAACTTGTTTCCAACTTGTCTTTGATTTTCATACACTGTCATACTTTTGCGGAATTGACATGGGCACGAAAATTGCATAATCTTGTAAATAGAAAGCTTACATGTTGGAATGACTTGTTCATCGAGATGAGAATCATGGTTAAACTACCAACTTGTGAGGTTGTGATTATTTCTAGATGATATAACTTGATTCAATCTCTATGTAGTAGTCTTGATCAAAAGATGTATCAACCATGAAAGTATTGCCAAGATTTTTTTTGGAAGTATGACTGCACTGATTATATTGTTGGAATATAGCGCCTAAAAGGTATATCGATGAAGTCTGAGTAATCAACATCGTTCACTTCACTAGTCCGTACCAACAAACTAAGTGTGAGGTGGTGCCACTACTGCTTGTACATTGATTGTATCCACCAAGATGAAGCTAACATGAATATTATTTTAATCTCAGGTACAATGGCACAAAAATCAAGGCAAGGAAAGGATAAAGCAACCACTTCACAAAAAGGCCAGAAAAGGGGACGAAAAGAGCAAGGCGAATCCTCCTCGCTGCAAATACCTCGCCGCATGTTCGGAATTAAATGGGTCTTAGAGGAGAAAGGAAAGGAGTGGTATAGGAACAATAAAGAGAAGAAATATGTTCACATGGAGTTGATACACAAGGAGAGCCTAGCAAAGAAAGAACCTCGCATGTTGGCTAAGATAATGGCGTTACATCTTGATTTCATCTTCCGAGATATGGGAGAGTGCAATCTCGATTTAACACGAGAATTCTATGCTAACTGGTCACCGAAAACTACAGGGAGTGAAGTTAAGATTCGGGGCCAAGTTCTGCAACTAAATACGGAGTTCTTCAACTCCTTTCTAGGCTTGCCATCTGTTAATCCCGCACCATTCAAGGAGCTTTATCGCAGACCTCCATACAGGGAAATCAGACACACACTATGCGGAACAAGATCAATGGCACGGTGGAGTCATCACAAGGATACAGGTCGGCACAATACCTTCACGTATGCCTCCTTGAACAGAGAAGCTAGGATATGGCTGCGAATAGTCAACTCTTGCCTCATTCCAGGGACACAGTACACAAAGATAACACGAGATAGAGTGTGCCTGGTGTATGCATTGATGACGAATGTCCCTATCAACATTGGGGCAATTATTCGATCTACAATGCGGAAAACTAGGCTACACATGAGGTCCCACTTCAGCTTTGGCAACCTGTTGACTGCAATATTGAGGAAGGAAGACATCGAAGAGGAACCGGCTGATCATAAGCTTCCACACAACCCGAAGAAGGTTGACCTCACAAAGGTTAAAGATGTTGAATCCATGCATGGCGTCAACCTAACCACTGCAGAAAGACATGCTCGCGACGAAAGCTTCTCCCGCCATTTATATGGCATGATGAAGTTTACCATGATGAGCGGAGGTCGTGTTCCAACTGCTACAGAGCTCCAACAGTTGGATTATGACTACCCAATGAATGAGCATGCGAGGGCGATGTGTGGAGTAGGTGTATATTTTGAGGAACCTCTTGATGACGACATGCCAACCGATGATGATCGACGAATGCCAGACTCCGACGTGGAAGAGAACTCTGATGACGACGACTCTGATGATGATTCCGATGCAGGGGGTATGACCCCATACATAGAGGATGAGTCCGACTAATCAGGTTCTTCTTATTTATTTTCCACTGAGGGCAGTGTGTCCCGTCTAAGTGTGGGGTGCTGGTATTTATATGCTATACTTCTTTGTCTGCATTTGCATTTATTCTAGTTCTTGTTTGTTTTAATTAGTTGTAATTAGTTAGTTTAAATTTTAAATTTATTAGATTTTGATGCATGAAATTGTTCTGATAGGCGGCATGGTGTTATGACAAGAGTTTGTGATAGAATCATTACTATTGAGACACTTAGGCTCTAAATGTGACTCATTATGTGATAAGTGTGTGGTTTAATTCCTTCATCTGTTGGGTCAAGAGTCTGTACTGCTCCCAATAAAGTCGACCATGTGCCTTGTGTGTGTGAGGTGATAGTATATTCTGTGTTTGTGGCTGATGCTAGAACTTGCCTGGTGTGTGTGTAAAGCGAAATAAAGAGTGTGAGTCTAGGAGATGATTTAGGCATTTCTTTGGCAACCGATACTTGTTTACCTTCGTTTTACCTACCCGTGGATATTATCCTAGTCAACCCCCTTTGAGCCTTTAGCTATTTTCTTTGACAGCCTCATATGTAAGCCTAATCCATTTTTTTTAAGACCATAATTTGATCCAAATTCCTAAGTGCTTTAAATTGAAGTCATGTGACAAAATAAGAGGAAATTGGGTGAGAGTGATGCCTTAAAGTGTATTGGTACTTGAATTTTTTATGAAAAAGAGTGGCTATCATGGAGGTGTGTTATAAAAAAAAAGAAAAAAAAAGAAAGAGAAAAGAAAAAGAAATAGAAAAACAAAAAGATAAATTGTGTTTATGATTAAATAAAAAGATAGTTATGCTTGAATGGCAAAATAGGTGAAAAGGGGTGATAGGTGAAAGAAAGGTAGCAGGGTTGATTAAAAGAGAGTGTTAATGGCATAATGTGATGTATTAAATCGCTTAGGAACATAGTCACTATTTCTGGCCAAAATAGTCCTACCCGTCCCTTAGCCTACATTACAACCTGTAAAGACCTATTTGATCCTAAGCTTAACATTCTGATATTAGTAGAGCATTACACTAAGGGCAAGCCTATGGTCATCAGTTGCAACATATGAATTCTTTGTGAGAGTGAGAGCAAGGATAATCTTATACCCATGTTCTGAAAAATGCAATATTTGAGAGTGATTATGGGTAATATCTTATGTGAGACACACATGGTTGATGATTATTGGGTAGTCTTGTATGATTCTTTGTGGCTTAACTTGTGGATACGAATTAACCATCATCACGAGTCTATATTAGAGGTTGAATTATTTCTAGAAGTGATTAGAAAACTACTCTTTGTTTATAAGTATCGTGCCTGTCTTGATGAAAATTTTGTATTGTTACTGTGAAACCCTAAGTAGATGTTTATATGGACATGATATATTGTTCAAGGACGAACAAAGCTTTAAGTGTGGGGTGTTGATGATAGGAGTATTTACTTGCCTAAAGTACTATAATTTACCCATATTTTAGCTAAGTTTTGAGGACAAAATATATAATTCATGCACTTTTAGTCCTTTTTCCTGTAAGTGAGCTAACAAACGTGATTAGCAAATTTTCAGGTATAAATGATGCAGATTTCAGCATATTATGGATAACTTGACGCCCAAGGAAGCTTCACGAAAGAAGGAAGGGAAAGCTTGGACGCCAAGGACCAAAAGTGACGCATGGAATATCTGTCCCGGGCAAAAACAGCATTTCCAAAGACTTTGGGGATCAGCAGTAACTTATTAGGATTAGGATAATGATGCAGTAACCTAGTAGGACTAGGATAAGTAATGCAGTAGCTTAGTAGGAATAGGATATGGGTGTTATAAATACCCTATTTTGTTAGAGATTTTAAGCATTCTACTTCTAGTTCCAAATCATTCTAATTCTTCCATCAATTCGAATTCTCATACTTTTACTTTTTATTCAACACTTTCAATTCTTATTCTCTTCATCTATTCAATTCTTAATTTCCACAACAAGAGAACCGCTATTCAAAAAGGGAATTCACGCCTAACACCATACCAAACCCTACTACACGTGAGATCTTTATTTTGGTATAATGATAAAGTCTATTGTGATTTTCGTCGCACTCATGAATAGCTAAACTTCTCTGTTGGGGTTATGGAAGCCTTATGAGATACTATCTATTGCTATGAGTTTGTGAGTTCGTGACTCGTATGATGCTTATATCATTATTCTCTTCATCTTAATGCAAATTCTTGTGGTTGCAAACGCATAGAATATGTCAGTATAGCATTAACTTGTTCGAAAGAAAAGTTATATGTCTAGAAAAGAGATAATGTCAAGGTAATAGGGCACCAACCCCTATTAAAAAGTTAGTGCCATAACTGGATTAACCTCTTGGAGAGTTCGTACCGTTAGACACGCTTTAAGCTCGAAAGAGTTAAAGTGAAATAATCCTTGATGGTCAAGAGACGCCTGGATTTACCATAGAATACAATTCTCTATAAGCACATGCATGTCTGAATTCTGCATAACTCATAGCCAATAGAGACGTATAACTCATAAGGTGGACATAACCCCAACTCTCAATTCTCATTGGTTAAACATCTTACTAAACATTCGTTCTTTTTTACTTTGCTATTTTCCGTTTTCACTTTGTTACATTATTGCACGTTAAAATCCCCCCTTTTACGAAACTTTCACCAAAAGTCTATTAATCTTTGCTTACTTAGTGACCGGCTATTCTCTGTGGGATCGATACCCAACCCAGTTGGGTTATATATTTGACAACGACCGCTTACACTCTTACGAGAGCTATAGTTTGAGCGTTATCAGACGTCTGTACTTTTCTTCGAGAGGCTATAAGGCATTTAGGAAAGGTTGATGTTCTTTCAAGTCTTGAATCGTGCAATAAGTTTAAACCAGATAAGCTACCAAATTTCTTTTCAGGATCTATAAGTGACAGTTTGTACTTTTCTATCTATGTGCTATTCTTGAGATAGTATGAGCAGCAAGTCCCGGTTCTTTCCCTGATAATGTTTTCAGACTGATTAGCAAATATTTCAGAAGTCTCATAAAAGTGGCTTCAGAAGAGCCTCCCAGTGTGTTATAAGTTCCTGAAGTTTCAAGTTATGTCCTCCTCTTTATGACTTGTTCATCTAAGACTAGGTGGATGCGTACTCCTGGATCATCGAATATGGTATGCCAAGTTCCTATCTCCCGTAATCTTGCTATCATTATGCTGTTGAAAAATGAAAGCCTAGTGAAGCCGTGTGGGGCTCTTTCGATTCACTAGCACAGTTGCTTTGTTATTCATCTCAATTTTGTTTTTTCAAAACTCATATTCAAAGCCTAGTGGAGCCGTGTGCGACCTATTTCGATCCACTAGCAATTTGTAGTTCATCTTGTTCCTTGTGCTGGCTGAAAATATAGGATTTGGAGGTGTAGTAGTGTAACGCCCTGAAATCGGGTCCCGAGATGTCACACGGTGCTTAGGGTCACAAGTGACCCCAAGCTAACCCTTCTACTGGCATAACTCATAAGCAACTGAATAAAAATACAAATCCATACAAATCAGCAGAAATTAACTCTTTTCTGAATCTGATCGATACAAAAATGGAATTTTACAGGACTACAATTTTGCCTTTACAACCAAAATTGAAACAAAATACATCAACTTCTACTGACTATCTATGAAGCCTCTACTAGTACTGACTATAGGTAGCCGAGTCATAACTCCCGACTACCCCAACACAATACGACTGAATAAAGAAAATACAACACTATAAACTCTGCATAACTAACCCAAGCCCTTGAATCAAAATGACTCATCGCCTGCTGACTGGATACCATGAACTGACTGGATCTGAAGGTGCAACTATACCTTGTACCTACATTCCGAGAAAATGTAGCCCACATACGAATATGTGGGTCAGTACCATGGAAAGATACCGAGCATATGGGGGTGCAATGCATATATAAAATAATATCTTAATATCATCACAGTTTATAAAATTATGCATGCTGATATAGATGACTCACTTAGCTCGAATTAAATCATCAAAATCATGGATGAATAATACATGTAAAGTAAAACAAGTGAGTCATTACAATACGTTCTCAATTCACTTTCATCTCAATTTCAAATCATCAAAACAATCAAATCTCATGTCAATTCTCATTAGAATATATTCCTTAAATCTTTTAAGAATAATGACTTTCTCAAACTCAGCCTTTTAAGCAAATATGTTTTCATCTCAGATAGAAGAGTACACACACACACATTGGGAGATCCTATAACCGACATAAACCATGTGAGCCACATGGAATCCAACGTACAACCCACATTGGGGAGAGCCGTCCTATCCTTGCCATCGGAGTAGAACTTCCAATATCAATCCAAAAACACTAGTGATCACTATATAAATCAGCCTCAGGCTCACATCTTACGGGGCACGTAGTTCTAGGGAAGTAAGGTCACTTTATACCTCCCACTCGGTGCTAAAGATTACTCCTGGACTTAGCTCAGAAATTTAAATCAGCCTTAGGCTCACATTAAAGAAAATCCATAATAAACACTTCAACAATTTTCATCGGGAGCCAATTTGCTACCCCTTTACCCTTTATCATAATCAATAAAAACGTGGATTTCTTTCACAGTCGAGTTCAAAATGACTCATTCATGACCAAAAGGTCAAATCATTTAAAACATCTCAAATATTCAACATCAACGTGCATATAGCACATATTTTCTCAAATAAAAACACAATTTCCAATGGGGATTCACGACCCAAATATCAAAATCATGATAAATATCGTACAAGATTCATGCTTTATATCACCACACATGTAAATTCATCTTTCAAAATCATAAACATCAAGATTTCATAATAATCATCATAAGATATCGGTTCATGCTTCAAATTCATAAAAATCAAATAAAAATAATGCCTTTGTAAAGAAAATTACTTTTGGGCACAAGAACGAAAGAGAGTTCTTACTGAAAAACCCCACATACCTTGAATGATGAACTTTAGATCGATACTCATTTTTGAGATGTTAATCGTGCCTTTGAATGATGGTTCTTGGAGTTCTTGAACTAGGAACTTGGAATCTTGAATAAATTTGCAGAATTAATGGTGAACTTTGGAGGTTCTTGAAGTTGGATATAGGAGCTTAGGATTTTCTTTTTGAGGGAATTTGATGAAATATAACATATAAAACTTCTAATAGGCTTTAATATAGGGTTTGGAGGGATTTTGGGTGAGGGGGATTGACCAAAACGCCCCTAAAAATCAAATAATTCTTGAATCTGTCCTTTGGTGGACTGTTTTGATAGTCTGAAGTAGATCAACCATAACGTTTTACTCCGATATCCAAATTGGATAAAACTAATTTCATTAGAAAGAGGACTCTCATATCTTTCCGTTGATATATAGTATCTCACCCATATAATTGTGTACGAGGAGTTATGATCGTTTGAAGTTGACCCAAAAAATTACTTTTGATAGGTTGAAGTAGATCGACCATAACTTTTTGCTCCGATAGACAAATTGGATGAAACCAATTTCATCGGAAAGAGGAATCACAGAGATTTCCGTTGATATATAGTAGATCAACCATATCATTATGTACAAGGAGTTATGATCATTTAAATTTGGAGTAAAAATACTCCAGGTCTCAGTACTTTTTTTTCCTGCACGTTTTACTGTTCACTACTATTCATGGTTCGATCGGAATGTTCATAACTCGTCGCTCGGGTGTCCGTTTTGGATGATCCACATATCACTGGAAATTTTATTCGATACTCTACGCAATGGTGGATCATAATCTAAGACATTCCGCACGAAAAATTTATAATTCATTCTAGAAGATAGAACCCAACACGTTTATGCACAAAATTTTAACGAAAAATTTCCCGGGGTATTACAAGTAGTAAGAAGGATGGCAAGTATGATTTGTTGAGCATAAGTATAGCGGAATCCATTTTTTCATACATTTGGGGTTAATAGGGAGTGATATATCCTTGTGTGTCAATTTTGTGATGTAGTTTGTTCGAGGTATGAAATGGGTGTTGGCGGTATTTGTATGCCAGAGAGTATAGGTTAGTAATGGAAGTACTCGGTGGGTGAGTGTTGTTAAATTATGCCGTTGTCGGGTTTCAAGAGGAATTTAAGTTAAGACGTAGAGAGCTATGAACTAAGTTAAGTTGTGTATGAAGGATAAATAGTAGTGACGGGTGAAAGAAGGATGTGTTAATGGATTGTGAATAAGATAAGCTATATGATTATGACCAATTATTATTGTTATGAAGTTTAAATGGGATAGCATTTGTTGAGGATTGTTTTATAGTTTCTAAGTGGAAATTTCATGCGAAAAGTTTTAAGTTATATTGTGTGCTAAAAGTTAGGTTTGAATGATTGGTGATCGTGAAGGTGACTGTGACGATTTCTTGATTCATGGTATTAGTTGTTAGAAAGTGATCTAGTAGGCTTGAATAGTGGATATAAGAGCCTAAGTTTGGTTGATTCGTGATTAAGTTTGATGTTGTGTTTATGATGAGAAAGTTCACCCAAGATATTATGGGACTGCTTTAATTTCGAGGATTAGTGTATGACTGTAATGGTTGAACTTCTTAGATATGATTTTGATTCTTATGGTTTAGAAATATAAGTTTACAAGCGTGATTTTAATAAGCGATGACAGAGGTAGTGTGGTCCGTTAAGGATGAGAAAAATTTGAGTTGAGCGTTAGACTCTAAGATTGAAATTCCGAAGTTGAGCTGAAAGCGTTGAAGCTCTAGATGGTGTATACTCCGACTATCGGGTTGCTTATGCGGATTTGAGATTAGAAAGTGTGCAAGTGTTAGGTTTTGATTATTGGGGTTATAGAAGGATAGGTGGTAATTCGAGGAGTTGTGTGAGGATGTGGTTATATGCTTTTTGAGGTAGTCATTTGGGTGAAGTTTTATGGTTTGTGTGTGTGATTATGTATCGAACTCTCGAGTGAAGTGACTTTAGTTTAGATTAAAGTGTATAGTGTGTTACTAACCCAAAGCGATGGCTTAAGTCTAAGAGGGAGATGATATATCAAGTAACCGAGTTAAGTGTTCGGATTCCAATAGTGGTAAGAAAGGGGTTTTGCTCGACCCATTCCTATTTCAGTTCTTTCAGTTATTCCAGGGCCTACTCCTGCTTTACAATTCAGTTCCATGATCGTAATTCGAGTTCGTGCATGTCATAAAGGACCATGTTCTCTCTCAGTTCCCAATACGTGGGGTTTCGGATTTTAGTGGTGGAATTATATTCCATAAGTTATGAATTCCAAATCTTAAGTTATATGGCTAGTAATCGAGCTACTCTAGCCTTACCCTATGCTCTATTCGAGAAATAAAGCATTTCTGTTAATGATCAATGAAAGTTTGGATTCATATCGTGCATATTCCCAAATCAAATTTCTTTGCCGAGTTCATGATGTTAAATCTTCTATTCCTTATGCCTTGGTGAACGTCAAGTTATTCAGGGTATCTAGTCATATTTTAGACCAGCATGTTCTAGCCCTTTGATAACTTCTTTCGTAGGGTGAGAGAGTGATGATGAATGGTTGGTTATATAGAAAATATGTATTTGTTGTGGATAAGGGTGTTGGTGAATAGTTATCTAGATAGAAGAGAGAAAATGTTTCCTTATCTTGGTTAGAAAGGTGTATGCTTATTTTGGGCTAAGTGGTAATGTGAAGTAAGATTGAGATTAAGATTTCATGTATATTGTGGTTAGTTGAAGTTTTAAGTGGTTATCTTGAGGGATTATGGTGTACATGTTTTAGATTCTGGAAGCTAATTATGCTTCAATTCGTAAACTTCTAATAAACGATCTTTATTTTCCAAGTATTCCAGCCCAGTCAATCAGAATCGTATAGTGTACCTTCTCATTTATCTTTGCATCATGTTATCCAAGGATCTTAGGAATGAAATCATTTCCATATGGAGCATCTCAGTAGTTACGAGTATACCTTTGTTCGTGCGTCATGCATATGAACTAATTCATAGGTGCCCCGTGCACAGTCTTAGTGACCCCGTGAAATAAGTATTGTAGAGGAACATAGAGTCCCAAGGGGGAGATACCCCGTGACTTCTTAAAGCTTCCGTGTTTTAAACACATCTAGTTCATGCTCAAGTTCTCATTACGAGCCTTGAATTGGCTATTGTTGCATACGCATTCATACATTCCAGAGTCAGTTCAGCTAGATATTTATGCGTCAGATATGCATGTTCAGTATGAGGACTAGGAAACTGTAATTCCAATCGTGCCAATATGTCTCAGATGTTCGCGTCCCTTAAGAAGGGCAGTTGATCAGTGCTTTTATCCTATCAAGCGACATTCGAGTACGAATGTTTCCAAGGGGGAGATAATGTAATACCCCAGAAAATTTTCTTTGTAAAGATTTCTTGAGAAACGTATCGAGTTCTACGCTTTAGAGCGATCCATAAATTTTTTATGTAGTATTTCTAAGACGTTGACCTACCATTACGTAGAGTATTGAATAAGCTTTCCAACAATATGTTGATCATCGAAAACGAACACTCGAGCGATGAGTTACGACCATTACGATCGAATTACGACCATTCCGATTGAAGTATGAACAGTAAAACATGCAGGAAATTAAAATTACTACAGCCAGGCAAATTTCAGGGTCAACTTCAAACGACCATAACTCCTTGTACATAATGATCTGGGTGAGCTACTATATATCAACGGAAAGCTCTAAGAGTCCTCTTTTAATGAAATTGGTTCATCCAATTTGGCTGTCGGAGTAAAACGTAATGGTCGATCTACTTCAGCCTATCAAAACAGTCCACCAAAGGATAGATTTGACATTATTTGTTTTTTTAAGGGCAATTTGGTCATTTCACACCCCCTCTTGGACAAAAATTTGTCCATTTAATCCATAATTGAACCTTCAAAATTCATTTTCTCCATGAAACATTTGGGATAATAAAACCCTAGCCAAATTTCACCTTCAAATATCTTTCAATTTCACCGTAGAAATCCAAAATTAATCCGATAAACGAACTCCTCATTTCAAGACCTTCGAGGAGCACCCATTATTTGTCCGAACAGGATTCCGTAATCAAGAAGTCAATTTCAAGGTATGTGGGGTTTTGAACAAGAGCAATCTTCCGTTCTTGTGCCCAAAGCTTTAATTTTATTATGGTTTTATATGATTTTGCAAGTGAGATTGTGTCTAAATAATTTGATTATGAGATTATGATGATTGAATGAATAAACTTTGATTTATATGATTATCTCAATATTTTCATGATATGATTTAATAATTATCATTGCGAATTACACACTTTTACCATGAGGTGGTATTTTGAATGATTTTGGGACGTATGTCGAGATGGTATTTTGAAATAATATTTTGAGATACGTGTCAAGCTTTATGCTTCCCAATGACGATTTGAATTATTGAATATATATTTGAGACATGAGATGTCTTGATATCTATAATTGTAAATTTCATATTTTTATTTTGAATGATTTTGAGATATATGTTGAAATGGTATTTTGGAATGATTTTGAGATTTATGATAAGCTTAAAGCTTCTTTAGACGAAATTGAATCATTGAGCATATTGAGATATAACATTTGAGATGTTACCATGAGTCTTGATATTTCCTCAACAATATTGATGTTGTCATGACTTGATAATTGTTACATTTTGACATTTAAAAAGGTTGAGTTCTATTATTGAAATTTCATGATATTCGAAAATGGGTATACACTCAAATTACTTTATGAAGGATTTATAAGACTTTGAATTTTTTTTCAATATGGATATACATGATTACTTCATTACTCTACTTCTTAAATTGAGAATTTATGCTATGAATTGCATACTACTACAATGAATTGATATTTCTAAAGGCTTTCGAGATAAAAGTCGTGATTTGAGTTGTACTACGGGATATGTATTCTTATTATGAATTGAAGGTCTCAAGTACTTTTCAAAAGCTATTGTCATGATTTAATTGTCGAATTGAAAGAATAATCATTTGAGTACATTGACCTTGAACTCGCAGAGTCGAGATGATTTTGACTATGAGAAAGATTGATTTTGATATAGATGTTGAGATGAATTTTGGTATTTTTTCGGATGATTTTGATGAGTTGAATTATTGAAAATATTACGTATTGAGTCATCATATCCTTGTCCAAATGTCGAGTCGGTTATGGTTCAATGCATTGATACCTTGTTGATGTTGAAAAAGATTGAAATGTTTTAAGTCGAAGTTGGGGTTAGGAATCCACAAATTGTTGATGAATTATAAATTGAGATATTTGATTTGGTCTTTATGATAGACCCTTGTGATGATGATGGTGGATTTTCTAACGCGTTCTGAGCTTGTCGGGGAGTAGTACTTAGCACCGAGAGGGAAATTTGGTATTTCCCCAAATCTATGTGCCACCATAGGGTTGTTTGATGATGATATTATTGGCCAGAGAGCCCGATTGTGATTATTGCAGTTTTAAGGTCGTAGTCCCTGGCAAAGAGTATGACGCTCCTGCCAACGGGGGTTTCAAACGTTGGTATTCCACGTAGCTTGAATTACCGAGTCACTCCGAGATTTGAGTGAAAGAGTTGAGATATTATGATAAATTATGATTACCTATAATGAATTTTGACGATATGATAAGTTATGATGATTTATCATAATTTATGATTTATTATGATTTACATGGATTATGAGATTTTACCATTTGAACTATTTATTATGAAAGTATGAATAGTATGATTTGATATAACTCAAGCCAAGTGAGTCATCATTGTTTGTGTGCATGTTTTCATGAAATTGATGATGTTATTTAAAGTGTTGCATGCACCCCCACATACTCAGTACATTCTCTTTGTGCTGACCCCCATCTACTATTCTATTCAGTTGCAGCATCTGGTCAGCAGGTAAAGGAGTCCTTATAGTTCAAGGTCTTGTGTTGGTTGTTTCAGTTCAGAGACACTGTATCTTCTTCTGTCGGCCATATTGAGTGGGATGGTTAGGAGTCATGACCTGTTTATGTACAGGCAGTACTAGTAGAGGCTTCATAGACAGTAGTAGTGGTTGATGTATTCAGTCTCCTTCTTGTATATGTATATGTGTTAGTAGAATTGTCATCTTGTAATTCCAATATTGTATTGAACAGATTCTGTATTGAGATATTTTCAGCTTCATTCTCTCTAAATTGTGTTTTAAATCAACTGCTTTTGAGTTATACCTATGAAAGGGTTAGCTTGGGGTCACTTGTGACCCTAAGCACCGTGTGGCGTCTCGGGACTCGATTTTCGGGGCGTTACAACTGTAGTTGGAAATATAAATAAATAAATAAGTAAGTAAATTACTAATATATACTCAGAATGTTTGGTGAAAAATATATATTCCGACTACTGTAGTCGATAATAAAAATAATAAAATAAATACATTACTAAATATATAATCATTTCCTTATACGAAAATTAAATAATTAATTATATAAATTATTAAATATTTAATTTCGACCATTGTGCTCGGAAATAAAAATAATTAAATAAATATAGTATTTAAAATATAATCAGACCCTTATACAAAAATTAAATAACTATTTAAATAAATTATAAAATATTTATTTTCGACTATTGTAGTTGAAAATATAAATAATTAAATAAATATATTATTAAATATATAATTAGACCCTTATACAAAAATTAAATAACTATTTAAATAAATAATTAATTATGTATTTTCGACTACTCTAGTTGGAAAAGTTAAATAATTAATTTTATTAAAGTAAGGACCAACTGAAGTAGTCAGAAATGTTATTATATAGGATATAACCCGTCTCTCTCTAAACCACTTTCCCAATTCTCTCTCACTCTCTATCCCTCCTCTCTCTCTAAGCTAAGGCGACCACAACGACAACGACGACGGCGTTGGTCGAGTGGTAATGGAGACGACAACGATGGCCCTGGTGGAGTCTTAACGGCCCCGGAGACCACAACATTTTTAAGTTGAAAGCTGCCTCGAGGTGTGATTTGCCTCTAAGACAGATTTGCTTCTATTTATGATTTTCATTTCTAAGACAGATTTGCTTATGTTTTCTTTAGTTATTCTGTAGAGACCAAAGAATATTGTTGCTTTTGCTCTCAACAGGTAAGCCTCGTTGTCATTTTTAGAAGTCTTGTTCTCCATTTTCAATTTCTGTCCAATTTTCTATAAAAAAAAAGTTGATATGGAATTCGCACACTGAATTTCTTTTTTCTAATTTCTGAAATTTCGCGCACTGATTTTCTAGTTTTTGGAATTTGCACAATAAACTGTTGTTCAAATCCCTGAAGGTATTGACTGTATGTATTTGCGTAATAGACTTCCCAACAATTGAAGACAAATATTGTTTTGCGTGTGAAGTTCCTTATCTGATCTTGTTTACTGCTTGCTGTTGTGTTGCCATGTTATTTTAGGATGAATAAATGCATCTAAACATAGTACTGTATGTTTGGAAAATATTTTGAATGTTAACGGTTTAACCCGATAACCGAATCGATAACAATCAATAACCGATAAACCGTTAACTGATAAGCCGATATCTCAATGGATCTTAATGGTTTAGCTATATTACAAATCGATAATCAATATCTCAAATCGATAAACTTCAAAACTGAACCGAACCGATCGATATGCAGCTCTATCTTCATTGATTCGAGGTAAAAATTTATTCCATTTTCTACGTGATCTATTTTTAGTACCTTTGATTGATGAGCAGACCCTAGTCTTCATTGTTGTGTCATTTATGGCACAAGAGTTTATGGGCGTGGTCATAGTAAAACCTCTTCAGTGTTTTCAACATGCGCTTTCTTTTTATTTTCTTCTTTTAAATTTTATACCTCATCTGTTGGTCTCCTTTTTTTTCTATCTTTTATCTTGTTTGTGAAGCTATAACATGGATTGGATTCCTTTCACTGATAAAAAAATTGTCCTTTCAATTAAAATATTTTATTGTTGTTGGCTGCTTTACTATGTTGTATTGAACCTCTTAGTTTTTTGCTTGTGTCAACTGCATAGTAGCATCTCTAAACAACCCTGTTATTGTCTTGTTTCTCTTGTTTTTGTTTCTTTTCTCTATTATTATTGTTGTCGTTCTTGTGTAGATGAAAAATGAAGATCGTATATTGATGTATAATAGACTTTATCCTAACCATGCGGGGTTGAGGGAGGAATATAAAGTTGGGGTAGCTGGATTTATTACTAAAGCAATGACACTTAATGATTTTATTAATGAAGGGACAATTAGGTGTCCTTGTTGGAATTGCAAGTGTTGCAAGTTATTGAGTCCAGATGATGTTACATTACATCTTTATAGGAAGGGTTTTATGATGAATTATACTGTGTGGATAGCTTATTGAGAGAGTAGTGCTGCCAATAATTTTGCTTTTCAGAATTATGTTGAAAGTCCAATAAGAGAGAATAATGTTGAAAGTTCACGATATAGTGAGATGGTCAGGGATGCTTTTGGGACATACTCAGGGGCTCAAAATGAACCAAATTACGAGGCTAAGTACTTTTATGAACAATTAAAGGAAGCTAGTCATTCTTTGTATGAAGGAGCAGTACATTCTAAGTTATCTGTTGTCGTTCGGTTACTGAGTATTAAGTCAGATTATTCAATTTCTCAAGAGGGCATGAACTCTATCATCGGACTTATGAATGAACTTAACCCAAATAAACTTGACTTACCCAAAGATTTCTACACAACAAAGAAGTTGGTTTCTAAGTTAGAACTTTCATCAGAGAGGATTCACTGTTGCGAGAAAGGTTGCATGTTATTCTATAAGGAAGATGCAAATTTAGAACATTACAAATTTTGTAATTAGCTTTGTTATAAGGAAGTCATGCATGCCAAAGGGAAGAAGGTTTCTGTGAAGTCGATGCATTACTTATCCTTTATACCACAGTTAAAGAGGTTGTATGCATCAAGGAGCTCTGCCCCTCAAATGAGATGGCACTATGAAAATAAAAGACCACCTGGTATTTTATGTCATCCGTCATATGGAGAAGCATGGAAGCATTTTGATAGTGTGTATTCGGATTTTTCTAGTGAACCAAGAAACATTAGGTTGGGATTATCTACTGATGGATTCACTCCATTTTCAGCCTCAGCTACACCATATTCATGTTGGCCGGTGTTTGGGACTCCTTATAATCTCCCGCCTGAAATGTGTATGACGATTCAGTATATATTTTTTACTACACTGCACTCATCCGTATGCTTCTTCTATCTACATCATATGGAATCAGATTGCTTCCTCATTCTGTACAGGGTGAAAATGACTTACTTGAAACTATCATCTGTGCTAGACTTTTTCTGTATTTGTAATATATCACTATAGTGGGATCCAAACCTACCATTTTTAAGTTGAGAAGTCAAAGCAAAAAGTTACTTTTACTAGAGTGTATTACACGATAAACACATTTGTTCTGCAATATGGACTGTTAAAGGTACTTATTTTACATCAGCAAGTTAAATTTGTTATCTTTTTATGTAAACAGTCAATGGTTGAACTTGCTCTGTATAACCAGTCCTTATATACAGCTAATTGTTTTATATTGTGGTTCTTTTTTCTAGGTGCTTAATAAAGATAATCAATGGCATCATAAGGTCTTGATAAAGGATGGCATAAGAAAGGTAAGAAAGGAACTGATAATCTTCCCGCAAGTCAATAGACACCACCACCATCACCACCTGTTACCAAAACTCTTCAACAAGGTACTACAAATATTTTTCATCCTCAAGGGTAAATATTTCACTACCAAATGCATTTTTCATGCCCCCACCGCCCCACCAGTTTCAACCCTCTTCTTCCCACAATAGTTTGCATAGTAGATCTTCATCTGTACCTTCAACATCATCCACACCAAGCCTTTCTGGATTGAGAATTGGAGGTGCTAGATCATCAACATTGCCATCAATTGATAGTGCTACAGCATCTAATGTTACAGTAGCTGCTTCCCAGATTCCGAAATTTAAAGAGGTAGTAGAATATGACGGCAATGGCAGACTAATAATCGCCCCTGATGGTGCTAATGGGTAAGTAAACCTTATGTTTTTCTGTAATTTTTAAAATTTTTGAAAGATAAGATAATTTAATATAATTTTATTACAGGTTCATTCCCACATCTAGCGGCGGACATATGATTATAGAATCAATTAAACCATTTTACACGGAGTTGTGGTGTAGTTGGAACGAGAATAAACTCGACATCAGAGTTCTTATGTGGAACCAGTTTGTGGTATAATCAAAATCAAAGAATTTAACATTTCAGTATGCTATCAATGATGAATTTACCTTTGTATCCGTCAATTCATTTCATGACTATAGATTAAACTATTTTAGAGACAAAGTGTGCATGGAATTCTTGTCATGAAAATAAAATACAACGCATTTTCAAGTTCAAAGCAGCTCTACAGATCAAAGAACACTTATATGAGGCTCGGAGGTACTTGAAAACCTGATTGGCTGAATGCTGATGTGTGGGTCCAATTCTTAGAAAAATGCGATACTCTTGAATTAAGGGTGAAGAGGGAACGGGCAAAGGCAAATAGAGTGTCTCAAACGGGTGGCTCATTGCACACAGGAGGTTCGATGAATTTCACTACCCACCAACAAAGACTGGTAATATTAGCTTAAATTTCTGATTTGTTCGATTTAGTTCAATATTTTAAACCGTGACATAGTGAAGCCGTGTGGGACTCTTTCGATTCACTATTGTTGTTATCTTCTTAAAGTTGTTCATCTTGAAGTCTAGTGAAGTCGTGTGTGGCCTATTTTGATTCACTAGCATTGTTGTTGACATCTTGTTGCTCTTGTTGTTGGTTGTTTCTTTTGATGTGAACTTGATCTTGTATCACACTGCCTAATGGTTTTAGAAAGTAAGAAGAAGAGAATTAGTGATTTAGTTAGATGGTTCTAGGTCACAGTTGCCTTAACTGCAGCTGTTGTTTTTGCTGCAGTAAATGGGCTCACTACATTAGTAGAAGATGCGGCAACAACTGTTGTTGCTTCAGCCTCTACTGAGGACTGGGGTTTTGTATGTGCAAAAGATATTATCTTCTCTACGTCTGTTGAATGATATAAACCTTTTCTTCAAAAACACCATGCAAGAAGCATTCTTCACATGTAATTAACAAATGGGCTAATTTAAAGTGATAGCAATATACAATATAATCTTATTATTGTAGCCTTTACTACATGGGTGAATATTTATTCAAAATCAATACCCCTAACCTGTTAGTAACCTTTGGATATATTCTATCACAAGAGGTTACTTTGCCATTATTTGGACTGAAAGGGAGTTGGAGATTTCTAACTCATTTGGAGTGCAGTAACTCTACCTACGCATTTATAGTTGACTGGTTGTTCAGGGCAGGCTTCTTACCAAGGAGAGATAACTAGATGATTCTTATTTGATACGCAGGCAGTGCAATTGAACCAACACTTTTTTGTGGACTGCACTTGGACTAAACTGGTAGGGATCTCGTTATGTAATGGACTGAAATTCAGGTACAAACTGGATAGGTGATAGCTGAAATCTGGGGGGATAATCTATCATACATGGACAATTAGGAATTATAAATTGTTTAATGGAGTAAATGTACATATTGAGGTTGTAGTTACAGAGTAAGAAGAGAAATTTAGAGAAGATAGATTTACCTAAACTGTCTAAGAGATGTACAAGTTTTTTGCAGCATCTACCGTGTAAGTAGTGACTGTTCAATGAGATAATTTCTGAAATCTGGGGGGATAATCTATCATAGATGGAAAGCTAGGAATTAGAAATTGTTTAGAGGAGTAAATGTACATATTGAGGTGGTAGTTACCGAGTAAGAAGAGAAATTTAGAGAGGATAGATTTACTTAAATTTCTTAAGATGTAGAAGTTTTTTGCAGCATCTACAATGTAACTAGTTACTGTTCTGAAGCCTAACTTGTGTATGTTATTGTTCAAAAGTTGGAAGGTTTTATATCACCTTAATTTATTTCATCTAATATGAGTTCAAGGAAAAAAGAGTTTCAGCAATACAATATTGTTATGATCATTTAATCTTGACTCAGCACCATCAGCACCACTGGTAGGATCATCTAGACTTAGTTCAGCACCATCAACACCATTGTCATAATCATGATTAACACCATCTATCAATGCTTCCACTATAGGTGCAGAGTTTGTTAAGCACTCTTTGTTTCCTGCAGACACACAGTCACTCTTTGTTTCCTACATATAGGGTAATGTAAGTTCATCAGAGAACATCTCTTGATACAAAAACTTTCCTTGTCGATGGGTGGTAGCATATATATATATATATATCCTTTATACAAACTGCTATATCCAATAAACACGCATGTATATGACTTAGGAGAAAGTTTCTATTTCACTTTAAGATAAGGAAAGCAATAGGATCCTGAATGAATGATCAAAGTACTACATCCCCTGGGTTGCTACCCGGACTTGTCTTCATACTTTTGTTATCTTTTTTTCTAAAATTTTGCAGGAATATGAAAATGGAGGAAAAGAGCGCCCTTTTCTTGAGGTCTACGAAGAGACACATAGAAAGAAAAACAAGGACGGCACAAGAGGAGATTGGGTCGAACCGCGTGCTAGGATTGCATATGTAAGATAATAACTTTTACATACATTGTTTTATTATTAATCAACTTTGCTTGTTTACGTACTGACAAATATTTTTTCTTTCAGGAAGAATTTAAAAAAAGCATAGAAGAGTGGCGGAAAACACAACCTACTTCAGAAGATAGTACTATGGTCCAACGATCACCTGCAGAGCTGAATAATATGTGGACAACTGTGATAGGAGATCTCCAATCCTCGAGTAGTCCTTTGTTGTTTCCCAGTTCCTCCTCTACTTTGCAAACAATGGAAGAAATGGGAGCGATGAAAAAGCAAATTGTGGAATTGATGCAAAAATGTGCAGCTAATGATGCTAAGTTTGCTAAATTTGATAAATTGGAGTTGTTGGTTAAGAAACACATGTCGCAAGTATTTCAGGACGAGGAAGATAATGAATCTGATGATAATTAGATTGTAGTTATTGTTCTTGTTCTTGTTTTTGGTTGTGACATTTAGATGTTTAAACTATTTGATTTGATGTTTGTTTTGAATGGTTTAAAGTGGTTGTATTTATAAATTTTTGTCGTGTTTGATCCTGCTGTGAAAAATACATTATTAGTTATGTCGTTTATAATCTGAAAATAGTGTAAGCGAATGCAATATAATAATTATTAAATAATTATTTATTAAATTTCCGACTACCGTAGTTCAAAAAATTATAATTATTAAATATTTATTTATTAAATTTCCGACTACAGTAGTCGAAATAATTAAGATTATTAAATAATTATTTATTAAATTTCCGGCTACAGTAGTCGGAATAATTAAAATTATTAAATAATTCTTTATTAAATTTTCGACTACAGTAGTCGGAATAATTAAAATTATTAATTAATTATTTATTAAATTTCCGATTACAATAGTCGGAATATTTATAATTATTAAATAAATATTTATTAAATTTCCGACTACAGTAATGGGAAAATTTAATAATTATTAAATAAATATTTATTAAGTATTCGACTACAGTAGTCGAAAATTTAATAATTATTAAATCAATATTTATTACATATCTGACTACTTTTCCGACTAAAGTAGTCGGAGATTTTCGACTACAATAGTCGAAAAGTTTTTCCGACAAGCTAATTTTCCCACTACCATCATGTAGTCGGAAAGTAGTCGGAAATACATTAATTTTTGACCACATTCCGACTACATTGGCCGTCGAAAATTTAATGTTTTATAGTAGTGAATACTCTTTAAGAGTTAATTATCATATTGATACTATATATTATTCCTCCGTGTTTGAATTAGTAGCTCAATTTTATCAGTTTTTTTTGTTTATATATTTTTAGAAAATTTGATTTTGTTCACTTTTTAAATTATATTGTTACAAGTGATATTGAAAAAATATTAAAATAAATTATTCTCTAAGAGATAGAGAGGGTTTGGGAGTACCATTAAAGAAGCTTGAGCTTGAAAAAATGGTAGAAGATAGTGGGATAAAAAAATAAGAAAAAAATGATAAAAGTAAATAAAAAATGCGCTAATATAACGTTGTCACGCGCCCAAAAGCGAGTGTTCTACACTCACTTTGTCATATCAGCAAAAAGTATCAAAGTGACACAGTTTATGACTATTTACATGTTTAAAATGAACAACATCCACTTTAGACGATAAAGTAAAAGATCTTGCTAAGTTGACAAGCCTGTCGATGTGTTTGACCTTTATTTAAAATAGATAGTATTTTGCCCTAATTTAGTTTGACCTCTTATTAAAATTTCAAATAGCCCAATTTTGATTGATTTTCATATTACTGTATATCATGTTGAAAACAATACTACAATATTAATATGAATTTGAAATTAAAATAGTGAGAGAATTGTTATAACTACTACATTGTGGCAAGTTATTATCTTAAAAGTAATTTCGACCTGAGTTTGGTGTAAATCGTTATAGTCGATATGTTCCACAACACTTCAAACACATGCACTTTTGGCTGAAACGTTGAAAGTTGTTCAAACAAATTACTCACAAAATAACTTAAGAAGAAGAAAAAGTGAAGATGCTTTCTTTTCCCTTGAAATCTAAAGATAAGGCATAAAGTACCTTCTTAATTATATTCAAAATTTTAGTGATAAATCTAAATTTTGTGCGAGTCTTATTATCTTTTAATTTTTTTAGTATTTTTAAGTTTTCTTTTGGTATCGACGTGGTTGTCAAGTCCGGGACAACATCAACACAAACAACACAAATATCTCAAAATATATTCAAACTTTCAGTGACACACCTAAATTTTACGGAAGTCCTTTTACCACTTAGCTCATTTTTGTAAAAATTGACATTCGATTTGTTTGATTTAATTATTTAATATCGATTTGATTTTTTAATTTTTGACTTGACGGAAATGACAACCGTAATCAAACTGAAATAAATTCGATTTGTTGATTTTTTCAATTTCTTTTTTGATTTTGAAGATTAAAGTAGTGGGTGACTGAAAGTGAGTGGTGACTTCCAATTTATCTTCTTTTTTTTTTTTTGCTACTTTAATGTCTGGAAAAAAAATATTTTTAAAAATTTGTGTTACTTTCTTAAATAATTCATTTAGTCTCGGAGGATTTTATTTTTTTTAATTAAATAGTATACTTGTTGATGGTAGTGAGTAGTGCCTCTTGAGTACGTTGATGGAAGCGAGAATTGAGAATCAGAAAATGAAACTAAGGCTGTGAGGTCGTGAAGGCGCCACTAATATAAAATTGTAAAGTGAATATCGAATAATGAATTAGAATTGAAGGGTTATAACTTAGGAAATAGTATATAATAAGGGGTATTGGGCTTGTCGAACTTGGTATAGGAAAGGCGCCACTATCTACATACATTTATATAAAGTATATAAAATTTAAATTAATATATTTAAATTATAATTAGTAAGACTAATTTAATAAAATTAATTTTTGATTATGATATTTTAAAGAAATTGTCAAGTCACTAAAAGCTAAGTGAAATGAAACGAAAGTATAATTACCCTTTTGATCAAATCTTCAAGTTGGCTCATTTATTATAGGCGAAATGCTCTAGATCCTTAGACTCTTGTACTTATTTTTATTTGTAAAGTGAATATTATTACTTAGTCTTTTGTCATTCGAATATTTCAATCCATATAAATTCAAATCATTTTGATCATATGTGTGGCTCGCTCTTTCTAAACAAAATGTCACATCATATAAATCAATGACATGTTATAATATCTTTATTAATTAATTTGTTGAATTATTAATCAGTAATATTAGATAAAAACAAAATAATAAATTAAAGTTTAATTTTTTAAAAATAAAATTCATCTTCATTATTTTTTAAAAATTTAAAATAATAATTTATATCATATTGATATAGCTTAATCGATTTGTAATATAAATTAGAATTTATATATCATAAATTACGATTCGAAATCATAAAATCTCGTAAGTTACATTATAAAATAAAAAATTTCAACAACGAAAATGAGATTTCGACTTGAGATTTCGCTTATATATCATATGATAAAAAACTTCAACAACAACAAAAAATTCATCTCTACCATTGTTGGACGGGCTGAGGGTGCTGGATGGGGGGGGGGGCATCCTGGTGCTTTTAAATTTTTTAAAAATTTATTATATTTTAATTCTTACAACTATTTTTAAATAAAAAATACTGAATCATGCGGGTAAACATGCGTTTTGCCAACTGAGCAATTTAACGCCACATATGCATAAGAAGGATTTAAATTCTTGTATTTTGATGAATTGAAGGATTCAAATGGCAAAACGGTAAATAGACCTGTCCACTTTATAAACTCGGACAAGTACAAAGATCCATCAAATCATTTTGTCTTTATTATATAGGATGAAAATAGTAATTCACTTTCTCCACATCAAACCATTTTGCCTTTATTATATAGAGTTAAAATAGTAATTCACTTTCTTCACAGGTATGCTATAAATAGGGGTGGACATAGGTCGGGTTGGTTCGCATTTTCATTAAAATATAACCAAATCAATAATGTCGATTTTCTAAATCTATAAACCAAATTAAATCAATATACAATCGTTTTTTTTTTAATTTTGATTTTAGTCGATTTTTTTTTATTTTTTTGATTTTTTTATTTTCTTACAATTATAATGTGATTGAAGAAAAAAATAAATATTTTCACTAAAATGATAGAAAAAAATAATGGTCATAGAGTAGTTTCAATTAAAATTAAGTTGACAAATTACTAAGACGTCTAAATTACTACCTCTCAAAGTAATATTATGTGGATACTCAGGGGTTCAATTTCTAAGTAGTCACAGTAGTTTGTCTGAAAGTTTCCTTCACATAAAATGTGAGCATACAAAAGAATGAAGAATTGGAGACAACTTATTAAAAACTTAACTCCATAAAGTAATTAACTATATCATAATTCCATAAAAAAAAAAAAAAGATAGAAGAGAAACAAACTTAAATCACAACTTGACGAACGAGGAGAATGAGAAAAGTAAGATGAGAAATAATAACAACTCTCTGAAAACTTGAAAAGTAAAATATAAAATGAAGCAATTGAAGAGTTGTAGGTTTTTATATTAATATTGAGTTTTGTATTAATTTGTTATTAATGGATAAAAATTATAATTAAAGACCCAAGAATATATATCTATTTTCTGAATATAAAAAAGTAATAAACATAATTAGAAAGTAGATTATAAGTAGTATTTTCTTACGTATAAAAAATTAAAATTATATATGTATTATGTCGTTCGATTTGATTTTATTTTTCTTAATACCAAATCAAATAAAGAACGATTGTTTTTTTTCTCAACATCAAATCAATCAAATCGAATCATAAATCATTTTTTTTCTTCAATTTGATTTGATTAATCGATTTGATTTGTACACACCTAGCTATAAGTAACCCCACAAAAGCTAAACACCACCCCCACTACATATAAAAATCAAAGGCAATCATAAAAAATAACCCTCTATCAGTAGACATAAAAAGCAATTAAAAAAATAATAATAGCGTGGCATTTCATCAATGGCAGCAGCTGGTCAGTTACCAGCTTGGTTTTATTTTTTTCTCCTCTATCTTCTATCTTTGTGCTAGATTGTAACTTTCTATGTGCAACTATTGTGCAAATGTTGTGCCAAGATTATTATAGCTGTTTATATTCCAAAGAGAAAAAAAATAGTTAGATCTATGTGATTTTTCTGATTGTTGTTGGATGTGGTTAAATACACTAGGTTTGGATTTCTTCTGATAAGTGTACGTGTTTTGGGATGGTTGAACACTTTGGAGGCAGCGGTTGATTGATGTGTCCCCTGTAAAGTTATAAACAAAATATAACAAACAGGAATTGATCGGTAAGAATTCAATCTTTGAAAAAATAAAAGTCGTTGCCAGTGTTAAAGAAAAAGCAAAGCTCTCAACAAAGTCGTGGATATCTAATTGGATTAGGAGCGGAATCTCCTGATAAACCTCTGCATCCAACGCCCTTAAACCAATTTAACATTATTTTTTTACTTATCTCCTTCTTCTTTTTTTACAATTATTTGAGTGACACAGTTGTTTTTTATACGCTACCAGCTTATATCTGGGTAACAAAATTAGCACATCTAGTTCTCAATTTTCTGGTTGGTGAAATCTGTTATCAGTTTTTTGGTTGATAATCTGTTCTCGGTTAATTTGAATTTGTATTGCTTGAGATCTATTAAAGAAAGATGTTCAAAATCTATATTTTGGCCTCAATTAATCTGGATTTGAATTATTTACGATCTATCAAAAAAAATGTTATCTGAATTTTTTGAGGTCTCCATTAAATTTCATTAATAATATTTATATAGCCATTAAATGATTGAAGTAATATTTTTTTTTTGGTAGGAAATGATTGAAGTAATATTGAAAGAACATAATAAATATTATCTTTAATTTTATAAATAAATTAAAACACTAATTTTAGCGGGGCCCAAATAAAATGGAACTTTCTGAAATTTTCTTTAAAAAAAAGGAAAGTTTGATCAAATTTTATCATGTGTCCACTTTAATTGTTATAATTTATATTACTTGTTAAATTTAATTTCAAAATATGTAGTGACTTTTATTTTATTTTATTATAATATTTATATTCAAATTCAAGGAGAGAATTAGATAATTAATGGTATATCAGAAATAGGGGTACCTCATTTCAGAATTACTTTTAGGATGAATTTATCTCAATTTTGATTGAGATAAAATATATAAAATAATTCATTCAAAAATAAAAGTATTTTTTTTATTTTTAAAGGTGGAATAACTAATTTCAAAATAACTTACCAACAACCCGTTACTAGCGCTCTGCCCATAAAGAAAAAAAACCTTACTAGTTTATATTTTTCATTACTTTAGTATTATATGGCGAAAAGTACATTTTAGGAAAATGCATCTGCACTTTTTGGGGGTTTTGCTTTTTTTGTTTCATTTTTAGTTTCTTGGCGTAAATTACATAACTTATGATTTTAAAAATTTAAGTTACGTTGCGGTCTCTTCAAAAGTGACGTTAAATTTATATCGAATTCTCTTAAAGCTTATTAATTTTAGTGAATTTAGCGAGTTCAAGAAGCTTGTACTGCCTTCGTTCCATTTTACTAGGATCTATTTCTTATTATTGTACTGTCTTCATTCCTTTTAACATGGACCTCTTATTTAGTTATTTCAATTTTTGTCCCAATTAAACTTTAGAGAAATTTATCATTATCTTTCTATACTATATTTTTCATTTTATGATTATGCAAAGTGTATTTGTTGTGAACAAGAAGAGTCAAGTTGCCGACCAAGATGACACGAGGACTGCCACAGAGGATAATCACATGGATATGCCACGTAAGAGTTTTAGAAAAGTAATTCCCCTTAAAAGACTTGATGATTATGTTTAGAGAGGTGGGAGTTCACGTGACAAGGGACAAAGCTTGTTGCAACAATGTGAATAAACAGAGAAAGGAATAGACATAATGAGGAAGGAAATTCATGATGGATCTTTCTGATTTTCAACCCATATTCTTCTAATTCTCATCTCCTTCTTTAAGCTATCTCATCATCTATTCTCTTATCTATCCCTAGTTATTTTCTCTTGTATTTCAATTAACTTGGATATTGTAAGGTGTTACAGTTTGTTGAAGTTTTATTCGGTTCAGTTAATCAATTCAAAGGAGATTCTGTGATTGCTCATTCACTCATCCTTATAACATTGGTGCTTTCATACGGTGGTCTTTAATGGAGAATCAACAACTCAAGACTCTAATTGTTGAATCAATGAAGGAAGTAAATGATTCTATTGCCAAGGACCTCGCTGACATGCGATGTTTCTTCCTCGAGATGGTGGGCAAATAGTTCCAAGGGGTGCTCCTCTACGAGATCCATCCACGGATGCTCCTGCAGCACAACCCTTCGTCACAAACCAGCTCCAGTTGAATTGGGTCGTTTTAGTGGCACGAACCCAGAAGCATGGCTATTTCAGGCAGAACGTTATTTTGATTTCTATGGAGTTGCGGCGGCACACCGATTGACCTTAGCATAAACCTGTCAAACGGGCCGATTTGATCCGATCCGAACCGGCCCACTTAACCAGCCCGACCCGATCAGCCCACGGGCTGTAGGATATCGGATCCCGAGCTGGGTTATTTTTTATGGGCTCGGTTAACCCGGTCCAGGCCCGCCGGTTAACCGGTCCGGATCCTTTTTTATTTTTTTTAATGTTTGGATTTTGGAAATTGGGCCACAAAGTAGCCGTTGGCCCAACGGCTATATGGCCGTTTTTGGGTCCAAACGGCTACTTAGCCATTTTTTATTAAAAGAAAAAAATTCATTTAAATTTTTTTTTAAATCCAAAAAAATTCCTATAAATACCCTACACTTTCAAATCACTTTCCACACAATTTTCATTCTCTCAAATCTCAATTCTCAAATATTCTATATATTTCCTAAAGTGCTCAATTTAATGTTTTAATTTTGCGATTATAAAGTACGAGTGAAAGTTTCTAAAGTCGCAACTTTCGAATATTTCCAAAATTTTGTATTGTCGTTCCATCTCTTACTTTTAATTTTTAATTAATGTATTAATTGTTGAATATTTAATTTTATTATATTTGTGTATTTTGAATTTTTTTAGTTTAATTTATATTATGGATAAATTAATAAACCTTGCCACTAAAAGTGTAATTTTTTTTTATCCCGGAAGTGGTACTGGTAGTAAAAAGTGAATTACTAGTGGTAGAGGTACTTCAAGTAGTAGATATACCCGTGTGCCTCCGCCTCCAGTACCGCTTAGTGAATCTTTTGAGGAAAAAGTAGGTGTAGGTGCTCACGATATGGATTATGCAGAAACTCAGAAAAATTACGGTATAGAAGAAAATAAAGTAGATGCGGTTGATTTAGATGAAGATGATGAAAATATTGGTGAGACACCCACAGTAGGAAATGCTAATATTCGATCAGAATCGATTGATCGCCCTCCCCGTCCTCCCCGTCCCCCAAGAGCTCGTAAAACAACTAGTATTGTATGATAATTTTTTATACGTATATCAGATACTGAGGTGCAATGTAATATTTGTCAACAAATATATAAGCATCAAAGAGGAGGCAAGCAAGGGGGTACGGGTACGTTAATGAGATATATAAGTGATAATCACGAAAGAGAGTTACTTATTGCAAAAGGTGGTCAGGATGTTGGTGGGTCTACCCAAACTAGAATAGACCCAGTAACCGGTCAGATATTTAAGAAGTATAATAAATTGAGGGACCGAGAAGAAATAGCAACAATGACAGTTGTGGGTTGTTTGTCTTTCAGTTTTCCTTCTTCTGATGTTTTTATTCATTATATTCAAGCAATTTATAATCCTATGTTTAATGGTATTCCTAAAAGTATTTGTCGGGCTGATATTTTTAGACTTCATTCACAATATTATTTTTATTTATCTACATTGTTAAAAAATATTCAATATAGAATGGCTTTAACTTTTGTTCTTGGTCGTACTGTTAATAAAAATGATTATTTAACAATTACTTGTCACTGGATAGATAGTAATTATTTTATGCAAAAACGTATTCTAGCTTTTTTGTATGATGAAGATCGTAAACATACTGGAGATTTTATTGCTGATTCGATTGCTAAAGTTATCGAATTTTATGGTATTGAAAATAAAATCTTATGTATTGCTTTTGATAATGCTTCTAACAACAAAACTGTTATTACAAAGTTAAAATCTAAGCTATATCCGCCGTTACCTGAAATATTTCATGTTAAGTGTGCTTGTCATATATATATAATTTAATTGTAAGAGATGGTCTTGAGTTTTTTGAGCTTTATATTAAAAAATTCGTCTTGCTGTTGGTTTTATTCAAGGAAATAATCAAAGAAATTTTTTTAGAGAATTTAAAGTTAAATGTGAACAAAATGGACTTGCACCGATATTGATGCCCGAAGAATCTGATACTAGATGGAATGCTACGTATGATTTTTTAAAAATTTATCATAAATATAGAGTTCCTATTTCACTAACTTTTAACCAACATTGTGGTTCATTTGTTGATTCGGCTAAATGTATGCTACATGATTCTGATTGGGCTGTAATTAATGATTTTGTTAAGTTTTTGGAAAATTTGTATATAGCTACGGTTGAATTTTTCAGTGCTTATTATCCTATTGTTTGTAATATTTTAGCATATATATCCGATATTTCTGGTTTGCTAAAAGAATATAAAATTAAATAACGTTGCAAAGAAGTTGTTAGTGCTATGTTTGCTAAATTTAAAAAAACATTTTTTTCCGATTCCCCCTATTTACTTGGTTGGTGCTATGTTAAATCCGTGTATGAAATATACTACTATGTGCCACTTTAGTACCCTTATTTATTCTAACTTAGAGATAAATACTAACAATGATTCTGATGAAGAAGAACAAGAACAACCAGATTTATGGACGGCTATGGCTGATGCGAACGCTTACATAGACAAATTATATAACCATTATGTTGATTTACTTGATTTAGCTGTACGACAAATATCACTCCAACTGTCGCTCCTCATCCTCCCGAGGAGCCATCAACTTCTAAAAGGCCGGCACATAGTGGTTTTCCTAATTACTTTTATGATTTAAATTGTTGGAACAGTGTTGAGGCGGGAGCTTACACAACAACTTATCGGGAAGAACTTAAGTATTATCTTCGAATGCCGATAGAGGATCGCAGACGACGGATCAACGCATTGGATTGGTGGAGGAATAATGAAACACAATATCCTGTGCTTTCAAGATTAGCTAGAGATATATTGAATGTTCCAATATCAACCATTGCATCGGAGAGCGCTTTTAGTCAGGGACGACAACAGCTTGGAGACAACCGACACTCATTGGGAAGCAATGCTATGAATGTTCTAGTTTGCCTTAGAGATTGGATTAGAGAGGAACGAAGAAATCAAGGAATGGAGATGGGGCCGAACGACAAACAGAAACTTGAAGAAATTATGACTTCATGGGAGAACTCAGCAAAATCAAGTCCAATGCATAGTTTTGCCCCCATTGACTTTGACTATCCTATGCAAGTTTTCGTTAATATTAACATGGATGAGTTGAAAAAATTGATGAGAACTTTGTAGATTTTTCATTCATGTACATAATAAATTTTGAATCATTTTGTAATTAAAATATAACATTCATCCACTCCGATCCTTAGGCCTTACTTTGTAATTTTTTTCATTTAATGATTTAAATTTTAAATTGAATTTCTAGTTTAAATTAAATACTTAGTTTTAATATATTACTAATTTAGTATCAAGTATTATTAATTTTTTTATATTAAATAGCATATTTTTTAAAGTAGTACATATATATTGAATGGTACGTATATGTGTGTATATATATCTTCTATAGACTCTAAAGTAGTATATATTTAACGTATACATGTGTATATTTTTACAAATTAGTATATATATCATTATATTGTAGTATATATCTTGGAGCATATTTTTTAAAGTAGTACATTTTTTAATGGTACGTATATATGTGTATATATAGAATATAAACTCTAAAGTAGTATATATTTAACGTATACATGTGTATATGTTTTATAAATTAGTATATAACTATATATATGTGTGTGTATCTATTGTAGTATATTTTATTTAAAGTAGTACATATATATTGAATGGAACGTATATATGTGTATATATATCTTCTATAGACTCAAAAGTAGTATATATTTAACGTAGACATGTGTATATATTTTATAAATTAGTATATAACTATATATATATAGTGTGTGTATATATTGTAGTATATATATTACAATATATTTTATTTAAAGTAGTATATATATATTGAATAGTGTGTATATATGCGTATATATATCTTCTATGGACTCTAAAGTAGTATATATTTATCGTATACATGTGTATATATTTTATAAATTAGTATATATATCATTATATTGTAGTATATATCTTGTAGTATATGTTTTATTTAGAGTAGTATATATATTTAACCAACGTATAGTCGTATACACGATTACATGTGTAATTTTGTATAAGTTTTTAAAATTCTAATGTAGTATATACTATATATATATAGTGTATATATATTGTTTAACCTATTTAAAATGTATATAGGTGGGTATATATAGTGTATATTGGAGAACTATATTTTCTCTTATCTATCCCAAGTTATTTATTTTCTCTTGTATTTCAATTAACTTGGATATTGTAAGGTGTTATAGTTTGTTGAAGTTTTATTCGGTTCAGTTAATCAATTCAAAGGGGATTTCTGTGATTGCTCATTAACTCATCCTTGTTACAGTATTAATAATCAAATAAAAATATAACTAATATGACTAGTTTAGTAAAATTAAATCTCTAATAAATATTTTTTAAAAAAAAATTATGTCAAGACAACAAGAATTAGTTAAAGCAAAAAGGAAGGAGTAACATATTTTTCACCCCAATATTATACAGTCTATTTATTGTTGCGACTCTTAAAAACTCGTAGGAAATTCTTTTAAAATGCACCATAGTATTTGGCACGCATTAAATCCTATTACAGAAGTTCAAGCAACATAATTCTAAGAGAAGCTTGTTACATTTTCTTTACCACAATTAGTAGTATTGATCTCCTCTGAATTTCTTCAAATTTCTATTTATTACTTTAGCGACACTTGTTCTATTTATTTGTGAATGATCTAAATTTCTTTAACTAATCAATAATTTTAAATATGCTTATGTTTTTATTTTAGGAATACAATAAAATATTCTTTATTGGAGATAAGATCTCTTACTAAATGAAGTTAGATAATTAACATGTAAATAAGACAAATGTTACAAATCTAGATAGCAGCTTGAAAATTATATTATATCTCTTAATACATGATTGTAAAAGATCATTACTCTTCGTTAAGATCACTATGGGGGATTCTTTTAATAGAACTTGTGGTTTAATTACCTTATTATTGTATAGTTGCTTTAATTATTGTATTTGTTGATCCGTGAATTTTTATTTTTTTTTAATGCCTCATCTCTTGTTTATCTCTCTGGCTTCCATGAATCATTTCTCAATTGGGATTGAGCTACTTCCATATCTCCAAATTTCTATTAAGATTTGATCACTTTCTATGATTTTGGGTTTGATGTTCTATTCTAAATTCCAACTATCTACACATTTATTGGTCAGTCAGGATTAGTTAAAATGGTCTACATTATAACATCAAGAATCAATTCACCAGCAACTATAATTTTGTCAAAAGTTGTTACTAGTTGTGGGAATTTCTTTTGTTTTCCTAGCAGGAAGGGTAATTTACCAAGTAAAGAAAGAATTGAACGTGGGAAACATGTTGTGCTTGTGAAAGTAAAAATGATGGAGTACTTATTAGTTAAAGTGGCATATCGTCAGAGAATCTTTACCAAGTGAAATGAACTCATAGGAACTCAAATATTCTCTTTGCAAAGCTATACATATAGAAACCTAGTAAATAAGAAGGTTAGAGTAATCAAAATTAACTTTATTTTGACTGTACTTGAACAGCATCACTTCAAAGTAGGGGTGTCAAACGGGCCGGCCCGACCGGCCCGGTTTGACCCGGCCCGGTAAGCCCTAGGACTTTAGGGTTCCGGGTCCCGGGCTGGTTATTTTGATAAAATGGGCCCGGTTAACCCAGACCAGGCCCGGTCCAGGCCCACCGGTTAACCGGTCCGGCCCGGCCCAGAAAATTAAAAAAAAAAAAAATGGATTTTGGGCCAAACTAGCCGTTGGCCCAACGGCTATACAGCCGTTTTTGGGTCCAAACAGCTAGTTTGGGCCCATTTAGTAAAAAAAAAAAACTTAAAAAAATATTTTTTAATCCCCAAAAAAAATCTATAAATACCCTACAACTTCAAATCATTTTTCACACAATTTTTCACTCTCTCAAATCTCATTCTCTCTCAAATCTCAATTCTCAATTCTCAATTCTCAAATATTCAATATATTTAATTTCTTAAAGTGTTCACTTTAATTTTTTAATTTTTCGTTTACAAAGTACGAGCGGAAGTTTCTAAAGTCGCAATCTTTGGATACTTCCAAAATTTGGTATTGTCGTTCCATCTCTTACGTTTAATTTTTATTTATTGTATTAATTGTTTAATATTTAATTTTATTATACTTGTGTATTTTGAATATTTTTAGTTTAATTTAATTTATATTATGGATAAATTAAAAAACCTCGCTACTAAAGGTGTTAAAAATTTTTGTCCCGGAAGCGGTAGTGGTAGTAAAAAGCGAATTACTAGCGGTAGAGGCAGTTCAAGTAGTAGATATACCCGTGTGCCTTCGCCTCCGGTACCGCTTGGTACACCTTTTGAGGAAGAAATAGATGTAGGTGCTCACGATATGAATTATGTAGAAGCTCAGGAAAATTACGGTATAGAAGAAGAAAATGAAGTAGATGCGGTTAATTTAGACGAAGATAATGAAAATATTGCTGAAACACCTGCAGTAGGAGATGCTAACGTTAGATCTGAATCAGTTAATCTCCCTTCCCGTCCTCCCAGTGCCCCAAAACCTCGTAAAAGAACTAGTATTGCATGATAATTTTTTGAACGTATATCAGATATTGAGGTGCAGTGCAATATTTGTCAACAAATATATAAGCATAGAAGTGGAGGCAAGCAAGGGGGTACGGGTACGTTAATGAGACATATAGCTGAAGATCACAAAGGAGAGTTAAATATTGCAAAAGGTGGTGGGGATGTTGGTGGGTCAACGCAAACTAGAATGGACCCAGCAACCGGTCAAGTAGCGAAAAAGTATAATAAATTGAGGGACAGGGAAGAAATAGCTAAAATGGTAGCTGTGGGTTGTTTGCCTTTTAGTTTTCCTTCTTCTGATGCCTTTATTCGTTATATACAAACAATTTATAATCCTATGTTTAATGGTATTCCTAGAACTACTTGTCGGTCTGATATTTTTAGACTCCATTCACAATATTATTTTTATTTATCAACATTGTTAAAAAATATTCAATGTAGATTGTCCCTAACTTCTGATCTTGGTCGTGTTGTAAATAAAAATAATTATTTAACCGTTACTTGTCATTGGATGGATAGTAATTTCGTGATGCAAAAACGTATTCTTGCTTTTTTATATGATGAAGATCGTAAACATACTGGACAATTTATTGTTGATTCTATTGTTAAAATTGCCGGATATTATGGTATAGAAAATAAAATTTTATGTATTGCTTTTGATAATGCTTCTAACAACAAGACTGCTATAACAAAAATAAAATCTACGCAATCTCCGCCCTTGCCTGAAATTTTTCATATTAAGTGTGCATGTCATATATATAATTTAATTGTAAAAGATGGTCTTGAGTTTTTTGAGCTTTATATTGAAAAAAATCGTCTTGCCGTTGGTTTTATTCAAGGAAATAATCGTAGATCGAGAATTAGAGAATTTAAAGTTAATTGTCAAGAAAATGGACTTACACCGATTTTGATGTCTGAGGAAATTGATACTAGATAGAATTCTACGTATGAATTTTTAAAAACTTGTTATAAATATAGAACTCCTATTACACTAGCTTTTAACCAACATTGCGGTTCATTTGCTGATTCTGCTGATTGCATGCTACATAATTCTGATTGGGTTGTAATTAATGATCTTGTTAAGTTTTTAGAAAAAATTTATGTAGCTACGGTTGAATTTTTCGGTGCTTACTATCCTACTGTTTGTAATATTTTGGCATATATAGCCGATATTTCTGGTTTGCTCCAACAATATAAAAATAAAGAAGGTTATAAAGAAGCTGTTGGCGCCATGTTTACGAAATTTAAAAAATATTTTTTCCCGATTCTCCCTATTTACTTGGTTGGTGCTATGCTAAATCCGTGCATGAAATATAATCATATGTGTCACTTTAGTACTCTTATTTATACTAACTTAGAAATAAATTCTAACCATGATTCTGAACAAGTACAACCTGATTGGTGGACGGCTACGGCTGATGCAAAGGATTACATAGAAAAATTATATAATCACTATGCTGATTTATTTGATTCAGCCGTACCTACAAATATCACTCCAACTGTCGCTCCTCATCCTCCCGAGGAGTCATCATCTTCTAAAAGGCCGGCACATAGTGATTTTTCTGATTCGTTTTATGATTTAAATTGTTGGAACAGTGTTGATAAGAGAACTTACACATCAACTTATCGGGAAGAGCTGAAATATTATCTTCGGACGGCACCAGAGGATCGCAGACGACGGATCAACACGTTGGATTGGTGGAGGAATAATGAATTACAATATCCTGTGCTTTCAAGATTAGCTAGAGATATCTTGAATGTTCCAATGTCAACCGTTGCATCAGAGAGCGCCTTCAGTCAGGGACGATAGCAGCTTGGAGACAACCGACACTCATTGGGAAGCAATGCAATGAATGTTCTAGTTTGCCTCAGAGATTGGATTAGAGCGGAAAGAAGAAACCAAGGAATGGAACCGGAGCCGAGCGACGAGCTGAAACTTGAAGAAATTATGACTTCACGGGAGAACTCAGCAGAATCAAGTCCAATGCATGGTTTTGCCCCCGTTGACTTCGACTATCCTATGCAAGTTCCCATTAATATTAACATGAATGAGTTGGAAAAAATGATGCATAATTTATAGATTTTTCATTCATGTAAATTATAAATTTTGGATCATTTTGCAATCAATAAAATTCCCCAAATTCATTCAGTCCTTAGTCGTTGTTTTTTATTTTTTTTTATTTAACGATTTAAAATTTTAAATTGAATTTCTAGTTTTCTACTTTAAATTAAAAACTTACTTCTAATATATTACTAATTTACTACCAAATATTATTAATTTGTTATATTAAGTAGCATATGTTTTGTATATTTGTGCATATATCTTCTATATAAGTGTATATTTAACGTATACATGTGTATATGTTTTATAAATTAGTATATAAGTATATCTATACATATTGTAATGTATATATAATGTAGTATATTTTATAAGTAGTAGTATATATACATTGAATGGTGCGTATACACGTGTATATATCTTCTATAGAAGTGTATATTTAATGTATACATGTGTATATGTTTTATAAATTAGTATATAACTATACAAATATATATTGTAATGTATATACATTATAGTATATTTCATTTAAAGTATTACATATACATAGAATAGAGTGAATGGATCTTCTATAGACGTGTATATTTAACGTATACATGTGTATATATTTTATAAATTAGTATATAACTACACAAATATATATTGTAATGTATATATATTGTATATATCTCATTTAAAGTATTACATATACATAGAATAGAGTGTATATATGTGAATAGATCTTCTATAGACGTGTATATTTAACGTATACATTACTTTATGTTTTATAAATTAGTATATATATTGTAGTATATACTTTTTTTAAAGTAGTACATATATATTGAATGGTGCGTATATATGTGTATATATCTTCTATAGACGTATATCTTTAAAGTATACAAGTGTATATGTTTTATAAATTAGTATGTAACTATATATATATATACATATTGTTGTATATATATATATGTATATCACTATATTGTAGTATATATTTTATTTAAAGTAGTACATATATATTGAATGGTGCATATATATGTGTATATATCTTTTAAAGTAGTATATATTTAACGTATACATGTGTATATGTTTTATAAATTAGTATATATATATTGTAGTGTATATATATATATATATTATACTATTATAGCATATATTTTATTTAAAGTAGTACGTATAGTCATATATAATTATATATTGAATGGTACGTATATATGTGTAATTGTTTATACTTTATATATTTTTTTAAAAATATATATTGTATATTGGAGTGTATATAGTGTATATTGGAGTGTATATAGTGTATATTGGATTTTTTATTTATTTTTTAAACGGATTTGACCGGTTTTTAACCGGGTTTTGATGGGTTTGACTGGATTGGATTAAGTGGGCCGGGTTCGGGTGAATTTTAATTTTTTTACTGTTTAACCCGGCCCGATTAACGCCAAACCCGGCCCGTAACCGGCCCGGAACCCGGGTAAAATGGGAGGGCCGGTTTCGGGTTGGCCCGGCCCGGCCCATTTGACACCCCTACTTCAAAGGAAAAAGAGTGTCCGTCACTTTCAAGTTTGAGGATTTGCTTTTATTCATGGAGTGGTGATGTGGCCAAACAGTTCCAGCAACATTATTCTACTAAAATCCACAACAATAATACACTTAAGGAGTTTTTTTGGGGTGTGAGATGAAATTATGATTTGAAATCATGAGGTAAAGTTAATGTGTTGTTTGAATATAATTTAAATTTTTTATGTTGTATATTTTTTTTTATAAATCATAAAATTCTATAAATTGTGAAAACTATCAAAATTACATTAATTCTTTAGACAATCTTACTAAATAAGCAAAAGTTTATAGTAATAAAAGTAATGGCAATATGAGATATAATTTATAAAGGGTTTAAAAAGTAATAATATGAACTATAAATTTTATTTACATATGAAATAAATGATGGATATTTTTACAAAATATAAATATATGTGTCAATTTTTATATTTTAAAAATCTCAAATCTTGCTTTTTGAAGAATTTGAAATTTTATCGATATGAAATCATGAGATGAAATCATCTTTAAATTCCATGTCCAAATCTACAACAATAATATACTTACGAGTGCTTTTCGATATGCGAGATGAAATTATGAGACGAAGTTAATGTTTTGTTAGACATGTAATTTGAATTTTTATGTTGTACGTTTTTTAATAAATATTAATATTTTATAAGTTGTAAAAACTATCAAAATTATCTCAGTTTTTTTATATAATCTTACTAAATAAGTAAAAATTTATAATAAAAGTACAATACATTATCACAAGTTATTGTGAAAAATAAAGTATTTATCGATCAAACTTTAGTTTAATAAAAAAGAAAATTGAAAAGGAATTTTTGTAGTGTACTATTTTTAATATCATCCTCTTGACCTGTTAGATAGTACGATATCCTCACGTTGAGCTTGTATTTCTTAATCAAATGATTGAGAAAATGAATCAACGTTGTTACTAATGTAAAGTAGATGTTTTGAGAAAATGAATCAACGTTATTACTAATGTAAAGTAGGTGTTTTGATGTAATAAAAAAGTTTATGTTGGAGAAATTAATGTTCAGAAAAGATATAAATGGTTTAAAAAAGCAATAATATGATTAAAAATTTTATTTACATATGAAATAAATAATTATTATTTTTACAAAATATAAATTTGTGAGATAATTTTCGTATTTGAAAAATCTTAAATCAAGTTTTTTGAAAAAAATTAAAATTTTATCTCATGATATGACATCATGACATGAAGTCAACATTAAAACGCATCTCCTAATGCTGATTTTATCTCATGATTTCAAATTATGCGATGAAATTTCATGTCCAATTGACTACTTAGTGGGTGGGTGTTTGACCTGACTTATTTTTAGGTGTTTTTAGCTTTTAAGCACTTTTTCAATTTTGATGGTGTTTGACAAAATAAAAAAGTATTTTTAAGCACTTATTTTTTAGTAAAAAACTGTCAAAATAAGCCAAAAAAAGGGTAGTACCAACTTATGGTTTTTAGCTTTTGACTTATAAGCTCCCTATTAAAAGAAAATCCAAACAGGCTCTTAGTGTAAGTCCACAATGTGAAATTCAAAAAGAGTAAAGTGTACACAATCATACCACTAGCAAAAAGTAGCATTTTACCAAGATATATTTTCAACGATTCGAGTTTGAACCTCGTTCTTCATTGCAGTTTTATTCTATTTTTCTAAAGCAGTCTATTTGGATGAGTGATATATTTGCGTACTTAAATTACCAAGGTTTAAATAAATCATTTTTTTTTGTGCATATTGTTTCCAATAATTTTTTTATTGTCACAAAAATAAATCGCAATCACAAATAAAATATGAAGAAACAAGAATTTTTATTAATAAACGAGGTGGTTACAAATTTGTTCCTCTCTTGATTCTTCTCTCTTGATTTCCTCCATAACGAAGGTTGTCAGTAGCGTATTTCTCGAACGTAGGATTTGATATAGATTTCTCCGTACTCTCTTGATTTTCTCCATAATTCGAGGGTTGTCAGTAGCGTATTTCTCGAACGTAGGATTTGATATAGATTTCTCCGTAATTCGAGGGGATTTCTCCTTTATTCGAGGGTCATTAGTGACGTGTAATTCGAGGAGATTTCTCCGTAATTCGATATAGATTTCTCCGTAATTCGAGGGGATTTCTCCTTAATTCGAGGGCTGTTAGTGACGTGTAATTCAAGGGGATTTCTCCATAATTCGAGAGCCGTTAGTGGCGTATTTCTCAAACGTAGGAGTAATTGGATTTGATCTCCATTAAAGGAGGTTTTGTGGATCTTCTTGATGTATTTGATTATCAAGAAAAGAGGGTTTTGATCTATAATTGTGGATACTTTGAAGATCGTTGATCTCTTTGTGAATATCCCGTGAATTTGTGGGATACTGGAGATGCCTCTTTAAAGTAAAGGGATATTTGCCCCCTTTATATAGACGTAATTTAGGGTTTAGGTGGGATAACCATCAAACTAGATTTAGGGTAAAGTAGCCCCAAGAACTCTAACCAAAATTGAACTCTTTTTATAGACACAAAATTTCAATGTCTACACATAGATATTAAAGTTTTTAGTCCGGACACTTTGATACCAGTTATAAACATTAATTCATGCATAGCACTCATATGAGATCATTTAATGTATGTGCATAATTTAATAACTCTATTTCGATCACTTTAATCACTAACAAACTACAGTATAACCTCGATAAATTAATACTGTTGGGACCGTCAAATTTTATTAATTTAGCGAGGTATTAATTAATCGTATAAATTAATAATTATTAATTTATAAATTATATACTTTTTGGGTCCATATTATGAATGTACCTAGGTGTACGTGAAAACTAATTTCTACATTGACTATTAATTATGCTTACTTAACCAAATTCATGTATTTTTGCTGATACATTTTCAATATTCTATGTATATCTTAATAAAATATATAAATCTACTTAATTATTAATGTAGTTACATGTACCTACATTCATTAAAATGTATAAATCCACTCAATTATTAATGTAGTTACACGTACATACATTAACTAAGTTACTATATAAATAGATGTATTATGCAAGTCTTCAAATCAAAAAAACAAAAAAAATGGCTTCTCATCTCAAAGGTGTTAAAAAATCAACCATGACTAATGGTATACGTAGAGAACTGTGTGAGTATAAACAACAAAATCTAGCATGCACTCAAAAGCAATTGCAACAATGGGTGTTAGAGAAGTTTAATTTGCAAGTGAGTCAAGCCACAATATCAAACACGATCAAGAGGTCAGCAGAGTATCTATCAGCAACCGACATTCCAAAAGATGAGGCTAAAAGACATAAAGCTGCCAAATTTCCAGAATTAGAGAAGGCTTTGTTCGAGTGGTTTATTCATTACCAAGAGCGTGTTAATATGAATGGGGAACTAATTGTAACGAAGGGAAAAGAGCTTCTAAAAAAGATGTATCCCATCGATACACCTGATTTTTATTTTTCTCAAGGCTGGCTAGAGCGTTTCAAATCAAGACACGGTATCAAGCAATATCGTCGTTTTGGAGAAAGTGGATCAGTTAATATGGAGGCCATGGAGAGCAATTTACAATCCATCAGAGAGAAACTTGATCAGTTTGCTAAGAAAGATGTTTCCAATATGGATGAAACTGGATTGTTCTTTAGGCTACAACCAGATCATTCTCTTGCAACGAAGCAACTTGAAGGTAAGAAATAAGACAAAGAAAGACTTACAGTTGTTATTTGCTGTAATGAGGATGGTTCTGAGAAAATTCCTTTATGGATCATTGGAAAGTATTTAAAACCACGTTGTTTCAAGAATGTGAATTTGAGAAGCATGGATTGTGAATATCGAGCCAATAAAAGAGCATGGATGACTGGGATTCTATTCCAAGAATATGTTCAACAACTTGATGCAAAAATGGACGGCAGAAAAAAAAATTTAATTGTTGATAATTGTCCTGCTCATCCAAAAATGTCGAAGGTTTGAGAAATGTTGAATTGTTTTTTTATCACCTAACACAACATCAAAGATTCAGCCTTGTGATGCAGGGATCATAAGAGCTTTTAAGATGCATTATCGTAGGCGATTTTATCGAAATCTTTTGGAGGGTTATGAAATTGGGATCTCAAATCCAGAAAAGATTAATGTTTTAGATGCAATGAATCTTGCAATCTCGGCATGGAAAATGGATGTCAACTCAAGTACAATTGCAAATTGTTTTAAGCATTGTAAACTTAGGTTGTTAGATGATGAATCCTCGGAAAATCAAGAACAGTTGAATAATGATGGCTTACAACAATTGCAGAATCTAATCAATGGATTGAAGTATCGAAATGCAATGAATGCTGAAGATGTTTTGAATTATCCGGGAGAAAATGATACGAGTTTTGAGCTACCTACGGATGAACAAATAATTGAGAGTGTTATGGAAACACATAAAGAAGATGAAGTGGAAGATGATAGTGTGGAATTAGAACAAGTTTCGCGCAAAGATGCTTTGAAAGCAACAATCACCTTACATACACTTCCTTTTGCAATATGAGAAGACTACACCTGATATTCTTAATGCAGTAAGAAGGGTTAGAGATGAGATTCAAGGTGATATTGATTTCAAGAAGAAACAAACAACATTAGATTCATATTTTCAGAAACCTGTTTAGTTTACTTATGTATTATGTATGAAATATTTTGATACAGATGAATTATTAATTTATATATCAAATGGGACCTATATGAATTTTTTTTTTGTATTATCTTATAAATTTAGCGAATTATTAATTTACCACGTTGATCCCGACTCGGGACCGAAGAAAATTATTATTTTAGCGAGGTTATTAATTTATCAAGTATTAATTTATCGAGGTTATACTGTACGACATTAACATCTACCTATATTCACGCATGGCCACTTTATGTACATACATATGTGCATAATTAACTAATAACTCAACCACTTCAGCGACCATATACGTAAACTAAACAGTAAGCTAGCAATTTTATATTTATACAAATGATAAACATTATAATTTAGCTATCCTGAAGGCTAACAAACTATATAACATAGGTACACATGTTTAATAAAGATAAAGAATATTTTATACATATTAATATATTTCACATTTTATGTTAAATATTTGATAAATAATAAACTATAAACTTTTCATACATACATAAAACGTAGATGAATATTAAATTAAGATTAAATTTGAAGTGAATTAAACCTAAATATTTTATAAATATTAAAATTCTTAGAGTTTTAATTAACTAATCATCAATTGATTAACAATTACCGACAACCTAACCCTCCGGCCTCCACCCTCCAACCCCCCACCCCCACCCCCACCCCTCTCTCTATATTATTTATACACATATTCTTCCTCATGTTTTGATGATTTGTTATGCCTCATATTCAGAGTTACCAATTTTATTCTTTTACCTCATATTCAGAGTTACTAATTTATTTATTTTTAGTGATCGACCTGATTATTTGTTAGCATTACCGCGATGTGAAACAAGTTATCGATTGTAGACACCTAATTTTGTCCCTCCTGAAGTCTAATTTTATTCATTTTTAGTTCACATTATCATGTGTCCAACCTCATGTAATTATATCCCACAAAAATACAAAAATAAACAAAAAAAATACCTCTAACTAATTTATCTTATCCTAACAACCTACCCAATCAAAAGCTTCCACCTACCCTAACTACCCATATGATCCCCCCCCCCTCCTTTTTCTTGTCCACAAAGAAAGAATATATGGGGGACCCACCAAAATTCTCACATCATAACAAATCCATGCCCATTATAAAAGAAAAATTCTAAGAGGAAAAGGGGCATTCTTTGATCATCATCTTCTCCACAATAACAACAATCACAAAATAATCTTCCTCACAAAAAAAAAAAGAAAAAAAAAGAAGCAACCGGTGAACAGTAACCGGTGAACAGTACCGGTGAACAGTAACCGGCGTGAAAAGTGACGGTGAACGGGTCATTATTTGTCGAGTTGGATTGTTGGTGTTAAGGTTCGGCTCGAGGTTTCCGGGTGCGGACTCTCTTTATTCGAATAACATTGAGTTTGAAAGCTTCAAATTTAAGGTCCAATTCTTTCTTCTCTTTTATTTAATTCTTATGTGATTGTGATTGCGTGTGATTCGATACCGTGGTTTGTTTGTTGATGTGAACTGTTGGTGACATTTGGGTGTGTGATGTGCTAAGCATGATTGGTGAATTTTTGTTATTCTCGATTGGTGGATTGTGTATTGAAATGGGTTAATCACGTGGTTAAAAATGAATTAAGGTGGGGATTAAAAATGGAGGAAAATGAATATTGATTAATTTTGATGTATTGATAATGTTAAACATGATAGAATTGTGATATGTTGAACTTGGTAGGCAAACGTAGGCCGGTTAGGCAAATTTAGGAATAACGATTTATTGGAGTGTTTGAATATGTGCGTGAATGGTACTTTCTACTTTATTGCACGAAAAGTTTAAATTGTACTCATTTGGCCGGGGAATGCCCCGAAGGATTTGTATTGATTTATCCGGGGAATGCCTTGAAGTAGCATGTACGCAAAGGAGGCTCGTGATCAAGGCCCAGAACGTCGGGTGGAGTTTAGTTTAGGATTAGTTTAGAATAGAATAGGTTTTATATTTCAGCACTTCTTTTATTTTGGATTGTATAATTTGGACTGAATATTATTTTTGTTTGTTTTGAATTTTGTGTGATTTATTTATTTGCTTGTTTTGTGTGTTTATGTGGTTTGTACATTTGTAATGTCAAATTAGCCGATACGCTCCACCAAGCGACTGTGGTCGAACCACGGGATCGAGGGGTGCCTAACACCTTCCCCTCGGTCAACAGAATTCCTTAGCCGGAATCTCTGTTCGTAAACCGGTTTAAAGAGTCAAATGGTTTCGGAAAGGATTTTCCAATGGTGACTTGGCACACCAGATTATGCCAAGTGGCGACTCTGATTTTGAATGTAAAAACAATCTTTTTTTCGGAACCAATCTTCATTTTGTCACTTTAATAAAAAACCCTTTCAAACCTTAAAATACATATCTTAATTTTTGGAGTCGAAAAAGGGGTGTGACAGCTCTGGCGACTCTGCTGGGGAGTTTTCAGAATTCGAGCTTATTTTTGAGTCGTATCGGCTTTGTTTGGCATTACGAGTGTATAAGCATTGTTTGTGATTATTGTTTTGTTATTGTTTTCACTTTTGTGCGTTTTCGTGCTCTTTGTTTATAGTATTTATCCTATGTGTTACCGCTTTATATCTGTCATCATGAGTCCATCCCCCCAGCCTTCTTTCTGCAACAAGTCTCGGAGCGCACGTCGTGCGCACGAAATCTAGTTGAGTCACCTTTATTTTAGGGGGGGGAGCCGTTGGATGTATGGAGTAGGTGGAAAGCAAAGCAGCCACTATCGACCATATGCTCCCCCGAACGGCCTTGTTAGTAAACCACAACGTAGGTCAGCCTTTAGTTCATTCTTATGTGCATCATATTGAGACCTAGCGGGGCCCACACGGTCCTTTGTAGGAGACTCACCTTTAAAGCATCCCTACGTGCTAAATGTTACATATTTGAGAGTAACGTGGTCATTTGACGGACCGATTTGGGGAAAACATGTGTTAGAAGTAAAGTGTGAAAAAAAGAAAAAGGAAAAAGAAAAAAAAAGTGAGTCGAAAAGAATGAATCAAAAAGGAGTGTCGTAGTTTATTTTAGAGTTCTTTATGACTTTTGTTCTTCACGATCCAAAACTAAAAAAGATTTTTTTTTACGTTTTGCATTTATCTTCCCAAAGTACCGTAAGTTCAAAAAAAAAATGAATGAAAAAAAAGAGGGTTTTGTTTGCCTTTTCTACTTATTTGACAAAAACAAAATATCAAAAAGATTTTTTTTTATATATAATTGGTGGTGTCAGTCTTAGTTGAAATATCTAGTTGAAAATCCAAAAAAGTTTTCACTCGTTTGTTTTTGGTTGTCTCTTAAGTTAGGGTCAATTTATTAGTTAATCACTAAGTGTCCAATCTGGACGAACTACGCACCCCTGATTCTCCTCTCTCGGGAGTGAGATACGTAGGCAACCTATTTTAGGTTCGGGGATCTTATTTCAAAAATTCAAAAAAAAAATTCTTCACTCTTCATTTAGAGTAGGTGTCTCATGTACATCTTTAAAAGAAAGCAAAAAAATATATTTTCCTTTAATAGGTTCAAGTTTTATTTTCGTATGAAATTTAAAATCGAAAATCCAAAAATATTTTCTTCGGTAACCATAGATTTCATGTTGTACAGGAATCTGAAAAATTCAAAAAGATTTTCTTCACTCTTCACTTAGAGTAGGTGTTTCATATACATCTCTAAAAGAAAACTACAAAAAGATTTTTTTTAATAGTTTCAAGTTTCATTTTCCTATGAAATTCTAAATCGAAAACCCAAAAAGATTCTTCTTTGGTAATCATAGATTCCATTTTTGTATAGGGAGTTTAAACCTAAAAAATGCAAAAAAGATTTTCGTCAATTCTTTTGATAATTTGTTATTTTCTTTTCTTTTTAAAGTTTCAAGAAAAAGAAAAAAAAAATTTTAATTGACCATTTTGACTTCACTTCACGAACTACGCACACCTAATTTTCCTCTCTCGGGAGTGAGATACGTAGGCGCCCTTCTTGGGTTCGGTGATCATCGAAAAAAAGGAGATTTTGAAAAAAAGTTGAACTCTAACAAATTTGTTGTTTTATGTTGAGTCAGTTTAAGGTGGTTGGTTTGTGGCATTCTGGATGGTCCTTCACATCACACCAAATCCAAAGGGTTAGTTGTGTTCAACAAAGATATAGAGAGTGACATCATGGATCAAACAAAGAATCAGGAAAATGAGAGTTTAAAGCAAGAGGTCAGGAGGCTAAGACAACAAATGACAGAAATGCATCGAGCTTGGGCCAGTGGGTTGCCTCCTCCTCTATTTTCCTTTATTGGTCCTACAAATACCTCGTGTTTTCCACCAAAATCTCAAAGTCGATTTTCTACTGTTGTTGATGCACCGCAACATGACTCAGAATTCATTCTAAGCCAAAAGCATCTCAATACTTCCACCACTTTTCCTCTAGTTCCTCAGCATAAGCCTGCTACATTCACAACACCATATGTTGTCTGTGATCTTATTGCTCAATCCTTTACTGGGACTTTCACACCGTCTCGTCCAACGGTTGTGCGTCCCCATGCTGCTAGTGAACCTATATTCAATACTCTTGGTGATCATTGTTATACTCTTGAGCCTGCTTTTAAGTTAACTGGAACACCAAAGTTTCTGAACACGAAGTCCAGTGTGCCAGAAGAGTCGGAGAAAATGGTTGGAAAAATGAAGAGTACAGAAAATGCTATGAAAAATTTTCTAGGACCTGCGGGTAAAGAAAATGTTTCATACAAAGACTAGGGCATGCCTTCAAATGCTAATCTTTCTCCAATCTTTGTGAGGTCAAAATTTGAGGAGCAAGATGGGTATGAGGAATCCGTGAAACCTTTGGGACAATATTGCAATCAATTAAGGGAACCTGGAGGGAAGAAGAATGAGAAAGATGCATTTGCTATTGTAGTTGGACAACAGGAAAGGTCAAGAAGACCATGTCGTCGTCGGTCTCAGGCGCAAGCTCAAGTTTATGCCCAAGCTCCACATAATCACTCCCAAAATCCACTATACTCTTTTTCCCCACCTCCATATCTAGTATATTGTGCACAACCATATGTTCAACCCCCATCTTACCCACAGTGGAACACACCAACTCCTCAGAGTCGTCCTCTAACTCCACAAACATACCAAAACCCTTCTAAGCCTGATTTTCGATCCAAGCCAAATGATAAAATGAGGCAGAAGTCGAGAGATAGCTTCACACCAATTGGAGAGTCATATGCCAGTTTATTTCAGAGATTGGTACAGGAGGGAATGATCACTCCTCTCCTTGGGCACACCCTTAATCGGCGTTCAAGAAATTTTGATCCTAGCGCACGATGTGCGTATCATTCTGAGGCTCAGGGTCATAATATTGAAGATTGTCGAGCTTTGAAAAGAGAAATTGAAAAGATGATTCAAGATAAATCAATCATGGTACAGAACATTGACAGTGAGGAAAGCTCTAGTCATGCTGATATGCAAACTAGTGGCTAAGATGTCAAGCTGTGAAATTGAGAATTCACCCCTCTCCCACTAGGAAGAGGTCTGGTAGTTTGTTTTATCTTCTTTGCTGTTTTTCGAATTATTTCAGGGTTGTAGTTCGGGATCTATCTTGTTTTGTCCCTTTGTCGTTTATGTTCAAACCCTTTTATCTTTCATTTTTATTAAATGGAGTGCCCCATTTTCATTTATGTTTTAAATTTGTGTTGTTTGTTTGTTTTCTTTACATAGTATATTTTATGTTGACTCTAGTGATATGACATGCTTGTGGAATTTTTAGCCAGATTTTAAAGTCCAGTTTAAGCATGAACATTGAATCAGAGGGTTAAAGTTAGAAAAGAGAGCGTCTGAGGAAATAAATAGAGTGCTGGGGCATTTGGTGATCAAATGAGGCCTTCTTTGAAAATTAAAGCAATTATTTTGAGAATCACAAGAGCACCTTGGTCATTGATCGAAAGGCAAGTCCCAATTAGGTTAAATAGCGGACGTGTGATCCATATATCAAGAGAAATAAGAAGATAAGCAGCTCCACGAAAGCATAAGTCATTTGATGTGAGGAATGTACAACAAAGGTGGAGTTTACAGAAGAAGTAGTGACGCACAGTCTCAATCTGCTTAAAAAGATGTCGCAAATGATCTTCATCTCTCACTTCCAATTGCATGTTATGTACTTGCATTCTCAAGGATTGATATGATGAAGGCATTTCATTCTGCCATCCAAACATTGTGTCATCCTTTGTTTACCCCATTTGAGCCTCAGTGTTATTTTCTTTCATACCCCTCTTTTGGAATCAAGATAGAGTAAGCAAAGTTCAAAGAATAGTGTCGAGTAAAAAGATAAAGTCAAAAGTTACAAAAAAGAGACAAAAATGTTTCTAAAAAAAGAGTGTCAAGAAAAATAGAGTTAGAAAAAAAGAATCGCAAAGTGAAAAGATCGAAAAAAAAAGAAGGAAAAAATAGAATCAAGTGAAAGAACAAGCATCCAGAACTACGCATGACCTGATTCTCCTCTCTCAAGGGTGAGATACGTAGGCTGCCCCACTCAGGGCTCGGTCCAACCAAATAAACAATTTAGTGTCACCCAGTCAAAAGAAACTGGGGCATGAGTTAATCCTCATTGTTTGAGTCGATTCCAAAAGTTGTAAGTCCTACCCCACTTCAAGTGTCGTTTGGGCCCCATGCCATCCTTTCTTTCTAACCTTATCCAAAAGCCAAGTTACAACCAAAGAAAGACCTTCAGATCAATCTTTGAGAATGTTAAGGATAAACATGCAATGGTGGAGATAACACATTTTGGGAACTACTCGTCTTCCTCAGCATAAGAAATTAGGAGAGAAATAAATGAGAGAGTCTTATTGGTGAAAACCCTCACGGGCACCATAAGGCGACGGTAAGTTGAGAGAGATAAAAATGAGAATCTTATCGGTGAAAACCTTCACGGGCACCATAAGACGACTGTGAGTTGAGAGAGATGAAAATAAGAGAGTCTCAATGGTGAAAAACCCTCACAGACACCATAAGGCAATGGTGAACCGAGAAAAAATGAGAGAGGCTTGTTGGCAAGAAACCTCCAAGGCGCCACTAGCCGAACGAGGTCTTAAATGCAATTGACCTAAGGAAACAACTCAGTTTCAAGGCCATTAACTCAAAAAAAATTGGTGAGAGTTTGGATGGAAAGATCAGGCGGCTTAATCCAAAATGCATGGCATAATCATTAGAGTTCATTATCATTTAAGATAAATTTTTCATTTCTTTGTTTCAAATGGGGACATTCATTGTCTTTTCTTTCTTCTCTTTATCTTTATTTTTATTTTCTTGAGTCAGTTATCCAAATAAAAAAAAAAGTTGCTGTAATTTTTCTCTTGTTTTTGAGTCAAGTTCATGTCAAAACAAGCGAGAAAAGATTTCAAAACTAGCTACCAACTTCTTCAATTGCACAAAGCAAAACAAAAAGGCCAACACATGAAAGAGACATGATTGTGAGCCAAAAAAAGGGGGTGTGCAGAAAGATTTGCCAATAGACAAGTTTGGAAACTCATGAAAATACCAAGGTTTAAAGGGTTTATTCATGAAGCATGGCAATGCAGAGATGTTGTGTTTATTTCAAAGTCACTCTTAATAATCCGAGTTTGGGTCAATGAAACGACAAAGCAGGGGCAAGTGCCAATAATCTGAAACAAAATGAAGGGAATGAACACTGGAGCAGGTATCGGGACAGCCAAGTGCCGCAAGCCATCACTAAGTTTTTAACTGACAAATTTTCTTTGATGAAACAGGGCAAATTCGTTTCATTTAATTCATCTACCATTGGAAATGCACATCCGTGGGATTTTACTTTATATTCAGGACCCTCCTGAAAAATGAGATTTTACTTTATGTCCAGGACCCTCCTGAAAAATGGGAATTTACCTTATGTTCAGGACCCTCCTGAAGAATGGGATTTTACTTTTGTTCAGGACCCTCCTGAAAAATGGGATTTTACTTTATGTCCAGGACCCTCCTGAAAAATGGGAATTTACTTTTTGTTCAGGACCATCCTGAAAAATGGGATTTTACTTTCTGTTCAGGACCCTCCTGAAAAATGGGATTTTACTTTTGTTCAGGACCCTCCTGAAAAATGGGATTTTACTTTATGTCCAGGACCCTCTTGAAAAATGGGAATTTACTTTCAGTTCAGGACCCTCCTGAAAAATGGGATTTTACTTTATGTTCAGGACCCTCCTGAAAAATGGGATTTTACTTCAGTTCAGGACCCTCCTGAAAAATGGGATTTTACTTTCTGTTCAGGACCCTCCTGAAGAATGGGAATTTACTTTCAGTTCAGGACCCTCCTGAAAAATGGGATTTTACCTTATGTTCAGGACCCTCCTGAAGAATGGGATTTTACTTTTGTTCAGAACCCTCCTAAAAAATGGGATTTTACTTTATGTTCAGGACCCTTCTGAAAAATGGGATTTTACCTTATGTTCAGGACCCTCCTGAAGAATGGGATTTTACTTTTGTTCAGGACCCTCCTGAAAATGGGATTTTACTTTATGTCCAGGACCCTCCTGAAAAATGGAAATTTACCTTATGTTCAGGACCCTCCTGAAGAATGGGATTTTACTTGTGTTCAGGAACCTCCTGAAAAATGAGATTTTTACTTTGTGTCCTGGACCCTCCTGAAAAATGGGAATTTTACTTTTGTTCAGGACCCTCCTGAAAAATGGGATTTTACTTTATGTCCAGGACCCTCCTAAAAAATGGGAATTTACCTTATGTTCAGGACCCTCCTGAAGAATGGAATTTTACTTTTGTTCAGGAACCTCCTGAAAAATGAGATTTTTACTTTATGTCCAGGACCCTCCTGAAAAATGAGAATTTACTTTCAGTTCAGGACCCTCCTGAAAAATGGGATTTTACTTTTGTTCAGGACCCTCCTGAAAAATGGGATTTTACTTTATGTCCAGGACCCTCCTGAAAAATGGGAATTTACTTTCAATTCAGGACCCTCCTGAAAAATGGGATTTTACTTTTAGTCCAGGACCCTCCTGAAAAATGGGAATTTACTTTCAGTTCAGGACCCTCCTGAAAAATGGGATTTTACTTTCTGTTCAGGACCCTCCTGAAAAATGGGAATTTACTTTTGTTCAGGCCCCTCCTGAAAAATGGGATTTTACTTTATATTCAGGACCCTCCTGAAAAATGGGATTTTACTTTCAGTTCAGGACCCTCCTGGAAACTGGGAATTTACTTTCAATTCAGGACCCTCCTGAATAATGGGAATTTACTTTATGTTCAGGACCCTCCTGAAAAATGGGATTTTACTTCATGTTTAGGACCCTCCTGAAAAATGGGATTTTACTTCATGTTCAGGACCCTCCTGGAAAATGGGAATTTACTTTCAATTCAGGACCCTCCTGGAAAATGGAAATTTACTTTCAATTCAGGACCCTCCTGAAAAATGAGATTTTACTTTCAGTTCAGAACCCTCCTGGAAAATGAGAATTTACTTTCATGTTCAGTACCCTCATGGAAAATGGGAATTTACTTTCAATTCAGGACCCTCCTGAAAAATGGGATTTTACTTTCAGTTCAGGACCCTCCTGGAAAATGGGAATTTACTTTCAATTCAGGACCCTCCTGAAAAATGGGAATTTACTTTATGTTCAGGACCCTCCTGAAAAATGGGACTTTACTTTCTATTCAGGATCCTCCTGAAAAATGGGATTTTACTTTATGTTCAGGACCCTCCTGAAAAATGGGATGTTAGTTTCTGTTCAGGACCCTCCTGAAGAATGGGACTTTACTTTATGTTCAGGACCCTCCTGAAAAATTGGACTTTACTTTCTGTTTAGGACCCTCTTGAAAAATGGGATGTTACTTTCCGTTCAGGACCCTCCTGAAAAATGGAATTTTACTTTATGTTCAGGACCCTCCTGAAAAATGGGATTTTACTTTATGCGCAGGACCCTCCTGAAAATGGGATTTTACTTTCTGCTCAGACCCTCCTGGAAAATGGGACAATGCTTTCAAAAGTGAAATACTATTTTACTATAATTTTTATTTGGGATAATTTCTGTTCTAGTTTTAATGTTGGGTTTTAGGAGCCCGCCTGAAGAACAGGGTGATGAAATAGGAAGTCAGGAGCCCGCCTGGAGAATAGGGTGAAGAAACGAAAAGTCAAGCAACAAAGCGAAGCAATGGAAAGTCAAGCAACAAGTTGGAAGAAATTGCAAGTCAGGAGCCCGCCTGAAGAATAGGGTGATAAAAGTCGAGTCAAGAGACAACAGAAGCTGTTAGATAGGATTTTGTAATTTTGTTTATATTTTAACTTGTAATTTTCATTTTTGATGTAATGACAGAGCCGTGGACCGGAATCTCGACGGAGCCTCGCTCGACTCTCCAACTCGGTATAGCCCACTTCTCTTCCAATCCTTTGAAATATCTGTGACTTGATTCTTTCATAACTTGGGTAGGAAGGATGTCCTAAGTCAAGACCCGGTTGTCCTTCTTCCTTCTGTTTCTTTCTTTGAATAATGGTCGGGTCAAAATATGGTCTCGCTGTCTACTTCTTTGTCTGAAAATACTTCGTGTTTACATTCAAAGGGGGCATGATGTAGACACCTAATTTTGTCCCTCCTGAAGTCTAATTTTATTCATTTTTAGTTTACATTACCATGTGTCCAACCCCATGTAATTATATCCCACAAAAATACAAAAATAAACAAAAAAAATACCTCTAACTAATTTATCTTATCCTAACAACCTACCCAATCAAAAGCTTCCACCTACCCTAACTACCCATATGATCCCCTCCCCCTTCTTTTTCTTGTCCACAAAGAAAGAATATATGGGAGACCCACCAAAATTCTCACATCATAACAAATCCATGCCCATTATAAAAGAAAAATTCTAAGAAGAAAAGAGGCATTCTTTGATCATCATCTTCTCCACAATAACAACAATCACAAAATAATCTTCCTCACAAAAAAAAAATAAAAAAAATAAAGCAACCGGTGAACAGTACCCAGTGAACAGTACGGTGAACAGTACCGGTGAACAGTAACCGGCGTGAAAAGTGACGGTGAACGGATCATTATTTGTCGAGTTGGATTGTTGGTGTTAAGGTTCGGCTCGAGGTTTCCGGGTGCGGACTCTCTTTATTCGAATAACATTGAGTTTGAAAGCTTCAAATTTAAGGTCCAATTCTTTCTTCTCTTTTATTTAATTCTTATGTGATTGTGATTGCGTGTGATTCGATACCGTGATTTTTTTGTTGATGTGAACTGTTGGTGACATTTGGGTGTGTGATGTGCTAAGCATGATTGGTGAATTTTTGTTATTCTCGATTGGTGGATTGTGTATTGAAATGGGTTAATCACGTGGTTAAAAATGAATTAAGGTGGGGATTAAAAATGGAGGAAAATGAATATTGATTAATTTTGATGTATTGATAATGTTAAACATGATAGAATTGTGATATGTTGAACTTGGTAGGCAAACGTAGGCCGGTTAGGCAAATTTAGGAATAACGATTTATTGGAGTGTTTGAATATGTGCGTGAATGGTACTTTCTACTTTATTGCACGAAAAGTTTAAATTGTACTCATTTGGCCGGGGAATGCCCCGAAGGATTTGTATTGATTTATCCGGGGAATGCCTTGAAGTAGCATGTACGCAAAGGAGGCTCGTGATCAAGGCCCGGAACGTCGGGTGGAGTTTAGTTTAGGATTAGTTTAGAATAGAATAGGTTTTATATTTCAGCACTTCTTTTATTTTGGATTGTATAATTTGGACTGAACATTATTTTTGTTTGTTTTGAATTTTGTGTGATTTATTTATTTGCTTGTTTTGTGTGTTTATGTGGTTTGTACATTTGTAATGTCAAATTAGCCGATACGCTCCACCAAGCGACTGTGGTCGAACCACGGGATCGAGGGGTACCTAACACCTTCCCCTCGGTCAACAGAATTCCTTAGCCGGAATCTCTGTTCGTAAACCGGTTTAAAGAGTCAAATGGTTTCGAAAAGGATTTTCCAATGGTGACTTGGCACACCAGATTATGCCAAGTGGCGACTCTGATTTTGAATGTAAAAACAATCTTTTTTTCGGAACCAATCTTCATTTTGTCACTTTAATAAAAAAAACCTTTCAAACCTTAAAATACATATCTTAATTTTTGGAGTCGAAAAAGGGGTGTGACATCGATTAAGGTGGATTAATTACCTAAGACAATGAATGTTTATGAGGTGTCAAAATAGATACAACAAGCATTTCAGTGAAATTTCACAATATGGGATTTGAAAAAGATAAAACGTACGTAAATTTTAGTTTCAGAGGTAGAGAATCTCTTTTCGAAAGACATGGCAAAAAGTATTATTAGAAGAATAAATATATAATCCCTAAAATATATAGGAAATATTTATTTTTTTTTAAAAAAGACTCTTAAAAGTGTTCAATGTTAAAGAATCGCCAAATAATTATATGCTCTTTCAATTCTATTTTCTCGACATATGAAGATCTAAGCTACACTAAGAAAAAAAATTCAAATCCATAGATACCCCATCAAAAATCAAAAGTAAATTCCAATTTGTGCACTTCCTACATGAATTAAAGCTAATGCTTTTAGCTTTGTTAGGGCTATGGGGTTATCTTAATTTGCTTTTGGCCAAAGTTATCGATAGACACTCAAATTTGTTGCCAAAATTCACTTAGACACCTAAACTAAGGCATGTTCCTATCAGGCCCCTAAACCCCCCGAATTTTATTTCAATTGAGCCTTTTTTGCCTACGTGGCACTGCGCGTGTAGTGCAAACGCAGGAGACGCGTGAATAGTATTTTTTTAGTGAATTCCAAATAAAAAGATGCCAAGTGGCATGTGGGCCCCAAAAATTATTAATAAAGCAAAATTTCTCTTTTAAAAAAAACTCAATCATTCCCTCCCCCTCTCTCCCCCCCCCGACACCCACGCGATACCCATCTTCATCTTCTTCCTCTTTTTTTTTCTTAACCCCCCCCTTAGAACCCCCCTTAGGTCATCGTCTTCACCCCACCCCACCCTACTCCGCGTCATCTTCTCCATCCCCAACCTAGTTGTCGTCTTCAACCCTCCCCGCGTCAAATATAACATAATCACAGTAGAACACAAACCATTATATTACTGCAAAAATGAAAACCATGAAAATGCTCATGATATTAATCGTGGCTGCAATTTTATTTTGCAAAAATTGTCAAATTTTGAAATCAAAGGGAAACGAAGAAATTTCGAAATTTCTGGGACTGGATCGATCAAACGCCGGATCGAAAATCAATTCCGGCGAAAATTTCGCCGAAAAAAGCTCGAAAAAGAACCAAATCTCTCACCAATTCACTATTCTGATCGTCCGCTTCCCATTTTTCAGTCCATTTTTATCTTCTTCTCCCTGTTTTTAGTCTTCTCTGATCTGCTCTCCCTCTCCCGATATCCCACTCTCGATCTTTTTTTTACTGTGTGCGTGTGTGTGCTTTTTTCGGTGTGAATCAGTAGTGTGTGTATCGTGAGATCTCCAAGTGTGTGTGCATATAGAATCGTCAAGAAGCTCCCTTACTGTGTGTATGAAAATCTGTGTATTCTCTAAAGTATAAGGAGGTTGGAGAAGAAGATGAAGGGCGTGGGGGTGGGGTAGTTTTTTTTTTATAAAAAGAAAATACTATAATTCTTTTTAAATTATAATTTAATAAGTTATAAAAAAAATTTAAATTATTTTTGGATTTAAAGCCACTTGCCACCTTTTAATTCGTCATTTTTTTCACGTCATCGCGTGTGTGTTGTACACACTTCAAATTTTGGCTGATAGACAAAAAAGGCTCAATTGAACAAAATTCGGGAGGCTTAGGGGCCTGATAGGAGCAGACCTTAGTTTAGGTGTCTAAGTGAATTTTGGCAACAAGTTTGAGTGTCTATCGATGACTTTGGCCTTGCCTTTTATATGAGTATTATCGATAAGCTTTTATGTTACTATTATCGGCAAAAGAAATAATTCATGTATTCGTAATTCTATTAGTTTATATCAAAATTTGTATATCCTCATGCTCAATATGACTCATAAATAGAAATTATCGTTCGCTTTTCTTTTTGTTTGTTTTATTCATTAGTGTATCTTGATGTATTATTTACCACCAATAACTTTAAATTTGAGTTTTTTGGGTTCAGTTTTGCCCACTTGTTTTAACAAGTCTGCAATCTATGGCTTCTTCTTTCCTATATGCTTTAGAGTACTCTATATCGATTTATTTATGGTGTTGATTGATGTTTCTAAATTTTTCTTTCGCCATAGCATTACCAAGTCGACGCAAATTCAGATTTTGAACTATAAAAATATAATGTACTTTTTTGTCTACGAAATAATATATAATTTTTTTGTAATTATGCCAAAATAGTATGTAATAAACTATCAACATAAAATTAGTGAGATCAACATTTAAAATTATTCACAGCGGAAGGCTCAAGCTTTCAAATTGTCCAATGAAATACTACAATATTGATACTAAATCTATATCTATAATCTATAATAATATAATATAATATAATAAGAATAAGAATAAGAAGAATCTATATCTATCAATTATATACTATATTAAAAGTGTGAAGGGTCTTATCAATATTGTTTGAACTTTTTATCCTTCATTAAAAGTCTTTGTTTTAGACAAAAATATTTTTTTACTATTTTTTTCTAATATTTAAGAGTTGAAAGTTAATTAAATATATTTATGGTAAAACTTTTCATTACTAAAAGTCATCAGAATTAATGACAACTAATACTTTTTACTATTAGTTTAAGAAATCTAAATCAACGATATTTGATTTTAAGAAGATTTAAGATAAAAAGTTGACTTTAAAAATAAGAAAAGATTTTAGATATAGAAAAAGACACCACCTGAATATATATCTATAATATATATCTATATCTATAATCTATATCTATATCTATATCTTTAATCTATATCTATATCTATATCTATAATCTATAATCTATAATCTATAATCTATAATCTATATCTATAATCTATATTTATATCTATATCTATAATCTATATATATAATATATAAAAAGTGTGAAGGGCCTTAGATATGTTGTTTGAATTTTTTATCCTTCATTAAAAATGTTTGCTTTAGACAAAATCGTCTTTTCACTATTTTTTCTAATATCTAAGAGTTGAAATTTAATTAAATATATTTATGATAAAACCTTTCCTTATCAGAAGTAACCAAAATTAATGATAACTAATATTTATTTCATTGGTATAAGAATTTTAAATCAACTAAATTTGATTTTAAGAAGATTTAAAAAATCTATAAATCTACATCTACATCTACAATACATTAAATTCATTAACCACTTGAAACTTGTGGTGGTAAAATATATATGTGCTTACAATAAAATATAGGTTTTGGACTTTTTATACTTAATTGAAAACCTTCGTAATCAATAAAATTATCTAATTTTAAATAATCAAAAGTTACACGTGCGAGGCACGTGCGGCTAAACTAGTTTATCCAATAATAACGCCACTGCTGCCTATAAAAAGACACTAGGGGTGCACAGACCAAACCGTCAAATCAAACCAAACCGAAGAACCAAACCAAACTGAGAAAAAAACCCGACTTATGGTTTGGTTTGGTTGGTTTGGCGTTTGAAAAAAAAAACGACCATTCTTGGTTTGGTTTGGTGTTAACAAAAAAAAAGTCAAACCGAACCCAAATCAAACCGACATAATATATATATATATATATGTGTGTGTGTGTGTGTGTGCGCGCGTGTGTGTGTGTATGCATGTATATAATTTCACTTTTTATACATAAAATATTAATTATAATTTACTTTTTAAATACTTTTCAATTATTTTTATTAATTTTTAATATTTAGAAAGTAGATCATATATATATATATATATATATATATATAATATATATATATATATATATATATTCATATCTGGGTTTTTAAGTTGTAATATTTATCCATTAATTGCTAATAAAATGATCCAAAATCCAATATAAACTTAAAACCTAAACTTTTCACTCTTCATCTTATTTTTTAGTTTCAAGAGAGTTTTTTGCTCCTCAATTTTTCATAATTGTGATTTTTCATTAGCGCATGAGTGAAAACATACTTGATCTAAACTTCAATCACAATATAATTGTCAAAAATAAAGATTATAAAAAAAATCGAGAAAAACTGAAAAAATAAAAAAAACCGAAAGAACCGACTAAAACCTAAACCAAAAAAATTAATTTTATGTTGGTTTAATTTGATTTATAATTTTAATAAACCAACATAATTGGTTTGGTTTTTTTCAATAGAAAACCAAACCAACCCGACCTATGTACACCCCCAATAGACACCACTACACCCAATCAACATAACCTACAAAGAAAGAAGAAGAGAAGAAATACTGTGACAGTTCACTCAATGACGACTATTCAATCTGCCCTTTACAGTTATCAATAACTGCGTATATTTTACTCTCTCCATTGAATCTTTGCTACATATTCTAATCAGTAGCTTTTTATGTGTAAATATTGTGCAAATATCGTGCAGACATTTTTATAGCTGTGTTTATGCATAATAATTATATAATGATAATAATAATAATAAATAAATAGTACTTATATGTATTTAATTTTTTGTTATACAGGTTAGATCTATGTGATACGGAGTAGGATATGATTATAAATTGCAAATGCGCCAATTTTGGTTAAAGTACACATTACTGTATATCATGTTAGGAAAAATGCTACAATTAGGGGTGTACAGATCAAACCGTCAAGTTAAATCGAACCGACGAACCAAACCAAACCGATAAAAAAACCCTATTTATGATTTGGTTTGATTGGTTTGGCGTTAGAAAAAAAAATTGACCATTCTTGATTTGGTTTGGTGTTGACAAAAAAGAAGTCAAACCAAACTCGAATCAAACCGACATAATATACATATATATATATATATATATATATAATATTCGAATTTTTTTATACATAAATTATAATTCTAATCTACTTTTTAAATATTTTTTCTACTAGTTTTAGTAATTTTCAATAATTTGAAAGTAGATGTAGATATATATTTAGATTTGGGCCTTTAAGTTGTAATATTTGTCCATTAATTGCTAATTAAATGATCCAAAACCCATATAAACTTAAAACCTAAATTTTTCACTTTTCATCTCACTTTTTAGTTTCAAGAGGGTTTTTCGCTCCTCATTTTTTCATAATTATGATTTTTCATTAGCACATGAGTGAAAACATATTTGATCTAGTCTTCGATCACAATACAATTATAAAAACTAAATATTATAAAAAAATAAAAAAAAATAATAAACCAAAAAAATCGACTAAAACCTAAACCGAAAAAATCAATTTTATGTTAGTTTGATTTGGTTTACAGTATTAATAAACTGACATGATTGTTTTTTTTAAAAAAAAAAATAAAAACCGAACCAACCCAATCTATGTACACTCCTAGCTACAATATTAATATGAAATTAAAATTAAAATAATGAAAAAGTTAACACAATCTATGTTGTGACAAGTCATTACTTTAAAGGTGATATTGGTCCGATTTCAATACAAATTGTTATAGTCACTAACTCCATATTTCATAACACTTTCAAATACGTGCATTTGTAGTTGAAAGTTTAGAAATTGTTCAAATTAATTGCTCAAAAAATAACTTAAGAGAAAGAAAAAGGAAAAATATATTCTTTTCCCTTTAAATCTAGCGATAAGGCATAAAATACCTTTTAAATTATATTCAAAATTTTAGTGACACATTTAAATTTTGTGCGAGTTTTATTATTCTTTAAATTTATTTTATTTAATATTTTTATATTTTTATGTTGACGCGACTCTTAAATCAACACAAAAGGAGCACAAATATCTCAAAATATACCTTAAATTTTAGTGACATACTTAAAATTTTTAGGAGTTCTATTACCACTTAACTCATTTTTGCTATATTTTATGCTCTCTTTTGTACTGACTTGATTTGAACAACTGCAGAAAAGAGCAAAAAATATTTTAAGAAAATATTTTTTTCAGGGTACTTGTGCCATATTCCTTAAATCTAACCTATTTAGGGATCATTTGATTGGAACAAGTTATTTTGGAATCAATTATCTTGAGATTAGAATTTAGAAGGTTGTCTAAATTGACTTATTTTTAGAAATTTTTTATTTTTAAGCATTTTATAATTTTTGAAAGTGATTGACAAAGATACATACTTTTAAGCATTTTACTTTAGGCTTAAAAAGTAAAAAAAAAAAAAAAAATCAAACGTTAAAAGTAGGTATCAATCACCTTTTGACTTTTGGATTTTCGTTTATAAATCACTTTAAAAATGCGGAAAGCGGTCAAAAATACCCCTGAACTATCTGAAATGGATCAAAAATACCTCTTGTTAGTTTTTTGGCTCAAAAATATCCCTTTGTTAAATATTTGGCTCAAAAATACCCCTCCCCTTAACGAAATTCCACCAAGCATGCTGACGTGGCATAGCCACATGGCTTTTTTACCTAGGTGGCATGGTTGGTGGAATTTCGTTAAGGGGAGGGGTATTTTTGAGCCAAATATTTAACGGAGGGGTATTTTTGAGCCAAAAAACTAATGATGGGTATTTTTTATTCATTTCAGATAGTTCAGAGATACTTTGGACCCTTTTCTGAAAAATAAAATTTTACATGTGGATGGTGACGTGGTATAGCCATGTGGCTTTTTTTACCGAGGTGGCATGCTTGGTGGTTAGACCTTCTTTTATGAAGCAAAATATTGTTCAGTCTAGAGCATGTAATTTATTTTTCTTATATAAATATTTAGTCAAAGTTTCATTCTAATAATATTAATAGCATTTTATAAATTATGTATTACATGTTTCGATATGCATGTGTAACCGATGTATCGAAGATTCGTATTGGCTAAATACATCGACAGATCCTTTAACTTGGCGCGATCTTTCACTTTGGCACCTTAAGTGGACGATGTTCATTTTAGGCAGCTTAACTATTATACAATTGTGTCATTTTGGCACTTTCTACACAAACTGCTGTAAATTCTCATGCGCGTGACTACAATCGCTTCTTACATGAATTAATTGACTAATTAAATTATATCAACTCATTTTAATTATCCAACTCATTAATATATACACAATTAAATTAAAAGATAAATAAAGATAAAAACACATGACAAACTAACCAATTAATTGCTGATACGTGACATTTTCTCAAATAATTATAAAATTATTTAGGTCTACTTGGCAGACAAACCCCTCCCCCCTCCCCCCTGGACAACCCCCACCAAGTCATCTTCTTCGTTTGGCAGCCCCCCTCTCGTCATCTTCCCCATTTTCCCTTCCCCACCCTCACCCTCACCCTCAAACCCCAAAGTCATCTTCTCCATCCCCCCTCCCCCCCCCCTTCACGCCCCCTTACCTCAAGTCAATTTCTCTATTTTTTTTTGTTATTTTTTTAGTCCTCCATTTTGCAAACTCCCACAACACCCACCTCCAGCAAAATTCTTTCTTCAACACATCCTTCTAATCACCATCATTTTTTATTTTTTTTCAAACGCAAAACACATAAAAATCTTGAAAAACTAAAAATAAGATATGAGTGTAAAAAATTTCGAGGCTTTATATATAATATCAGTCATTGACATTTATATTTTTAAGATTTGATTTTGAGTCTATAATTTTTTTTTTGTTATGGTGAAAAGATGATTTTCTATTCAATAGATAATAATATTGGGAGAAAGGGATTAAAGTTATTGAGAGATTTGAAGAGCATATTTGAATTTAAGCTTGATGCAAAGGTGAAAAAATGGCATAAAAAATTAGAAATAATGGCTGAAAAATTAGAAAGATGAAAAAGAGAAAAAAAAATCGAATAAATCCTTATTCACGCACCTATTAGAGAGTGTAATTCACTCACTCTGTCATGTAAGCAAAAAGTATCAAAATGACACACTAGTATACTGGTTAAGGTGCCTAAAATGAACATCGTCCACTTAAGATGCCAAAGTGAAAGATGGTGCCAAGTTGGGGGCATGTTGATGTGTTTGGCCTTTATAAAAATACTTGGTAAAGGAGAAACTTTAAAAAGACACTCTTTTACTTATTTCCTCAGTTTAATAGGTATATTTAACACCACAATAATTGAGAAAATTAAGTGGGAGGTGACACAAAAATCTTTAAATTAAAAATGGTGACAACTTTGACCAGCTAAGGTCAAAGTTTCATTTAAATTGTGATTAAGTTAATTGGGGTGTAAAGTGTAATTTTTAAAAATTGAATGAAGTTGAAAAGTTTGAAAAGATTTTTTTTGATTTCTTTTAAAAATGAATGAAGAAATAATTTAGCAAATTCAGCAACTACGGTAATTGCTGCAACAACTACTATTAGTTGTTGTGTTACAACAATCATTGAAGTTGCTGGAGCAATTATCGAAGTTGATGGAGCAATTATCGAAGTTGCAGTAGCAACTATAGAAGTTGCTGCAACAATTATCGAAGTTGCTGCAGCAACTAGAAGTTGCTGCAGCAACTAGAAGTTGCTGCAGCAACTAGAAGTTGCTGGAGCAATTATCGAAGTTGCAGTAGCAACTATAGAAGTTGCTGCAACAATTATCGAAGTTGCTGCAACAACAATCGAAGTTGCTGCAACAACTTTGACTATTGTTGCAGCAACTTCGATACTTAATTTCTGAAAAAAGATCTGATTGGAGAAGGAGCCCACGAAAAAGTGATATTTATGATAAAAATGGAGGTGGTGGTGCTGGTGGTGACGCCAAATGAGAAGATGACATTTGTTGTGGTGTTGATAGCGACGGTGGTAGAGGAGAAAGAAGAAAAATAGACGATAGTTATGTAGAGGGAGGAAATAAAGGTGAATCTAGAAAAGGTGGCAATGGTAGTGATAGTGATAGTGGAGGAAGAGGAGGTGGCGGCGGCGGGCGGAAAAAAAAGGTGTGGGGAGGAGTGGTGGTGATGGTGTAGGGATCTTTGTGTAAATATGGGGTAGAGATCTTTATGTAAATAATAAAACTTAAGAGTTTTAAAATTAATATCATTAACACTAATCTTAAAATTGACATCTCTACTCAATATTTAAGACTTGTGTCACTCTTTTTTTAGTTTTGAAACTTTTTTGTCATCCTTAATTAATTTGCCCAAAATATTTGGTAAAGGAAAAACTTTAAAAAGACACTCTTTTACTTATTTCCCCAGTTTAATAGGTATATTTAACACCATAAAATTTAAATATATTTTAATATAATTAGTATATTTTAATTTAATCTTATAAAACATGATTTTTAAATTATTTTTTTAAAACTCACCTTAAAAGTGAAATTATTACTCCCTTCATTTTAAAATAATTGGTTATCTTTGTACAAATATTTATTTCAATTTAGTTTTCTCTGTAATGAAATTAATAGAATTTTATTATATTCTTTTTATATTAATTTTATCATTAAATGATTAAACCAAGTATATATACTTAAATTTATATTTTTGAAAAATATTTAATAAGACTACTTTGATAAAATAAATTAAAAATAAATACTTAATTTATTAAAAAGAGTATCAAGTCAATAAGCACCGGCCTTTTTGAAACTTAGGGAATAGTTGACACGTGCTAAATCAACAAGTGTCAATTATTCCTTCCGTTTAAAAAAAAATTGACTTTTACTAACTTAACATTTTTTTTAAGAAAATATTTATTATGACTTTATTTTTATCAATATCAAATTAGATTTATTAATTATACTTTAAAAATATAAATTTAAATAAAATAATATTAAAAGAACATGAAATTTTTCTGTTATTGAATAAATGAAATGATTAAAGTAAAATAAATATTTTTTTAAAATAGCAAGGTATTTTGAAACGGGAGAGTAAATTAGGCTTCTCCCAAAGATTCCTTTAAGAAGCTCCAAACACGTGCACATTGCTTAAGCACTGGTCAGTTGGACCTCCAATAAGTTTTCTTCAAAATCGTCACTTTTCTTGGCTTTTATTAAGGGAGGCTTTTAATAAGGGAAATAGCCCTTCTCCTAAATCTTATTCCATAAAAGTAGTCCCTATTTTTAATTCCCACTTAATAGCCATTAAAATAATATCATATTCTAATCACTGCTAAAAAGCCGCAAAAATTACATAATATATTTCTTTCCTTTTTAATTGAAACTCACACTTTTCTTTCTCAATTTTACCTTAAGATTTCTTTCCATTAAAACCTCACAAATCCTCTTTCAAATACATCATATTATCTTAAAATATTGTATATAAATATACAATATCCTCCGTCAATTAGCTTCAAAAAGTTTTTTTCATTCACAATTAACTTCAGTTGATACGAAATTATGGCTTCAAGTTCGATTTTAGTTTCAATTATGCTACAATACGGAGGAGAGTGGTTAAGTGATGTACAGTTTTAAAAGTTTACAATCAATGGAGTACTTTGGAATTCGAATTGCAGGTACGAATATTTTGTTGATGAACTGTATAAGCAGTTGAATCTAGAGCGAAATTCTGGTTTAATGACAATAAAATACGTTGTAAAGAGTGGATCTATGACTATTTACAATCATATGAGTGTTAGACTTTATACGGAGATGGAGAAGAAAAATTTGGATATAAATTAATTTTCATTGTGTATAACACTACAAAACACATTTGAAAATGGAGAATCCTCAATTGTAAATTTGATCGAAACATCTCCGACTGCTATTCAAGTTCATCCGATACCTATTTCTGATTATACAATTGAAGATGAAGAAATAGAAGAACAACCCAAATCGATAATTAAGGATCCACTTCATAGAGATGTTGAAGAAGGGCAACTGTACTGGGATAAAATACAATATCAAGTGTGATGAAATATTATGCAATCCGTGAGAGATTCTAATTTAAGTTGAAAAGATCATCATCATCAAGTTATAAACTATATAACTACTTTATATTACCTGTGTCAACAATACGTAAGTTTTATATTTTATAGGAATGTTGGTATAAATTTGCATAAATACTGCATATAAACTGCATATGATCTGTGTACAGAATGTGTAACTACAATATAGGACCTGTATATATACTGCATATAAAGTATTGCATATGAACTGTGTAATTTCTGTATAGCACCTACATAAATATTGGATATTAAACTATATAACTACTTTATATGACATGTGTCAACAATGTGTAGGTTTTATATTTTATTGTCCCAATGTTGGTATAAAGTTGCATAAATACTGCATATAATATTGTAACTACTATATAGGACCTGTATATAAACTGCATATGACCTGTGTACAGACTGTATAACTACTATATAGGACCTGTATATATACTGCATATAAAGTACTGCATATGAACTGTGTAATTTCTGTATAACACCTGCATATATATTGGATATGAAAAGTGTACTGCATATATATTTATTGTATATAAATGTATCTAGGTACTATCTTAAGTGTATCAATCAGAGATTCAATTGGACTTTTAGATCTTCAAGTTAACAAAATTTAGAAGTTTTCATGGTGATCAATGTTGTCGATGATCACACCTGTCCAATTGCGGAAAAAATGCTTTCACAACAGCATTCTACTTCTTTAACCATCACTAAAATGGTGAAGCACAACTTTCTAAATCTAAAGTCAACATACACTCCAGTAGAGATCATAGAAGAAATGAGAAACTTGTACGAAATTAGGATGAACTACAAAAAAGCATATAGAGCCAAAGAAAAAGCACTTGAACTGGTCATAAGTTCCTTGTGTGAATCTTATGCTAAATTGCCAGCTTACGTATATATGGTAAACACAATAAATCCTGGATCATTCACAAGGTTACACAAAATAGAGGACAATCACTTTTTATACGCTTTTGTTGCGTTGAGCACATCAATTAGGGGCTGGAGATATTGTATGCCTACCATTGTTGTTGATGGAACTTTTTTGAAATCTGCATACAAGGGAACAATATTGTCTGCTAGTGTGTTGGATGCAACAAGTGAGTTTTATGAAATTTTTTTAGACAAAATTATGTATATGCTGGCATGCACTGATAGATACTTTCCCACTTGTTTAATCGGGATATATTTTGCCACTAGCATATGCTATTGTTGATTCTGAACATGATGCTTCATGGGAATGGTTTTTTCGCATGTTTAACACTGCTTTTGGTGAAAGAGAAGGCATGTGCATAGTATCTGATAGGCATGACAGCATATTAAAAGCTGCTGCACTTGTATATCCAAATGTGGCTCATTGTATATGCATCTGCCATCTATGGAACAACATCAAGGGTAGATTTAAGAAGAATCAAAAGCAGTTATAGGGGATCTTCTTTACAATTGCCAGAGCATACATAAAGACAGACTTTGATCGGCTTATGGAAGACATAAACAAAATCGATAAAAGGGTGAAGGAGTATTTTTTTTATATAGGATATGAAAAATGGTCCATAGCTCATGCCCATGTCAACAGGTCGATGTTCATGACTTCAAACATAGCAGAGTCCCTAAATTCAGCAAATAGGTATGCAAGAGACCTGCCAATTAAAAAATTTCTATAATTTAAGATGGATCTGATCTTGAGATAGAATAATGAGCATCAGCATTCAGAAGCAACATGTACAGAACTGGGAAACAAATATAATATAATAATGAGGGAAAATCTCATTCTATCAAATAAAATGAAGGTATTACTTCTTATTTCTACTTCACAGACACTTACATATTCTAATGTGCACACTATATACTAATATATTTGTACATTGCAGTGATGGGTTCTACTCACTATTCTGATGTAGTCATTGATGAAATTGGAAAATGAAACATTGTTTGCATGTGTGAAAAAAATGCTCCTGCCTACAATTTCAAGTAGATGGCATACCTTGTCCACATGCTATGATGGCCCTAACTTACACGCATATGGACTTACAAAGCTATTGTGCTCCATATTACACAAGAGAAAACTTCTTGAAAGTATATGAACTTTCAGTTATACCACTTCCTGATGATATAGCTTGGCACATTCCAGCAGAGATATCAGTTAATATAGTATTGCCACCAATCTGGAAACCAAAACCAGGAAGACCAAAAAAGAACAATCGAGGAAAGGGCATTATGGACTACTTTAAATAACAAATTTCATGTGGGTGCTGTGGAAAAATAGGAAACAATCGAAGAACATGTGGAAATACTCCAATAAGAATCTAATAGGATGCTGCTGCAAGAACACTTTTATCTTTCCCAATTTTTTCCTTGAAAAAAGACTATTCTTTTCATAGCAATGTAATAGCAAAATTATCATTTTACTTCAAATGCATTCTACTCTTATAGAAATATGTGCATTATGGTGTTTCATTTAGCCACATTCTTTGGTGAGGTGCACTAATCAACTCCTCTGAGCCGGGGGAGTGTAATTTTTCTGCTACAATGCCTAAAAAAACTGCATATCATCTGTGTCAACCATGTATAATACCTATATACAGTTTGAATATATATAAGTACTAGTATTTGTCTTTTGAATTAATTAGCAAATACATAGCACCTCTATATTTTGAATATAACTACTTTTATAAACTATATAAATACTTTATTACAACAATATATAACTTCTATATCTGGTTGGAATAAAAGTATAAAATTGTAGAAATAGTGTGCTTAAACTGTGTAACAACTGTATAGGAACTGAATAAAAGTTGCATATATATATACTGAATATTGGTATAAATTTGCATAAATACTTCATATAATATTGTAACTACTATAAAGGACCTGTATATAAACTGCATATGACCTGTGTACAAACTGTGTAACTACTACGTAGGACATGTATATATACTGCATATAAAGTACTGCATATGAACTGTGTATTTCTGTATATCACCTGTACATATATTGAATATTAACTATATAACTACTCTTTATGACCTGTGTCAACAATGTGTAAGTTTTATATTTTATTGGAATGTTGGTTTAAATTTTTATAAATACTGCATATAAACTGCATATGACCTGTGTATAGACTGTGTAACAACTATATAGGACCTGTATATATACTGCATATAAAGTACTGCATATGAGTTGTGTAATTTCTGTATAGCACCTACATGTATATTATTTATTAAACTATATAACTATTTTATATGACCCGTGTCAAGAATGTGTAAGTTTTATATTTTGTTGGTATAAATTTGCATAAATATTGCATATAAACAGCATATAACCTGTGTACATACTATGTAACAACTATATACGACCTGTATATATACTGCATATAAAGTACTGCATATGAACTGTGTAATTTCTGTATAGCACCTGCATATATATTGGATATTAAACTATATAAGAACTGAATAAATGTTGCATATAGACTAAATATCAACTGTGATCAACATAAACTATATATACTGAATATCAACTGTGATCAACATAAACTAACATTTCAGCATCAATTCTACAGAACTGTATCAATTACCAAAACATATAGTATTCAGCATAAGATTATATAATAAGAATCTCCGAGTGTATCAACACAAAATAGAAACAACCCTAAGCATTTCAACAATAAAACATATCTAACATCTATGCTTCAAAGACATTTCTAACTAAATTTGTTGCACACCATCCTTTTTCTTCAACAATCGACCAGTAGATTCATCTTCGCTAACTGTACATTGGATTTGTTTCTTCTTTCCATAATCCCACAGCAACACACCATACCGAATACGAATAGCATCAATATCATCTAGATGATTAGAAATTTCAAGACCATCAAGAAAATACTCAGCAAAGGGAGCAACAAATACACCACAGTCCCTGCAAACATAATACATCATCAGTATAATAGACAAAAAGTATGTAAAAATGAGCAATTGAATGTGAATTCAATATATTACGTGTTATCTTGAGTTGGCAGTCCATCAACAATACGAATATCAAAAGAATTAGCCACTGAAAGTCCATCGCTCCTACTTGCCCAAAATTCAATACAAGAAAGAAAGTGTGGAATTAATTCTAAATATGTTGTAACAGATTTCTGAACACGAACGGCATGCCTTTCACCATGCATTGAATCATACACCTATATGCACTGATGTTTAAAAGATAGCCTCGCCAAAATCCAGTGAAACTCCTCAGCAAGATTAATTGAGAAAAAAATATTGTCAACGCTATTCCACGGGATATTGCATCTCATAAAAAATTCAAGCATGTACTCAACAATTTGATGTTCTTGAGTGATAAGTGTTACATCTCTATTGTTATCCACAAAATGCTTATACAAAGTCTGAATCAAGCAGTTGAACCAACAATCGGTGATTGTAAATTTAACTAAATCATAAACAGGCCTGTATTTTGACTTCTTTCATAAATAGTAAAAGATAACATCAATATGCTGAAAATACGAACAACAAAACCACATTAAAATGGTAAAAATAAATACAGAACATTAATTTAAATCGTATAAATACAAGCTACTTATATAACATGCATCATATCAACTACTGCATACAAACTGTGTATCTACTGTGTAGGACCTATATATATAATGAATAGCAACTACTACATTTAAACTATGTATCTACTGTGTAAACACTACATAGGACCTGTATATACATTGCATATTAAGTGCTACACATAAACTGCACATAAAGTGCTGCATAAATAAAGCATAAAACTTATATAACATGCATCATATGCAAAATTTCAGTATTCCAATTAGATTATCACTATAAAGTACAATAATAAAAGATATATAACCTACTTAACTAACCAATTCATTACTTACTTAATCGGTTAACGGTACTCCTGGATATGCCAATGTGAAGAACCACTCTTTCATTTTAACAGTATCAACTCCATAGTCAAAATATTTTTGGAGAGCATTGACAGAATTTGAATAAACAGGCCTGGAAAAGAATGTTACAAAAATTGTAATATATGATAAAATAAAGTAAAACAAAAAGAAAATTCAAACAGAAACTTACATCTGTTTAACGCGCAACGATCTCACAACAAATCTCTTAAACTTTAATGACACTTTCTTATCATCAATTAGCTCTGTAATACTCTTCACAAAAGGATGCTTTATAGACAAGACACATTTCCTTGGCTGAGCATTCTCTACACACTTAGATGATGGCCTTCAACTTTACCACAACCAAAATCAAATTTTGATAAAAATGAAGATTCACATACTGCCGCTGGCTTACATAATCAATGAGGAATAGCAGGTATTTCATCCAACATAGCAGACGCAGCCACCATGTTTTCCTCAATTCTTTTAACATTATCACTTGCAGTTGCATCAACTTTTCTAACAATATCACATACTAAATTAGTTGCAGTAGTTGTTGCAACACTCTTATTGGGTTGAGTGAACTTAGAAATTTCAGCGTCTGGAATTTCTAACCAGTCAAGCTATAATACCCGTGCTTATTCCTAGCTAGAAATCATCTCAGGAATGTTGGTACTTGCTTTGAAATACAAATATATTTTTTTACCCATGATATTTTTGAGATTTCTACTTTCTATCACGTGAAAAATTGAGTTAGCTTTCTAATGATATCAATTTTGTCCAAATCTGACACCAGACGAGGAAGTTATAGATGTTTTACTCATAACTGACCGAAACGCCCAGTGCGAAGTCCAAGTTGACGGACCGCCAAACAAGTGATGGACCGCCACTTTGACCGCCACAGCCAAGGCAGTAGGGCCACGTTCTGGATAAGGATTGACGGATGAGTTGACGGACCGTCAGATTTTTTACGGACCGTCATCCAAGCGTCAACTCCTATCCAGTGAACCCCATTTTTGGTCCACGTATAACGGTCGAAATGATGAACCGTCAAGTTTCTGACGGACCATCAGTCGGGTCGTCACACGCCACGTTTAGTTTATTTCTAGGCCGTTTTAACAGGGATACTTTGATCACTTACCACTCACCGATATATACCCAGGTGAGTCCAAATTCAACCATTTTTGCTCATTATTATTTCACAAACAAAAACTAGGATTTCTCTCTAAATTTAATCTTCAAGAACAAGACCCAATCTTCTTAAAAAAAATCAAAGGATTTCAAATCCTTCAAGTTCAGAAATATCAAGAACCTTGAGTCAAGTATGCGTAGTGTTCATCTATGGATCCATTTCATTCATAGAGCTCAAGAACCATGTTTTAAATATTATTTTGTGATTGTTTTGTTGTGATATGAGCATGTACATGTTGATGATTGTCGTTTAAGTTTCAAGATGATATCTAAAGGTGTTTTCATAAAGTATATGTGTTTGTTAGTTGAAACCCATGATCTTTATGTGGCTTAATATGGTGAAATTCATGAACACACTTAAGCTAAAAGAATGCATGCAAAGTGTTTGATAATATGCCAAGGATGATAGAATTCATGTCCCATGATTTAATGGTGCTTAAATGACAGGCCCATGCTCTATGCTTTATGATTTCCCATGAATTCCATGTGAGTGATATGCGTTGTTGTTGTGATATGGATTGACCATGATATTAAAGTTATGCAAGTATATACATATTGTATGAATTTCCCTTCCATGTATAAGATGTTGAGAACTATGCTTAGTGTGAAATCCCCTACTCATGATATTGTAAATTGTGGACTCTACTCTTACGATCAAGTCAGTCATGTGTGTCAGTTTCCTTCCATCGAGTCCTAGGGGTACTTGTACCCGAAAAATATAGTTGTGTGCCTAGAGCCATGTAATGTTATCACGATAATCTCAGTCAATCCATGATCTATAGAACTCAGTCGGTCATGTGACTCAAGAAACCTCAGAAATCTCATGATCTCAGTTAATTCCCAGATAGTAGTACTATTCCGTCAGTCAACGGAAGTCAGTTACTCAGTCCATGTATCGTTAGTTAAATCATGTTCAGTCTCTTTAGATGGGAGTAGAAGTTAGCATCGAGTGAACCCAAGGATGGGAACTCACCTGCCAGTTTAGGGTGTGATTCTCAGTAATCAACCTTGTGTTCCAGAACTACGTAGCCAGTGTAGGTTGAGACATCTTAACTTGTCAGATTAGGGTTGATGAGGTGGCTTAATCTATCAGTTTAGGGTTCACACCATTCTCATTTTGAGTACCTGCCAGCTAAGGGTCACTCACAGTTGTCCTTACCAGTGGTGCTGTATTAACACCCTTCCAATCGGGGCAGAGATTGGACCCCAACTTAGCTATATGCGTTGTTGGGGCATGTCGGTTAAGCAACTACCTCCCACTGTTTCAGTCCCAGTCTCAGTAAAAGAACTCAGATAGTTCTTCAGATTTTAGTAAATCAGGACTATCAGATACAGTCCATTCAGTTACAGAACGGAACATAGATAGTTCCATTAGATTCAGGACTGTCAGACACAGTCATTTATGTTATCAGAATTTCAGTATTTGTCATGCTAGATATCAGTAGATCATGTATTAGTGTCCAGATCTAAATATCACGTAATCACGATCTCAGTTACTATGTATGCATGTTTGCACTCTCATGTTCATATCAGTCAGTCAATAACATCGTTCATACATGTAAACCCTTGCATTTAGCCTACCTCACTCGTATACTCAGTACTCCTAGTTGTACTGACGCATTTGTGCTATGGTGCTTTCTTTTATCCTACACTATAGGTTCACAAACACGAGTTTCAGATCAGCAGTAGCAGTAGCATTCCAATCGCAGAGTTGCAGTGAGTTCTCATCCATTTGAGGACGATATTATTTTATTTTATTTATTATTTCAGTTCAGTTTTGCTAGACGGAGTTAGTTGGAGACATATTTCTTCAACTCCATATTCAGATAGTATTTAGAGGCTTTCAGATTTGATTCAGATTTCAGTTGTTTTGGGTATTCGTTACCCCATATGGATGTTATGATTTGTCAGATATTTTATTCAGTTGAACCTTATGGCCTATTGTTCATGTTTTCCAAATTATTACGTCATATATTGTAGTATACAAGTACAGATATCATTCATGGGTTAGCTTGTGATCCCTCGGGAGCATGGGCACCGTGTAGCAATCTGGTTCAGAAAACCGGGGCGTTACACAAGCTCATTCTGGATAAGCTCTGTCACATCACCTTTTTTTTGTGTCTTTTGATCACGAAAAGGTTGAGTAAATTTAGACACTTTAGAATCAGTAAAATTAGACCAATCACTATCAACCTGACTATTTCTACCCTTCCCTATATCCTTATTTTCACCTGAGCTTTGTGTGAACTTCAAAAAATCAAATTTAGAAAATTCTTCCAAGCACCATCCATAAAAGTTTCAGCTGCAGAATCAACATCGACATGACCACCTATAAAATTAACTTTCTCTCCAACAGCATCCACCGAATGCCCAATTACGTCACCACCTACACAATTTGTTGCTTTCCCTACATCAACCATCGAATTGTCACTTATATGATCCACTTCCGGTACAACATCATTTTATTGTCCCACATTAGGTGGATCATTAACTTGATCATCACCTGTACCACCAACATTAGGTGTCTCATTGTCTTTTTTATTTGAGTTGTTACCATCGTTATCACCAATTGATGTACCAACCTGTAAAAAAAACTTTGTAAAATAAGTACAATAGTGTATATAAGTTTTGTTAAAAAAACAGGAGAAATTCAGGAAAAGAATACCTTCGGCTCATTCTTTATATCTAGAGCTCGAAAAATCAATTCAACTAAGGATTTCATAAACTTCTCCATCGAGGAAACCTTTTCCGTTAACTAAACATAAAAGGTAAAAGTCAACACATCAATTAACAAAAACATATAAATATTAATAAAAACCTTCGACATACCATTTTAACATCACTTCTCAAAAGTTTCAATTCATTATCTGAGCTCGACTGACTATATTCATGTTTACTGGTGCTAGGTAAATCAACAGAGTGCACAACTGCATCCACAGGTTTGAAATCAGGTAATTAAAGGATTGTTTTTTCAAGAACTGTCGGCGTAACGTTACGCAACACAACCTGCACATACAAAACAACACTCAATATTTAAGAAGAACATTATAATTTAACAAAGCATATATAAATTACAATTTAAAACAACGATATACCTGCTCTTGCCTAATATAAAAAAATGCAGACTTGACCTCCTTGTATGTTTGTCTATACTTTACAAACCAATTCAGTATACATGGCACACCATCACCCACTCGGTCACCAATATGGACATCGGCATAAGGATAGCACTCATAAAACCAACACTGAAATGCAAGAGGAAAACCAGCACAATGATACATAATTTTTTGCTGATAAACCTTAGACTTCATTGACTCCAACATCAGACGAAAACATAATTTTTCCCAAGAAAATATTTCATGGTTCCCAGTTCAACCAATAAGAAATCATTCTTAGTTATAACATAACTATACGTGACAGAAAAAATAATGGAATAAATGAAGAACAAAACAGAAATTTGTAAAGCATCTTCATCACATCGCCACTTTTTTTCCCTGAAACACTCTTCTAAATAAAGCTTAGTGACTTTGGACTTTCCTGAAAAATACAACTCCATCAGCTTACTTTCTTCACTAACAACAAACTCATTATTGTAATTTTCGGTACATTTTAAGCCGCTAATTATAGCAAACTTTTGTAAGCTGAAACGTAACCTAGTGTTATTCACTTTAATCCATATTTCATCATCTCTCTCACAAACAAGTTCCCTAAGCAACATTCCATGGATAAGTTGATTTTGAGAAAAAATATTTGGTAAAGATAAGAAATACCCAAAGCAACAATTGTTAAACAAATCAAGTTGCTTCTTGTCCAACTTAGATTTCAATGCAGTCACAATACCACAGTTGCGTGCATGCTGAGATGACACTTATAATGATCAGATGGACCAAGAAACAAATCCCAAGCCTGCAATACATAAGTGTACTTTTAGGTATAAATATTTCAAAAAGCTACATATACTACTCATACAATATTCATTACAACAGTGTTGCTAATTGTACACAGTTACAATATAAATAGTCAAACTATCCACAGGTTTTATACAATCCTGATACACAAATAGTTATACAGTCAATATACACTAATTTTACTCATACAGTATAAATATTCAAACTATACACAGTTCTTATACAATCCTGATACACAAATAGTTATACAATTAATGTACACTAATTTTACTAATACAGTATTCACTACAACAGTGTTGCTAATTTTACACAATTATAATATAAATAGTGAAATTATACACAGTTCTTATATAATCCTGATACACAAATAGCTATACAGTCAATGTACAGTAATTGTATTCATACAGTATAAATATTCTAACTATGCACAGTTCTTAAACAATCCTGATGCACAATTAGTTATACAGTCAATGCACACTAATTTTACTCATAAGTATAAATATTCAAACTATACACAGTTCCTATACAATCCTGATACACAAATAATTATACAGTCAATGAACACTAAATTTCACAAAAATCACTAACCAATATATTTCATATACAACACTGACACATATTATATACATCAATAACACACATATTTCAAACATACACAAACTCTACACAACAAGAGAACATCTATCAGACATAATTAATACACACAAAGCACAAACAATGTACCTCAAAATCAGTTAATTTGGATATTTTCCTCTTCCAAGGAACTTTTTCACTTTTCTTTTTGGATGATTGAGCATCATCTTCTCCATCATTTGATCGATTCCTTTTTTCGTTTTTCAGGGAAGAACAAGAGCATCTCTTTCATCATTCACACTTATCTTCTCCTTTCCTTTAGATGACTTACCATCATCTTCATCATTTTTTTAATCACTGGTTTTTTGGGTTTTTTCTGAATAACAACAAGATCTGAATCATCACTCACATCTGTATGTGCCTTTTTTTAGCTGATTTTTTGGTTTCGCCATTGATGGATCACCTACTAATTTACCTCAAGACCTAGTAATTCGACTAGGACTAGCATGAATATTCTTCAAATCGTTCAATCGAACATCAGGATTTGTTAAATCTTCAAAATCATCATCAGGAGCAACGAAATTAGGATCATATCTTATACCTTTACCAGCTAATTTCATATCAGTATTAACTTTTTCCTTCATTTTCAGCACAACAAACGTCAGAAAACCTAATCGCAAAGAATAGTTTGAAAAAGGTAAGGGGACTGTAGGTACTGGTTATTTTTTTTCGAGAAAAGGACAACTGCAAAAATTTATCCTTTAGCGTTAACTATAGGTACAAGTTATTTTATTTTTTTGGGAAAAGAACAACTGCAAAGGGCGCATGTGATTTTTTTTATTCTTTAGCGTGTGGTTTATTAAAATAGAGAGCGTGTGTAGCTTATAAAACAAAGGGCTAATAAATGGTATTAAAAACAGCCGAAGTGTTACTTTTGTCCATTACTTTTGGAAAAAGCTACATGGTGTTCTTTTTCCTTTTATTAACTCAACACACCTAAAAAAATTAATTATGAGTATATGTTATTAAATTAAATTTTTAATAATATTTTAAAACTTAAAATTTGATTATTATTATTTACTCATATAGCTTTTTCATACTAGAAATAAAGAAGAAAAAATGTAATAATTTCTCTTTTTTTTTACAGATTAGACAAATAAATTAACCCAATTTCTAATACAAGAACTTTTTTTTTCAACCAATATCTTTATTTTATTAATATAAAACCGAACTTAAAGAGTTAAAAGATGCATAAGCATATTTGACAACCCAACAAAGAAAACAAGAGGTCCATACTGATTTGTCTAACAATGTAAGAGAAAATTTTGCCATATTGTGGGCTACCATATTTCAAGATCTAGGAATATATGTAATTGAAACTTCTTCAAACATCCTTATTAGCTTTCATATATCTTCGCACGTGGTATCTATCTCCCATTAAGCTACAGGATCTTCATAATCATATCCACTACATTCTTTGCGTCTGATAAGATCTGCACCTTTGTCCATCCATTTTATTGAGCTTTTTCCAATGCAGTCCGTATTGCAAGCGCTTCTGCAATGATGGTCTTCCCAAGTAATTGAATTGGGGAGCGAAGGGCTTGAAGCAAATTTTCAGAGCTATCCATAGCTGTCATTCCAATGCTTGTCATATTCTTCTCCTTTTGTAAGCTAGCATCTGCAAACATAATCACAAAATCTTGTGCTACAATAATTGTATTAGTAGTAGTATAGTCAGGACCAAATGTGAGAGAAGGCATAGCAAGTGAACTGCTTTCATATTCCTGAAAATCAAAAAGTGCCTTGTTTATAATTTCATTAGATTCAGGGATTACACCATTAAAGTTCCTATCGTTTCTAGCCTTCCAAATTTGCCACTATTTTTCGTTTTTACGATTGTTTGCTTCCAAAGGCTTACGCGGGACTAAGTACAACGAAATTGAGGGTGTAGTAATCCTCTCCATCAAATCTATTAGTAGGCATATTTATGACTCCTTTTCAACATGGATTACCTTTTCTTTTTTATTTCAAAAGAAGTGATTTTTTTTATAACATTTTAATTTTAAATTCATGGAATATTTAAGACCTAAAGATATAAGAATATTTTGGTATTTTTTTGGTTCATTTTATTTGTTCATTTTTTTATTAATATAAATATTAAAAAATAATAAATGATATGGATAATTTTATCATATTATCCTTTGAATAAATTTAATACTTTAAAAAATTACAACATAATAAATCGTATTGAGTGTTAAAGACAAAGAAAAATATATAATTTTTTTATTAATTTTACAAATTGAATAAATATTATTGAACATATTAAAATACTCCTTCCATCTCAACTTATCCATCCCAAATTTACTAATTTGATTTCTCATTTTACTTGTCTTTTTTCATTAATCAAGACAAGATAATTTTTTTCCCCATTATATCCTAAGTAATTGATTACTCCTTGTTACTAGCATTGAATTATCACATCTTGAAAAATATTGTAAAAACTTTGGTAATCCTATAATCTTAATTATTCATGCAAAAAATGCTTTGGTATCGGTCATATAATAACTCCATCAATATTAGAACTAACAACATGACACAATTAATAGGGGCAAAATGGTAAAGTTACTTTAACAATCATTGTTCTCTTAATAGTTGTGTCATCTCAATTTGGGACGGATAATTTGAGATGGAAGGAGTAAAAAATAATAAATAAAGATCGAGGAAGGGAGTTATTTGATACTCCCTCCATTTCATTTTACTCGTCTCAATTTGACATTGCACATTGATTAAGAAAAATAGTTAATAACATGACTACTTTATCATAGTATATCTATTAAATGATATTTATATTTTAATTTGGAGAAAAAATAAGTAATACTAAGGGTAACTAAGAAAAAAATATTATCTTGTCTTGATTAATGAAAAATGACACGTAAAATAAGAAATTAAATTTGAAAATTTGAGAGAGTAAAATGGAACGGAACACGAAGGGAGTACTATAATTTTAATTTAGGCAAAATGACCTTCTGGACTCCTGTACTATGTCGGTTTTGTAAGTTGGACACTTCCACTTACATGTTTGTCATCTGGATCCTTGAACCCACTAAAAAGCAATATTTTAAACCATTTTTTGGTGAGTGTAACACACTCTCCCCCACGTCGGCTGTCACGTCTGCCACGTCTGCCACGTCATTAAAAAAAAGTATTACATTAAATTCCAAGTCATTTTTAAAATGCTACATAACAAATTAAATGATAAATTAATTTAATTAAATAAGAAAAATTTATAAATTGTAGAAAAATTTGAATAATCATGTTTTTATTTTTGCTCACAAATTAAACATCAAATCCATTCCAAATAATTAAAAAATTTCTCCAACTAATTTAAATTTTTAACTATAAGTTCATATATACAAATATAATAAAAATTTTATTTTTAAATTTGAATATTTTTAACAAATTAACAAAAAGTTTAATATTTTTCAAGCGAAATTCAATAATTTTTTTCAATATTCACTATCACTCACTTTCAATTTTAATCCCAAAAAAATAAAAAGATTTCAAATTTAAATTTTAATTAAAAAAATGAAAAGAATTGAATTGAAAGGGAAAATTAAAATAAAAAATAAAAAGTGAACGTGTGTGGGGGAGGGGGGGCTAGAAGAGTGTTGGGGGTGGGGTGTGGGGGCTGGAAGGGGATGGGGGTGGGGTGGGGACAGGGATGGGAGGGGTGTGGGGTAGGGAGGGGTTGGTGGGGTATGGGGGGTTGGAGATGGGCTGGGGTGGGGGTGGGGGTGGGGTATAGGGGTGGGGAAGGGATGGACGGGTGTTGGGGTAGGGTGGACGGGCTATGGGATGGGTGAGGGGGTGGGGGGATGGGCTGGGGTGGAGTGGAGTGGGGAAGGGTTTTTCTTTTTTAAAAAAAATATATTATTTTTAAATTTTTTAAAATATTTTTAAATTAAAAAAGATGGAGGAAAAAAAGAGCCTTTTTTATTTTTTTTAATTTAAATTTTTTTATTTTATTTTTAAATTATTTTATGGAAGGGGATGGGGTGGGGTGGGATGGGGTTGGGTGGGGAAGGGAAAAAAATTATTATTTTTATATTTAAAAAAAATTAAAAAAGATGAAGGAAAACAAAGATAATTTTTTAATTTTTTTTTAATTTTAATTTTTTTTTAATTATTGTAATGTAAAATTGGCCAAAAATTGACACCCACTCGCACCCCAGGCGAGTGACTACACTCTCCTTGTCCTAGTCATCATTTTAATGCCACATAGGCGAGGTCAACGGTCAAAGGGTGCAAAATGTTGCTTTTTAATGGATTCAAGGTTCAGATGACAAACATGTAAGTAAAAGTGTCCAACTTACAAAACCGACATAATACAGGGATCCAAAAGGTCATTTTGACTGAAATTTAAGAAACTAATATAGATTTTTAATCTAACTTAGACAGTGAATTAAACACCAACTTTCAGTGTCTAAGTGAATTAAGCTAAACGAATCCCAAGAGTGAAAAAGGTTTACTTGTTTGCACTTTTCAAAATACAACTCTAAATTGTTTGAAATTTTCCTGGTTAAACACCAACTTAAAATAAAGCAGAAAAAATTTGAGAAAAAGAAAAAAAATATCATGATCAAATAGACACATGACGATGAATTAATTATTAGAAACTAGAATTTCTGTAAATATTGCAATATTTCAGCAAGAAAATTCTGGAAAAAATTATATAAATGTGGGAAGACAAAAAATAGTTGCAAATAATAGGTTGCACAAAGAGATTATATTTAATTTTGGTGGCATTGACATTGAATTTGAAGAATAAGAAGAAGAAAAATAAGAAGATGAAAAATGGTGAAGATGTCACAAAAGTAAATAGGTAAAGAAGACCAGTGGACCCCACAAGCCCATTGTCAATCAAATAATAGGCCTCATTCAACTTTTGTTGGTTGAGTGAGACTCAAAATAAATTTTTTCTAATCTTTTTTTAGTGCAGACATTATTGTAGCTGTGTTTATTCAAAGAATAATAATTAAAATAAATAAATAGTTAGATGTGTTTAACTTTTTATTAGTCTATGTGATACAGAGCAGGATACGGTTATAAATAAATCTAAATTTGCATTGCTTAATAGCTATCGAAAAATATGTTAATCTGAACTTTACTATGTTTAATTAGCTCTGATTCACCGCTTCCATCTAGAAAATGAAGGCTTTGTTTGATCTTTTATGATATTTCAATATTTTTTTCGTTCTATTTTATGTGATATATTTTATTTAGGTGTGGATTTTAAAAAAATAAACTTATAAATATTTAAATAATTATCAAATAAGAAAAATATTTAAACAAACATTCCGAGGAACATTGTTTGCAAAAATCTCACTTATTTGTTTAATCGGGAAGCAATTGGTGATATGCTGCTACTTTTGTTTTTATATTTTCCAAATTTCTTGTCGTCCAGTTCAATGGGCCAATGGCTGAGCTACTTGCTTCTTTCTGTGGAGTTCTGGGTGTTGTGGTTCTTTTAGCAAAACTTTATTTAATTAAGGTCAAGTACGATTGACCCTCAACTTGGCATAATCTTTTATTTTACTGTAATATTTAAAGTAGCTATTGTTCATTTTAAGCACTAAAAATGATCATAAACTATGTTACTTTGACTTCTTTTCGCACAAACTCTAGCACGTGAATTGCACTTGCTTGCTGCCAATATGAATTAAATGGATAATTTATTTATGTCAACTCATTTTAAATTGCTACATCATTTTATACATCCTAATTTATTTTTAAAATAAAAAATAACTAAAATCATCTTCCCCTCCCCACCCAATCCGTCTCTTTAACCCCCATTAATGAAAGTTGAATTTTTTATTTTTTTATGAACTTTTTTAATCGAGGCATTTACAGTCACTATATCGTTGAAATCTCTTTTCCTGGAGCTTTATTGACGTATTTGAGTCTTAATTTTTTAAAATTAAAACTTAATTAACAAAAAAACATGAATACTGTTGAAAGTTAAATTTACAAAGAATGGGTGTTTGAAAGTGAATCTTGTGGATCAAATTATATTTTAATAATCACTACCAGAAAAATTCCTATTTTTTGAATGAAAAAAGTAGTCGGAAATTTCTGACTACTTCAGTCGGAAAATATACTTTTTTATTTTTATTTTTTACAAAATATTATTCCGATAGTGTTTGTGACTACAACAGTCAGAATGTTTGGCGGAAAATTACAGAAAATATATATTCCGACTACTGTAGTCAGAAATAAAAATAATAAAATAAATATATTACTAAATATATAATCATGCCCTTATACGAAAATTAAATAATTAATATATAAATTATTAAATATTCATTTCCGACCATTGTAGTCGGAAATAAAAATAATTAAATAAATATATTATTAAAAATATAATCAGATCCTTATACAAAAATTAAATAACTACTTAAATAAATTATAAAATATTTATTCCCGACTACAGTAGTCGGAAATATAAATAATTAAATAAATATATTATTAAATATATAATTAGACCCTAATACAAAAATTAAATAAATAATTAAATATGTATTTTCGACTACTGTAGTCGAAAATATAAATAAATAAGTAAATTACTAATATATACTCAGAATGTTTGGCGGAAAATATATATTCCGACTACTGTAGTCGGAAATAAAAATAATAAAATAAATACATTACTAAATATATAATCATTTCCTTATACGAAAATTAAATAATTAATTATATAAATTATTAAATATTTAATTCCGACCATTGTACTAGGAAATAAAAATAATTAAATAAATATATTATTTAATATATAATCAGACCCTTATACAAAAATTAAATAACTATTTAAATAAATTATAAAATATTTATTTTCGACTATTGTAGTTGAAAATATAAATAATTAAATAAATATATTATTAAATATATAATTAGACCCTTATACAAAAATCAAATAACTATTTAAATAAATTATTAAATATGTATTTCCGACTACTCTAGTCGGAAAAGTTAAATAATTAATTTTATTAAAATAAGGACCGACTGAAGTAGTCGGAAATGTTATTATATAGGATATAACCCGTCTCTCTCTAAACCACTTTCCCAATTCTCTTTCACTCTCTAACCCTCCTCTCTCTCTAAGCTAGGGCGACCTCAGCGACAACGACGACGTCGTTGGTCGAGTGGTAATGGCGACGACAACGACGGCCCTGGTGGAGTCTTAACGGCGCCGGAGACCACAACATTTCTAAGTTGGAAGCTGCCTCGAGGTGTGATTTGCCTCTAAGACAGATTTGCTTCTATTTATGATTTTCATTTCTAAGACAGATTTGTTTATGTTTTCTTTAGTTATTCTGTAGAGACCAAAAAATATTGTTTCTTTTGCTCTCAACAGGTAAGCCTCATTGTCATTCTTAGAAGTCTTGTTCTCCATTTTCAATTTCTGTCCAATTCTCTATAAAAAAAGCTGATATGGAATTCACACACTGAATTTCTTTTTTCTGGTTTCTGAAATTTCGCGCATTGATTTTCTAGTTTTTGGAATTTGCACAATAAACTGTTGTTCAAATCCCTGAAGGTCTTGACTGTATGTATTTGCGTAATAGACTTCCCAACAATTGAAGACAAACACTGTTTTGCGTGTAAAGTTCCTTATCTGATCTTGTTTATTGCTTGCTGTTGTGTTGCCATGTTATTTTGGGATGAATAAATGCATCTAAACATAGTACTGTATGTTTGGAAAATATTTTGAATGTTAACGATTTAACCCGATAACCGAATCGATAACAATCAATAACCGATAAACCGATAATCGATAAGCCGATATCTCAATGGATCTTAATGGTTTAGCTTTATTACAAACCGATAATCATTATGTCAAATCGATAAACTTCAAAACCGAACCGAACCGACCAATATGCATCCCTATCTTCACTGATTCGAGGTAAAAATTTATTCCATTTTCTACGTGATCTATTTTTAGTACCTTTGATTGATGAGCAGACCCTAGTCTTCATTGTTGTGTCATTTATGGTACAAGATTTTATGAACGTGTTATAGTAAAACCTTTTCAATGTTTTCAACATGCGCTTTCTTTTTATTTTTTCTTTTAAATTCTATACCTCATCTGCTGGTCTCATTTTTTGCCTATCTTTTATCTTGTTTGTGAAGCTATCACATGGATTGGATTCCTGTCACTGATAAAAAAATTGTTCTTTAATTAAAATATTCTATTGTTGTTGTCTGCTTTACTATGTTGTATTGAACCTCTTAGTTTTTTGCTTGTGTCAACTGCATAGTAGCATCTCTAAACAACCCTGTTATTGTTTTGTTTCTTTTGTTTTTGTTTCTCTTCTCTATTATTATTGTTGTCGTTCTTGTGTAGATGAAAAATGAAGATCGTACATGGATGTATAATAGACTTTATCCTAACCATGCGGGGTTGAAGGAGGAATATAAAGCTGGGGTAGCTGGATTTATTGCTAAAGCAATGACACTTAATGATTTTCTTATTGAAGGGACAATTAGGTGTCCTTGTTGGAATTGCAAGTGTTGCAAGTTATTGAGTCCAGATGATATTACATTACATCTTTATAGGAAGGGTTTTATGTTGAATTATACTGTGTGGACAACTTATTGAGAGAGTAGTGCTGCCAATAATTTTGCTTTTCAGAATTATGTTGAAAGTCCAATAAGAGAGAATAATGTTGAAAGTTCACGATATAGTGAGATGGTCAGGGATGCTTTTGGGACATACTCAGGGGCTCAAAATGAACCAAATGATAAGGCTAAGCACTTTTATGAATAATTAAAGGAAGCTAGTCATCCTTTGTATGAAGGAGCAGTGCATTCTAAGTTATCTGTTGTCGTTCGGTTACTGAGTATTAAGTCAGATTATTCAATTTCTCAAGAGGGCATGAACTCTATCATTGGACTTATGAATGAACTTAACCCAAATAAACTTGACTTACCCAAAGATTTCTACACAACAAAGAAGTTGGTTTCTAAGTTAGTACTTTCATCAGAGAGGATTCACTGTTGCGAGAAAGGTTGCATGTTATTCTATAAGGAAGATACAAATTTAGAACATTGCAAATTTTGTAATCAGCTTTGTTATAAGGAAGTCATACATGCCAAAGGGAAGAAGGTTCCCGTGAAGTCGATGCATTACTTATCCTTTATACCACGGTTAAAGAGGTTGTATGCATCAAGGAGCTCTGCCCCTCAAATGAGATGGCACTATGAAAATAAAAGACCACCTGGTATTTTATGTCATCCGTCAGATGGATAAGCATGGAAGCATTTTGATAGTGTGTATTCAGATTTTGCTAGTGAACCAAGAAACATTAGGTTGGGATTATCTACTGATGGATTCACTCCATTTTCAACCTCAGCTACACCATATTCATGTTGGCCAGTGTTTGTGACTCCTTATAATCTCCCACCTGAAATGTGTATGACGAGTCAGTATATACTTCTTATTACACTGCACTCATCCGTATGCTTCTTCTATCTACATCATATGGAATCAGACTGCTTCCTCCTTCTGTACAGGGTGAAAATGACTTACTTGAAACTATCATCTGTGCTAGACTTTTTCTGTATTTGTAATATATCACTACAGTGGGATCCAAACCTGCCATTTTTAAGTTGAGAAGTCAAAGTAAGGAGTTACTTTTACTAGAGTATATTACACGATAAACATATTTGTTCTACAATATGGACTGTTAAAGGTACTTATTTTACATCAGCAAGTTAAATTTGTTATCTTTTTATGTGAAGAGTCAATGGTTGAACTTGCTCTGTATAACCAGTCCTTATATACAGCTAATTGTTTTATATTGTGGTTCTTTTTTCTAGGTGCTTAATAAAGATAATCAATGGCATCAAAAGGTCTTGATAAAGGACGACATAAGAAAGGTAAGAAAGGAATTGATAATCTTCCCGCAGGTCAATATACACCACCACCATCACCACCTGTTACCAAAACTCTTCAACAAGGTACTTCAAATATTTTTCCTCCTCAAGGGCAAATATTTCACTACCAAATGCATTTTTCATGCCCCCACCGCCCCACCAGTTTTAGCCCTCTTCTTCCCACAATAGTCTGCATAGTAGCTCTTCATCTGTACCTTCAATATCATCCACACCAAGCCTTTCTGGATTGAGAATTGGAGGTGCTAGCACATCAACATCTCCATCCATTGATAGTGCTACAACATCTAATGCTACAGTAGCTGCTTTCCAGATTCTGAAATTTAAAGATGTAGTAGAATATGACGGCAATAACAGACTAATAATCGCCCCTGATGGTGGTAATGGGTAAGTAAACCTTATGTTTTTCTGTAATTTTTGAAATTTTTGAAAGATAAGATAATTTAATATAATTTTATTGCAGGTTCATTCCCACATCTAGCGGCGGACATATGATTATAGAATCAATTAAACCATTTTACACGGAGTCGTGGGGTAGTTGGAACGAGAATAAACTTGACGTCAGAGTTCTTATGTGGAACCAGTTTGTGGTATAATCAAAATCAAAGAATTTAACATTTCAATATGCTATTAATGATGAATTTACCTTTGTATCCGTCAATTCATTTCATGACAATAGATTAAACTATTTTGGAGACAAAGTGTGCATGGAATTCTTGTCATGAAAATAAAATACAACGCATTTTCAAGTTCAAAGCAGCTCTACGGATCAAAGAACACTTATATAAGGCTCGAAGGTTCTTGAAAAAACCTGATTCGCTGAATGCTGATGTGTGGGTCCAGTTCTTGGAACAATGCGATACTCTTGAATTAAGGGCGAGGGGGGAACGGTCAAAGAAAAATAGAGTGTCTCAAACGGGTGGCTCATTGCATACAGGAGGTTCGATGAATTTTGCTACCCATCGACGAAGACTGGTAATATTAGCTTAAATTTCTGATTTGTTCGATTTAGTTCAATATTTTAAATCGTCACATAGTGAAGCTGTGTGGGGCTCTTTCGATTCACTATTGTTGTTATCTTCTTGTTGTTGTTCATCTTGATGTCTAGTGAAACCGTGTATGGCCTATTTTGATTCACTAGCATTGTTGTTGACATCTTGTTGCTCTTGTTGTTGCTTGTTTCTTTTGATGTGAACTTGATCTTGCATCACACTGCCTAATGGTTTTAGAAAGTAAGAAGAAGAGAATTAGTGATTTAGTTAGATGGTTCTAGGTCACAGTTGCCTTAACTGCAGCTGTTGTTGTTGTTGCAGTAAATGGGCTCACTACATTAGTAGCAGATGCGGAAACAACTGTTGTTGCTTCAACCTCTACTGAGGACTGGGGTTCTGTATGTGCAAAAGATATTATCTTCGCTATGGCTGTTGAATGATATAAACCTCTTCTTCAAAAACACCATGCAAGAAGCATTCTTCACATGTAATTAACGAATGGGCTAATTTAAAGTGATAGCAATATACAATATAATCTTATTATTGTACCCTTTACTACATGGGTGAATATTTATTCAAAATCAATAACCCCAACCTGTTAGTAACCTTTGGATATATTCTATCACAAGAGGTTACTTTGTCATTATTTGGACTGAAAGGGAGTTGGAGATTGCTAACTCATTTGGAGTGCAGTAACTCTGCCTACGTATTTATAGTATGACTGGCTGTTCAGGGCAGGTTTCTTACCTAGGAGAGATAGATAGATGCTTCTTATTTGATACACAGACAGTGCAATTGAACCAACACTTGTTTGTAGACTGCACTTGGACTAAACTGGCAAGGATCCCGTTATGCAATGGACTGAAATTCAGGTACAAGCCAGAGAGGTGATAGCTGAAATCTGGGGGGATAATCTATCATACATGGACAACTAGGAATTAGAAATTGTTTGATGGAGTAAATGTACATATTGAGGTTGTAGTTACAGAGTAAGAAGAGAAATTTAGAAAAGAGAGATTTACCTAAACTGTCTAAGAGATGTACAAGTTTTTTGCAGCATCTACCATGTAACTAGTGACTGTTCAACGAGATGATTGCTGAAATATGGGGGGATAATCTATCATAGATGGACAGCTAGGAATTAGAAATTATTTAGAGGAGTAAATGTACATATTGAGGTGGTAGTTACCGAGTAAGAAGAGAAATTTAGAGAGGATAGATTTACTTAAATTTCTCAAGATGTAGAAGTTTTTTGCAGCATCTACAATGTAACTAGTTACTATTCTAAAGCCTAACTTGTGTATGTTATTGTTCAAAAGTTGGAAGGTTTTATATCACCTTATTTTATTGCATCTAATATGAGTTCAAGGAAAAAAGAGTTTCAGCAATACAATATTGTTATGATCATCTACTCTTGACTCAGCACCATCAACACCACTGGTAGGATTATCTAGACTTAGTTCAGCACCATCAACACCATTGTCATAATCATGATTAGCACCATCTATCAATGCTTCCACTATAGGTGCAGAGTTTGTTAAGCACTCTTTGTTTCCTGCAGACACACAGTCACTCTTTGTTTCCTACATATAGGGTAATGTAAGTTCATCAGAGAACATGTCTTGATACAAAAAATTTCCTTGTCGATGGGTGGTAGCATATATATATATCATTTATACAAACTGCTATATCCAATAAACACGTATGTATATGACTTAGGAGAAAGTTTCTATTTCACTTTAAGATAAGGAAAGCAATAGGATCCTGAATGAATGATCAAAGTACTACATCCCCTGGGTTGCTACCCGGACTTGTCTTCATACTTGTATTATCTTTTTTTCTAAAATTTTGCAGGAATAAGAAAATGGGGGAAAAGAGCGTCCTTTTCTTGAGGTCTACGAAGAGACGCATAGAAAGAAAAACAAGGACGGTACAAGAGGAGATTGGGTCGAACCGCGTGCTAGGATTGCATATGTAAGATAATAACTTTTACATACATTGTTTTATTATTACTCAACTTTGCTTGTTTACGTACTGACAAATATTTTTTCTTTCAGGAAGAATTTAAAAAAAGCATAGAAGAGTGGAGGAAAACACAACCTACTTCAGAGGATGGTACTATGGTCCAACGATCACCTGCAGAGCTGAATAATATGTGGACAACTGTGATAGGTGGTCCAAAGAACACAAATATCTCAAAATATATTCAAACTTTCAATGACACACCTAAATTTTATGGAAGTCCTTTTACCACTTAGCTCATTTTTGTAAAAATTGACATTCGATTTGTTTGATTTAATTATTTAATATCGATTTGATTTTCTAATTTTTGACTTGACGAAAATGACAACCGTAATCAAACTTAAATAAATTCGATTTGGTTCGATTTCTGCAAATTTGATTTGATTTTTTTAATTTCTTTTTTGATTTTGAAGATTAAAGTAGTGAGTGACTGAAAGTGAGTGGTGACTTCCAATTTATCTTTTTTTTTTTTTGCTACTTTAATGTCTGAATTTATTTTTTTAAAAAAAAATTGTATTACTTTCTTAAATAATTCATTTAGTCTCGGAGGATTTTTTTTATAAAATTAAATAGTATACTTGTTGATGGTAGTGAGTAGTGACTCTTGAGTACGTTGATGAAAGCGAGAATTGAGAATCAGAAAATGAAACTAAGGCTGTGAGGTCGTGAAGGCGCCACTAATATAAAATTGTGAAGTGAATATTGAATAATGAATAAGAATTGAAGGGTTATAACTTAGGAAATAGTATATAATAAGGGGTATTGGGCTTGTCGAACTTGGTCTGGGTTGGGATCGTATTTTGATTGGATTTGTAAATAATTTAAAGATAGTAAAATATTAACATATTATTTATATAATTTTAACTTTTTGATTTAATCAAATTATTTTTTGAAAAATTCAAAATTCGAATTGTTTAATCAAATTTCTAAAATTTGAAGTTGAAATCGTTTCGAAAAATCAAAAACAAAATTTAATTTTGATTTAATTTTTTGACTTTTTTGAATTGAAATAAAATATGTCCAAATATATATTTTTATGCTCTTTCCTTTTTCTGTTAACTTGGTTTGAACATCTGCACAAAAAAAGCACAAAAATATTTCATAAAAAATAAATTTTTAAAAATACTTGTGCCTTTTTCCTTATATTTAACTTATTTAGGGGTCATTTGATTGAGTACAAATTATTTTAAAATTAATTATTTTACTATATATATATACATAAAAAGTGAAATAATAATTTCTTAACTAAGTAATATCTCCAACAAAATATAAAATACAATAATTTTATATTTTATTCTGAAATTATTATAATTTATACTTCACGTCAATGGCTCTCTTAATATTACAGGAAACAAATTAAAATTTAGGACCTTAACCTTAGATTACAATATGCAAAAAAATCTTTTTTATTTCTCAACGTGTCAAAAGATTCCTCTAATACGAGGTTCCAAACACGTGCACTTTGCGGAAGCACTCCTCAGCTTGACCTCCCCAATTAATTTTCTTCAAAGATCTCACTAATCTAAAGACGTAGTTGCACTCCTAGTTTCATTTTACTTTTAATAAAAGCCGTTATTTTAATTTATTTATCTAATTTATAAAATATAATATAATATATATTCTTTATTAATATCGCTATCTACATATATCTGTATAAATTATATATAATCTAAATTAATATTTTTAAACTATAATTAGTAAGATTAAAAAGGACAGTCCGATGAACTAAAGTTATTGTTATACGCGGTGTTCCGAAAAGGGTTCCACCACAAGAGTGTATCATATGTAGCGTATTTCTGCCTGAGGATGTATTCAAGAATTGAATTTGTGACCTCCTGATTCCATGACAACAACTTTATCAGTTACTTCAGTTTGATAAAATCAATTCTTGATTAAGATATTTTAAAGAAATTCTCAAGTCACTATAAGCTAAGTAAATGAAGAGTAAGTGTTATTTATCCATTTGATCAAATCTACATGCCGGCTCATTTATTATATAGGGTTAAAATAGTAATTCAGCTTCTCCACAGGTATGCTATAAGTAACCCCACAGCAGATAAACACCACCACCACTAAATATAAAAACCAATGGCAAACATAAATAAATAATAGCGTGGCATTTCATCAATGGCGGCAGCTGGTCAGTACCAGCTTGGTTTTATTTTTTTTCTCCTCTATCTTGTATCTTTCTATGTGCAACTATTGTGCAAATGTTGTGCCAATATTACTTACTATAGCTGTGTTTATACCAAAGAGAAAAAAATAGTTAGATCTAAGTGATTTTTCTGGTTGTTGTTGGATGTGATTAAAAACACTAGGTTTGGTTTTTGTATATTATGTGTGTGTTTTGTGATGGTCGACAAGTCTGGAGGCAGCGGTTGATCGATTTGTTCCCTATAAAGTTATAAACAAAATATAACAAACAGGAATTGATCGATAAAATTTTGCACCAGCGATCTTGAACCCCCTAACATTGTTTTTCAATAAAAGCAGTTATTTTAATTTATTTATTTAATTTATAAAATAATATATATTCTTTATTAATACCACTATCTACATACATCTATATAAAGTATATAAAATTTAAATTAATATATTTAAATTATAATTAGTAAGACTAATTTAATAAAATTAATTTTTGATTATGATATTTTAAAGAAATTGGCAGGTCACTAAAAGCTAAGTGAAATGAAGCGAAAGTATAATTACCCTTTTGATCAAATCTTCAAGTTGGCTCATTTATTATAGGCGAAATGCTCTAGACCCTTAGACTCTTGTACTTATTTTTATTTGTAAAGTGAATATTTTTACTTAGTCTTTTGTCATTCAAATATTTTAATCCATATAAATTCAAATCATTTTGATCATATGTGTGGCTCGCTCTTTCTAAACAAAATGTCACATCATATAAATCAATGACATGTTATAATATCTTTATTAATTAATTTTTTGAATTACTAATCAGTAATATTAGATAAAAATAAAAATAAAAAATTAAAGTTTAATTTTTTTAAAATAAAATTCATCTTCATTATTTTTTTAAAATTTAAAATAATAATTTATATCATATTGATATAGCTTAATCGATTTATAATATAAATTAGAATTTATATATCATAAAATTACCATTCGAAATCATAAAATCGCGTAAGTTATATTATAAAATAAAAAATTTCAACAACGAAAATGAGATTTCGCTTATATATCATATGATAAAAAACTTCAACAACAACAAAAAATTCATCTCTACCATTATTTTAAAAAATTCATCTCTACCATTAAATAAAAAATAAAAAATTATTTTTAATATAAAATTCATCTCCATCATTATTTAAAAATTTAAAATAAAAATTTATACCATATTAATATAGCTTAATCAATTTATAATATAAATTAAAATTTATATATTAAAAAATCTAAGGGAGGGGAGAGGAAAGGGGAGGGGAAAGGGTCATTGTTGTGGTGATGGGGACGGGGAAGGTTGGCGGGGGGGGGGGGGGGGGGGGGGGGTGTTGCATGAGTGGGGTTGGTGGTGGTGTTGTGTAGGGGTGGGGGAAAGTGGGGGAGGGTGCTGGACGGGCTGAGGGTGCTGGATGGGGTGGGGGCCATCCTGGTGCTTTTTAATTTTTTTAAAATTTATTATATTTTAATTCTTAAAACTATTTTTAAATAAAAAATACTGAATCATGCGGGTAAACATGAGTTTTTCCAACTGAGCAATTTAACGCCACATATGCATAAGAAGGATTTAAATTCTTGTATTTTGATGAATTGAGGGATTCAAATGACAAAACGGTAAATAGAACTGTCTACTTTATAAACTCGGACAAGTATAAAGATCCATCAAATCATTTTGCCTTTATTAGATAGGGTTAAAATAGTAATTCACTTTCTCCACATCAAACCATTTTGCCTTTATTATATAGGGTTAAAATAGTAATTCACTTTCTCCACAGGTATGCTATAAATAGGGGTGGACATAGGTCGGGTTGGTTCGCATTTTCATTAAAATATAACCAAATCAATAATGTCGGTTTTCTAAATCTATAAACCAAATCAAATCAATATACAATCGTTTTTTTTAATTTTGATTTTAGTCGATTTTTTCCGATTTTTCTGATTTTCTTACAATTATAATGTGATTGAAGAAAAAATTAAATATTTTCACTAAAATGATAGAAAAAATAATGGTCATAGAGTAGTTTCAATTAAAATTAAGTTGGCAAATTACTAAGACGTCTAAATTACTACCTCTCAAAGTAATATTATGTGGATACTCAGGGGTTCAATTTCTAAGTAGTGACAGTAGTTTGTCTGAAAGTTTCTTTCACATAAAATGTGAGCATACAAAATAATGAAGAATTGGAGACAACTTATTAAAAATTTAACTCCATAAAGTAATTAACTATATCATAATTCCATTAAAAAAAAAGATAGAAGAGAAACAAACTTAAATCACAACTTGACGAACGAGGAGAATGAGAAAAGTAAGATGAGAAATAATAACAACTCTCTGAAAACTTGAAAAGTAAAATATAAAATGAAGCAATTGAAGAGTTGTAGGTTTTTATATTAATATTGAGTTTTGTATTAATTTGTTACTAATGGACAAATATTATAATTAAAGACCCAAGAATATATATCTATTTTCTAAATATAAAAAAGTAATAAACGTAATTAGAAAGTAGATTATAAGTAGTATTTTCTTACGTATAAAAAATTAAAATTATATATGTATTATGTCGTTCGATTTTATTTTATTTTTCTTAATACCAAATCAAATAAAGAACGATTGTTTTTTTTCTCAACATCAAATCAATCAAATCGAATCATAAATTATTATTTTTTCTCAATTTGATTTGATTTGATTAATCAATTTGATTTGTACACCCCTAGCTATAAGTAACCCCACAACAGCTAAACACCACCACCATTACATATAAAAATCAAAGGCAACCATAAAAAATAACCCTCTATCAGTAGACATAAAAAGCAATTAAAAAAAAAATAATAGCGTGGCATTTCATCAATGGCGGCAGCTGGTCAGTTACCAGCTTGGTTTTATTTTTTTCTCCTCTATCTTGTATCTTTGTGCTAGATTGTAACTTTCTATGTGCAACTATTGTGCAAATGTTGTGCCAAGATTATTATAGTTGTTTATATTCCAAAGAGAGAAAAAAATAGTTAGATCTATGTGATTTTTCTGATTGTTGTTGGATGTTGTTAAATACACTAGGTTTGGGTTTCTTCTGATATGTGTACATGTTTTGGGATGGTTGAACACTCTGAAGGCAGCGGTTGATTGATGTGTTCCCTGTAAAGTTATAAACGAAATATAACAAACATGAATTGATCGGTAAGAATTCAATCTTTGAAAAAATAAAAGTCGTTGCTAGTGTTAAAGAAAAAGCAAAGCTCTCAGCAAAGTCGTGGATATCTAATTGGATTAGGAGCGGAATCTCCTGATAAACCTCTGCATCCAGCGCCCTTAAACCAATTTAACATTATTTTATTACTTATCTCCTTCTTCTTTTTTTACAATTATTTGAGTGACACAGTTGTTTTTTATACGCTACCAGCTTATGTCTGGGTAACAAAATTAGCGCATCTAGTTCTCAATTTTCTGGTTGGTAATCTGTTAGCAGTTTTTTGGTTTGTAATCTGTTCTCGGTTAATCTGAATTTGTATTGCTTGAGATCTATTAAAGAAAGATGTTCAAAATCTATATTTTGGCCTCAATTAATCTGGATTTGAATTATTTACGATCTATCAAAAAAAATGTTATCTGAATTTTTTGAGGTCTCCATTAAATTTAATTAATAATATTTATATAGCCATTAAATTATTGAAGTGATATTTTTTTTTGGTAGGATAATTGAAGTAATATTGAAAGAACATAATAAATATTATCTTTAATTTTATAAATTAAATAAATAAATTAAAACACTAATTTTAGCGGGGCCCAAATAAAATGGGACTTTCTGGAATTTTCTTTAAAAAAGAGAAAGTTTGATCAAATTTTATCATGTGTCCACTTTAATTGTTATAATTTATATTACTTGTTAAATTTAATTTCAAAATATTTAGTGACTTTTATTTTATTTTATTTTATTATAATATTTATATTCAAATTCAAGGAGAGAATTAGATAATTAATGGTATATCAGAAATAGGGGTACCTCATTTCAGAATTACTTTTAGGATGAATTTATCTCAATTTTGATTGAGATAAAATATATAAAATAATTCATTCAAAAATAAAAGTATTTTTTTATTTTTAAAGATGGAATAACTAATTCTAAAATAACTTACCAACAACTCGTTACTACCGCTCTGCCCATAAAGAAAAAAAATATACTAGTTTATATTTTTCATTACTTTAGTATTATATGGCGAAAAGTACGTTTTAGGAAAATGCATCTGCACTTTTTGGGGGTTCTGCTTTTTTTGTTTCATTTTTAGTTTCTTGGCGTAAATTACATAACTTATGATTTTAAAAATTTAAGTTATGTTGCGGTCTCTTCAAAAGTGACGTTAAATTTAGATCGGATTCTCTTAAAGTTTATTAATTTTAGTGAATTTAGCAAGTTCAAGAAGCTTGTACTGCCTTCGTTCCATTTTACTAGGATCTATTTCTTATTATTGTACTATCTTCATTCCTTTTAACATGGACCTCTTATTTAGTTATTTCAATTTTTGTCCCAATTAAACTTTAGAGAAATTTATCATTATCTTTCTATACTATATTTTTCATTTTATGATTATGCAAAGTGTATTTGTTGTGAACAAGAGGAGTCAAGTTGCCGACCAAGATGACACGAGGACTGCCACAGAGGATAATCACATGGATATGCCACGTAAGAGTTTTAGAAAAGTAATTCCCCCTAAAAGACTTGATGATTCTGTTTAGAGAGGTGGGAGTTCACGTGACAAGGGACAAAGTTTGTTGCAACAATGTGAATAAACAGAGAAAGGAATAGACATAATGAGGAGGGAAATTCATGATGGATCTTTCTGATTTCTAATCCATAGTCTTCTAATTCTCATCTCCTTCTTCAAGCTATCTCATCATCTATTCTCTTATCTATCCCCAGTTATTTTCTCTTGTATTTCAATTAACTTGGATATTGTAAGGTGTTACAGTTTGTTGAAGTTTTATTCGGTTCAGTTAATCAATTCAAAGGAGATTCTGTGATTGCTCATTCACTCATCCTTGTAACATTGGTGCTTTCATACAGTGGTCTTTAATGGAGGATCAACAACTCAAGACTCTAATTATTGAATCGATGAAGGAAGTAAATGATTCTATTGCCAAGGACCTCGCTGACATGTGATGTTTCTTCCTGGAGATGGTGGGCAAATAGTTCCGAGGGGTGCTCCTCTACGAGATCCAGCCACGGATGCTCCTGCAGTACAACCCTTCGTCACAAACCAGCTCCAGTTGAATTGGGTCGTTTTAGTGGCACGAACCCAGAAGCATGGCTATTTCAGGCAGAACGTTATTTTGATTTCTATGGAGTTGCGACGGCACATCGATTAACCTTAGCATAAACCTATCAAACGGACCGGTTTAACCCGATCCGAACCGGCCCACTTAACCAGCCCGACCCGGTCAGGCCACGGGCTGTAGGATATCGGGTCTCGGGCTGGGTTATTTTTTTTGGGCCCGGTTAACCCGGTCCAGGCCCGCCGATTAACCCGTCCGGATCCTTTTTATTTTTTTTTATGTTTGGATTTTGGAAACTGGGCCACAAAGTAGTCGTTGGCCCAACGGCTATATGACCGTTTTTGGGTCCAAACGGCTACTTAGCCATTTTTTATTAAAAGAAAAAAATCATTTAAAATATTTTTTAAACCCAAAAAAATTCCTATAAATGCCCTACACTTTCAAATCACTTTCCACACAATTTTTATTCTGTCAAATCTCATTCTCTCTCAATTCTCAATTCTCAAATATTCTATATATTTCCTAAAGTTCTCAATTTAATTTTTTAATTTTGAGATTATAAAGTACGAGTGGAAGTTTCTAAAGTCGCAACTTTCGGATATTTCTGAAATTTTGTATTGTCGTTCCATCTCTTACTTTTAATTTTTAATTAGTGTATTAATTTTTGAATACTTAATTTTATTATATTTGTGTATTTTAAATTTTTGTAGTTTAATTTATATTATGGATAAATTAATAAACCTCGCCACTAAAAGTGTAAATTTTTTTTATCCCGGAAGTGGTAGTGGTAGTGGTAGTGGTAGTAAAAAGCGAATTACTAGCGGTAGAGGTACTTTAAGTAGTAGATATACCCGTGTTCCTCCGCCTCCGGTACCGCTTAGTCAACCTTTTGAGGAAGAAGTAGGTGTAGGTGCTCACAATATGGATTATGCAGAAGCTTAGAAAAATTACGGTATAGAAGAAAATGAAGTAGATGCGGTTGATTTAGATGAAGATGATGAAAATATTGGTGAGACACCCATAGTAGGAAATGCTATATTAGATCAGAATCGATTAATCGTCCTCCCCGTCCCCCAAGAGCTCGTCTAATAACTAGTATTGTAAGACAATTTTTTACACGTATATCAGATACTGAGGTGCAATGTAATATTTGTCAACAAATATATAAGCATAAAAGAGGAGGCAAGCAAGGGGGTAAGGGTACGTTAATGAGATATATAAGTGATAATCACGAAAGAGAGTTACTTATTGCAAAAGGTGGTCAGGATGTTGGTGGGTCAACCCAAACTAGAATAAATCCAGTAACCGGTCAGATATTTAAGAAGTATAATAAATTGAGGGACCGGGAAGAAATAGCAACAATGACAGTTGTGGGTTGTTTGTCTTTCAGTTTTCCTTCTTCTGATACTTTTATTCATTATATTCAAGAAATTTATAATCCTATGTTTAATGGTATTCCTAAAAGTATTTGTCGGGCCGATATTTTTCGACTTCATTCACAATATTATTTTTATTTATCTACATTGTTAAAAAATATTCAATATAGAATGGCTTTAACTTTTGATCTTGGTCGTGATGTTAATAAAAATAATTATTTAACCATTACTTGTCACTGGATAGATAGTAATTATTTTATGCAAAAACGTATTCTAGCTTTTTTGTATGAGGAAGATAGTAAACATACTGGAGATTTAATTGTTGATTTGATTGCTAAAGTTATCGAATTTTATGGTATTGAAAATAAAATCTTATGTATTTCTTTTGATAATGCTTCTAACAACAAGACTGTTATTACAAAGTTAAAATCTAAGTTATATCCGCTGTTACCTGAAATATTTCATGTTAAGTGTGCTTGTCATAGATATAATTTAATTGTAAGAGATGGTCTTGAGTTTTTTGAGCTTTATATTAAAAAAATTTGTCTTGCTGTTGGTTTTATTCAAGGAAATAATCGAAGAAAAAAAATTAGAGAATTTAAAGTTAAATGTGAACAAAATGGACTTGCACCTATATTGATGCCCGAAGAATCTGATACTAGATGGAATGCTACATATGATTTTTTTTAAAAATTTCATAAATATAGAGTTCCCATTACACTAAATATTAACAAAAATTGTGGTTCATTTGCTGATTCGGCTGAATGTATGCTACATGATTCTGATTGGGCTGTAATTAATGATCTTGTTAGGTTTTTGAAAAAAATTTATATAGCTATGGTTGAATTTTTCGGTGCTTATTTTCCTACTGTTTGTAATATTTTAGCATATATAGCCGATATTTCTGGTTTGCTAAAAGAATATAAGATTAAAGAACGTTACAAAGAAGTTGTTGGTGCTATATTTTCTAAATTAAAAAAAATATTTTTTTTCGATTCCCCCTATTTACTTGGTTGGTGCTATGTTAAATCCGTGTATGAAATATACTACTATGTGCCACTTTAGTATTCTTATTTATTCTAACTTAGAGATAAATACTAACAATGATTCTGATGAAGAAGAACAAGAACAACCAGATTTATGGACGGCTATAGCTGATGCGAACGCTTACATAGATAAATTATATAACTATTATTTTGATTTACTTGATTTAGCTGTACGACAAATATCACTCCAACTGTTGCTCCTCATCCTCCCGAGGAGCCATCATCTTCTAAAAGGCCGGCACATAGTGGTTTTCCTGATTACTTTTATGATTTAAATTGTTGGAACAGTGTTGAGGCGGGAGCTTACACAACAACTTATCGGGAAGAACTTAAGTATTATCTTCGAATGCTGATAGAGGATCGCAGACGACGGATCAACGCGTTGGATTGGTGGAAGAATAATGAAACACAATATCCCGTGCTTTCAAGATTAGATAGAGATATATTGAATGTTCCAATATCAACCGTAGCATCGGAGAGCGCTTTTAGTCAGGGACGACAACAGCTTGGAGACAACCGACACTCATTGGGAAGCAATGCAATGAATGTTCTAGTTTGCCTTAGAGATTGGATTAGAGAGGAACGAAGAAATGGAGGTGGAGCCGAGCGACGAAAAAAAACTTGAAGAAATTATGACTTCATGGGAGAACTCAGCAAAATCAAGTCCAATGCATGGTTTTGCCCCCATTGACTTTGACTATCCTATGCAAGTTTCCGTTAATATTAACATGGATGAGTTGAAAAAAATGATGAGAACTTTGTAGATTTTTCATTCATGTACATTATAAAATTTGAATCATTTTGTAATTAAAATATAACTTTCATCCACTCCGATCCTTAGGCCTTACTTTGTAATTTTTTTCATTTAATGATTTAAATTTTAAATTGAATTTCTAATTTAAATTAAATACTTAGTTTTAATATATTACTAATTTAGTATCAAGTATTATTAATTTTTTTTTATATTAAATAGCATATTTTTTAAAGTAGTACATATATTAAATTGTACGTATATATGTGTATATATTTTCTATAGACTTTAAAGTAGTACTCTATATATTTAACGTATACATGTGTGATGTGTATATACTTTCTAAATTAGTATATATATCATTATATTGTGGTATATATCTTGTAGCATATTTTTTAAAGTAGTACATATATTGAATGGTACGTATATATGTGTATATATAGAATATAGACTCTAAAAGAATATATATTTAACGTATACATGTGTATATGTTTTATAAATTAATATATAACTATATATATAGTGTGTGTATATATTGTAGTATAAGTTTTATTTAAAGTGGTACATATATATTGAATGGTACATATATACATGTATATATCTTCTACAGACTTTAAAGTAGTGTATATTTAACGTATGCATATGTATATGTTTGTAATATATATATTGTAGTATATTTTATTTAAAGTAGTACATATATATTGAATGGAACGTATAAATGTGTATATATATCTTCTATAGACTCTAAAGTAGTATATATTTAACGTATTCATGTATATATGTTTTATAAATTAGTATATAACTATATATATAGTGTGTGTATATATTGTAGTATATTTTATTTGAAGTAGTACATATATATTGAATGGTACGTATATATGTGTATATATATCTTCTATAGACTCTAAAGTAGTATATATTTAACGTATACATGTGTATATTTTTACAAATTAGTATATATATCATTATATTGTAGTATATATCTTGGAGCATATTTTTTAAAGTAGTACATTTTTGAATGGTACGTATATATGTGTATATATAGAATAGAAACTCTAAAGTAGTATATATTTAATGTATACATGTGTATATGCTTTATAAATTAGTATATAACTATATATATAGTGTGTGTATATATTGTAGTATATTTTATTTAAAGTAATACATATATATTGAATGGAACGTATATATGTGTATATATATCTTCTGTAGACTCAAAAGTAGTATATATTTAACGTATACATGTGTATATATTTTATAAATTAGTATATAACTATATATATATATAGTGTGTGTGTATATATTGTAGTATATATATTACAGTATATTTTATTTAAAGTAGTATATATATATATTGAATAGTGTGTATATATATGTATATATATCTTCTATAGACTCTAAAGTAGTATATATTTAACGTATACATGTGTATATGTTTTATAAATTAGTATATATATCATTATATTGTAGTATATGTTTTATTTAGAGTAGTATATATATTTAACCAACGTATAGTTGTATACACGATTACATGTGTAATTTTGTATAAGTTTTTAAAATTCTAATGTAGTATATACTATATATATAGTGTATATATATTGTTTAACCTATTTAAAATGTATATAGGTGGGTATATATAATGTATATTGGAGAAAAAACTTTCAATTTTTTTTTTGAGTTTTGACCGAATTTTGGATCGATTTTGACCGGGTTTAGGTGGGTTGGATTAGGTTAGGTTTAGTGGGCTGGTCCCGGGTTGTTTTAATAAACTTTACTCTTGAGCCCGGAACCGGACCCGACCAACAAATCGGATAAACGTAACGGGCTGATTTTGGGTTGACCGGCCCGGCCCAATTAACAGCCCTACCTTAGCATCATTTTACCTTGATGGGGACACCTTGGAGTGGTACCGCTGGTTGTTTCGCAACAAACAACTGGTTGGATGGGATCATTTCGTTGAAAAAGTGAAGATTCATTTTCAGCCAAGGGGGCTCGAGTCAGCGGAGGGCAGATTAGCAAACCTCTATCAAACGACCACCGTGTCAGAATACCAGAGTCATTTTTAGGCCATCGCTAACGAGAGCACAGGTATCTCTAATGAACTGATGGTTCGTCTGTATATCTCTGGGCTACATGAGGATATTAAGGGTTCAGTTATTGCTCATAGACCTCAATGTTATGAGAAAGTTGTTTCTCTGGCCCATATAAATGAGAAGAGGATCCAGGCGGAAAAGGGGCATATCCGACCTGTCTTAGCTAATAGGGCTCCGCCCTTGCTTCCTAGCCCTCTCACAAAAACTTTTCCCAATTTGTCCTCTTAAAATTTTTAAGAGTCCTATTACCACTTAACTCATTTTTGCTATATTTTATGCTCTCTTTTGTACTGACTTGATTTTGAACAACTGCAAAAAAGAACAAAAAATATTTTAAGAAAATAATTTTTTTCAGGGTACTTGTGCCATATTCCTTAAATCTAACCTACTTAGGGATCATTTGATTGGAACAAGTTATTTTGGAATCAATTATCTTGACTACAATCGCTTCTTACATGGATTAATTGAATAATTAAATTCTATCAACTCATTTTAATTATTCAACTCATTAATATATACACAATTAAATTAAAAGATAAATAAAGATAAAAGCACGTGACAAACTAACCAATTAATTGCTGACACGTGACATTTTCTCAAATAATTATAAAATTATTTAGGTCTACTTGGCAGACAAACCCCTCCCCCCTGGACAACCCCCACCCAAGTCATCTTCTTCGTTTGGCAGCCCCCCTCTCGTCATCTTCGCCATTTTCCCTCGCCCACCCTCACCCCCAAACCCCATAGTCATCTTCTCCATCCCCCTCCTCCCCCCTCACGCCCCCTTACCTCAAGTCAATTTCTCTATTTTTTTTGTTATTTTTTTATTTCTCCATTTTGCAAACTCCCACAACACCCACCTCCAGCAAAATTCTTTCTTCAACACATCCTTCTAATCACCATCATTTTTTATTTTTTTTCAAACGCAAAACACATAAAAAGCTTGAAAAATTAAAAATAAGATATGAGTGTAAAAAAATTCGAGGCTTTATATATAATATCATTGACATTCATATTTTTAAGATTTGATTTTGAGTCTATAATATTTTTTTTCTGTTATGGTGGAAAGATGATTTTCTATTCAAGAGATAATAGTATTGGGAGAAAGGGATTAAAGTTATTGAGAGATTTGAAGAGCATATTTGAATTTAAGCTTGATGCAAAGGCGAAAAATGGCTTAAAAAATTAGAAATAATGGCTGAAAAAATTAGAAAGATGAAAAAGAGAAAAAAAAATCAACTAAATCCTCATTCACGCACCTATTAGAGAGTGTAATTCACTCACTCTGTCATGTAAGCAAAAAGTATCAAAATGATACACTAGTATATTGGTTAAGGTGCCTAAAATGAACATCGTCCACTTAAGATGCCAAAGTGAAAGATGGTGCCAAGTTGGGGGCATGTTGATGTGTTTGGCCTTTATAAAAATACTTGGTAAAGGAGAAACTTTAAAAAGACACTCTTTTACTTATTTCCTCAGTTTAATAGGTATATTTAACACCACAACAATTGAGAAAATTAAGTGGGAGGTGACACAAAATCTTTAAATTAAAAATGGTGACAACTTTGACCAGCTAAGGTCAAAGCTTCATTTAAATTGCGATTAAGTTAATTGGGGTGCAAAGTGTAATTTTTAAAAATTGAATGAAGTTGAAAAGTTTGAAAAGAATTTTTTTATTTCTTTTATAAATGAATGAAGAAATAATTTAGCAAATTCAGCAACTACGAGAGTTGCTTCAGCAACTACGGTAATTGCTGCAACAACTACTATTAGTTGTTGTGTTACAATAATCATCGAAGTTGCTGGAGCAATTATCGAAGTTGCTGCAACAATTATCGAAGTTGCTGCAACAATTATCGAAGTTGCTGCAACAATTATCAAAGTTGCTGCAGCAACTTCGACTGTTGCTGCAGCAACTTCGATACTTAATTTCTGGAAAAAAATCTGATTGGAGAAGGAACCCATGAAAAAGTGATATTTTTGATAAAAATGGAGGTGGTGGTGCTGGTGGTGACGTCAAATGAGAAGATGACATTTGTTGTGGTGTTGATAGCGACGGTGGTAGAGGAGAAAAAAGAAAAATAAACGATAGTTATGTAGAGGGAGGAAATAAAGGTGAATCTAGAAGAGGTGGCAATGGTAGTGATAGTGATAGTGGAGGAAGAGGAGGTGGCGGGGGCAGGCGGCAACAAAAAAGGTGTGGGAGGAGTGGTGTGATGGTGTAGGGATCTTTGTGTAAATATGGGGTAGGAATCTTTATGTAAATAATAAAACTTGAGAGTTTTAAAATTAGTATCATTAACACTAATCTTAAAATTGTCACCTCTACTCAATATTTAAGACTTGTGTCACTCTTTTTTAGTTTTGAAACTTTTTTGTCACCCTTAATTAATTTGCCCAAAATACTTGGTAAAGGAGAAACTTTAAAAAGACACTCTTTTACTAATTTCCACAGTTTAATAGGTATATTTAACACCACAAAATTTAAATATATTTTAATATAATTAGTATATTTTAATTTAATCTTATAAAACATGATTTTTAAATTATTTTTTTTAAACTCACCTTAAAAGTGAAATTATTACACCCTTCATTTTAAAATAATTGATTATCTTTGTACATATATTTATTTCAATTTAGTTTTCCCTGTTATGAAATTAATAAGATTTTATTATATTCTTTTTATATTAATTTTATCATTAAATGACTAAACCAAGTATATATACTTAAATTTATATTTTTAAAAAATATTTAATAAGACTACTTTAATAAAATAAATTAAAAATAAATACTTAATTTATTAAAGAGATTATCAAGTCAATAAGCACCGGCCTTTTTGAAACTTAGGGAATAGTTGACACGTGCTAAATCAACAAGCGTCAATTATTCCTTCCGTTTAAAAAAAATTGACTTTTTGACATAACACTTTTTTTAAGATAATATTTATTATGACTTTATTTTTATCAATATCAAATTAGATTTATTAATTATACTTTAAAAATATAAATTTAAATAAAATAATATTAAAAGAACATGAAAATTTTCTGTTATTGAATAAATGAAATTATTAAAGTAAAATAAATATTTTTTTAAAATAGCAAGGTATTTTGAAACGGGAGAGTAAATTAGGCTTCTCCCAAAGATTCCTTTAAGAAGCTCCAAACAATGGTCAGTTGGATCTCCAATAAGTTTTCTTCAAAATCGTCACTTTTCTTGGCTTTTATTAAGGGAGAAGGACAAAAATAGCCCTACTCCAAAAATTTATTCCATAAAAATAGCCCCTATTTTTAATTCCCACTAAATAGCCGTTAAAATAATACCATATTCTAATCACCGCTAAAAAGCCGCAAAAATTGCATAATATATTTCTTTCCTTTCAATTGAAACTCACACTTTCCTTCCTCAATTTTACCTTAGGATTCATTTCCATTAAAACCTCACAAATCTTCTTTCAAATACATCATATTATCTTAAAATATATTATTAAATTGTATATAAATATACAATATCCTAAGTCAATTAGCTTCAAAAAGTTTTTTTCATTCACAATTAGCTTCCGTTGATACAAAATTATGGTTTCAAGTTTGATTTTAGTTCCAATTATGCTACAATACGGAGGAGAGTGGTTAAGTGATGTACAGTTTTAAAAGTTTACAATCAATGGAGTACTTTGGAATTCGGATTGCAGGTACGATTATTTTGTTGATGAACTGTATAAGCAGTTGAATCTAGATCAAAATTTTGATTTAATGACAATAAAATACGTTGTAAAGAGTGGATCTATGACTATTTACAATGATATGAGTGTTGGACTTTATATGGAGATGAAGAAAAAAAAATTGATATAAATGAATTTTCATTGTGTATAACACTACAAAACACATTTGAAAATGGAGAATCCTCAATTGAAAATTTGATCGAAACAACTCCGACTGCTATTCAAGTTCATCTGATACCTATTTTTGATTATACAATTGAAGATGAAGAAATAGAAGAACAACCCGAATCGATAATTAAGGATCCACTTCATAGAGATGTTGAAGAAGGGCAGCTATACTGGGATAAAATACAATATCAAGTGTGATGAAACATTATGCAATCTGCGAGAGATTTCAATTTAAGTTGAAAGGATCATCATCATCAAGGTATAAACTATATAAAAACTTTATATTACCTGTGTCAACAATGTGTGAGTTTTGTATTTTATTGGAATGTTGGTATAAATTTGCATAAATACTGCATATAAACTGCATATGACCTGTGTACACAATGTGTAACTACAATATAGGACCTGTATATACACTGCATCTAAAGTATTGCATATGAACTGTGTAATTTCTGTATAGCACCTGCATATATATTGGATATTAAACTATATAACTACTTTATATGACATGTGTCAACAATGTGTAGGTTTTATATTTTATTGTCCCAATGTTGGTATAAAGGTTCATAAATACTGCATATAATATTGTAACTACTATATAGGAACTGTATATAAACTGCATATGATCTGTGTACAGACTGTATAACTACTATATAGGACCTGTATATATACAGCATATAAAGTACTGCATATGAACTGTGTAATTTCTGTATAGCACCTGCATATATAATGGATATGAACAGTGTACTGCATATATATTTATTGTATATAAATGTATCTAGGTACTATCTTAAGTGTATCAATCAGAGATGCAATTGGACTTTTAGATCTTCAAGTTAACAAAATTCAGAAGTTTTCATGGTGACCAAATTTTTCGATGATCACACCTGTCCAATTGCGGACAGAATGCTATCACAACGGCATTGTACTTCTTTAACCATCACTAAAATTGTGAAGCACAACTTTCTAAATCTAAAGTCAACATACACTCCAGCAGAGATCATAGAAGAAATGAGAAACTTGTACGAAATTAGGATGAACTACAAAAAAGCATATAGAGACAAAGAAAAAACACTTGAACTGGTCAGAGGTTCCTTGCGTGAATCTTATGCTAAATTTCAAGCTTACCTATACATGGTAAACACAATAAATCCTGGATCATTCACAAGGCTACACAAAATAGAGGACAATCACTTTTTATATGCTTTTGTCGCGTTGAGCACATCTATTAGGGGATGGAGATATTGTATGCCTACCATTGTTGTTGATGGAATTTTTCTGAAATCTACATACAAGGGAACAATGTTTTCTGCTAGTGTGTTGGATGCAACAAGTGAGTTTTATGAAATTTTTTTAGACAAAATTATGTATATGCTAGCATGCGCTGATAGATACTTTCCCACTTGTTTAATCGGGACATATTTTGCCACTAGCATATGCTGTTGTTGATTCTGAAAATGATGTTTCATGGGAATGGTTTTTCCGCATGTTTAACACTGCTTTTGGTGAAAGAGAAGGCATGTGCATAGTATCTGTTAGGCATGATAGCATATTAAAAGCTGTTGCACTTGTATATCCAAATGTGGCTCACTGTATATGCATCTACCATCTATGGAACAACATCAAGGGTAGATTTAAGAAGAATCAAAAGCAGTTATAGGGGATCTTCTTTACAATGGCCAGAACATACATAAAGGCAGACTTTGATCGGCTTATGAAAGACATAAATAAAATCGATAATAGGGTGAAGGAGTATCTGTTTGATATAGGCAATGAAAAATGGTCCATAGCTCATGCCCATGTCAACAAGTCGATGTCCATGACTTCAAACATAGCAAAGTCCCTAAATTCAGCAAATAGATATGCAAGAGACCTGCCAATTAAAAATTTTCTATAATTTAAGATGGATCTAATCATGAGATAGAATAATGAGCATAGACAGCATTCAGAAGCAACATTTACAGAATTGGAAAACAAATATAATATAATAATGAGGGAAAATCTCATTCTATGAAATAAAATGAAGGTATTACTTATTATTTCTACTTCACAGACACTTACATATTCTAATGTGCACACTATATACTAATATATTTGTACATTGCAGTGATGGGTTCTACTCACTATTCTTATGAAGTAATTGATGAAACTGAAAAATGAAACATTGTTTGCATGCGTGAAAAAAATGCTCCTGCCTACAATTTCAAGTAGATGGCATACCTTGTCCACATGCTATGGCGGTCCTAACTTACACGCATATGGACTTACAAAGTTATTGTGCTCCATATTACACAATAGAAAAATTCTTGAAAGCATATGAACTTTCAGTTATACCACTTCCTGATGATACAGCTTGGCACATTCCAGCAGAGATATCAGTTAATATAGTACTTCCACCAATGTGGAAACCAAAACCAGGAAGACCAAAAAAGAACAATCGAGGAAAGGGCATTATGGACTACTTTAAGCAACAAATTTCATGTGGGCGCTGTGGAAAAACAGGACACAATCAAAGAACATGTGGAAATACTCCAATAAGAATCTAATACGATGCTGCTGCAAGAACACTTTTAGCTTTCCCATTTTTTTCCTTGAAAAAAGACTATTCTTTTCATAGCAATGTAATAGCAACAATATTATTTTACTTCAAATGCATTCTACTCTTATAGAAATATGTGCATTATGGTGTTTCATTTAGCCACATTCTTTGGTGAGGTGCACTAATCAACTCCTTTGAGCCGGAGGAGCATAATTTTTCTGCTACAATGCCTAAAAAAACTGCATATCATCTGTGTCAATCATGTATAATAGCTATATACAGTTTGAATATATATAAGTACTAATATTTTTCTTTTGAATTAATTAGCAAATACATAGCACCTCTATATTTTGAATATAACTACTTTTATAAACTATATAAAAACTTTATTACAACAATATATAAGTTCTATATCTGGTTGGGATAAAAGTATAAAATTGTAGAAATAGTGTGCTTAAACTTTGTAACAACTGTATAGGAACTTAATAAATGTTGCATATATACTGAATATTGGTATAAATTACATAAATACTTCATATAATATTGTAACTACTGTATAGGACCTGTATATAAACTGCATATGACCTGTGTACAGACTGTGTAACTACTATGTAGGACATGTATATATACTGCATATAAAGTACTGCATATGAACTGTGTATTTTCTATATATCACCTGTATATATATTGGATATTAAACTATATAACTACTTTTTATGACCTGTGTCAACAATGTGTAAGTTTTATATTTTATTGGAATGTTGGTTTAAATTTTCATAAATACTGCATATAAACTGCATATGACCTGTGTACAGACTGTGTAACAACTATATAGGACCTGTATATATACTGCATATAAAGTACTGCATATGAGCTGTGTAATTTTTGTATAGCACCTGCATATATATTATTTATTAAACTATATAACTATTTTATATGACCCGTGTCAACAATGTGTAAGTTTTATATTTTATTGGTATAAATTTGCATAAATATTGCATATAAACTACATATAACCTGTGTACATACTGTGTAACAACTATATACGACCTATATATATACTGTATATAAAGTACTGCATATGAACTGTGTAATTTTTGTATAGCACCTGCATATATATTGGATATTAAACTATGTAAGAACTGAATAAATGTTGCATATATACTAAATATCAACTGTGATCAACATAAACTATATATACTGAATATCAACTGTGATCAACATAAACTAACATTTCAGCATCAATTGTACAGAATTGTATCAATTAACAAAACATATAGTATTCAACATAACATTATATAATAAGAATCTCCGAGTGTATCAACACAAAACAGAAACAACCCTAAGCATTTTAACAATAAAACATATCTAACATCTATGCTTCAAAAATATTTCTAACTAAATTTGTTGCACACCATCCTTTTTCTTCAACAATCGACCAGTAGATTCATCTTCACTAACTACACATTGGCTTTGTTTCATCTTTCCATAATCCCATAACAACACACCATAACGAATACGAATAGCATCAATATTGTCTAGATGATTAGAAATTTCAAGACCATCAAGCAAATACTCAGCAAAGGCAGCAACAAATACACCACAGACCCTGCAAACATAATACATCATCAGTATAGTTGACAAAAAGTATGTAAAAATGAGAAATTGAATGTGAATTCAAAATATTACGTGTTAGCTTGCATTGGCAGTCCATCAACAATATGAATATCAAAAGAATTAGCCACTATAAGTCCATCGTTCCTACTTTTCCAAAATCCAATACAAGAAAGAAAGTGTGGAATTAATTCTGAATATGCTGCAACTAATTTTTGAACACGAACAACATGCCTTGCACCATGCATTGAATCATACACATATATGCACTGATCTTTAAAAGATAGTCTCGCCAAAATCCAGTGAAACTCCTTAGTAAGATTAATTGGGATAAAAACATTGTCAACGTTATTCCACGGGACGTTGCATCTCATAAAAAATCCAAGCATGTACTCAACAATTTAATGTTCTTGAGTGATAAGTGTTACATGTCTATTGTTATCCACAAAATGCTTATACGAAGTCTGAATCAAGCAGTTAAACCAACAATCGATGGTTGTAAATTTAACTGAATCACAAAAAGGCCTGTATTTTGACTTCTTTCATAAATAGTAAAATATAACATCAATATACTGAAAATACGAACAATAAAACCATGTTAAAATGGTAAAAATGAATACAGAACATTAATTTAAATCGACTAAATACAAGTTACTTATATAACATGCATCATATCAACTACTGCATACAAACTGTGTATCTACTGTGTAGGACCTGTATATATAATGAATAGCAACTACTACATTTAAACTATGTATCTACTGTGTAAACACTACATAGGACCTGTATATACATTGCATATTAAGTGTTGCATATAAACTGCACATAAAGTGCTGCATAAATAAAGCATAGAACTTATATAACATGCATCATATACAAAATTTCAGTATTCCAATTAGATTATCACTATAAAGTACAAAAATAAAAGATATATAACCTACTTAACTAACAAATTCATTACTTACTTAATCGGTTAACGGTACTCCTGGATATGCCAATGTGAAGAACCACTCTTTCATTTTAAAAGTATCAACTCCATAGTCAAAATATTTTTGGAGAGCATTGACAGAATCTGAATAAACAGGCCTGGAAAAGAATGTTACAAAAATTGTAATATATGATAAAATAAAGTAAAACAAAAAGAAAATTCAAACAGAAACTTACATCTGTTTAATGCGCAACGATCTCGCAACAAATCTCTTAAACTTTAATGACACTTTTTTATCATCAATTCGCTCTGTAATACTCTTCACAAAAGGATGCTTTATAGACAAGACATGTTTACTTGGCTGAGAATTCTCTACACACTTAGATGATTGGCCTTAAACTTTACCACAACCAGAATCAAATTTTGACAAAAATGAAGATTCACATACTGCCGCTGGCTTACATAATCGATGAGGAATAGCAGGTATTTCATCCAACATAGCAGACGCAGCCACCATGTTTTCCTCAATTCTTTTAACATTATCACTTGCAGTTGCATCAACTTTCCTACCAATATCACATGCTAAATCAGTTGCAGCAGTTGTTGCAACACTCTTATCGGGTTGAGTGAACTTAGAAATTTTAGCATCTGGAATTTCTAACCAGTCAAGCTATAATACCCGTGCTTATTCCTAGCTAGAAATCATCTCAAGGATGTTGGTACTTGCTTTGAAATACAAATCTATTTTTTTACCCATGATATTTTTTGATTTCTACTTTCTATCACGTGAAAAATTGAGTTAGCTTTCTAACGATACCAATTTTGTCCAAATCCGACACCAGATGAGGAAGTTATAAATGTTTTACTCAGAACTGACCGAAACGCCCAGTGCGACGTCCAAGTTGACGGACCGCCAAACAAGTGACGGACCGCCAATTTGACCGTCACAACCAAGGCAGTAGGGCCACGTTTTGGATAAGGATTGACGAACGAGTAGATGGACCGTCAGATTTTTTATGGACCGTTATCCAGGCCGTCAACTCTTATCCAGTCAACCCCATTTTTGGTCCACGTATGACGATCCAAATGACGGACCGTCAAGTTTCTGACGGACCATCAGTTGGGTCTTCACACGCCACGTTTAGTTTATTTCCAGGCCATTTTAACAGGGGTATTTTCGTCACTTACCAATCACCTATATATACCCAGATGAGTCCAGATTCAGCCATTTTTTCTCATTATTATTTCATAAACAAAAACTAGGGTTTCTGTCTAAATTTAATCTTCAAGAACAAGACCCAATCTTCTTCAAAAAAAAATAAAGGATTTCAAATCCTTCAAGTTCAAAATTATCAAGAACCTTGAGTCAGGTATGCATAGTGTTCATCTATGGATCCATTTCGTTCATAGAGCTCAAGAGTTGCAGTGAGTCCTCATCCATTCGAGGACGCTATTATTTTATTTTATTTATTATTTCAGTTCAGTTTTGCTGGACGGAGTTAGTTGGAGACATATTCCTTCAACTCCATATTCAAACAGTATTTAGAGGCATTTAGATTTGATTCAGATTTCAGTTGTTTTGGGTATTCGTTACCCCATATGGATGTTATCATTTGTCAGATATTTTATTCAGTTGAACCTTATGGCCTATTGTTCATGTTTTCCACATTATTATGTCATATATTGCAGTATACAAGTACAGATATCATTCATGAGTTAGCTCGTGGTCCCTCAGGATCATGGGCACCGTGTAGCGATCTAGTTCAGAAAACCGAGGCGTTACACAAGATCATTCTGGATAAGCTCTGCCACATCACCTTTTTTTTGTGTCTTTTGATCACGAAAAGGTTGAGTAAATTTAGACACTTTAGAATTAGTAAAATTAGACCAATGACTATCAACCTGACAATTTCTACCCTTCCCTATATCCTTATTTTCACCTGAGCTTTGTGTAAACTTCAAAAAATCAAAATTTGGAAAATTCTTCCAAGCACCATCCTTAAAAGTTTCAGCTGCAGAATCAACATCGACATGACCACCTACATAATCATCTACAAAATTAACTTTCTCTCCAGCAGCATCCACCAAATGCCTAATTATGTCACCACCTACACAATTTATTGTTTTCCCTACATCATCCCTCAAATTATCACTTATATGATCCACTTCCGGTACAACATCATTTTGTTGTCCCACATTAGGTGGATCATTATCTTGATCATCACCTGTACCACCAACATTAGGTATCTCATCGTCTTTTTCATTTTAGATGTCACCATCGTTATCACCAATTGATGTACCAACCTATAAAAAAAACTTTGTAAAACAAGTACAATAGTGTATATAAGTTTTGTTAAAACAACAGGAGAAATTGAGGAAAATAATACCTTAAGCTCATTCTTTATATCTAGAGCTCGAAAAATCAATTCAAATAAGGATTACATAAACTTCTCCATCGATGAAACCTTTTCCGTTAACTAAACATAAAAGGTAAAAGTCAACACATCAATTAACAAAAACATATAAATATTAATAAAAACCTTCGACATACCATTTTAACATCACTTCTCAAAAGTTCCAATTCATTATCTGAGCTCAACTGACTACATTCTTGTTTACTGGTGCTAGGCAAATCAACAGAGTGCACAACTACATCCACAGGTTTGACATCAGGTAATTGAAGGATTATTTTTTCAAGAATTGCCGGCGTAATGTTACGCAACTCAACCTGCACATACAAAACAACACACAACATTTAAGAAGCACATTACAATTTAACAAAGCATATATAAATTACAATTTAAAACAACGATATACCTGCTCTTGCCTAATATTAAAAAATGCAGACTTGACCTCCTTGTATGTTTGTCTATACTTTACAAACTAATTCAGTATACATGGCACACCATCACCCACTCGGTCACCAAGATGTCCATCGGCATAAGGATAGCACTTATAAAACCAACACTGAAATGCAAGAGGAAAACCAGCACAACGATACATAGTTTTTTGCTAATAAACCTTAGACTTCATTGACTCCAACATCAGACGAAAGCATAATTTTCCCCAAGAAAATATTTCATGGTTCCCAGATTCAACCAATAAGAAATCATTCTTAGTTATAACATAACTATACGTGACAGAAAAAATAATGGAATAAATGAAGAACAAAACAGAAATTTGTAAAGCATCTTCATCACATCGCCACTTTTTTTCCATGAAACACTCTTCTAAATAAAGCTTTGTGACCTTGGACTTTCCTGAAAAATACAACTCCATCAGCTTACTTTCTTCACTAACAGCAAACTCGTTATTGTAATTTCCGGTACATTTTAAGCCGCTAATTATAGCAAACTCTTGTAAGCCAAAACATAACCTAGTGTTATTCACTTTAATCCATATTTCATCATCTCTCTCACAAACAAGTTTCCTAAGCAACATTCCATGGATAAGTTGATTTTGAGGAAAAACATTTGGTAAAGATAAGAAATACCCAAAGCAACTATTGTTAAACAAATCAAGTTGCTTCTTGTCCAACTTAGATTTCAACGCAGTCACAATACCACAGTTGTGTGCACGCTGAGCTGACACTTATAATGATCAGATGAACCAAGAAACAAATCCCAAGCCTGTAATACATAAGTGTACTTTTAAGTATAAATATTTCAAAAAGCTACATATACTACTCATACAATATTCATTACAACAGTGCTGCTAATTGTACACAGTTACAATATAAATAGTCAAACTATCCACAGGTCTTACACAATCCTGATACACAAATAGTTATACAGTCAATATACACTAATTTTACTCATACAATATAAATATTCAAACTATACACAGTTCTTATACAATCCTGATACACAAATAGTTATACAATTAATGTACACTAATTTTACTAATACAGTATTCACTACAACAGTGTTGCTAATTTTACACAATTACAATATAAATAGTCAAATTATACACAGTTCTTATACAATCCTGATACACAAATAGTTATACAATCAATGCACAGTAATTGTATTCATACAGTAGAAATATTCAAACTATGCACAGTTCTTATACAATCCTAATGCACAATTAGTTATTCAGTCAATGCACACTAATTTTACTCATACGGTATAAATATTCAAACTATACAGAGTTCCTATACAATCCTGATACACAAATAATTATACAGTCAATGAACACTAAATTTCACAAAAATCACTAACCAATTTATTTCATATACAACACTGACACATATTATATACATCAATAACACACATATTTCAAACATACACAAATTCTACACAACAAAGGAACATCTATCAGACATAATTAATACATACAAAGCACAAACAATGTACCTCAAAATCAGTTAATTTGGGTATTTTTCCTCTTCCAAGGAACTTTTTCACTTTTCTTTTTGGATGATTGAGCATCATCTTCTCCATCATTTGATCGATTCCTTTTTTCGTTTTTTGGGGAGGAACAAGAGCATCTCCTTCATCATTCACACTTATCTTCTCCTTTCCTTTAGATGACTTACCATCATCTTCATCATTTTTTTAATCACTATTTTTTTGGATTTTTTCTAAATAACAACAAGATCTGAATCATCACTCACATCTGTATGTGCCTTTTTTTTAGCTGATTTTTTTGTTTCGCCAATGATGGATCGCCTACTAATTTACCTCAAGACCTAGTAATTCGACTAGGACTAGCATGAACATTCTTCAAATCGTTCAATCGAACATCAGGATTAGTTAAATCTTCAAAATCATCATCAGGAGCAATGAAATTAGGATCATATCTTATACATTTACCAGCTAATTTCATATTAGTAGTAACTTTTTTCTTCATTTTCAGCACAACAAACGTCAAAAAACCTAATCGCAAAGAACAGTCAAAAAAGGTAATAGGATTGTAGGTACCAATTTTTTTTTTGAGAAAAGGACAACTGCAAACATTTATCCTTTAGCGTGAACTGTAGATACAAGTTATTTCTTTTTTTCGGGAAAAGAACAACTGCAAAGGGCGCGTGTGATTTTTTTTATTCTTTAGCGTGTGGTTTATTAAAATAGAGGGCGCGTGTGATTTTTTTTATTCTTTCGGAAATTGGAAAGGTTTTGTTGAATTTGCGAGTGGTTTGGTGGATTCTGAGAAAGATTTAGCGGACTTGGAAATGAATTTGGTGGATTCAGGGATAGATTCGATGGAAGATTCGGGGATGGATTTTGTGGATTTGGGAGTGAATCTTGTGGATTCGGGAATGAATTTTGTAGTTTCGGAGAAGGATTTTGTGGGTGGAGGGATGGATTTTGTGGATGGTAAGCATCTAGGTTATTTTCACGATTAGTATTTTGGACAAGTGGAGGGACAAAAACGGACAATATGTTATTTGGTTGATCCCCGAGAATAGGCGTACTGAGGAAAGGGATAAGGAGTAGAGTCTCGTGTCCTCCTGGAGAGGGAGCATTGACAGTGATGGCCAGGTTAGCCAAATCTTGAGTACGATTTATTTCCTCCTGAATCATTTCTAGCTTTCTTGCGAGTTCCGCAATCATCTCACTCTGTTCCGCTATTACATTGTCCCTGATGGTAAATGTATTTTCTTCATCATTTCCAGTCATTATTGACTGATAGTCAGAGGATGGGATTTTATGTTCTTTAGACCAGGCAAAGTAGGGATGTTCTGCCAGTTTATATCAACACAGAGTAGTTTCTATTATCTATAAAGTAAAACAACTCAAAGGCAGATGTGTTAGTTTCCGTATGTGATAAGTAATGCAAAATATTTGACAAGAAATAACCACGTAGAGTTGTTTGAATCATAGCCAAATTCATCCATAGGAGTATAGCGGATAAACTTGCCTTTGATCCAAACAAACACACATAAGCACATAAGACAATTATATCACATAAGAACATTATACTAATGCATATCCTAACAGGGGTGACCCTTTTGAGCCAAGGGTTTGGGCCTAACGATTTTTGAAGAAAAATATATGCTTGCTTAAGGTCAATCCATTATCCCTCAACTTTTATAGACACTAAAAGGGCATAAATGCCTACAAAAGATAACAAAAGAGGGAGTTCTTCTTACGAAAGTAAGCAAATCAAGTTTTTTTTTCCGACCCCCAAAGAATAATGAATTGAATTAGACATGCATACATTTTCTTCAACACATAAATATGGTTCGTCTATAATTGACTCGGGGTCAATAGACGCAGGGCAGGTTTTCTAATGGGCCCAATACCCCGCTCGGGTATTGGGTCGTCCTAGGCTCATGCCTAAAATAGGATTTTGGTTTCGTTCTATCCTCGATGTCTAGAGTGGGTTTGAACACTGGTTCTCAAGCAGACAACTTGAGTTTGAAAATACGAACAGCATCAGACGACTCACGTGCTAATAAACCGTTCATATTTCCAACACATTATTGGAATTGAACAATAGGGGCCGGGACATCCACGAAATCCCAAAACAGTTTAAATAATGCAGGACTATGTCATGAGATGCGATAGTTAAACTTTACAAAATCGAAGCATATAAACCCATAAATAGTTAATCAAAAGACGAAATCAAACATTTGGTTAAAACCTAGTTCAAAAAATTCTCCAGCAGAGTCGCCATTTCTGTTTTGCGAAGAAATTTTGACTTTTTGAGAAGAGTCGCCACTTAATTTTGAAAAGAAATTAAGAAACCTTTAGAGAGTTGCTTCAAACGATCCAAAACAGAAAAATCATTTAAGTTAAGAGATTCTGAGTAAGCGGTTCTTATTAACGTTTCAGGAAGATTTCAGGCACCTAAAACGTCTGCTAACTTGCGGTTATCCGGACTGTTTGAAAATTGTATTTGATTAACTTTGAAAACAGTTGATTTTTGAAAAGAAAACGGTTTTAGAAATATTTTGATGTTTGTGCGAAACTAGTTTTTTAGCGACTTTACTAAGGATTTAACTAGGTTCGCAAAGCATATAAGGCAAACAAACATAAGAAATCGGGGGAAGGGAAGGAAGTAAGAGATTTAGGCCATCAGTCCCAAATCAACCTGTCCTAAACTAGTTTAGGCTTTCGGCCCATTTCACCTGTCCTGATTCTATGTTTTCGAAACTTTTTCGGCTCTAGTTTTCACTTCACCTGTATTAAATACAACTTTGGCTTCGAGGCCGAAATAAATAATTAAAGAAATAAATAAATAAATAAATAAATACGACAACCATAAATAAGTAACGACAACAAATAAATGAGGCTCAAGTTTCGTCGCCGCTTCAAAAATGGAACTTTAATCCGTGCTCCTTCCTTCAACTTCTTGCGTCCGTGCACTATGAGATTGTCTACTTGTGACCTTCGAAACTGACTCGGGAGGGATGAGCCTCAATGGCCCACATTAATAAGGCAACAATGGGAATAGGGTCCGTTTGGACTCAAAGGCGAGTTCATGCAAAGAAAAGGTGAAGGAAGATAAGGATTAGGAAATAATTCAACTAAAAAAATAATTTAGAAAGGAATTTTAATCGATACATGAATACTGCAACATGGCAACCAATAATTCAATCAATATCGACGTAGTAGTAATTTCATTCAACGTGCCGGAAACCATCTAGATGTAGTGCTTGGCAGAATATTAAAACATATTTGGCATTCATCTGACTAACAATAATGTCATATAACCAAAAAGGAAGGAAGACATTAAGACAAAATTAACCACAATTAGCAAAAGAAATCTCCTTAATCTAACATATGTCTAACTGCACCGAGTTTATAAAGCAATGAAACAACATATAACCTGGACATTTTGAATTAATTCAGTTGTGACTAATTAAGAGTGAATTTCAATTGATACATGAACACTGCAGCATCATAGCAACCAATGATTCAATCGATATTAACGTAATACTATTTTTATTCAGCAGGCAAAGAATTTAACGGAACGTCTAGCTGCAGTGCTCGATTAAACATGAAAATGCATTTGGTATTCATCTGTATAATAATAATGCTATGAAACCAGCAACTAAGAGCAAATTTTGACAAAGTGTACCAAAATTTGACAAAAGAAATCTCATTAAACTAACATAGGTTTAATTGCACCAAGCTTATGGAACAAGAAAACAACACTTAATCTAGACATTACATGCCTTTCTTACAAACGGGGAAAGATAAAAAAATTAATCGATCTATCCTTAACTATATCCCTACTTTACTCCTAATAGAGAGAAAACAACTTTAGTGATATGTAGAACAATATTTTGCGATAGAAACCCAACCTCACATAAACTTTTGTTGACTTGGGTCAAAACACAAACAACACACTATCTAGGTTACATGATTATCTATCTCATCCTTATCTCAACATATTCACAGGATTTTGAGCCAAAATAGACATCAACATTAATCAAGACCCGAGGTTTTAAGTAGAATATCATCCACAAATCATCAAGCAGGCGACTAATGATCAGTAATTTAAACAACAAGCAAAAGTATCTTCTTTCAAGGGAACATAAAGGCGACGACAAACTAACAGTTTACTACATGATATGTTCGATCTTGATAAATGAATAGATGCGATAGTGTTGGACTAAAATGAATTGACATCCAAAACTAAATGTTGAATGCAGCAGTAGATTCAAAGAAAGAGATCCAAACAAAACGGTAATTATATAACCAAAACAACACTGTTAGTCCAATGCAATGAATCGACGAATCAACTACTTAAGAATCCTATGACCTCACAGAACCTCTACAGCTAACAAACCAGCATACCATATCATTAAAGGAAACCTACAACTTCAGAAAGTTGAGATGAAGCAGAAATCGTCGAAAGCTTAAACGGGATGGGGTGTTACCTTTTAGGGAGCAACAAAACAGAACAAACAGGCTGACGTTAGGATCCACCACCACCAGCGATCAGTGATATCAACTCGAAAGCCTTCGATTAATCGTCCAATCTTCAAGAGAAGAAAGAAAAGAGAATTTTTTCTTGTAAAGGAAGACTCATAGACCTCAGAAATTTTCCATAAAATGTCTCAACCCACAGCTTTCCACAACCCCAATTTTAGAACCTAAGAGCCTAAAAGAGAAAATCCCCCTTTTCCCAGACCCAAAATTTTTCAACCCAAAGAGAAAGAGAAAAGCCCCCCCTCTTTTCTCACAGCTCAACCGAGCTCTTTATAGAAGACAAATTAGGGTAAAAAGGGAAACCACCCGTTGAAAATTTGAATTTAATTCCAAAACCAGATCAGCTCTTTTTTTGGATTTTTTCCCTTTTTCCCCCCCAACCAATCAGGATGAAACAAATTTGTACCATGAGAGTACGATAACAACGAATAATTAGCCGAATTTTTAGGAACATGCACCTCAGCTTGATGAGGTGTCGATGTTGCGCTGGCTTTGACCGTTATTGGGTTGTAGGTGTCGAATTTCTAGAAGCCTTGTTGAAGCCGGATGCGAGTCGGAGCAGTGTATTCGGGTCTGAGATGGGTCGTTGGTGTTTGATTGCTGATCGATTGGGTTAGAGGTTTTGAGGGAAAATGGGAGTTGTTGTCGTTGATGTTGAAGCTGGTGTTTTAGGCTGAGATTGGAATGTTGGTTGTTTGAAGAAGAAAAGGAATGGGCCCGGGTCGGATTGTGTGGATTGGGCTTATGGAGGTTATTGTGTTGGGCTATTTTTGGTTGATTTTTGTTGACTGGGCCAGGCCCGAAATTGCTGTTGTTGTTGGGAGATTAGAAATAGGAAAGGTCTTTAAAAGGTAGCCGAATTAAATTAGATAACTTTATTTAAAAATTAACCATAAGGAATATCAATTTGATTAAGTGCATTGCAATTGTGGTCAACTTGATTTCAATTATGGTCATATTTAATAATTTGGCTAAATTAAACCGAAATTCGATACGAATTAAACACTTGTTTAATCCTGAGTTTCTTAATTTAAAAAAAATCAAACACATATTTATCCAAATAAATTATTTTGAGAAATAAAGACATATTTAAATCAAGATTTCAATCTTTTGAATTTATTTTCAAGATTAGCCTTGATTAAAATTCGATATTTTGTAAAATAGATATTTCAGTAGCAAAATTATAAACTTCATATAATTGACTATGACAATATATAATCGCTACTTAAAATGACAAACTTCCCCAGATGAATATTTTTTGAAAAGCTGATATTCAGACGAAATAAATATTTTGATTTTATTAAAAACTGAAGAAGCTCAAAATTAAACTTGGTTGTGGAGGGCAAAAATTAGGTGTCAACACTAGGAATATATGAAATTGAAACTTCTTCAAACATCCTTATTAGCTTCCATATATCTTCGCATGTGGTATCTATCTCCCATTAAGCTACACGGCTCTTCATAATCATACCCACTACATTCTTTGCGTCTGATAAGATCTGCACCTTTGTCCATCCATTTTCTTGAGCTTTTTCCAATGCAGTTTGTATTGCAAGCGCTTCTGCAATGATGTTCTTCCCAACTGATTGAATTGGGGAGCCAAGGGCTTGAAGCAAATTTTCAGAGTTATCCATAGCTGTCATTCCAATGCTTGTCATATTCTTCTCCTTTTGTAAGCTAGCATCTGCAAACATAATCACAAAATCTTTTGCTACAATAATTGTATTAGTAGTAGTATAGCCAGGACCAAATGTTAGAGAAGGCATAGCAAGCGAACTTCTTTCATATTCCTGAAAATCAAAAAGTGCCTTGTTTATAATTTCATTAGATTCAGAGATTACACCATTAAAGTTCCTATCGTTTCTAGCCTTCCAAATTTGCCACTATTTTTCCTTTTTACGATTGTTTGCTTCCAAAGGCTTACGCGGGACTAAGTACAACGAAATCGGGGGTGTAGTAATCCTTTCCATCAAATCTATTAGTAGGCATATTTATGACTCCTTTTCAACATGTATGACCTTTTTTTTTATTTCAAAAGAAGTGATTTTTTTTATAACATTTTAATTTTAAATTCATGGCATATTTAAGACCTAAAGATATAAGAATATTTTGGTATTTTTTTGGTTCATTTTATTTGTTCATTTTTTTATTAATATAAATATTAAAAAATAATAAATGATATGGATAATTTTATCATATTATCCTTTGAATAAATTTAATACTTTAGAAAATTATAACATAATAAATCGTATTGAGTGTTAAAGATAAAATTAATAAAAATATATAATTTTTTTATTAATTTTATAAATTGAATGAATATTATTGAACATATTAAAATACTCCTTCCGTCTCAAATTACCCGTCCCAAATTTACTAATTTGATTTCTCATTTTACTTGTCTTTTTTCATTAATCAAGACAAGACAGTTTTTTTCCTATTATATCCTAAGTAATTGATTACTCCTTGTTACTAGCATTGAATTATCACATCTTGAAAAATATTGTAAAAACTTTGGTAATCCTAAAATCTTAATTATTCATGCAAAAAATGTTTTGGTATCGGTCATATAATAACTCCATCAATATTGGAACTAACAACATGACACAATTAATAGGGGCAAAATGGTAAAGTTACTTTACCAATCATTGTTCTCTTAATAGCTGTGTCATCTCAATTTGGGATGGATAATTTGGGACGGAGGGAGTAAAAAATAATAAATAAAGATCGAGGTAGGGAGTTATTTGATACTCCCTCCATTTCATTTTACTCGTTTCAATTTGACATTGCACATTGATTAAGAAAAATAGTTAATAACATGACTACTTTATCATAGTATATCTATTAAATGATGTTTATATTTTAATTTGGAGAAAAAATAAGTAATACTAAGGGTAAAAAGGAAAAAAATATTATCTTGTCTTGATTAATGAAAAATGACACGTAAAATAAGAAATTAAATTTGAAAATTTGAGAGAGTAAACTGGAACGAAACACGGAGGGAGTACTATAATTTTAATTTAGGCAAAATGACCTTCTGGACCCCTGTACTATGTCGGTTTTGTAAGTTGGACACTTCTACTTACATGTTTGTCATCTGGATCCTTTAACCTACTAAAAATCAACATTTTAAACTTTTTTTTGGTGAGTGTAACACACTCTCCCCCACGTCGGCTGCCACGTCTGACACGTCTGCCACGTCATTAAAAAAAGTATTACATTAAATTTCAAGTCATTTTTAAAATGCTACATAACAAATTAAATAATAAATTAATTTAATTAAATAAGAAAAAATTTATAAATTGTAGAAAAATTTGGATAATCATGTTTTTATTTTTGCTCACAAATTAAACATCAAATCCATTCCAAATAATTAAAATTCTTCTCCAACTAATTTAAATTTTTAACTATAAATTCATATATAAAAATATAATAGATTTTTTATTTTTAAATTTGAATATTTTTAACAAATTCACAAAAAGTTTAATTTTTTTCAAGTGAAATTCAATAATTTTTTTCAATATTCACTATCACTCACTTTCAATTTAAATTTAAATTTTAATCCCAAAAAAAATAAAAAGATTTCAAATTTAAATTTTAATTAAAAAAATGAAAAGAATTGAATTGAAAGGGAAAATGAAAATAAAAAATAAAAAGTGAACGTTTGTGGGGGAGGGGGGCTAGAAGAGTGTTGGGGTGGGGTGTGGGGGATGGAAGAGGCTGGGGGGGACGAGGCTGGGAGGGGTGTGGGGTGGGGAGGGGATGGTGGAGTATGAGGGGTTGGAGACGGGGTGGGGTGGGGTGGGGGTGGGGTATGGGGGTGGGGAAGGGCTGGACGGGTGTTGGGGTGGGGTGGAGTGGGATGGGTGGGGGGTGGGGGGGATGGGTTTTTCTTTTAAAAAAAAATTACTATTTTTAAATTTTTTTAAATATTTTTAAATTAAAAAAAATGAAGAAAAAAGAGCCTTTTTTATTTTTTTTAATTTAATATTTTTATTTTAAAAAAAAATTATTTTATGGAAGGGGCTGGGATGGGGTTGGGTGGGGGTGGAGATGGGGATGGGCTTGGGTAGAGTGGGGAAGGGAAAAAAAATTATTATTTTTATATTTAAAAAAGATGAAGGAAAAAAAAGATTTTTTTTTTTTTAATTTTAATATTTTTTTAATTATTGTAATGTAAACTTGGTTAAAAATTGACCCCCACTCGCACCTCAGGCGAGTGACTACACTCTCCTTGTCCTAGTCACCATTTTAATGTCACATAGGCGAGGTCAATGGTCAAAGGGTGCAAAATGTTGCTTTTTAATGGGTTCAAGGTTCAGATGACAAACATGTAAGTAAAAGTATCCGACTTACAAAACCGACATAATACAGGGGTCCAGAAGGTCATTTTGTCTTTAATTTAAGAAAGAAGATTAAAAATCTATATTAGTTTCTTAAATTTCAGTGTCTAAGTTAAAAATAGTATAAGGGAGAAAATAGTAATTCACTGTCTCTCCCTCTCGAGTAGTCCGCTGGCTTGGCTATAAAATGCCCCACAGCAAGCTACATAATAAAAACACCTCTGTAAAGATGAAAAGTAAAGGCAAAGACAAAAGAGTGTGATAGTTTATATCAACGGCTGCTATTTAGTCTGGCATTTTAAGTTACCAACTAGGTTTGATTTTTTTTTTTCTTTCTTTAATTTAATCTTTCTTGAAGAAGAAGAAGAAGAAGAAGAAGAAGAAGAAGAAGAAGAAGAAGAAGAAGAAGAAGAAGAAGAAGAAGAAGAAGAAGAAGAAGAAGAAGAAGAAGAAGAATGGTAAAGATGAAGAATGGTGAAGATGAAAAATGGTGAAGATGTCACAAAAGTAAATAGGTAAAGAAGACTAGTGGACTCCACAAGCCCATTGTCAATCAAATAATAGGCCTCATACAACTTTTGTTGGTTGAGTGAGACTCAAAATAAATCTTTTTCTAGTGCAGACATTATTGTAGCTGTGTTTATTCAAAGAATAATAATTATAATAAATAAATAGTTAGATGTGTTTAACTTTTTATTAGTCTATGTCATACGGAGCAGGATACGTTTATAAATAAATCTGAATTTGCATTGCTTAATAGCTATCGAAAAATATGTTAATCTGAACATTACTATGTTTAATTAGCTCTGATTCACCGCTTCCATCTAGAAAATGAAGGCTTTGTTTGATCTTTTATGATATTTCAATATTTTTTTCGTTCTATTTTATGTGATATATTTTATTTAGGTGTGGAGTTTAAAAAAATAAACTTATAAATATTTAAATAATTATCAAATAAGAAAAATATTTAAACAAAGATTCCGAAGAACATTGTTTGCAAAAATCTCACTTATTTGTTTAATCGGGAAGCAATTGGTGATATGCTGCTACTTTTGTTTTTATATTTTCCAAATTTCTTGTCGTCCAGTTCAATGGGCCAATGGCTGAGCTACTTGCTTCTTTCTGTGGAGTTCTGGGTGTTGTGGTTGTTTTAGCAAAACTTTATTTAATTAAGGTCAAGTACGATTGACCCTCAACTTGGCATAATCTTTTATTTTACTGTAATATTTAAAGTAGCTATTGTTCATTTTATGCACTAAAAATGATCATAAACTATGTTACTTTGACTTCTTTTCGCACAAACTCTAGCACGTGAATTGCACTTGCTTGCTGCCAATATGAATTAAACGGATAATTTATTTATGTCAACTCATTTTAAATTGCTACATCATTTTATACACCCTAATTTATTTTTAAAATAAAAAATAACTAAAATCATCTTCCCCTCCCCACCCAATCCGTCTCTTTAACCCCATTAATGAAAGTTGAATTTTTTATTTTTCTTATGAACTCTTTTAATCGAGGCATTTACAGTCACGATATCGTTGAAATCTCTTTTCCTGGAGCTTTATTGACATATTTGAGTCTTAATTTTTTAAAATTAAAACTTAATTAACAAAAAAACATGAATACTGTTGAAAGTTAAATTTACAAAGAATAGATGTTTGAAAGTGAATCTTGTTTCCGACTGAATACTATTTGTGACCATTGTAGTCAGAAATAAAAATAATTAAATAAATATATTATTAAAAATATAATCATATCCTTAAACAAAAATTAAATAACTACTTAAATAAATTATAAAATATTTATTCCCGACTACAGTAGTCGGAAATATAAATAATTAAATAAATATATTATTAAAAATATAATTAGACCCTTATACAAAAATTAAATAAATAATTAAATATGTATTTTCGACTACTGTAATCGAAAATATAAATAAATAAGTAAATTACTAATATATACTCAGAATGTTTGGCGGAAAATATATATTCCGACTACTGTAGTCAGAAATAAAAACAATAAAATAAATACATTACTAAATATATAATCATTTCCTTATACGAAAATTAAATAATTAATTATATAAATTATTAAATATTTAATTCCGACCATTGTACTCGGAAATAAAAATAATTAAATAAATATATTATTTAATATATAATCAGACCCTTATACAAAAATTAAATAACTATTTAAATGAATTATAAAATATTTATTTTCGACTATTGTAGTTGAAAATATAAATAATTAAATAAATATATTATTAAATATATAATTAGACCCTTATACAAAAATCAAATAACTATTTAAATAAATATTAAATATGTATTTCCGACTACTCTAGTCAAAAAAGTTAAATAATTAATTTTATTAAAATAAGGACCGACTGAAGTAGTCGGAAATGTTATTATATAGGATATAATCCGTCTCTCTCTAAACCACTTTCCCAATTCTCTCGCACTCTCTAACCCTTCTCTCTCTCCAAGCTAGGGCGACCACAGCGACAACGACGGCGACGTTGGTCGAGTGGCAATGGCGACGACAACGACGGCCATGGTGGAGTCTTAACGGCGCCGGAGACCACAACATTTCTAAGTTGGAAGCTGCCTCGAGGTGTGATTTGCCTCTAAGACAGATTTGCTTCTATTTATGATTTTCATTTCTAAGACAAATTTGTTTATGTTTTCTTTAGTTATTCTGTAGAGACCAAAGAATATTGTTGCTTTTGCTCTCAACAGGTAAGCCTCGTTGTCATTCTTAGAAGTCTTGTTCTCCATTTTCAATTTCTGTCCAATTTTCTATAAAAAAAAAAGCTGATATGGAATTCGCACACTGAATTTCTTTTTTCTGGATTCTGAAATTTCGCGCACTAATTGTCTAGTTTTTGGAATTTGTACAATAAACTGTTGTTCAAATCCCTGAAGGTCTTGACTGTATGTATTTGCGTAATAGACTTCCCAACAATTGAAGACAAACACTGTTTTGCGTGTGAAGTTCCTTATCTGATCTTGTTTATTGCTTGTTGTTGTGTTGCCATGTTATTTTGGGATGAATAAATGCATCTAAACATAGTACTGTATGTTTGGAAAATATTTTGAATGTTAACGGTTTAACCTGATAACCGAATCGATAACAATCAATAATCGATAAACCGATAAGCCGATATCTCAATGGATCTTAATGGTTTAGCTTTATTACAAACCGATAATCAATATGTTAAATCGATAAACTTCAAAACCGAACCGAACCGACCGATATGCATCCCTATCTTCACTGATTCGAGGTAAAAATTTATTCTATTTTCTACGTGATCTATTTTTAGTACCTTTGATTGATGAGCAGACCCTAGTCTTCATTGTTGTGTCATTTATGGTACAAGAGTTTATCGACGTGGTCATAGTATAACCTCTTCAGTGTTTTCAACATGCGCTTTCTATTTATTTTCTTCTATTAAATTCTATACCTCATCTGCTGGTCTCCTTTTTTGCCTATCTTTTATCTTGTTTGTGAAGCTATCACATGGATTGGATTCCTTTCACTGATAAAAAAATTATTCTTTTAATTAAAATATTCTATTGTTGTTGGCTGCTTTACAATGTTGTATTGAACCTCTTAGTTTTTTGCTTGTGTCAACTACATAGTAGCATCTCTAAACAACCCTGTTATTGTTTTGTTTCTCTTGTTTTTGTTTTTCTTCTCTATTATTATTGTTGTCGTTCTTGTGTAGATGGAAAATGAAGATCGTACATGGATGTATAATAGACTTTATCCTAACCATGCGGGGTTGAGGGAGGAATATAAAGCTGGGGTAGCTGGATTTATTGCTAAAGCAATGACACTTAATAATTTTCTTATTGAAGGGACAATAGGTGTCCTTGTTGGAATTGCAAGTGTTGCAAGTTATTGAGTACAGATGATGTTACATTACATCTTTATAGGAAGGGTTTTATGTTGAATTATATTGTGTGGACAGCTTATTGAGAGAGTAGTGCTGCCAATAATTTTGCTTTTCAGAATTATGTTGAAAGCCCAATAAGAGAGAATAATGTTGAAAGTTTACGATATAGTGAGATGGTCAGGGATGCTTTTGGGACATACTCAGAGGCTCAAAATGAACCAAATGATGAGGCTAAGCACTTTTATGAACAATTAAAGGAAGCTAGTCATCCTTTGTATGAAGGAGCAGTGCATTCTAAGTTATCTGTTGTCGTTCAGTTACTGAGTATTAAATCAGATTATTCAATTTCTCAAGAGGGCATGAACTCTATCATTGGACTTATGAATGAACTTAACCCAAATAAACTTGACTTACCCAAAGATTTCTACACAACAAAGAAGTTGGTTTCTAAGTTAAGACTTTCATCAGAGAGGATTCATTGTTGCGAGAAAGGTTGCATGTTATTCTATAAGGAAGATGCAAATTTAGAACATTGCAAATTTTGTAATCATCTTTGTTATAAGGAAGTCATACATGCCAAAGGGAAGAAGGTTCCTGTGAAGTCGATGCATTACTTATCCTTTATACCACAGTTAAAGAGGTTGTATGCATCAAGGAGCTCTGCCCCTCAAATGAGATGGCACTATGAAAATAAAAGACCACCTAGTATTTTATGCCATCCGTCAGATGGATAAGCATGGAAGCATTTTGATAGTGTGTATTCGGATTTTACTAGTGAACCAAGAAACATTAGGTTGGGATTATCTACTGATGGATTCACTCTATTTTCAGCCTCAGCTACACCATATTCATGTTGGCCGATGTTTGTGACTCCTTATAATCTCCCACCTGAAATGTGTATGACGAGTCAGTATATATTTCTTATTACACTGCACTCATCCGTATGCTTCTTCTATCTACATCATATGGAATCAAACTGCTTCCTCCTTCTGTACAGGGTGAAAATGACTTACTTGAAACTATCATCTGTGCTAGACTTTTTCTGTATTTGTAATATATCACTACAGTGGGATCCAAACCTGCCATTTTTAAGTTGAGAAGTCAAAGCAAGGAGTTACTTTTACTAGAGTGTATTACACGATAAACACATTTGTTCTGCAATATGGACTGTTAAAGGTACTTATTTTACATCAGCAAGTTAAATTTGTTATCTTTTTATGTGAAGAGTCAATGGTTGAACTTGCTCTGTATTATTGTGGTTCTTTTTTCTAGGTGCTTAATAATGATAATCTATGGTATCAAAAGGTCTTGATAAAGGACGGCATAAGAAAGGTAAGAAAGGAATTGATAATCTTCCCACAGATCAATATACACCACCACCATCACCACCTGTTACCAAAACTCTTCAACAAGGTACTTCAAATATTTTTCCTCCCCAAGGGCAAATATTTCACTACCAAATGCATTTTTCATGCCCCCACCTCCCCACCAGTTTCAGCCCTCTTCTTCCCACAATAGTCTGCATAGTAGTTTTTCATATGTACCTTCAACATCATCCACACCAGGCCTTTCTGTATTGAGAATTGGAGGTGCTAGCACATCAATATCTCCATCCATTGATAGTACTACAACGTCTAATGCTACAGTAGCTGCTTCCCAGATTTCGAAATTTAAAGAGGTAGTAGAATATGACGGCAATGGCAGACTAATAATCGCCCCTGATGGTGGTAATGGGTAAGTAAACCTTATGTTTTTCTGTAATTTTAGAAATTTTTGAAAGATAAGATAATTTAATATAATTTTATTGTAGGTTCATTCCCACATCTAGCGGCGGACATATGATTATAGAATCAATTAAATCATTTTACACGGAGCCGTGGGGTAGTTGGAACGAGAATAAACTTGACGTCAGAGTTCTTATGTGGAACCAGTTTGTGGTATAATCAAAATCAAAGAATTTAACATTTCAATATGCTATCAATGATGAATTTACTTTTTTATCCGTCAATTCATTTCATGACTATAGATTAAACTATTTTGGAGACAAAGTGTGCATGGAATTCTTGTCATGAAAATAAAATACAACGCATTTTCAAGTTCAAAGCAGCTCTACGGATCAAAGAACACTTATATGAGGCTCGAAGGTTCTTAAAAAAACCTGATTGGCTGAATGCTGATGTGTGGGTCCAGTTCTTGGAAAAATGCGATACTCTTGAATTAAGGGTGAGGAGGGAACGGTCAAAGGAAAATAGAGTGTCTCAAATGGGTAGCTCATTGCACACAGGAGGTTTGATGAATTTCGCTACCCACCGACGAAGACTGGTAATATTAACTTAAATTTCTGATTTATTCGATTTAGTTCAATATTTTAAACCGTGACTTAGTGAAGCCGTGTGGGGCTCTTTCGATTCACTATTGTTGTTATCTTCTTGTTGTTGTTCATCTTGAAGTCTAGTGAAACCGTGTGTGGCCTATTTTGATTCACTAGCATTGTTGTTGACATCTTGTTGCTCTTGTTGTTGCTTGTTTCTTTTGATGTGAACTTGATCTTGTATCACACTGCCTAATGGTTTTAGAAAGTAAGAAGAAGAGAATTAGTGATTTAGTTAGATGGTTCTAGGTCACAGTTGCCTTAACTGCAGCTGTTGTTGCTGCTGCAGTAAATGGGCTCACTACATTAGTAGCAGATGCGGCAACAACTGTTGTTGCTTCAGCCTCTACTGAGGACTGAGGTTCTGTATGTGCAAAATATATTATCTTCGCTACGGCTGTTGAATGATAGAAACCTCTTCTTCAAAAACACCATGCAAGAAGCATTCTTCACATGTAATTAACGAATGGGCTAATTTAAAGTGATAGCAATATACAATATAATCTTATTATTGTAGCCTTTACTACATGGGTGAATATTTATTCAAAATCAATACCCCCAACCTTTTAGTATCCTTTGGATATATTCTATCACAAGAGGTTACTTTTCCATTATTTGGACTGAAAGGGAGTTGGAGATTGCTAACTCATTTGGAGTGCAGTAACTCTGCCTATGCATTTATAGTATAACTGGTTGTTCAGGGCAGGCTTCTTACCAAGGAGAGATAACTAGATCCTTCTTATTTGATACGCAGGCTGTGCAATTGAAACATCACTTGTTTGTGGACTGCACTTGGAATAAACTGGCAAGGATCCCGTTATGCAATGGACTGGAATTCAGGTACAAGTCGGAGAGGTGATAGCTGAAATCTGGGGGGATAATCTATCATACATGGACAACTAGGAATTAGAAATTGTTTTATGGAGTAAATGTACATATTGAGGTTGTAGTTACAGAGTAAGAAGAGAAATTTAGAGAAGATAGATTTACCTGAACTGTCTAAGAGATGTACAAGTTTTTTGCAGCATCTACCGTGTAACTAGTGATTGTTCAACGAGATGATTGCTGAAATATGGGGGGATAATCTATCATAGAAGGACAACTAGGAATTAGAAATTGTTTAGAGTAAATGTACATATTGAGGTGGTAGTTACCGAGTAAGAAGAGAAATTTAGAGAGGGTAGATTTACTTAAATTTCTTAAGATGTAGAAATTTTTTGCAGCATCTACAATGTAACTAGTTACTGTTCTAAAGCCTAACTTGTGTATGTTATTGTTCAAAAGTTGGAAGGTTTTATATCACCTTATTTTATTGCATCTAATATGAGTTCAAGGAAAAAAAGTTTCAGCAATACAATATTGTTATGGTCATCTACTTTTTACTCAGCACCATCAGCACCACTGGTAGGATCATCTAGACTTAGTTCAGCACCATCAACACCATTTTCATAATCATGATTAGCACCATCTATCAATGCTTCCACTATAGGTGCAGAGTTTGTTAAGCACTCTTTGTTTCCTGCAGACACACAGTCACTCTTTGTTTTCTACAAATAGGGTAATGTAAGTTCATCAGAGAACATGTCTTGATACAAAAACTTTCCTTGTCGATGGGTGGTAGCATATATATATATATATATATCCTTTATACAAACTGCTATATCCACTAAACACGTATGTATATGACTTAGGAGAAAGTTTCTATTTCACTTTAAGATAAGGAAAGCAATAGGATCCTGAATGAATGATCAAAGTACTACATCCCCTGGGTTGCTACCTGGACTTGTCTTCATACTTGCGTTATCGTTTTTTCTAAAATTTTGCAGGAATATGAAAATGGAGGAAAAGAGCGTCCTTTTCTTGAGGTCTACGAAGAGACGCATAGAAAGAAAAACAAGGATGGTACAAGAGGAGATTGGGGCGAACCGCTTGCTAGGATTGCATATGTAATATAATAACTTTTACATACATTGTTTTATTATTACTCAACTTTGCTTGTTTACGTACAGACAAATATTTTTCCTTTCAGGAAAAATTTAAAAAAAACATAGAAGAGTGGCGGAAAACACAACCTACTTCAGAGGATGGTACTATGGTCCAACGATCACCTGCAGAGCTGAATAATAGGTGGGCAGCTGTGATAGGTGGTCCAAAGAACGGTAGAACCTACGAGACAGGGGATCTCCAATCCTCAGTAGTCCTTAGTTGTTTCCCAGTTCCCCCTCTACTTTGCAAACAATGGAAGAAATGGGAGTGATGAAAAAGCAAATTGTGGAATTGATGCAGAAATGTGCAGCTAATGATGCTAAGTTTGCTAAATTTGATAAATTGAAGGAATTGGTTAAGAAGCACATGCCGCAAGTATTTCAGGACGAGGAAGATAATGAATCTGATGATAATTAGATTGTAGTTATTGTTCTTGTTTTTGGTTGTGACATTTAGATGTTTAAACTATTTGATTTGATGTTTTTTTGAATGGTTCAAAGTGGTTGTATTTATAAATTTTTATCGTGTTTGATCCTGCTGTGAAAAATACATTATTAGTTATGTCGTTTATAATCTAAAAGCAGTGTAAGCGAATGCAATATAATAATTATTAAATAATTATTTATTAAATAATAATAATTATATATTAAATTTTCGACTACCGTAGTCGAAAAAATTATAATTATTAAATATTTATTTATTAAATTTCCGACTACAGTAGTCGGAATAATTAATATTACTAAATAATTATTTATTAAATTTTTGGCTACAGTAGTCGGAATAATTAAAATTATTAAATAATTCTTTATTAAATTTTGGACTACAGTAGTCGGAATCATTAAAATTATTAATTAATTATTTATTAAATTTCCGATTATAGTAGTCGGAATATTTATAATTATTAAATAAATATTTATTAAATTTTTGACTACAGTAATCGGAAATTTAATTATTATTAAATAAATATTTATTAAGTATTCGACTACAGTAGTCAAAAATTTAATAATTATTAAATAAATATTTATTACATATCCGACTACTTTTCCGACTAAAGTAGTCGGAGATTTTCGACTACAATAGTCGAAAAAGTTTTTTCGACAAGTTAATTTTCCGACTACCATCATGTAGTCGGAAAGTAGTCGGAAATACATAAATTTCCGACCACATTCCGACTACATTGACCGTCGGAAATTTAATGTTTTCTAGTAGTGAATACTCTTTAAGAGTTAATTATCATATTGATACTATATATTATTCCTCCTTGTTTGAATTAGTAGCTCAATTTTATCAGTTTTTTTCGTTTACATATTTTTAAAATTTTTTATTTTGTTCACTTTTTAAATTATATTGTTACAAGTGATATCGAAAAAATATTAAAATAAATTATTCTCTAAGAGATAGAGAGGGTTTGGGAGTACCATTAAAGAAGCTTGAGCTTGAAAAAATGGTAGAAGATAGTGGGATAAAAAAATGAGAAAAAAAATGATAAAAGTAAATAAAAAATGCGCTAATATAACGTTGTCACGCGCCCAAAATCGAGTGTTCTACATTCACTTTGTCATATCAGCAAAAAGTATCAAAGTGACACAGTTTATGACTATTTACATGTTTAAAATGAACAACATCCACTTTAGACGATAAAGTAAAAGATCTTGCTAAGTTGACAAGCTTTTCGATGTGTTTGCCCTTTATTTAAAATAGATAGTATTTTGCCCTAATTTAGTTTGACCTCCTATTAAAATTTCAAATAGCCCAATTTTGATTGATTTTCATATTACTGTATATCATGTTGAAAACAATACTACAATATTAATATGAATTTGAAATTAAAATAGTGAGAGAATTGTTATAACTACTACATTGTGGCAAGTTATTATCTTAAAAGTAATTTCGACCTGAGTCTGGTGTAAATCGTTATAGTCGATATGTTCCACAACACTTCAAACATGTGCACTTTTGGCTGAAACGTTGAAAGTTGTTCAAACAAATTACTCAAAAAATAACTTAAGAAGAAGAAAAAGTGAAGATGCTTTCTTTTCCCTTGAAATCTAAAGATAAGACATAAAGTACCTTCTTAATTATATTCAAAATTTTAGTGATAAATTTAAGTTTTGTGCGGGTCTTATTATCTTTTAATTTTTTTAGTATTTTTAAGTTTTCTTTTGGTATCGACGTGGTTGTCAAGTCCGGGACAGCATCAACACAAACAACACAAATATCTCAAAATATATTCAAACTTTCAGTGACACACCTAAATTTTACGGAAGTCCTTTTACCACTTAGCTCATTTTTGTAAATATTGACATTCGATTTGTTTGATTTAATTATTTAATATCGATTTGATTTTTTAATTTTTGACTTGACGAAAATGACAACCGTAATCTAACTGAAATAAATTTGATTTGGTTCGATTTCTGCAAATTCGATTTGATTTTTTCAATTTCTTTTTTGATTTTGAAGATTAAAGTAGTGAGTGACTGAAAGTGAGTGGTGACTTCCAATTTATCTTCTTTTTTTTTTCTACTTTAATGTCTGGAAAAAAATAATTAAAAATTTGTATTACTTTCTTAAATAATTCATTTAGTCTCGGCGGATTTTTTTTTTTAAATTAAATAGTATACTTCTTGATGGTAGTGAGTAGTGACTCTTGAGTACGTTGATGAACGCGAGAATTGAGAATCAGAAAATGAAACTAAGGCTGTGAGGTCGTGAAGGTGCCACTAATATAAAATTGTGAAGTGAATATCGAATAATGAATTAGAATTGAAGGGTTATAACTTAGAAAATAGTATATAATAAGGGGTATTGGGCTTGTCGAACTTGGTTTGGGTTGGGATCGTATTTTGATTGGATTTGTAAATAATTTAAAGATAGTAAAATATTAATATATTATTTATATAATTTTAATTTTTTGATTTAATCAAATTATTTTTTGAAAAATTCAAAAATCGAACCGTTTAATCAAATTTCTAAAATTTGAAGTTGAAATCGATTCGAAAAATCAAAAAAAAAAAATTAATTTTGATTTAATTTTTTGAATTTTTCGAATTGAAATAAAATATGTCCAAATATATTTTTATGCTCTTTCCTTTTTCTGTTAACTTGGTTTGAACATCTGCACAAAAAGAGCACAAAGATATTTTATAAAAATTAAATTTTTAAAAATACTTGTGCCTTATTCCTTATATTTAACTTATTTAGGGGTCATTTAATTGGGTACAAATTATTTTAAAATTAATTATTTTACTATATATATATATATAATAATTTATCTCATCACCAGATATAAAAAGTGAAATAATAATTTCTTAACTAAGTAATATCTCCAACAAAATATAAAATACAGTAATTTTATATTTTATTCTGAGATTATTATAATTTATACTTCACGTCAATTGCTCTCTTAATATTACAGGAAACAAATTAAAATTTAGGACCTTAACTTTAGATTACAATATGCAAAAAAATCTTTTTTATTTCTCAACGTATCAAAAGATTCCTCTAATACGAGGTTCCAAAAACGTGCACTTTGCGGAAGCACTCCTCAGCTTGACCTCCCCAATTAATTTTCTTCAAACACCTCACTCTCACTAATCCAAAGACGTAGTTGCACTCCTAGTTTCATTTTACTTTTAATAAAAGTCGTTATTTTAATTTGTTTATCTAATTTATAAAATATAATATAATATATATTCTTTATTAATATCGCTATCTACATATATCTGTATAAAGTATATATAATCTAAATTAATATTTTTAAACTATAATTAGTAAGACTAAAAAGGGTAGTCCGATGAATTAAAGTTATTGTTATATGCGGTGTTCGGAAAAGGATCCCACCACAAGGGTGTATCATATGTAACACATTTCTGCCTGAGGATGTATTCAAGAATTGAACCCGTGACCTCCTGATCACATGACAACAACTTTATCAGCTACTTCAGTTTGATAAAATCAATTCTTGATTAAGATATTTTAAAGAAATTGTCAAGTCACTATAAGCTAAGTAAATGAAGCGTAAGTGTTATTATCCATTTGATCAAATCTACATGTCGGCTCATTTATTATATAGGGTTAAAATAGTAATTCAACTTCTTCACATTGTTCGATAAACCTCTGCACCAGCGATCTTGAACCCCCTAACATTGTTTTTCAATAAAAGCAATTATTTTAATTTATTTATTTAATTTATAAAATAAAAAATAATATATATTCTTTATTAATACCACTATCTACATACATCTATATAAAGTATATAAAATTTAAATTAATATATTTAAATTATAATTACTAAGACTAATTTAATAAAATTAATTTTTGATTATGATATTTTAAAGAAATTGTCAGGTCACTAAAAGCTAAGTGAAATGAAGCGAAAGTATAATTACCCTTTTGATCAAATCTTCAAGTTGGCTCATTTATTATAGGCGAAATGCTCTAAACCCTTAATCTCTTGTACTTATTTTTATTTGTAAAGTGAATATTTTTATTTAGTCTTTTGTCATTCAAATATTTCAATCCATATAAATTCAAATCATTTTGATCATATGTGTGGCTCGCTCTTTCTAAACAAAATGTCACATCATATAAATCAATGACATGTTATAATATCTTTATAAATTAATTTTTTGAATTATTAATCAGTAATATTAGATAAAAATAAAATAATAAATTAAAGTTTAATTTTTTAAAAATAAAATTCATCTTCATTATTTTTTTAAAATTTAAAATAATAATTTATATCATATTGATATAGCTTAATCGATTTATAATATAAATTAGAATTTATATATCATAAAATTACCATTCGAAATCATAAAATCTCGTAAGTTATATTATAAAATAAAAAATTTCAACAACGAAAATGAGATTTCGACTTGAGATTTCGCTTATATATCATATGATAAAAAACTTCAACAACAACAAAAAATTCATCTCTACCATTATTTTAAAAAATTCATCTCTACCATTAAATAAAAAATAAAAATTTATTTTTAATATAAAATTCATCTCCATCATTATTTAAAAATTTAAAATAAAAATTTATACCATATTAATATAACTTAATCAATTTATAATATAAATTAAAATTTATATATTAAAAAATCTAAGGGAGGGGAAAGGGTCATTGTTGTGGTGATGGGGACGGGGACGGTTTGGGGGAGGGAAGGTTGGCGGGGGAGGGGGGAGGGGGGGCGTTGCGTGAGTGGGGTTGGTGGTGGTGTTGTGTGGGGGTGGGGTGGGGTGGGGGAAAGTGGGGGAGGGTGCTGGACGGGCTGAGGGTGCTAGATGGGGTGGGGGCCTATCCTGGTGCTTTTTAATTTTTTTAAAATTTATTATATTATAATTCTTAAAACTATTTTTAAATAAAAAATACTGAATCATGCGGGTAAACATGCGTTTTTCCAACTGAGCAATTTAACGCCACATATGCATAAGAAGGATTTAAATTCTTGTATTTTGATGAATTGAAGGATTCAAATGAACAAATGGTAAATAGAACTGTCTACTTTATAAACTCGGACAAGTACAAAGATCCATCAAATCATTTTGCCTTTATTATATAGGGTTAAAATAGTAATTCACTTTCTCCACATCAAACCATTTTGCCTTTATTATATAGGGTTAAAATAGTAATTCACTTTCTCCACAGGTATGCTATAAATAGGGGTGGACATAGGTCGGGTTGGTTCGCATTTTCATTAAAATATAACCAAATCAATAATGTTGGTTTTCTAAATCTATAAACCAAATCAAATCAATATACAATCATTTTTTTATTTTGACTTTAGTCAATTTTTTCCGATTTTTCCGATTTTCTTACAATTATAATGTGATTGAAGAAAAAATTAAATATTTTCACTAAAATGATAGAAAAAAATAATGGTCATAGAGTAGTTTCAATTAAAATTAAGTTGGCAAATTACTAAGACATCTAAATTACTACCTCTCAAAGTAATATTATGTGGATACTCAGGGGTTCAATTTCTAAGTAGTCACAGTAGTTTGTCTGAAAGTTTCTTTCACATAAAATGTGAGCATACAAAAGAATGAAGAATTGGAGACAACTTATTAAAAATTTAACTCCATAAAGTAATTAACTATATCATAATTCCATTAAATAAAAAAATATAGAAGAGAAACAAACTTAAATCACAACTTGACGAACGAGGAGAATGAGAAAAGTAAGATGAGAAATAATAACAACTCTCCGAAAACTTGAAAAGTAAAATATAAAATGAAGCAATTGAAGAGTTGTAGGTTTTTATATTAATATTAAGTTTTGTATTAATTTGTTACTAATGGACAAATATTATAATTAAAGACCCAAGAATATATATCTATTTTCTGAATATAAAAAAGTAATAAACATAATTAGAAAGTAGATTATAAGTAGTATTTTCTTACGTATAAAAAATTAAAATTATATATGTATTATGTCGTTCGATTTTGTTTTATTTTTCTTAATACCAAATCAAATAAAGAACGATTGTTTTTTTTGTCAATATAAAATCAATCAAATCGAATCATAAATTATTATTTTTTCTCAATTTGATTTGATTTGATTAATCAATTTGATTTGTACACCCCTAGCTATAAGTAACCCCACAGCAGCTAAACACCACCACCATTACATATAAAAATCAAAGGCAACTATAAAAAATAACCCTCTATCAGTAGACATGAAACACAATTAAAAAAAAAATAATAGCGTGGCATTTCATCAATGGCGGCAGCTGGTCAGTTACCGGCTTAGTTTTATTTTTTTCTCCTCTATCTTGTATCTTTGTGCTAGATTGTAACTTTCTATGTGCAACTATTGTGCAAATGTTGTGCCAAGATTATTATAGCTGTTTATATTCCAAAGAGAAAAAAAAAATAGTTAGATCTATGTGATTTTTCTGATTGTTGTTGGATGTGGTTAAATACACTAGGTTTGGGTTTCTTCTGATATGTGTACGTGTTTTGGGATGGTTGAACACTCTGGAGGCAGCGGTTGATTGATGTGTCCCCTGTAAAGTTATAAACAAAATATAACAAACAGGAATTGATCGGTAAGAATTCAATCTTTTAAAAAATAAAAGTCGTTGCCAGTGTTAAAGAAAAAGCAAAGCTCTCAGCAACGTCGTGAATATCTAATTGGATTAGGAGCGGAATCTCCTGATAAACCTCTGCATCCAGCGCCCTTAAACCAATTTAACATTATTTTTTTACTTATCTCCTTCTTTTTTTACAATTATTTGAGTGACACGGTTGTTTTTTATACGCTACCAGCTTATGTCTGGGTAACAAAATTAGCGCATCTAGTTCTCAATTTTCTGGTTGGTAATCTGTTAGCAGTTTTTTGGTTTGTAATCTGTTCTCGGTTAATCTGAATTTGTATTGCTTGAGATCTATTAAAGAAAGATGTTCAAAATCTATATTTTGGCCTCAATTAATCTGGATTTGAATTATTTACGATCTATCAAAAAAAATGTTATCTGAATTTTTTGAGGTCTCCATTAAATTTAATTAATAATATTTATATAGCCATTAAATTATTGAAGTAATATTTTTTTTTTTGGTAGGATGATTGAAGTAATATTGAAAGAACATAATAAATATTATCTTTAATTTTATAAATTAAATAAATAAATTAAAACACTAATTTTAGCGGGGCCCAAATAAAATGGGACTTTCTGGAATTTTCTTTAAAAAAGAGAAAGTTTGATCAAATTTTATCATGTGTCCACTTTAATTGTTATAATTTATATTACTTGTTAAATTTAATTTCAAAATATGTAGTGACTTTTATTTTATTTTATTATAATATTTATATTCAAATTCAAGGAGAGAATTAGATAATTTATGGTATATCAGAAATAGGGGTACCTCATTTCAGAATTACTTTTAGGATGAATTTATCTCAATTTTCATTGAGATAAAATATATAAAATAATTCATTCAAAAATAAAAGTATTTTTTTATTTTTAAAGGTGGAATAACTAATTCCAACATAACTTACCAACAACCCATTACTAGCGCTCTGCCCATAAAGAAAAAAACCTTACTAGTTTATATTTTTCATTACTTTATTATTATATGGCGAAAAGTACATTTTAGGAAAATGCATCTGCACTTTTTGGGGGTTTTGTTTTTTTTGTTTCATTTTTAGTTTCTTGGCATAAATTACATAACTTATGATTTTAAAATTTTAAGTTACGTTGCGGTCTTTCAAAAGTGACGTTAAATTTATATCGAATTCTCTTAAAGTTTATTAATTTTAGTGAATTTAGCGAGTTCAAGAAGCTTGTACTGCCTTCGTTCCATTTTACTAGGATCTATTTCTTATTATGGTACTGTCTTCATTCCTTTTAACATGGACCTCTTATTTAGTTATTTCAATTTTTGTCCCAATTAAACTTTAGAGAAATTTATCATTATGTTTCTATACTATATTTTTCATTTTATGATTATGCAAAGTGTATTTGTTGTGAACAAGAGGAGTCAAGTTGCCGACCAAGATGACACGAGGACTGCCACAGTGGATAATCACATGGATATGCCACGTAAGAGTTTTAGAAAAGTAATTCCCCCTAAAAGACTTGATGATTATGTTTAGAGAGGTGGGAGTTCACGTGACAAGGGACAAAGTTTGTTGCAACAAAGTGAATAAACAGAGAAAGGACTAGACATAATGAGGAGGGAAATTCATGATGGATCTTTCTGATTTCTAACCCATAGTCTTCTAATTCTCATCTCCTTCTTCAAGCTATCTCATCATTTATTGTCTTATCTACCCCCAGTTATTTTCTCTTGTATTTCAATTAACTTGGATATTGTAAGGTGTTACAGTTTGTTGAAGTTTTATTCGGTTCAGTTAATCAATTCAAAGGAGATTCTGTGATTGCTCATTCACTCATCCTTGTAACATTGGTGCTTTCATACGGTGGTCTTTAATGGAGGATCAACAAATCAAGACTCTAATTATTGAATCGATGAAGGAAGTAAATGATTCTATTTCCAAGGACCTCGCTGACATGCGATGTTTCTTCCTGGAGATGGTGGGCAAATAGTTCCGAGGGGTGCTCCTCTACGAGATCCAGCCACGGATGCTCCTGCAGCACAACCCTTCGTCACAAACCAGCTCCAGTTGAATTGGGTCGTATTAGTGGCACGAACCCAGAAGCTTGGCTATTTCAGGTAGAACGTTATTTTGATTTCTATGGAGTTGCAACGGCACATCGATTGACCTTAGCATAAACCTGTCAAACGGACCGGTCTTACCCGATCCGAACCGGCCCACTTAACCAGCCCGACCCGGTCAGCCTACGGGCTGTAGGATATCGGGTCCCGGGCTGGGTTATTTTTTTTAGGCCCGGTTAACCCGGTCCAGGCCCGCTGATTAACCGGTCCGGATCCTTTTTATTTTTTTTTATGTTTGGATTTTGGAAATTGGGCCACAAAGTAGCCGTTGGCCCAACGGCTATATGACCGTTTTTGGGTCCAAACGGCTACTTAGCCATTTTTTATTAAAAGAAAAAAAATCATTTAAAATATTTTTTAAACCCAAAAAAAATTTCTATAAATACCCTACACTTTCAAATCACTTTCCACACAATTTTTATTCTCTCAAATCTCATTCTCTCTCAAATCTCAATTCTCAATTCTCAAATATTCTATATATTTCCTAAAGTGCTCAATTTAATTTTTTAATTTTGCGATTATAAAGTACGAGTGGAAGTTTCTAAAGTCGCAACTTTCGGATATTTCTGAAATTTTGTATTGTCGTTCCATCTCTTACTTTTAATTTTTAATTAGTGTATTAATTGTTGAATATTTAATTTTATTATATTTGTGTATTTTAAATTTTTTTAGTTTAATTTATATTATGGATAAATTAATAAACCTCGCCACTAAAAGTGTAAAAAATTTTTTATCCCGAAAGTGATAGTGGTAGTAAAAAGCGAATTACTAGCAGTAGAGGTGTGCCTCCGCCTCGGGTACCGCTTAGTCAACCTTTTGAGGAAGAAGTAGGTGTAGGTGCTCACGATAGGAATTATGCAGAAGCTCAGAAAAATTACGGTATAGAAGAAAATGAAGTAGATGTGGTTGATTTAGATGAAGATGATGAAAATATTGGTGAGACACCCACAGTAGGAAATGCTATATTAGATCAGAATTGATTAATCGCCCTCCCCGTCCTCCCCGTCCCCCAAGAGCTCGTAAAATAACTAGTATTGTATGACAATTTTTTACACGTATATCAGATACTGAGGTGCAATGTAATATTTGTCAACAAATATATAAGCATAAAAGAGGAGGCAAGCAAGGGGGTACGGGTACGTTAATGAGATATATAAGTGATAATCACGAAAGAGAGTTACTTATTGCAAAAGGTGGTCAGGATGTTGGTGGGTCAACCCAAACTAGAATAGACCCAGTAACCGGTCAGATATTTAAGAAGTATAATAAATTGAGGAACCGGAAAGAAATAGCAACAATGACAGTTGTGGGTTGTTTGTCTTTCATTTTTCCTTCTTCTGATGCTTTTATTCATTATATTCAAGTAATTTATAATCCCATGTTTAATGGTATTCCTAAAAGTATTTGTCGGGCCGATATTTTTAGACTTCATTCACAATATTATTTTTATTTATCTACATTGTTAAAAAATATTCAATATAGAATGGCTTTAACTTCTGATCTTGGTCGTGATGTTAATAAAAATAATTATTTAACCATTACTTGTCACTGGATAGATAGTAATTATTTTATGCAAAAACGTATTCTAGCTTTTTTGTATGAGGAAGATCGTAAACATACTGGAGATTTTATTGTAGATTCGATTGCTAAAGTTATCGAATTTTATGGTATTGAAAATAAAATCTTATGTATTGCTTTTGATAATGTTTCTAACAACAAGACTGTTATTACAAAGTTAAAATCTAAGTTATATCTGCCGTTACCTGAAATATGTCATGTTAAGTGTGCTTGTCATATATATAATTTAATTGTAAGAGATGGTCTTGAGTTTTTTTAGCTTTATATTAAAAGAATTCGTCTTGCTGTTGGTTTTATTCAAGGAAATAATCGAAGAAAAAAAATTAGAGAATTTAAAGTTAAATGTGAACAAAATGGACTTGCACCTATATTGATGCCCGAAGAATCTGATACTAGATGGAATGCTACGTATGATTTTTTAAAAATTTGTCATAAATATAGAGTTCGTATTACACTAAATATTAACCAACATTGTGGTTCATTTGCTGATTCGGCTGAATGTATGCTACATGATTCTGATTGGGCTGTAATTAATGATCTTGTTAAGTTTTTGAAAAAAAATTAAATAGCTACGGTTGAATTTTTCGGTGCTTATTTTCCTACTGTTTGTAATATTTTAGCATATATAGCCGATATTTCTGGTTTGCTAAAAGAATATATGATTGAAGAACGTTACAAAGAAGTTGTTGGTGCTATGTTTGCTAAATTTAAAAAAATATTTTTTTCCGATTCCCCCTATTTACTTGGTTGGTGATATGTTAAATCCGTGTATGAAATATACTACTATGTGCCACTTTAGTATTCTTATTTATTCTAACTTAGAGATAAATACTAACAATGATTCTGATGAAGAAGAACAAGAACAACCAGATTTATGGACGGCTATGGCTAATGCGAACGCTTACATAGATAAATTATATAACCATTATTTTGATTTACTTGATTTAGTTGTACGACAAATATCACTCCAACTGTCGCTCCTCATCCTCCCGAGGAGCCATCATCTTCTAAAAGGCCGGCACATAGTGGTTTTTCTGATTACTTTTATGATTTAAATTGTTGGAACAGTGTTGAGGCGGGAGCTTACACAACAACTTATCGCGAAGAACTTAAGTATTATCTTCGAATGCTGATAGAGGATCGCAGACGACGGATCAGCGCGTTGGATTGGTGGATCAATAATGAAACACAATATCCTGTGCTTTCAAGATTAGCTAGAGATATATTGAATGTTCCAATATCAACCATTGCATCGGAGAGCGCTTTTAGTCAGGGACGACAACAGCTTGGAGACAACCGACACTCATTGGGAAGCAATGCAATGAATGTTCTAGTTTGCCTTAGAGATTGGATTAGAGAGGAATGAAGAAATCAAGAAATGGAGGTGGAGCCGAACGACGAACAAAAACTTGAAGAAATTATGACTTCATGGGAGAACTCAGCAAAATCAAGTCCAATGCATGGTTTTGCCCCCATTGACTTTGACTATCCTATGCAAGTTTCCGTTAATATTAACATGGATGAGTTGAAAAATGATGAGAACTTTGTAGATTTTTCATTCATGTACATTATAAAATTTGAATCATTTTGTAATTAAAATATAACATTCATCCACTCCGATCCTTAGGCCTTACTTTGTAATTTTTTTCATTTAATGATTTAAATTTTAAATTGAATTTCTAGTTTAAATTAAATACTTAGTTTTAATTTATTACTAATTTAGTATCAAGTATTATTAAATTTTTTTATATTAAATAGCATATTTTTTAAAGTAGTACATATATTAAATTGTACGTATATATGTGTATATATTTTTTATAGACTTTAAAGTAGTAGTCTATATATTTAAAGTATACATGTGTGATGTGTATATAATTTCTAAATTAGTATATATATCATTATATTGTGGTATATATCTTGTAGCATATTTTTTAAAGTAGTACATATATTGAATGGTACGTATATATGTGTATATATAGAATATAGACTCTAAAAGAATATATATTTAACGTATACATGTGTATATGTTTTATAAATTAATATATAACTATATATATAGTGTGTGTATATATTGTAGTATAAGTTTTATTTAAAGTGGTACATATATATTGAATGGTACGTATATACATGTATATATCTTCTACAGACTTTAAAGTAGTGTATATTTAATATATGCATGTGTATATGTTTGTAATATATATATTGTAGTATATCTTATTTAAAGTAGTACATATATATTGAATGGAACGTATATATATGTATATATATCTTCTATAGACTCTAAAGTAGTATATATTTAACGTATTCATGTGTATATCTTTTATAAATTAGTATATAACTATATATATAGTGTGTGTATATATTGTAGTATATTTTATTTAAAGTAGTACATATATATTGAATGGTACGTATATATGTGTATATATATCTTCTATAGACTCTAAAGTAGTATATATTTAACGTATACATGTGTATATTTTTACAAATTAGTATATTTATCATTATATTGTAGTATATATCTTGGAGCATATTTTTTAAAGTAGTACATTTTTTAATGGTACGTATATATGTGTATATATAGAATATAAACTCTAAAGTAGTATATATTTAACGTATACATGTGTATATATTTTATAAATTAGAATATAACTATATATATAGTGTGTGTATATATTGTAGTATATTTTATTTAAAGTAATACATATATATTGAATGGAATGTATATATGTGTATATATATCTTCTATAGACTCAAAAGTAGTATATATTTAACGTATACATGTGTATATATTTTATAAATTAGTATATAACTATATATATAGTGTGTGTGTGTGTGTATATATTGTAGTATATATATTACAGTATATTTTATTTAAAGTAGTATATATATATATTGAATAGTGTGTATATATATGTATATATATCTTCTATAGACTCTAAAGTAATACATATTTAACGTATACATGTGTATATGTTTTATAAATTAGTATATATATCATTATATTGTAGTATATGTTTTATTTAGAGTAGTATATATATTTAACCAACGTATAGTCGCATACACGATTACATGTGTAATTTTGTATAAGTTTTTAAAATTCTAATGTAGTATATACTATATATATATTGTGTATATATATTGTTTAACCTATTTAAAATATATATAGGTGGGTATATATAATGTATATTGGAGAAAAAACTTTCAATTTTTTTTTTGAGTTTTGACCGAATTTTGGATCGATTTTGACCGGGTTTAGGTGGGTTGGATTAGGTTAGGTTTAGTAGGCCGGTCCCGGGTTGTTTTCATAAACTTTACTCTTAAGCCCGTAACCGGACCCGACCCACAAATCGGATAAACGTAACGCGCCGATTTCGGGTTGACCAGCCCGGCCCAATTAATAGCCCTACCTTAGCATCATTTTACCTTAATGGGGACGCCTTGGAGTGGTACCGCTGGTTGTTTCGCAACAAACAACTGGTTGGATGGGATCATTTTGTTGAAAAAGTGAAGATTCATTTTCAGCCAAGGGGGCTCGAGTCAGCGTAGGGCAGATTAGCAAACCTCTGTCAAACGACCACTGTGTCAGAATACCAGAGTCAGTTTTAGGCCATCGCTAACGAGACCACAGGTATCTCTAATGAACTGATGGTTCGTCTGTATATCTCTGGGCTACGTGAGGATATTAAGGGTTCAGTTATTGCTCATAGACCTCAATGTTATGAGAAAGCTATTTCTCTGGCCCATATAAATGAGAAGAGGATCCAGGCGGAAAAGGGGCATATCCGACCTGTCTTAGCTAATAGGGCTCCGCCCTTGCTTCCTAGCCCTCTCACAAAAGCTTTTCCCAATTTGTCCTCTTAAAATTTTTAAGAGTCCTATTACCACTTAACTCATTTTTGCTATATTTTATGCTCTCTTTTGTACTTACTTGATTTGAACAACTGCAGAAAAGAACAAAAAAAAATTTAAGAAAATAATTTTTTCAGGGTACTTGTGCCATATTCCTTAAATCTAACCTACTTAGGGATCATTTGATTGGAAAAAGTTATTTTGGAATCAATTATCTTGAGATGAGAATTTAGAAGGTTGTCTAAATTGACTTATTTTTAGAATTTTTTTATTTTTAAGCATTTTATAATTTTTGAAAGTGATTGGCAAAGATACATACTTTTAAGCATTTTAATTTAGGCTTAAAAAGTAAAAAGAAAAAATTCAAACGTTAAAAGTAGGTATCAATCACCTTTTGACTTTTGGATTTTCGTTTATAAATCACTTTAAAAATGCGGAAAGCGGTCAAAAATACCCCTGAACTATCTGAAATGGATCAAAAATACCTCTTGTTAGTTTTTTGGCTCAAAAATATCCCTTTGTTAAATATTTGGCTCAAAAATAACCCTTCCCTTAACGAAATTCCACCAAGCATGCTGCTGACGTGGCATAGCCACGTGGCTTTTTTACCTAGGTGGCATGCTTGGTGAAATTTCGTTAAGGGGAGGGGTATTTTTGAGCCAAATATTTAACGGAGGGGTATTTTTGAGTCAAAAAACTAATGATGGGTATTTTTGATTCATTTCAGATAGTTCAGAGATATTTTTGACCTTTTTCTGAAAAATAAAATTTTTCATATGGATGGTGACGTGATATAGCCATGTGGCTTTTTTTACTGAGGTGGCATTCTTGGTGGTTAGACCTTCTTTTATGAAGCAAAATATTGTTCAGTCTAGAGCATGTAATTTATTTTTCTTATATAAATATTTAGTCAAAGTTTCATTCTAATAATATTAATAGCATTTTATAAATTATGTATGACATGTTTCGATATGCATGTGTAACCGATGTATCGAAGATTCGTATTGGCTAAATACATCGACAGGCCCCTCAACTTGGCACAATCTTTCACTTTGGCACCTTAAGTGGACGATGTTCATTTTAGGCACCTTAACTATTATACAAGTGTGTCATTTTGGCACTTTCTACACAAACTGCTGTAAATTCTCATGCGCGTGACTACAATCGCTTCTTACAAGGATTAATTGACTAATTAAATTATATCAACTCATTTTAATTATTCAACTCATTAATATATACACAATTAAATTAAAAGATAAATAAAGATAAAAGCACATGACAAACTAACCAATTAATTGCTGACACGTGACATTTTCTCAAATAATTATAAAATTATTTAGGTCTACTTGGCAGACAAACCCCTCCCCCCTCCCCCCTGGACAACCCCCACCCAAGTCATCTTCTTCGTTTGGCAGCCCCCCTCTCGTCATCTTCTCCATTTTCCCTCGCCCACTCTCACCCCCAAACCCCATAGTCATCTTCTCCATCCCCCTCCTCCCCCCTCACGCCCCCTTACCTCAAGTCAATTTCTCTATTTTTTTTGTTATTTTTTTATTTCTCCATTTTGCAAACTCCCACAACACCCACCTCCAGCAAAATTCTTTCTTCAACACATCCTTCTAATCACCATCATTTTTTATTTTTTTTCAAACGCAAAACACATAAAAAGCTTGAAAAACTAAAAATAAGATATGAGTGTAAAAAATTTCAAGGCTTTATATATAATATCAGTCATTGACATTCATATTTTTAAGATTTGATTTTGAGTCCATAATATTTTTTTCCTGTTATGGTGGAAAGATGATTTTCTATTCAAGAGATAATAGTATTGGGAGAAAGGGATTAAAGTTATTGAGAGATTTGAAGAGCATATTTGAATTTAAGTTTGATGCAAAGGTGAAAAAATGACTTAAAAAATTAGAAATAATGGCTGAAAAAATTAGAAAGATGAAAAAGAGAAAAAAAAATCGACTAAATCCTCATTCACGCACCTATTAGAGAGTGTAATTCACTCACTCTGCCATGTAAGCAAAAAATATCAAAATGACACACTAGTATATTGGTTAAGGTGCCTAAAATGAACATCGTCCACTTAAGATGCCAAAATGAAAGATGGTGCCAAGTTGGGGGCATGTTGATGTGTTTGGCCTTTATAAAAATACTTGGTAAAGGAGAAACTTTAAAAAGACACTCTTTTACTTATTTCCTCAGTTTAATAGGTATATTTAACACCACAACAATTGAGAAAATTAAGTGGGAGGTGACACAAAATCTTTAAATTAAAAATGGTGACAACTTTAACCAGCTAAGGTCAAAGCTTCATTTAAATTGCGATTAAGTTAATTGGGGTGCAAAGTGTAATTTTTAAAAATTGAATGAAGTTGAAAAGTTTGAAAAGAATTTTTTTATTTCTTTTAAAAATGAATGAAGAAATAATTTAGCAAATTCAGCAACTACGAGAGTTGCTTCAGCAACTACGGTAATTGCTGCAACAACTACTATTAGTTGTTGTGTTACAATAATCATCGAAGTTACTGGAGCAATTATCGAAGTTGAAGTAGCAACTATCGAAGTTGCTGCAACAATTATCGAAGTTGCTGCAACAATTATCGAAGTTACTGCAACAATTATCGAAGTTGCTGCAGCAACTTCGACTGTTGCTGCAGCAACTTCGATACTTAATTTCTCAAAAAAGATATGATTGGAGAAGGAGCCCACGAAAAAGTGATATTTATGATAAAAATGGAGGTGGTGGTGCTGGTGGTGACGTCAAATGAGAAGATGACATTTGTTGTGGTGTTGATAGCGACAGTGGTAGAGGAGAAAAAAGAAAAATAAACGATAGTTATGTAGAGGGAGGAAATAAAGGTGAATCTAGAAGAGGTGGCAATGGTAGTGATAGTGATAGTGGAGGAAGAGGAGGTGGCGGCGGCAGGCGGCAACAAAAAAGGTGTGGGAGGAGTGGTGTGATGGTGTAGGGATCTTTGTGTAAATATGGGGTAGGAATCTTTATGTAAATAATAAAACTTGAGAGTTTTAAAATTAGTATCATTAACACTAATCTTAAAATTGTCACCTCTACTCAATATTTAAGACTTGTGTCACTCTTTTTTAGTTTTAAAACTTTTTTGTCACCCTTAATTAATTTGCCCAAAATACTTGGTAAAGGAGAAACTTTTAAAAGACACTCTTTACTTATTTCCCCAGTTTAATAGGTATATTTAACACCACAAAATTTTAATATATTTTAATATAATTAGTATATTTTAATTTAATCTTATAAAACATGATTTTTAAATTATTTTTTTAAAACTCGCCTTAAAAGTGAAATTATTACTCCCTTCATTTTAAAATAATTGATTATCTTTGTACATATATTTATTTCAATTTAGTTTTCCCTGTTATGAAATTAATAAGTTTTATTATATTCTTTATATTAATTTTATCATTAAATGACTAAACCAAGTATATATACTTAAATTTATATTTTTGAAAAATATTTAATAAGACTACTTTGATAAAATAAATTAAAAATAAATACTTAATTTATTAAAAAGAGTATCAAGTCAATAAGCACCGGCCTTTTTGAAACTTAGGGAATAGTTGACACGTGCTAAATCAACAAGTGTCAATTATTCCTTTCGTTTAAAAAAAAATTAAGTTTTACTGACTTAACACTTTTTTTAAGAAAATATTTACTATGACTTTATTTTTATCAATATCAAATTAGATTTATTAATTATACTTTAAAAATATAAATTTAAATAAAATAATATTAAAAGAACATGAAATTTTTCTGTTATTGAATAAATGAAATGATTAAAGTAAAATAAATATTTTTTTAAAATAGCAAGGTATTTTGAAACGGGAGAGTAAATTAGGCTTCTCCCAAAGATTCCTTTAAGAAGCTCCAAACACGTGCACATTGCTTAAGCACTGGTCAGTTGGACCTCCAATAAGTTTTCTTCAGAATCGTCACTTTTCTTGGCTTTTATTAAGGGAGGCTTTTAATAAGGGAGAAGGACAAAAATAGCCCTTCTCCTAAATCTTATTCCATAAAAATAGTTTCTATTTTTAATTCCCACTTAATAGCCATTAAAATAATATCATATTCTAATCACTGCTAAAAAGCCGCAAAAATTACATAATATATTTCTTTCCTTTTCAATTGAAACTCACACTTTTCTTTCTCAATTTTACCTTAAGATTTCTTTCCATTAAAACCTCACAAATCCTCTTTCAAATACATCATATTATCTTAAAATATTGTATATAAATATACAATATCCTCCATCAATTAGCTTCAATTTTTTTTTTCATTCACAATTAACTTCAGTTGATACGAAATTATGGCTTCAAGTTCGATTTTAGTTCCAATTATGCTACAATACGGAGGAGAGTGGTTAAGTGATGTACAGTTTTAAAAGTTTACAATCAATGGAGTACTTTGGAATTCGGATTGCAGGTACGATTATTTTGTTGATGAACTGTATAAGCAGTTGAATCTAGAGCGAAATTCTGATTTAATGACAATAAAATACGTTGTAAAGAGTGGATCTATGACTATTTACAATGATATGAGTGTTAGACTTTATATGGAGATGAAGAAAAAAATTTTGATATAAATAAATTTTCATTGTGTATAACACTACAAAACACATTTGAAAATGGAGAATCCTCAATTGAAAATTTGATCGAAACTTCTCCGACTGCTATTCAAGTTCATCTGATACCTATTTTTGATTATACAATTGAAGATGAAGAAATAGAACAACAACCCGAATCGATAATTAAGGATCCACTTCATAGAGATATTGAAGAAGGGCAGCTGTACTGGGATAAAATACAATATTAAGTGTGATGAAACATTATGCAATCTGTGAGAGATTTTAATTTAAGTTGAAAAGATCATCATCATCAAGGTATAAACTATATAACTACTTTATATTATTTGTGTCAACAATGTGTGAGTTTTGTATTTTATTGGAATGTTGTTATAAATTTGCATAAATACTGCATATAAACTGCATATAACCTATGTACAGAATGTGTAAATACAATATAGGACCTGTATATATACTGCATATAAAGTATTGCATATGAACTGTGTAATTTCTGTATAGCACCTGCATATATATTGGATATTAAACTATATAACTACTTTATATGATATGTGTCAACAATGTGTAGGTTTTATATTTTATTGTCCCAATGTTGGTATAAAGTTGCATAAATACTGCATATAATATTGTAACTACTATATAGGACCTGTATATAAACTGCATATGACCAGTGTACAGACTGTATAACTATTATATAGGACCTGTATATATACAACATATAAAGTACTGCATATGAACTGTGTAATTTTTGTATAGCACCTGCATATATATTGGATATGAACAGTGTACTGCATATACATTTATTGTATATAAATGTATCTAGGTACTATCTTAAGTGTATCAATCAGAGATGCAATTGAACTTTTAGATCTTCAAGTTAACAAAATTCAGAAGTTTTCATGGTGATCAAATTTTTCGATGATCACACCTGTCCAATTGCGGACAGAATGCTATCACAACGGCATTCTACTTCTTTAACCATCACTAAAATGGTGAAGCACAACTTTCTAAATCTAAAATCAACATACACTCTAGCAGAGATCATAGAAGAAATGAGAAACTTGTACGAAATTAGGATGAACTACAAAAAAGCATATAGAGCCAAACAAAAAGCACTTGAACTGGTCAGAGGTTCCTTGCGTGAATCTTATGCTAAATTTCCAGCTTACCTATACATGGTAAACACAATAAATCCTGGATCAATCACAAGGCTACACAAGATAAAGGACAATCACTTTTTATATGCTTTTGTCGCGTTGAGCACATCAATTAGGGGATGGAGATATTGTATGCCTACCATTGTTGTTGATGGAACTTTTCTGAAATCTGCATACAAGGAAACAATGTTGTCTGCTAGTGTGTTGGATGCAACAAGTGAGTTTTATGAAAATTTTTTAGACAAAATTATGTATATGCTGGCATGCGCTGATAGATACTTTCCCACTTGTTTAATCGGGACAGATTTTGCCACTAGCATATGCTGTTGTTGATTCTGAAAATGATGCTTCATGGGAATGGTTTTTCCGCATGTTTAACACTGCTTTTGGTGAAAGAGAAGGCATGTGCATAGTATCTGATAGGCATGATAGCATATTAAAAGTTGTTGCACTTGTATATCCAAATGTGACTCACTGTATATGCATCTACCATCTATGGAACAACATCAATGGTAGATTTAAGAAGAATTAAAAGCAGTTATAGGGGATCTTCTTTACAATGGCCAGAACATACATAAAGGCAGACTTTGATCGGCTTATGAAAGACATAAACAAAATCGATAATAGGGTGAAGGAGTATCTGTTTGATATAGGCTATGAAAAATGGTCCATAGCTCATGCCCATGTCAACAGGTCGATGTTCATGACTTTAAACATAGCAAAGTCCCTAAATTCAGCAAATAGATATGCAAGAGACCTGCTAATTAAAAATTTTCTATAATTTAAGATGGATCTAATCATGAGATAGAATAATGAGCATAGACAACATTCAGAAGCAACATTTATATAACTGGAAAACAAATATAATATAATAATGAGGGAAAATCTCATTCTATGAAATAAAATGAAGGTATTACTTCTTATTTCTACTTTACAAACACTTACATATTCTAATGTGCACACTATATACTAATATATTTGTACATTGCAGTGATGGGTTCTACTCACTATTCTTATGTAGTAATTGATGAAACTAGAAAATGAAACATTGTTTGCATGCGTGAAAAAAATGCTCCTGCCTACAATTTCAAGTAGATGGCATACCTTGTCCACATTCTATGGCGGTCCTAACTTACACGCATATGGACTTACAAAGTTATTGTGCTCCATATTACACAATAGAAAAATTCTTGAAAGCATATGAACTTTCAGTTATACCACTTCCTGATGATACAGCTTGGCACATTCCAGTAGAGATATCAGTTAATATAGTATTGCCACCAATGTGAAAACCAAAACCAGGAAGACCAAAAAAGAACAATCGAGGAAAGGGCATTATGGACTACTTTAAGCAACAAATTTCATGTGGGCGCTGTGAAAAAACAGGACACAATCGAAGAACATGTGGAAATACTCCAATAAGAATCTAATACGATGTTGCTGCAAGAACACTTTTAGCTTTCCCATTTTTTTTCTTGAAAAAAGACTATTCTTTTCATAGCAATGTAATAGCAACAATATTATTTTACTTCAAATGCATTCTACTCTTATAGAAATATGTGCATTATGGTGTTTCATTTAGCCACATTCTTTGGTGAGGTGCACTAATCAACTCCTTTGGTGAGGTGCACTAATCAACTCCACATTCTACTCTTATAAAAAAACTGCATATCATCTGTGTCAATCATGTATAATAGCTATATACAGTTTGAATATATATAAGTACTAATATTTGTCTTTTGAATTAATTAGCAAATACATAGCACCTCTATATTTTGAATATAACTACTTTTATAAACTATATAAATACTTTATTACAACAATATATAAGTTCTATATCTGGTTGGGATAAAAATATAAAATTGTAGAAATAGTGTGCTTAAACTGTGTAACAAATGTATAGGAACTGAATAAATGTGGCGTATATACTGAATATTGGTATAAATTTGCATAAATACTTCATATAATATTGTAACTACTGTATAGGACCTGTATATAAACTGCACATGGTAGTGTACAGACTGTGTAAGTACTATGTAGGACATGTATATATACTGCATATAAAGTACTGCATATGAACTGTGTATTTTCTATATATCACCTGTATATATATTGGATATTAAACTATATAACTACTTTTTATGACCTGTGTCAACAATGTGTAAGTTTTATATTTTATTGGAATGTTTGTTTAAATTTTCATAAATACTGCATATAAACTGCATATGACCTGTGTACAGACTGTGTAACAACTATATAGGACCTGTATATATACTGCATATGAGTTGTGTAATTTTTGTATAGCACCTGCATATATATTATTTATTAAACTATATAACTATTTTATATGACCCGTGTCAACAATATGTAAGTTTTATATTTTATTGGTATAAATTTACATAAATATTGCATATAAACTACATATAACCTGTGTACATACTGTGTAACAACTATATACGACCTATATATATACTGCATATAAAGTACTGCATATGAACTGTGTAATTTCTGTATAGCACCTGCATATTTATTGGATATTAAACTATATAAGAACTGAATAAATGTTGCATATATACTAAATATCAACTGTGATCAACATAAACTAACATTTCAGCATCAATTATACAGAATTGTATCAATTACCAAAACATATAGTATTCAGCATAACATTATATAATAAGAATCTCCGAGTGTATCAACACAAAATAGAAACAACCCTAAGCATTTCAACAATAAAACATATCTAACATCTATGCTTCAAAGACATTTCTAACTAAATTTGTTGCACACCATCCTTTTTCTTCAACAATCGACCAGTAGATTCATCTTCACTAACTGCACATTGGCTTTGTTTCATCTTTCCATAATCCCATAACAACACACCATAACGAATACGAATAGCATCAATATTATCTAGATGATTAGAAATTTCAAGACCATCAAGCAAATACTCAGCAAAGGCAGCAACAAATACACCACAGACCCTGCAAACATAATACATCATCAGTATAATTGACAAAAAGTATGTAAAAATGAGAAATTGAATGTGAATTCAATATATTACGTGTTAGATTGCATTGGCAGTCCATCAACAATACGAATATCAATAGAATTAGCCACTAAAAGTCCATCGCTCCTGCTTTCCCAAAATCCAATACAAGAAAGAAAGTGTGGAATTAATTCTGAATATGTTGCAACTGATTTTTGAACACAAACAACATGCCTTGCACCATGCATTGAATAATACACATATATGCACTGATCTTTAAAAGATAGCCTCGCCAAAATCCAGAGAAACTCCTCAGTAAGATTAATTGGGAAAAAAATATTGTCAATGTTATTCCACGGGACGTTGCATCTCATAAAAAATCCAAGCATGTACTCAACAATTTGATGTTCTTGAGTGATAAGTGTTACATCTCTATTGTTATCCACAAAATGCTTATACGAAGTCTGAATCAAGCAGTTAAACCAACAATCGGTGGTTGTAAATTTAACTGAATCACAAAAAGGCCTGTATTTTGACTTCTTTTGTAAATAGTAAAAGATAACATCAATATACTGAAAATACGAACAACAAAACCATGTTAAAATGCTAAAAATGAATACAAAACATTAATTTAAATCGAATAAATACAAGCTACTTATATAACATGCATCATATCAACTACTGCATACAAACTATGTATCTACTGTGTAGGACCTGTATATATAATGAATAGAAACTACTACATTTAAACTATGTATCTACTGTGTAAACACTACATAGGACCTGTATATACATTGCATATTAAGTGCTTCATATAAACTGCACATAAAGTGTTGCATAAATAAAGCATAGAACTTATATAACATGCATCATATACAAAATTTCAGTATTCCAATTAGATTATCACTATAAAGTACAAAAATAAAAGATATATAACCTACTTAACTAACAAATTAATTACTTACTTAATCGGTTAACGGTACACCTGGATATGCCAATGTGAAGAACCACTCTTTCATTTTAACAGTATCAACTCCATAGTCAAAATATTTTTGGAGAGCATTGACAGAATCTGAATAAACAGGCCCGGAAAAGAATGTTACAAAAATTGTAATATATGATAAAATAAAGTAAAACAAAAAGAAAATTCAAACAGAAACTTACATTTGTTTAACGCGCAACGATTTCGCAACAAATCTCTTAAACTTTAATGACACTTTCTTATCATCAATTCGCTCTGTAATACTCTTCACAAAAGGATTCTTTTATAGACAAGACACGTTTACTTGGCTGAGAATTCTCTACACACTTAGATGATTGGCCTTAAACTTTACCACAACCAGAATCAAATTTTGACAAAAATGAAGATTCACATACTGCCGCTGGCTTACATAATCGATGAGGAATAGCAGGTATTTCATCCAACATAGCAGACGCAGCCACCATGTTTTCCTCAATTCTTTTAACATTATCACTTGCAGTTGCATCAACTTTCCTAACAATATCACATACTAAATCAATTGCAGCAGTTGTTGCAACACTCATATCGGGTTGAGTGAACTTAGAAATTTCAGCGTCTGGAATTTCTAACCAGTCAAGCTATAATACCTGTGCTTATTCCTAGCTAGAAATCATCTCAAGGATGTTGGTACTTGCTTTGAAATACAAATCTATTTTTTTACCCATGATATTTTTTAGATTTCTACTTTCTATCACGTGAAAAATTGAGTTATCTTTCTAACGAAACCAATTTTGTCCAAATCCGACACCAGACGAGGAAGTTAAGATGTTTTACTAAGAACTGACCGAAACGCCCAATGCGACGTCCAAGTTGACGGACCGCCAATTTGACCGTCACAGCCAAGGCAGTAGGGCCACATTCTGGATAAGGATTGACGGACGAGTTGATGGACCGTCAGATTTTTTACGGACCGTTATCCAGGCCGTCAACTCTTATCCAGTCAACCCCATTTTTGGTTCACGTATGATGGTCAAAATGACGGACCGTCAAGTTTCTGACGGACCATCAGTCGGGTCTTCACACACCACGTTTAGTTTATTTCCAGGACGTTTTAACAGGGGTATTTTGGTCACTTACCACTCACCTATATATACCCAGATGAGTCCAAATTCAGCTATTTTTGTTCATTATTATTTCACAAAAAAAAAACTAGGGTTTCTCTCTAAATTTAATCTTCAAGAACAAGACCCAATCTTCTTAAAAAAAAATAAAGGATTTCAAATCCTTCAAGTTCAAAAATATCAAGAACCTTGAGTCAGTTATGCATAGTGTTCATCTATGGATCCATTTCGTTCATAGAGCTCAAGAACCATGTTTTAAATATTATTTTGTGATTGTCTTGTTGTGATATGAGCATGTACATGTTGATGATTGTCGTTTAAGTTTCAAGATGATATCTAAAGGTGTTTTCATGAAGCATATGTGTTTGTTAGTTGAAACCCATGATCTTTATGTGGCTTAATATAGTGAAATTCATGAGAAAACTTAAGCTAAAAGAATGCATGCAAAGTGTTTGATAATATTCCTAGGATGATAGAATTCATGTCTCATGATTTAATGGTGCTTAAATGACAAGCCCATGCTCTATGTTTTACGATTTCCCATGAATTCCATGTGAGTGATATGCGTTGTTGTTGTGATATGGATTGACAATGATATTAAAGCTATGCAAGTATATACATATTGTATGAATTTCCCTTTCATGTATAAGATGTTGAGAACTATGCTTAGTGTGAAATCCCCTACTCATGATATTATAAATTGTGGACTCTACTCTTACGATCAAGTCAGTCATGTGTGTCAGTTTCCTTCCATCGAGTCCTGGGGGTACTTGTACCCAAAAATTATAGTTGTGTGCCTAGAGTCATGTCATATTATCACGATAATCCCAGTCAAGCCATGATCTATAGAACTCAGGCGGTCATGTGACTCAAGAAACCTCAAAAATCTCATTATCTTAGTTAATTCCCAGATAGTAGTTCTATTCCGTCACTCAAAAAAAGTCAGTTACTCAGTCCATGTATCGTCAGTTAAATCACGTTCAGTCTCTTTATATGGGAGTAAAAATTAGCACCGAGTGAACCCAAGGATGAAAACTCACCTACCAGTTTAGGGTGTGATTCTCTGTAATCATCCTTGTGTTCCAGAACTACGTAGCCAGCGTAGGTTGAGACATCTTAAACTGTCAGATTAGGGTTGATGAAGTGGCTTAATCTGTCAGTTTAGGGTTCCCACCATTCTCATTTTGAGTACCTTCCAGCTAAGGGTCACTCACAGTTGTCCTTACCAGTGGCGCGGTATTGACATCCTTTCAGTCGGGGCAAAGATTGGACCCCAACTTAGCTATATGCGTTGTTGGGGCATGTCGGTTAAGCAACTACCTCCCACAGTTTCAGTCCCAGTCTCAGTAAAAGAACTCAGATTGTTCTTCAGATTTCAGTATATCGGGACTGTCAGATACAGTTCATTCAGTTACAGAACGGAACATAGATAGTTCAATTAGATTCAGGACTGTCAGACACAGCCATCTATGTTATCAGAATTTAAGTATTTGTCATGCTAGATATCAGTAGATCATGTATTAGTGTCCAGATCTAAATATCACGTAATCACAATCTCAGTTACTATGTATGCATGTTTGCACTCTCACATTTAAATTAGTCAGTCAGTAACATCGTTCATATATGTAAACCCTTGCATTTAGCCTACCTCACTCGTATACTCAGTACTCCTAGTTGTACTGACGCATTTGCGCTATGGTTCTTTCCTTTATGCTACACTATAGGTTCACAGACACGAGTTCCAGATCAGCAGTAGCAATAGCATTTCATTCGCAGAGTTGCAGTGAGTCCTCATCCATTCAAGGACGATATTATTTTATTTTATTTATTATTTCAGTTCAGTTTTGCTGGACGGAGTTAGTTGGTGACATATTCCTTCAACTCCATATTCAGACAATATTTAGAGGAATTTAGATTTGATTCAGATTTCAGTTGTTTTGGGTATTCATTACCCCATATGGATGTTATCATTTGTCAGATATTTTATTCAGCTGAACCTTATGGCCTATTGTTCATGTTTTCCACATTATTACGTCATATATTGCAGTATACAAGTACGGATATCATTCATGGGTTAGCTCGTGGTCCCTCGGGATCATAGGCACCGTGTATCGATCCAGTTCAGAAAACCGAGGCGTTACACAAGCTCATTCTGGATAAGCTCTGCCACATCACCTTTTTTTTGTGTCTTTTGATCAAGAAAAGGTTGAGTAAATTTAGACACTTTAGAATTAGTAAAATTAGACCAATGACTATCAACCTGACTATTTCTACCCTCCCCCATATCCTTATTTTCACCTGAGCTTCGTGTAAACTTCAAAAAATCAAAATTTCGAAAATTCTTCCAAGCACCATCCTTAAAAGCTTCAGTTGCAGAATCAACATGACCATCTACACAATCATCTACAAAATTAATTTTCTCTCCAACAGCATCCACCAAATGCCCAATTACGTCACCACCTACACAATTTGTTGCTTTCCCTACATCATCCATCAAATTGTTACTTATATGATCCACTTCTGGTACAACATCATTTTATTGTCCCACATTAGGTGGATCATTATCTTGATCATCACCTGTACCACCAACATTAGGTGTCTCATCGTCTTTTTCATTTTAGATGTCACCATCGTTATCACCAATTGATGTACCAACCTGTAAAAAAAACTTTGTAAAATAAGTACAATAGTGTATATAAGTTTTGTTAAAAAAACAGGAGAAATTCAGGAAAAGAATACCTTAGGCTCATTCTTTATATCTAGAGCTCGAAAAATCAATTCAAATAAGGATTTCATAAACTTCTCCATCGAGGAAACCTTTTCCGTTAACTAAACATAAAAGGTAAAAGTAAACACATCAATTAACAAAAACATATAAATATTAATAAAAACCTTCGACATACCATTTTAACATCACCTCTCAAAAGTTCCAATTCATTATCTAAGCTCGACTGACTACATTCTTGTTTACTGGTGCTAGGCAAATCAACAGAGTGCACAACTACATCCACAGGTTTGAAATCAGGTAATTGAAGGATTATTTTTTCAAGAACTGTCGGCGTAATGTTACGCAACACAACCTGCACATACAAAACAACACTCAACATTTAAGAAGCACATTACAATTTAACAAAGCATATATAAATTATAATTTAAAACAACGATATACCTGCTCTTTCCTAATATTATAAAATGCAGACTTGACCTCCTTGTATGTTTGTCTATACTTTACAAACCAATTCAGTATACATGGCACACCATCACCCACTCGGTCACCAAGATGGCCATCGGCATAAGGATAGCACTTATAAAACCAACACTGAAATGCAAGAGGAAAACCAGCACAACGATACATAGTTTTTTGCTAATAAACCTTAGACTTCATTGACTCCAACATCAGACGAAAACATAATTTTCCCCAAGAAAATATTTCATGATTCCCAGATTCAACCAATAAGAAATCATTCTTAGTTATAACATAACTATACGTGACAGCAAAAATAATGGAATAAATGAAGAACGAAAAAGAAATTTGTAAAGCATCTTCATCACATCGCCACTTTTTTTCCATGAAACACTCTTCTAAATAAAGCTTTGTGACCTTGGACTTTCCTGAAAAATACGACTCTATCAGCTTACTTTCTTCACTAACAGCAAACTCGTTATTTTAATTTCCGGTACATTTTAAGCCGCTAATTATAGCAAACTCTTGTAAGCCAAACCGTAACCTAGTGTTATTCACTTTAATTCATATTTCATCATCTCTCACACAAACAAGTTTCCTAAGCAACATTCCATGGATAAGTTGATTTTGAGGAAAAACATTTGGTAAAGATAAGAAATACCCAAAGAAACTATTGTTAAACAAATCAAGTTGCTTCTTGTCCAACTTAGATTTCAACGCAGTCACAATACCATAGTTGTGTGCACGCTGAGCTGACACTTATAATGATCAATGAACCAAGAAACAAATCCCAAGCCTGTAATACATAAGTGTACTTTTAAGTATAAATATTTCAAAAAGCTACATATACTACTCATACAATATTCATTACAACTGTGTTGCTAATTGTACACAGTTACAATATAAATAGTCAGACTATCCACAGGTCTTATACAATCCTGATACACAAATAGTTATACAGTCAACATACACTAATTTTACTCATACAATATAAATATTCAAACTATACACAGTTCTTATACAATCCTGATACACAAATAGTTATACAGTTAATGTACACTAATTTTACTAATACAGTATTCACTACAACAGTGTTGCTAATTTTACACAATTACAATATAAATAGTCAAATTATACACAGTTCTTATACAATCCTGATACACAAATAGTTATACAGTCAATGCACAGTAATTGTATTCATACAGTATAAATATTCAAACTATGCACAGTTCTTATACAATCCTGATGCACAATTAGTTATTCAGTCAATGCACACTAATTTTACTCATACAGTATAAATATTCAAACTATACACAGTTCCTATACAATCCTGATACACAAATAATTATACAGTCAATGAACACTAAATTTCACAAAAATCACTAACCAATTTATTTCATATACAACACTGACACATATTATATACATCAATAACACACATATTTCAAACATACATAAATTTTACACAACAAACGAACATCTATCAGACATAATTAATACATACAAAGCACAAACAATGTACCTCAAAATCAGTTAATTTGGGTATTTTTCTCTTCCAAGGAACTTTTTTACTTTTCTTTTTGGGTGATTGAGCATCATCTTCTCCATCATTTGATTGATTCCTTTTTTCATTTTTTGGAGAGGAACAAGAGCATCTCCTTCATCATTCACACTTATCTTCTCCTTTCCTTTAGATGACTTACTATCATCTTCATCATTTTTTTAATCACTGGTTTTTTGGATTTTTCTGAACAACAACAAGATTTGAATCATCACTCACATCAGTATGTGACTTTTTTTTAGCTGATTTTTTTTGTTTCGCCATTGATGGATCGCCTACTAATTTACCTCAAGACCTAGTAATTCGACTAGGACTAGCATGAACATTCTTCAAATCGTTCAATCGAACATCAGGATTTGTTAAATCTTCAAAATCATCATCAGGAGCAACGAAATTAGGATCATATCTTATACCTTTACCAGCTAATTTCATATTAGTATTAACTCTTTTCTTCATTTTCAGCACAACAAACGTCAGAAAACCTAATCGCAAAGAACAGTCAAAAAAGGTAAGAGGACTGTAGGTACCGATTATTTTTTTTTTAAGAAAAGGACAACTGCAAACATTTATCTTTTAGCGTGAATTGTAGGTACAAGTTATTTCTTTTTTTCTGGAAACGAACAACTGCAAAGGGCGCGTGTGATTTTTTTTATTCTTTAGCGTGTGGTTTATTAAAATAGAGGGCGCGTGTGATTTTTTTTATTCTTTCTGAAATTGGAAAGGTTTTGTTGAATTTGCGAGTGGTTTGGTGGATTCTGAGAAAGATTTAGCGGACTTGGAAATGAATTTGGTGGATTCAGGGATAGATTCGATGGAGGATTCGGGGATGGATTTTGTGGATTTGGGAGTGAATCTTGTGGATTCGGGAATGAATTTTGTAGATTCGAAGAAGATTTTTGTGGGGCGAGGGCTGGATTTTGTGGATGGTAAGCATCTGGGTTATTTTCACGATTAGTATTTTGGACAAGTGGAGGGACAGAGACGGACAATATGTTATTTGGCTGATCCCCGAGAATAGGCGTACTGAGGGGAGGGATAAGGAGTGGAGTCCCGTGTCCTCCTGGAGAGGGAGCATTGACAGTGATGGACAGGTTAGCCAAATCTCGAGTACGATTTATTTCCTCCTGAAGCATTTCTAGCTTTCTTGCGAGTTCCGCAATCATCTCACTCTGTTCCGCTATTACATTGTCCCTGATGGTAAATGTATTTTCTTCATCATTTCCAGTCATTATTGACTGATAGTCAGAGGATGGGATTTTATGTGCTTTATACCAGGCAAAGTAGGGATGTTCTGCCAGTTTATATCAACACAGAGTAGTTTCTATTATCTATAAAGTAAAACAACTCAACGGCAGATCTGTTAGTTTCCGTATGTGATAAGTAATGCAAAATATTTGACAAGAAATAACCACGTAGAGTTGTTTGAGTCATAGCCAAATTCATCCATAGGAGTATAGCGGATAAACTTGCCTTTGATCCAAACAAACACACATAAGACAATTATATCACATAAGAACATTATACTAATGCATATCCTAACTAGGATGACCCTATTGAGCCAAGGGTTTGGGCCTAATGATTTTTGAAGAAAAATATATGATTGCTTAAGGTCAATCCATTATCCCTCAACTTTTATAGACACTAAAAGGGCATAAATGCCTACAAAAGATAACAAAAGAGGGAGTTCTTCTTACGAAAGTAAGCAAATCAAGTTTTTTTTTCCGATCCCCAAAGGATAATGAATTGAATTAGACATGCATACATTTTCTTCAACACATAAATATGGTTCGTCTATAATTGACTCGGGGTCAATAGACACAGGGCAGGTTTTCTAATGGGCCCAATACCCCACTCAGGTATTGGGTCATCCTAGGCTCATGCCTAAAATAGGGTTTTGGTTTCGTTCTATCCTCGATGTCTAGAGTGGGTGTGAACACTGGTTCTCAAGTGGACAACTTGAGTTTGAAAATACGAACAACATCAGATGACTCACGTGCTAATAAACCGTTCGTATTTCCAACACATTATTGGAATTGAACAATAGGGGCCGGGACATCCACGAAATCCCAAAATAGTTTAAATAATGCAGGAATATGTCATGAGATGCGATAGTTAAACTTTACAAAATCGAAGCATATAAACACATAAACAGTTAATCAAAAGACGAAATCAAATATTTGATTAAAACCTAGTTCAAAAAATTCCCCAGCAGAGTCGCCATTTCTGTTTTGCGAAGAAATTTTAACTTTTTGAGAAGAGTCGCCACTTAATTTTGAAAAGGAATTAAGAAACCTTTAGAGAGCTACTTCAAACGATCCAAAACAGAAAAATCATTTAAGTTAAGAGATTCTGAGTAAGCGGTTCTTATTAACGTTTTAGGAAGGTTTCAGGCACCTAAAACGTCCGCTAACTTGCGGTTATCCGGACTGTTTGAAAATTGTCTTTGATTAACTTTGAAAATAGTTGATTTTTGAAAAGAAAACGATTTTAGAAATATTTTGATGTTTGTGCGAAACTAGTTTTTTAGCGACTTTACTAAGGATTTAACTAGGTTCGCAAAGCATATAAGGCAAATAAACATAAGAAATCGGGGGAAGGGGAGGAAGTAAGAGATTTAGGCCATCAATCCCAAATCAACCTGTCCTAAACTAGTTTAGGCTTTCGGCCCATTTCACCTGTCCTGATTTTATGTTTTCAAACCTTTTTTGGCTCGAGTTTTCACTTCACCTGTACTAAATACAACTTTGGCTTCGAGGCCGAAATAAATAATTAAAGAAATAAATAAATAAATAAATAAATAAATAAATACAACAACCATAAATAAGTAACGACAACAAATAAATGAGGCTCAGGTTTCGTCGCCGCTTCAAAAATGGAACTTTAATCCGTGCTCCTTCCTTCAACTTCTTGCGTCCGTGCACTATGAGATTGTCTACTTGTGACCTTCGAAACTGACTCGGGAGGGATGAGCCTCAATGGCCCACATTAATAAGGCAACAATGGGAATAGGGTCCGTTTGGACTCAAATGCGAGTTCATGCAAAGAAAAGGTGAAGGAAGATAAGGATTAGGAAATAATTCAACTAAAAAAATAATTTAGAAAGGAATTTTAATCGATACATGAATACTGCAACATGGCAACCAATAATTCAATCAATATCGACGTAGTAGTAATTTCATTCAACGTGCAGGAAACCATCTAGATGTAGTGCTTGGCAGAATATTAAAACATATTTGGCATTCATCTGTCCACCAATAATGTCATATAACCAAAAAGGAAGGAAGACATTAAGACAAAATGAACCACAATTAGTAAAAGAAATCTCCTTAATCTAACATATGTCTAACTGCACCGAGTTTATAAAGCAAGGAAACAACATATAACCTGGACATTTTGAATTAATTCAGTTGTGACTAATTAAGAGTGAATTTCAATTGATACATGAACACTGCAGCATCATAGCAACCAATGATTCAATCGATATTAATGTAATACTATTTTTATTCAGCAGGCAAAGAATTTAACGGAACGTCTAGCTGTAGTGCTCGATTAAACATGATGGGGTGCTCGATTAAACCTACAACTTCAGAAAGTTGAGATGAAGCAGAAATCGTCGAAAGCTTAAACGGGATGGGGTGTTACCTTTTAGGGAGCAGCAAAACAAAACAAATAGGCTGACGTTAGGATCCACCACCACCAGCGATCAGTGATATCAACTCGAAAGCCTTCGATTAATCATCCAATCTTTAAGAGAAGACAGAAAAGAGAACTTTTTCTTGTAAAAGAAGACTCATAGACCTCAGAAATTTTCCACAAAATGTCTCAACCCACAGCTTTCCACAACCCCAATTTTAGAACCTAAGAGCCTAAAAGAGAAAATCCCCTTTTTCCCATACCCAAAAATTTTCAACGAGTGTTGGTTGTTTGAAGAAGAAAGGGAATGGGCCCGGGTCGGATTGTGTGGATTGGGCTTGGGGAGGTTATTGTGTTGGGCTATTTTTGGTTGATTTTTGTTGACTGGGCCAGGCCTGAAATTGTTGTTGTTTTGGGAGATTAGAAATAGGAAAGGTCTTTAAAAGGTAGCCGAATTAAATTAGATAACTTTATTTAAAAATTAACCATAATGAATATCAATTTGATTAAGTGCATTGAAATTGTGGTCAACTTGATTCAATTATGGTCATATTTAATAATTTGGCTAAATTAAACCGAAATTCGATACGAATTAAACACTTGTTTAATCCTGAGTTTCTTAATTTAAAAAAAATCAACCACATATTTATCCAAATAAATTATTTTGAGAAATAAAGACATATTTAAATCAAGATTTCAATCTTTTGAATTTATTTTCAAGATTAGCCTTGATTAAAATTCGATATTTTGTAAAATAGAAATTTAAGTAGCAAAATTATAAACTTCGTATAATTGACTACGACAATATATAATCGCTACTTAAAATGATAAACTTCCCCAGATGAATATTTTTTGAAAAGTTGCTATTCAGACGAAATAAATATTTTGATTTTATTAAAAACCGAAGAAGCTCAAAATTAAACTTGGTTGTGGAGGACAAAAATTAGGTGTCAACACTAGGAATATATGTAATTGAAACTTCTTCAAACATCCTTATTAGCTTCCATATATCTTCGCACGTGGTATCTATCTCCCATTAAGCTACACGGCTCTTCATAATCATATCCACTACATTCTTTGCGTCTGATAAGATTTGCACCTTTGTCCATCCATTTTCTTGAGCTTTTTCCAATGCAGTTCGTATTGCAAGCGCTTCTGCAATGATGGTCTTCCCAACTGATTGAATTGGGGAGCAAGGGCTTGAAGAAAATTTCCAGAGCTATCCATAGCTGTCATTCCAATGCTTGTCATATTCTTCTCCTTTTGTAAGCTAGCATCTGCAAACATAATCACAAAATCTTGTGCTACAATAATTGTATTTGTAGTAGTATAGTCAGGACCAAATGTGAGAGAAGGCATAGCAAGTGAACTGCTTTCATATTCCTGAAAATCAAAAAATGCCTTGTTTATAATTTCATTAGATTCAGAGATTACACCATTAAAGTTCCTATCGTTTCTAGCCTTCCAAATTTGCCACTATTTTTCCTTTTTACGATTGTTTGCTTCCAAAGGCTTACGCGGGACTAAGTACAACGAAATCGAGGGTGTAGTAATCCTTTCCATCAAATCTATTAGTAGGCATATTTATGACTCCTTTTCAACATGTATGACCTTTTTTTTTATTACAAAAGAAGTGATTTTTTTTATAACATTTTAATTTTAAATTCATGGCATATTTAAGACCTAAAGATATAAGAATATTTTGGTATTTTTTTGGTTCATTTTATTTGTTCATTTTTTCATTAATATAAATATTAAAAAATAATAAATGATATGGATAATTTTATCATATTATCCTTTGAATAAATTTAATACTTTAGAAAATTATAACATAATAAATTGTATTGAGTGTTAAAGATAAAATTAATTAAAATATATAATGTTTTTATTAATTTTATAAATTGAATAAATATTATTGAACATATTAACATACTCCTTCCGTCTCAAATTACCCATCCCAAATTTACTAATTTGATTTCTCATTTTACTTATCTTTTTTCATTAATCAAGACAAGACAGTTTTTTTCCCATTATATCCTAAGTAATTGATTACTCCTTGTTACTAGCATTGAATTATCACATCTTGAAAAATATTGTAAAAACTTTGGTAATCCTAAAATCTTAATTATTCATGCAAAAAATGCTTTGGTATCGGTCATATAATAACTCCATCAATATTGGAACTAACAACATGACACAATTAATAGGGGCAAAATGGTAAAGTTACTTTACCAATCATTGTTCTCTTAATAGCTGTGTCATCTCAATTTGGGATGGATAATTTGGGACGGAGGGAGTAAAAAATAATAAATAAAGATCGAGGAAGGGAGTTATTTGATACTCCCTCCATTTCATTTTACTCGTTTCAATTTGACATTGCACATTGATTAAGAAAAATAGTTAATAACATGACTACTTTATCATAGTATATCTATTAAATGATGTTTATATTTTAATTTGGAGAAAAAATAAGTAATACTAAGGGTAAAAAGGAAAAAAATATTATCTTGTCTTGATTAATGAAAAATGACACATAAAATAAGAAATTAAATTTGAAAATTTGAGAGAGTAAACTGGAACGAAACACGGAGGGAGTACTATAATTTTAATTTAGGCAAAATGACCTTCTGGACCCCTGTACTATGTCGGTTTTGTAAGTTGGACACTTCTACTTACATGTTTGTCATCTGGATCCTTTAACCCACTAAAAAACAACATTTTAAACTTTTTTTTGGTGAGTGTAACACACTCTCCCCCACGTCGGCAGCCACGTCTGACACGTCTGCCACGTCATTAAAAAAAAGTATTACATTAAATCCCAAGTCATTTTTAAAATGCTACATAACAAATTAAATAATAAATTAATTTAATTAAATAAGAAAAATTTGAATAATCATGTTTTTATTTTTGCTCACAAATTAAACATCAAATCCATTCCAAATAATTAAAATTCTTCTTCAACTAATTTAAATTTTTAACTATAAATTCATATATAAAAATATAATAGATTTTTTATTTTTAAATTTGAATATTTTTAACAAATTCACAAAAAGTTTAATTTTTTTCAAGTGAAATTCAATAATTTTTTTCAATATTCACTATCACTCACTTTCAATTTAAATTTAAATTTTAATCCCAAAAAAAATAAAAAGATTTCAAATTTAAATTTTAATTAAAAAAATGAAAAGAATTGAATTGAAAGGGAAAATTAAAATAAAAAATAAAAAGTGAACGTCTGTGGGGGAGGGGGGCTAGAAGAGTGTTGGGGTGGGGTAGGGGGGACGAGGCTGGTAGAGGTGTGGGGTGGGGAGGGGCCGGTGGAGTATGAGGGGTTGGAGACGGGCTGGGGTGGGGTAGGGGTGGGGTATGGGGGTGGGGAAGGGCTGGACGGGTGTTGGGGTGGGGTGGAGTGGGATGGGATGGGTGGGGGGTAGGGGGATGGGCTGGGGTGGAGTGGGGAAGGGTTTTTCTTTTTAAAAAAAAAATACTATTTTTAAATTTTTTTAAATATTTTTAAATTAAAAAAGATGAAGAAAAAAAAGCCTTTTTTATTTTTTTTAATTTAATATTTTTTATTTTTAAAAAAAATTATTTTATGGAAGGGGCTGGGATGGGGTTGCGTGGGGGTGGGGGTGGGGATGGGCTGGGTTAGAGTGGGAAAGGGAAAAAAAATTATTATTTTTATATTTAAAAAAGAAAATTAAAAAAGATGAAGGAAAAAAAAAGATTTTTTTTTTAATTTTAATATTTTTTTAATTATTGTAATGTAAAATTGGTTAAAAATTGACCCCCACTCGCACCTCAGGCGAGTGACTACACTCTCCTTGTCCTAGTCACCATTTTAATGTCACATAGGCGAGGTCAACGGTCAAAGGGTGCAAAATGTTACTTTTTAATGGGTTCAAGGTTCAGATGACAAACATGTAAGTAAAAGTATCCGACTTACAAAACCGACATAATATAGGGGTCCAGAAGATCATTTTGTCTTTAATTTAAGACAGAAGATTAAAAATCTATATTAGTTTCTTAAATTTCAGTGTCTAAGTTAAAAATAGTATAAGGGAGAAAATAGTAATTCACTGTCTCTCCCTCTCGAGTAGTCCGCTGGCTTGGCTATAAAATGCCCCACAGCAGCTACATAATAAAAACACCTCTGTAAAGATGAAAAGTAAAGGCAAAGACAAAAGAGTGTGATAGTTTATATCAACGGCTGCTATTTAGTCTGGCATTTTAAGTTACCAACTAGGTTTGATTTTTTTTTTCTTTCTTTAATTTAATCTTTGGAAAAACTTTATTTTGTATGAGATGCGTCATGTCATACTTGTATGAAGATTTATTATTTGATATGTGGAATTTGTGGGATCCAACTTTCATTGCTTTGCCATATTCTTTTCTCCATGACCTTCTCCTTCTTCACCTTTTTATTTTAATTTATGTTCTCACATTTTTTTATTTTTCAGAAATTTCACTCGATCTTTTTTATTTCTTTGAATTCGTATGTTCTCTTTCAACGTCTTTCATAGTAATTAATCTTAAATTTTTATTTTATTATTTTACAAAAAAAAATTGTGTGTATATTAATTAATCTAGTTTAAAATTTATAATATGCATCGAAGAATTGCACTATGTCACCATATTGACATACTCATTCCATCTCAAGAGAAAAATTAGAGTTGGCGTTGTATTTGACCATGAATGTAACTTGGAGTTATTTTTGAATTTTTGTGAGAGAAGTAAGTAGGCATTTGACCATAAATATTGTTCACAATATTTTGTAATACTTTTTCACTTTATTTCGAAATACTTCTTTGGCCATGAAAATCAAATATGTATTTTGAAATACGTTTTCATAGTTTTTTATTTTAAAAGAAAAAAAAATTGAATTCAAGTTTTTTCTATCACTTTATAAAAAAGTACATCCAAAGTCTAAAATATTTTTAAAAATACTATGAGCAAACTCAATTTCAACTCTATTTTCAACTTTAAAAATACCCAATAATCAAAGTGAATATGTTTTTTATTTTCACGGCCAAACGAATCCCAAGAGTGAAAAAGATTTACTTGTTTGCACTTTTCTAAATACAACTCTAAATTGTTTGAAATTTTCCTGGTTAAACACAAACTTAAAATTATATTAAAAATAAAGCAGAAAAAATTTGAGAGAAAAAAAAATATCATGATCAAATAGACACATGACGATCAATTAATTATTAGATACTAGAATTTCTGTAAATATTGCAATATTTCAGCAAGAAAATTCAGGGGAAAATTATATAAATGTGGGAAGACAAAAAATAGTTGCAAATAATAGGTTGCACAAAGAGATTATATTTAATTTTGGTGGCATTGACATTGAATTTGACATTGAATTTGAATTTGAAGAAGAAGAAGAATTTGAAGAAGAAGAAGAAGAAGAAGAAGAAGAAGAAGAAGAAGAAAAAGAAGAAGAAGAAGAAGAAGAAGAAGAAGAAGAAGAAGAAGAAGAAGAAGAAGAAGAAGAAGAAGAAGAAGAAGAAGAAGAAGAAGAAGAAGAATTTGAAGAAGAAGAAGAAGAAGAAGAAGAAGAAGAATTTGAAGAATTTGAAGAAGAAGAAGAATTTGAAGAATTTGAAGAAGAAGAAGAAGAAGAAGAAGAATTTGAAGAAGAATTTGAAGAAGAAGAATTAGAAGAAGAAGAAGAAGAATTTGAAGAAGAAGAAGAATTTGAAGAAGAAGAAGAAGAAGAAGAATTTGAAGAAGAAGAAGAAGAAGAATTTGAAGAAGAAGAAGAAGAAGAAGAAGAAGAAGAAGAAGAAGAAGAAGAAGAAGAAGAAGAAGAAGAAGAAGAAGAAGAAGAAGATGATGATGATGATGAAGAATGGTGAAGATGAAAAATGCTGAAGATGAAAAATGCTGAAGATGTCACAAAAGTAAATAGGTAAAGAAGACTAGTGGACTCACAAGTCGATTGTCAATCAAATAATAGGCCTCATACAACTTTTGTTGGTTGAGTGAAGAAGAAGAAGAAGAAGAAGAAGAAGAAGAAGGGTGAAGAAGAATGGTGAAGATGAAGAATGGTGAAGAAAAAAATGGTGAAGATGAAAAATGTTGAAGATGAAAAATGCTGAAGATGTCACAAAAGTAAATAGGTAAAGAAGACTAGTGGACTCCACAAGCCCATTGTCAATCAAATAATAGGCCTCATACAACTTTTGTTGGTTGAGTGAGACTCAAAATAAATCTTTTTCTAGTGCAGACATTATTGTAGCTGTGTTTATTCAAAGAATAATAATTATAATAAATAAATAGTTAGATGTGTTTAACTTTTTATTAGTCTATGTCATACGGAGCAGGATACGTTTATAAATAAATCTGAATTTGCATTGCTTAATAGCTATCGAAAAATATGTTAATCTGAACTTTACTATGTTTAATTAGCTCTGATTCACCGCTTTCATCTAGAAAATGAAGGCTTTGTTTGATCTTTTATGATATTTCAATATTTTTTTCGTTCTATTTTATGTGATATATTTTATTTAGGTGTGGAGTTTAAAAAAATAAACTTATAAATATTTAAATAATTATCAAATAAGAAAAATATTTAAACAAAGATTCCGAAGAACATTGTTTGCAAAAATCTCACTTATTTGTTTAATCGGGAAGCAATTGGTGATATGCTGCTACTTTTGTTTTTATATTTTCCAAATTTCTTGTCGTCCAGTTCAATGGGCCAATGGCTGAGCTACTTGCTTCTTTCTGTGGAGTTCTGGGTGTTGTGGTTGTTTTAGCAAAACTTTATTTAATTACGGCCAAGTACGATTGACCCTCAACTTGGCATAATCTTTTATTTTACTGTAATATTTAAAGTAGCTATTGTTCATTTTATGCACTAAAAATGATCATAAACTATGTTACTTTGACTTCTTTTCACACAAACTCTAGCACGTGAATTGCACTTGATTGTTGCCAATATGAATTAAACGGATAATTTATTTATGTCAACTCATTTTAAATGGCTACATCATTTTATACACCCTAATTTATTTTTAAAATAAAAAATAACTAAAATCATCTTCCCCTCCCCACCCAATCCGTCTCTTTAACCCCATTAATGAAAGTTGAATTTTTTATTTTTCTTATGAACTTTTTTAATCGAGGCATTTACAGTCACGATATCGTTGAAATCTCTTTTCCTGGAGCTTTATTGACATATTTGAGTCTTAATTTTTTAAAATTAAAACTTAATTAACAAAAAAACATGAATACTGTTGAAAGTTAAATTTACAAAGAATGGATGTTTGAAAGTGAATCTTGTTTCCGACTGGAAAAAGTAGTCAGAAATTATTAAAAATATAATCATATCCTTAAACAAAAATTAAATAACTACTTAAATAAATTATAAAATATTTATTCCCGACTACAGTAGTCAGAAATATAAATAATTAAATAAATATATTATTAAATATATAATTAGACCCTTATACAAAAATTAAATAAATAATTAAATATGTATTTTCGACTACTGTAATCGAAAATATAAATAAATAAGTAAATTACTAATATATACTCATAATGTTTGGCGGAAAATATATATTCCGACTACTGTAGTCAAAAATAAAAACAATAAAATAAATACATTACTAAATATATAATCATTTCCTTATACGAAAATTAAATAATTAATTTTATAAATTATTAAATATTTAATTCCGACCATTGTACTCGGAAATAAAAATAATTAAATAAATATATTATTTAATATATAATCAAACCCTTATACAAAAATTAAATAACTATTTAAATAAATTACAAAATATTTATTTTCGACTATTGTAGTTGAAAATATAAATAATTAAATAAATATATTATTAAATATATAATTAGACCCTTATACAAAAATCAAATAACTATTTAAATAAATATTAAATATGTATTTCCGACTACTCTAGTCAAAAAAGTTAAATAATTAATTTTATTAAAATAAGGACCGACTGAAGTAGTCGGAAATGTTATTATATAGGATATAATCCGTCTCTCTCTAAACCACTTTCCCAATTCTCTCGCACTCTCTAACCCTTCTCTCTCTCCAAGCTAGGGTGACCACAGCAACAACGACGATGATGTTGGTCGAGTGGCAATGGTGAAGACAACGACGGCCCTGGTGGAGTCTTAACGGCGTCGGAGACCACAACATTTCTAAGTTGGAAGCTGCCTCGAGGTGTGATTTGGCTCTAAGACAGATTTGCTTCTATTTATGATTTTCATTTCTAAGACAGATTTGTTTATGTATTCTTTAGTTATTCTGTAGAGACCAAAGAATATTGTTGCTTTTGCTCTCAACAGGTAAGCCTCGTTGTCATTCTTAGAAGTCTTGTTCTCCATTTTCAATTTCTGTCCAATTTTCTAAAAAAAAAAAAAGTTGATATGGAATTCGCACACTGAATTTCTTTTTTCTGGTTTCTGAAATTTCGCGCACTAATTTTCTAGTTTTTGGAATTTGCACAATAAACTGTTGTTCAAATCCCTGAAGGTCTTGACTGTATGTATTTGCGTAATAGACTTCCCAACAATTGAAGACAAACACTGTATTACGTGTGAAGTTCCTTATCTGATCTTGTTTATTGCTTTTTGTTATGTTGCCATGTTATTTTGGGATGAATAAATGCATCTAAACATAGTACTGTATGTTTGGAAAATATTTTGATTGTTAACGGTTTAACCCGATAACCGAATCGATAACAATTAATAATCGATAAACCGATAACCGATAACCGATAAGCCGATATCTCAATGGATCTTAATGGTTTAGATTTATTACAAACCGATAATCAATATGTCAAATCGATAAACTTCAAAACCGAACCGAACCGACCGATATGCAGCCCTATCTTCACTGATTCGAGGTAAAAATTTATTCCATTTTCTACGTGATCTATTTTTAGTACCTTTGATTGATGAGCAGACCCTAGTCTTCATTGTTGTGTCATTTATGGTACAAGAGTTTATGGACGTGGTCATAGTAAAACCTCTTCAGTGTTTTCAACATGCGCTTTCTTTTTATTTTCTTCTTTTAAATTCTATACCTCATCTGCTGGTCTCCTTTTTTGCCTATCTTTTATCTTGTTTGTGAAGCTATCACATGGATTGAATTCCTTTCACTGATAAAAAAATTGTTCTTTTAATTAAAATATTCTATTGTTGTTGGCTGCTTTACAATGTTGTATTGAACCTCTTAGTTTTTTGCTTGTGTCAACTGCATAGTAGTATCTCTAAACACAACCCTGTTATTATTTTGTTTCTCTTGTTTTTGTTTCCCTTCTCTATTATTATTGTTGTCGTTCTTGTGTAGATGGAAAATGAAGATCGTACATGGATGTATAATAGACTTTATCCTAACCATGCGGGGTTGAGGGAGGAATATAAAGCTGGGGTAGCTGGATTTATTGCTAAAGCAATGACACTTAATAATTTTCTTATTGAAGGGACAATAGGTGTCCTTGTTGGAATTGCAAGTGTTGCAAGTTATTGAGTCCAGATGATGTTACATTACATCTTTATAGGAAGGGTTTTATGTTGAATTATACTGTGTGGACAGCTTATTGAGAAAGTAGTGCTGCCAATAATTTTGCTTTTCAGAATTATGTTGAAAGTCCAATAAGAGAGAATAATGTTGAAAGTTTACGATATAGTGAGATGGTCAGGGATGATTTTGGGACATACTCAGAGGCTCAAAATGAACCAAATGATGAGGCTAAGCACTTTTATGAACAATTAAAGGAAGCTAGTCATCCTTTGTATGAAGGAGCAGTGTATTCTATGTTATCTGTTGTCGTTCAGTTACTGAGTATTAAATCACATTATTCAATTTCTCAAGAGGGCATTGATAACGCTCAATCTAAAGCTCTCGTTTGAGTGTAAAGCAGTCGTTAGCAAATATAGAACCCAACCTGAGTTGGGTGTCGATCCCACAGGGAATAGCTTGGCCAACAAGTAAGTAAAATTACTAAACTTTTGGTGCATGTCTCGTAAGAAGGGGGGATTCTTGTTTTGCAAGTAATGTAAACAAAAGCTGAAAATAATAAAGTAAAAAGAGAGAGATTGTTACGTTGGTTGTAAACAATGAGAATTGAAGCGTTGGGGTTATGTCCACCTTCTGAGGTATACGTCTCTATTGGCTATGAGTGTGTAGAATTCTGACATGCAATTGCTTATAGAGGATTGTAGTCGATGGTAACTCCAAGCGTCTCTCAACCTAAACAAGGACTATTTCACTTTAACTCTCTCGAGCTTAAAGCGTGTCTAACGGTACGAATTCTCCAAGAGGTTAGTCCAGTTACGGCACTAGCTTTTTAATAGGAAAGGGTGTCCTACTACCTTGACATTATCTCTTTTCCAGACAAATAACTTTTCTCTCGAACAAGTTAAATGTTAGACTGGCGTATTCTTGCGTTTGCAACCGCAAAGAATGTAGATTTAAGATGAAGAGAATAATGATATAAGCAATATACGTGCCTTGAACTCACAAACTCACAGCAATAGATAGTAACTCATTCGGCTTCCATAACCCCAACAGAGAAGTTTAGTTACCCATGAATGCGAAGGAAATCACGATTGACATTGTTATTATATCACGATATTGAGTAATGGCGTGTAGATCAAGTGATAGGCGTGAGGCGTGATTCCTTAGCAAGTAACGATTCTCTTGTTGTGGAGTTTAAAAATAGAAGAGTAGATTAGAAGTGTTTGTAGTGGAAGATGAGAGGGATGAAAGAAAATTAATTGTTGAATGATGAATGTTAAATTCATTCAAAATCTCTAGCATGATAGGGTATTTATAATACCCATATCCTACTCCTACTAAACTAATGAAATAAATAACCAAATCCTACTAGACTAATGAAATCCTTAACCCAAATGTACTAGGTTAAGGTAACATTATCATAATCCTCATAAAATAATGAAATACATAACCTAATTGCACTAGGTTAATGTATCATTGTCAAAATCCAGCTTTGTGTCTGTAAGTCCCCAAAGTCTTCAGAATTATTGTTTTAGCCCGGGACAGATTTTCCATGCAGCAGTTTTGGTCCTTTAGGCGTCCCACTTCCTTCTCCTTCGTTCGTGAGCTTTCTTTTGCGTCAAGTTAGCCATAAAATGCTGTATTTTGCATCATTTATACCTGAAACTTTCCTAGTCATGTTCGTTAGCTCATTTACGGGAAAAAGGACTAAAAGTGCATGAAATATATAATTTGTTCTCAAAACTAGGCTAAAATATGGGCAAAATATATTGATATAGGCGTGTAAATCCGCCTATCATCAACACCCCACACTTAGAGCTTTGTTCGTCCTCGAACAACATATCATGTCCTTCTAAGCATCAACTTAAGGTTTTTACAGCAACAACAAAAAACATTTATTAAGACAAGCACAACGATTATCAACCAAGAGTAGCTTTCCGATTATAAGTAGAAACAATTTAACCTCAAGTATAGACTCGTGATGGTGATCAACTCGCATGCAAACGTTAAAGTGCATAGAATCATATACAACTATCCAAAACTCATCAACCATGTGTGTCTCACCATATAGTACCCATAATCACTCACAAATATAGCATATTTTTCAAACATGGGTATCAAAATGTCCTTGCTCTCACTCTCACAAAGAATTCATATGTAGCGACTGATGACCATAGGCTTGCCCTTAATGTAATACTCTACTAAATGTTGGAATGTTAAGATTAGGATCAAGTAGGTCTTTTGATGGTTGTAATGTAGGCTAAGGGACGGGTAGGACTATTTTGGCCAGGAATAGTGACTAAGTTCCTAAGCGCTTTAATACATCACTTTGTATCATTGACACTTTTTTTTTCTTTCAACCTTTCTTTCTTTTATTCTACCACCCTTGTTCTCCTCTTTTGTTTTTCAATTTTAAGCACAACTCGCTTTTCAGCTTTCTTTTCCTTTTTCTTTTCACAACATACCTCTTATGATAGCACTTTCTTTTTCATAACACATTCAAGCACCATTACAATTTATAGCATCATACTCACCTAATTTCCTCTTATGTTGTCACGTGACTTTTTCACTTTAAAGCACTTAGGAGTTTGGATCAAATTACGGTCTTGAAAGAAATGGATTAGGCTTACATACAAGGTTGTCAAAGAAATAGGCTAAAGGCTCAAAAGGGTTTAACTAGGATGATGTCCATGGGTAGGTAAAACTGAAGGTAAACAAATATGGGTTGCCAAAGAAATGCCTAAATCATATCCTAAACTTACACTCCTTATTTTCGCTTTGCATACATACCAGGCAAGTTCTAGCATCAGCCACAAACATAGAATATACTATTATCTCACACACACAAGGCACATGGTCGACTTGCTTGGAAGTAATATAGACTCTCGACCCAACAAGTGAAGGAATTGAACCACACAATATCACATAATGAGTCACAACTAGAGCCTAAACGTCTCGATAGTCACAATTGTAGCACATACTCTTGTTATAATCTCATGCTGCCTATCAAAATAATTTCATGTGAAGCTAGAAAAAACAACAAAAACAAAAAAACTAAAATACGGAAAAAAATCAACAAAAAAAACAACAAAATAAACAAACATAGATGCGATAGAGAAGTATAGCATATGATACCGCCACCCCACACTTAAACAGGATACTACCCTCAGTGGAAAATAAATACGAGGAACCTGGTTAGTCGGACTCTTCCTCATTGTCGGGGGTCATACCCCCTTCGTCGGAATCATCATAAGAGTCGTCGTCAGAGTTCTCCTCCTCGTCAGAGTCTGGCAAGCGTCGATCATCATCAGTCGGCACATCATCATCTAGAGGTTCCTCAAAGTATACGCCCACTCCACACATCTCCCGTGCATGCATGTTCATGGGATAGTCGTGGTCCAGCTGTTGGAGCTCTGCAGCAGTTGGAACACGTCCACCACTCATCATAGTAAATCGTGTCATGCCATAAAGATGACGGAAGAAACTCTCATCACGAGCATGTCTTTCCGCAGTAGTAAGGTTGACACCATGAGTTGTTTCAGCATCTTTGACTTTAGTAAGGTCAACCTTCTTTGGGTTATGTGGGAGTTTGTGGTCAGCTGGTTCCTTTTCGATATCCTCCTTCTGCAAGATTGCTGTCAACAGATTTCCAAACGTGCAGTGGGACCTTTTGTGGAGTCTGGCCTTCCTCATAGTAGAGCGAATGATTGCCCCAAAGTTGATAGGGACATTCGTCATCAAAGCATAGACCAAACACACTTTATCTCTTGATATCTTGGTGTATTGAGTCCCAGGAATAAGGCATGAGTTGACAATACGCATCCAGATTCTTGCTTCCCTATTCAGTGAAGCATAGGGGAAGGTGTTGTGTCGTCCTGTGTCTTTATGTCTGCCCCACCTTGCCATCGATCTACTTCCACAAAGTGTGTGTCTAATTGCTCTATAAGGAGGCCTGCTGTACAGCTCTTTGAATGGTGTTGGGTCGACCGAAGGTAAGCCAAGAAAAGGGTTGATCCAGTCCGCGTTGAGCTGTAACACTTGGCCTCGAATTTTGACTTCGTTGCTTGTTGTTTTCGGCGACCAGTTGGCATAAAAATCTCTTGTCAAATCAAGATTACATTCTTCCATATCGCGGAAGATGAAATTCAGCTTCAATGCCATGATTTTCGCCAACATACGCGGCTCCTTCTTTGCTAAGGTATCCTTGTTGATCAAGTCGACGTGCACATATTTTCTTTCTTTGTTGCTGCTGTACCATGCTTTGGCTTCTTCCTCAAGAACCCATTTTCTTCCGAACATTCTGCGTGGTAGTTGTGCTGAGGATGATTCTCCTTGGTCATTTCGACTTCTCTTCTTGCCCTTTTGGGAAGTGGTGGCCTTCTCCTTGCCTTGCCTCGCTTTAGGTGCCATTGTACCTGAGACTAGAAATAGTGTTAGTTGCAGCACAGTCTCACTTGATACAATCTATAAGCAAGCATTAGGGGTACCACCCCACACTTAGTTTTGTTAACACAAATCAGTGAGGTGAAAGTAGTCGATTTACTCATATTTCATCGAGATACGTTTTAGGATTGTATTCCGACAAGAAAATCAGCAATGCATCACTTACTTGCAGCCATTGGACTACTTTCATGGTAGATATAGCAACACTACTACATAGGGGTTACCACATGGAATCGTTATTCTTACAACAATCACAACCTCCTAAGTCGGTAGGCACTATAAGTCTTATCCCGATGACCGGGATAGTCTAACATGTAAGTATCCAAACAACAATCTTAAGCAATATTCATAGCCATAGCAGTTCCGCAAATATCATAACAATGCTATTGAAACCAAATTCAAGTCGGAAACAAGTCAAGATTTTCCTACGTATATGTTCACTCACATGATTTTGCAACAACAATCCAAACACATGAACATCACCAACAATCTTATATAATTTAGCAATTCATAATATCCATAGCAACGTAGTACTTACGAGAAATAAATGAAGAATAAGAGAGTACTTACTTGCTTGAAACTTGTGGAGATGGTTTTGTGAATTGGAAGAGCAAAAGAAGAAAATTTTGAGAATATTTGGAAGAGTATGCGGCGCCTTTAGGGTATTTTCTATTGTGGTTGTGTTATAAAACTAAGTCCCCTTTATATAGGAAGAGTATGGGTCGGGTTATGACCCATTTACAATCGGTTTTGGAGACAAAAATCCTACATATGCGGCGCATAATACTCGGCATATTAATGACATATGCGGCGCATTGTCTATGGCATAATGGAACATATGCGCCGCATAGTCTATGGCATTTGTAGACATATGCGCCGCATAGTCTATGGCATATGAGATACTGAGACCAAATGCCATAGCATAGGCGGCGCATAGTCAAAAGCATACCTAGGAATAGGCGGCGCATAGTGTATAGCACACTAGATTCCGAGACCTTAGGCTATAGGATAGGTTGTGCATCGTTCGTGGCCTAGTTTTACCAAGGCCTAGCCTTCCTCGAAGCCTATTTTGGCGTGAGAAAGGCTCAATCCATAGCCTTATGCATCACCCTTCCTAACTTACCAACTTTACCATACAATGCGTCCAAATCGTCAATTGAAATCAATCTCCTCGTTGACTACTTCTTGCACCTATATTCGCTCAAACAAATGAAAACGATTAGTACGATGGGTTGCCTCCCACCAAGCGCCTTAGTTTTGGTCGTGGCACGACTCTTATTTTTGGATTTTTATTTATCAAAAGCAAAACACATACTAGAACGAAATGAAAAATGAAAAACGATAAACGATAAACGATGGGTTGCCTCCCATCTAGCGCTTGATTTATTGTCGCGGCACAACATAGTTACCTCGAGTACTCATACTTCGTCGAGATAGATGGTGGATCATTTTCTGAATGGATTCAGACGACAATGAGGCTTACTTGTAGGAGGGGTACCAATTATATCATCAATAGTCCAACCCATAGCTCTCATGTATCTCTTCAGAGTAGAGATGAGAGCCTCTACGTGTTGTTTACTTAAATCATCCGCACTCACCGGAAGTATCTTTATACTTTCCAAGAACATATACCTTAGATAATCGGGGAGCTCTTTCGATTCTAGCATTGGTGGCTCTTCAAGGGAAGTTTTCGCTGTAGGTGAAGGTTGATTCTTAAGATCACGGTCCGGTTGCTTAGGAGTATAGGAATAGGACTCTATTTCTGTTAGAGCACCCATAAGTTCTTCATAATCTTAATCGTCCTCATGCTCAACCTTCAGCAGCGCAGTAGACAATGGCTCAACAGTAAGCTGTTTCTCTACAGATAATGCTTTCTTATCTTCATAATGAACATCATCTACAGAGAACACATTCATATCTTTTGGCTGCTTCATCGCTTTGCACAAATCAAAACGAATCACTTTGTCATTCATTCGAAATAAAAGCTCATTATCTCTCATGTCAATAAGCACACTTCCTGTTGCAAGGAAAGGACGTCCCAAGATTATGGGAACTTCAGAATCCACCTCGCAATCCAAAATCACAAAGTCTGCAGGAAAAATGAAGGTAGACACCTTCACCAACACATCATTCAAGATACCCACAGGTCATTTTACCGACCTATCAGCCATCACGAGCCTCATATTGGTTGGTGTCGGATCGCCTAACCCCAACTTCTTATAGACGGATAGTGGCATCAAATTGATGCTAGCACCCAGATCGCACAATGCCTTAGCAAAATTCATAGATCCAACCGTGCAAGGAATAGTGAAAGCACCAGGGTCTGCCTTCTTCTGTACTAAGGACCTTGTGGCAATTGCACTGCAATGATGAATATTATCTGCCGGCTCATAGCTTACTGCCCGCTTTTTCGTCAACAGGTCCTTCATGAATTTAGCGTACCCAGGCATCTTTTCTAGCGCCTCTACCAACGGAACATTAAAGGTCAGTTGCTTCAACATGGTCATGAATTTGTTGAACTTTGTATCATCCGCCACCTTCTTCAATCTTTGAGGAAAAGGTGGTGGTGGGTATTGAATTGTTCTCTCCATGGCTTTCTTCTCCTCTTGCTTCCGTTTTTCAGCTTTTCCAGGCTGCACGTTGTGAGGAGTGATGTTAAGGACGTTAGGATCGGCTGCTGCGGCATCTTCCCCTTTCGCCTTATCATCAATTTCCGCTTCTTCGTCAACCACTTGCTTGCCTTTTTCTGAAGTTTCCAGCACCTTACCACTTCGGGTAGTGATGGCCATGCATGACCCATCATTCCTTGGGTTTTGCACAGTATCGCTAGGTAAAGTGCCAGCCTTTCTTTGATTGAGTGTTGCTGAAAGTTGGCTCAATTGCTGCTCTATTTGCTTGATTAAAGTGGAATGAGAATCAACTAATTGCTTCATAGAGGACAAATCATTTATTACCTCCGTTACTCCTGCGCTCGTTGCTTCCACTCCTTTCAGTAGTTTAGCCATCATGTCTTCCATACTTCCAGAACTAGATGTGGTGGTGTCACGTCTTCCAGGGGGAACATACACACCACTATTGTCATTCTTGTTCTTCCAACTACCTTGGTCCTTGTTTCCAAATTTCTCATAGTAGTTCCGACCTTGGTTTCCTTGGGCATTGCCTCGGAAACCCCCCTGATTACTCAAGTAGTTGGCTTCTTCCTCCAAATCAGATTCGTCTCTTCTATGTGCGACAATGGCTTTAACTTTTTCGGTCTTCCCTGATAATAGATGCTTTGTGAGAAGATCCATTTGTGTTTTCATGTGCGCCATATCTTGGTCGCGTTGGTCTTGTCTACGCCTCTGCTCTGTGGTCATGCCAATAGATAAAGTGGAGCTTGCTACCTCAGAATCCCTGGTATGCCAAGCTCTACTTTGCTTCGTCATACGATCTAGCATATTGCTTGCTTGACCAAAGGTGAGGTCCATGAATGATCCTCCAGCCGCATTATCCACCACTGGCTTAGTTATTGAATTCAAGGCTCTATACAATATCTCCATGAGGTGAACATTAGTCATGTGATGGTTTGGGCATCTCGCTAGCTTTGTCTTGAACCTCTCCCATGTTTCATGAAGAGCTTCAGTGGGAAGCTGACGAAAGTTGCTGATTTCATCTCTCAATTATGCCCTTTTGGACGGCGGAAAGAATCTTTCTAGGAAAGCGTCTCTCAATTGCCTCCAATTTGTAATTGAATCAGGAGTCAGCCCATTCAACCATAGTGTTGCCTCCCCAGACAGAGATAATGGAAATAGACGTAATCGAATTGCATTCTGACCAACACCAGGATTGTCAAAAGACTTGCATGTGGAAATAAAGTTGATGAGATGCATATTCGGATCATCGCCTTCTAGTCCACCAAACAATCCCTTGAGTTGCAATAACTGAATCATGGTGCTTGTGATGTTGAACTTGGCTCCAGGCGCTAATGGTGGTGGAATTATAGCTTCAGTGGCTCCGACACCATCAAGATCATCATCATCATCGTCGAAAGTTGGCTGCATAGGTTGGCGATCATGTCTATACCGAGCTTGTCGACCTCTTCTGTTGGCAGGTGTTGTGATTTCAGCATCATGCCTTGGGTTTAGTAACTCGTCATCACCTAAATCCTCATCGTCAGGGTTTGTTGCTCGCCCAGGGTTATCAATGTTTTGTTGGTGTACTTGGGCGGCGGCAAGAGCAGCTAATCTCGCCTGCTCCTGTTGAGCAGCCATCCTTGCGATTTCAGCTTGTGCTTCCATTCTACCAATGCGTTGTGGTTCAGGATTGATTGGTAATAACGGTTGACCAGAACTTCGAGTATGGGGCATGTACTAAAATAAAAACCTGCAGTAGACAAAAACTAAAAGTAAAAGTACGAGAATCTTTGACCAAAGGGTCTAGTAATTATCACGAACTTGATTGACACTTGTATTCCCCGGCAACGGCGCCAATTTTTGATAACGCTCTATCTACAGCTCTCATTTGAGTGTAAAGCGGTCGTTAGCAAATATAGAACCCAACCTGGGTTGGGTGTCGATCCCACAGGGAATAGCTTGGCCAACAAGTAAGTAAAATTACTAAACTTTTGGTGCAAGTCTCGTAAGAAGGGGGGATTCTTGTTTTGCAAGTAATGTAAACAAAAGCTGAAAATAATAAAGTAAAAAGAGAGAGATTGTTACGTTGGTTGTAAACAATGAGAATTGAAGCGTTGGGGTTATGTCCACCTTCTGAGGTATACGTCTCTATTGGCTATGAGTGTGTAGAATTCTGACATGCAATTGCTTATAGAGGATTGTAGTCGATGGTAACTTCAAGCGTCTCTCGACCTAAACAAGGACTATTTCACTTTAACTCTCTCGAGCTTAAAGCGTGTCTAACGGTACGAATTCTCCAAGAGGTTAGTCCAGTTACGGCACTAGCTTTTTAATAGGAAAGGGTGTCCTACTACCTTGACATTATCTCTTTTCCAGACAAATAACTTTTCTCTCGAACAAGTTAAATGTTAGACTGGCGTATTCTTGCGTTTGCAACCGCAAAGAATGTAGATTTAAGATGAAGAGAATAATGATATAAGTAATATACGTGCCTTGAACTCACAAACTCACAGCAATAGATAGTAACTCATTCGGCTTCCATAACCCCAACAGAGAAGTTTAGTTACCCATGAATGCGAAGGAAATCACGATTGACATTGTTATTATATCACGATATTGAGTAATGGCGTGTAGATCAAGTGATAGGCGTGAGGCGTGATTCCTTAGCAAGTAACGATTCTCTTGTTGTGGAGTTTAAGAATAGAAGAGTAGATTAGAAGTGTTTGTAGTGGAAGATGAGAGGGATGGAAGAAAATTAATTGTTGAATGATGAATGTTAAATTCATTCAAAATCTCTAGCATGATAGAGTATTTATAATACCCATATCCTACTCCTACTAAGCTAATGAAATAAATAACCAAATCCTACTAGACTAATGAAATCCTTAACCCAAATGTACTAGGTTAAGGTAACATTATCATAATCCTCATAAAATAATGAAATACATAACCTAATTGCACTAGGTTAATGTATCATTGTCAAAATCCAGCTTTGTGTCTGTAAGTCCCCAAAGTCTTCAAAATTGTTGTTTTAGCCCGGGACAGATTTTCCATGCAGCAGTTTTGGTCCTTTAGGCGTCCCACTTCCTTCTCCTTCGTTTGTGAGCTTTCTTTTGCGTCAAGTTAGCCATAAAATGCTGTATTTTGCATCATTTATACCTGAAACTTTCCTAGTCATGTTCGTTAGCTCATTTACGGGAAAAAGGACTAAAAGTGCATGAAATATATAATTTGTTCTCAAAACTAGGCTAAAATATGGGCAAAATATATTGATATAGGCGTGTAAATCCGCCTATCATCAGGCATGAACTCTATCATTGGACTTATGAATGAACTTAACCCAAATAAACTTGACTTACCCAAAGATTTCTACACAACAAAGAAGTTGGTTTCTAAGTTAAGACTTTCATCAGAGAGGATTCATTGTTGCGAGAAAGGTTGCATGTTATTCTATAAGGAAGATGCAAATTTAGAACATTGTAAATTTTGTAATCAGCTTTGTTATAAGGAAGTCATACATGCCAAAGGGAAGAAGGTTCCTATGAAGTCGATGCATTACTTATCCTTTATACCACGGTTAAAGAGGTTGTATGCATCAAGGAGCTCTGCCCCTCAAATGAGATGGCACTATGAAAATAAAAGATCACCTGGTATTTTATGTCATCCGTCAGATGGATAAGCATGGAAGCATTTTGATAGTGTGTATTCGGATTTTGCTAGTGAACCAAGAAACATTAGGTTGGGATTATCTACTGATGGATTCACTCTATTTTCATCCTCAGCTACACCATATTCATGTTGGCCGGTGTTTGTGACTCCTTATAATCTTCCGCCTGAAATGTGTATGACGAGTCAGTATATATTTCTTATTACACTGCACTCATCCATATGCTTCTTCTATCTACATCATATGGAATCAGACTGCTTCCTCCTTCTGTACAGGGTGAAAATGACTTACTTGAAACTATCATCTGTGCTAGACTTTTTCTGTATTTGTAATATATCACTACAGTGGGATCCAAACCTGCCATTTTTAAGTTGAGAAGTCAAAGCAAGGAGTTACTTTTACTAGAGTGTATTACACGATAAACAAATTTGTTCTGCAATATGGACTGTTAAAGGTACTTATTTTACATCAACAGGTTAAATTTGTTATCTTTTTATGTGAATAGTCAATGGTTGAACTTGCTCTTTATTATTGTGCTTCTTTTTTCCAGGTGCTTAATAAAGATAATCAATGGCATCAAAAGGTCTTGATAAAGTACGGCATAAGAAAGGTAAGAAAGGAATTGATAATCTTCCCGCAGGTCAATATACACCACCACCATCACCACCTGTTACCAAAACTCTTCAACAAGGTACTTCAAATATTTTTCCTCCCCAAGGGCAAATATTTCACTACCAAATGCATTTTTCATGCCCCTAGCTCCCCACCAGTTTCAGCCCTCTTCTTTCCACAATAGTCTGCATAGTAGCTTTTCATATGTACGTTCAACATCATCCACACCAAGCCTTTATGTATTGAGAATTGGAGGTGTTAGCACATCAATATCTCCATCCATTGATAATACTACAGCGTCTAATGCTACAGTAGCTGCTTCCCAAATTTCAAAATTTAAAGAGGTAGTAAAATATGACGGCAATGGCAGACTAATAATCGCCCCTGATGGTGGTAATGGGTAAGTAAACCTTATGTTTTTCTGTAATTTTTGAAATTTTTGAAAGATAATATAATTTAATATAATTTTATTGTAGGTGCATTCCCACATCTAGCGGCGGACATATGATTATAGAATCAATTAAACCATTTTACACGGAGTCGTGGGGTAGTTGGAACGAGAATAAACTTGACGTCAGAGTTCTTATGTGGAACCAGTTTGTGGTATAATCAAAATCAAAGAATTTAACATTTCAATATGCTATCAATGATGAATTTACCTTTTTATCCGTCAATTCATTTCATGACTATAGATTAAACTATTTTGGAGACAAAGTGTGCATGGAATTCTTGCCATGAAAATAAAATACAACGCATTTTCAAGTTCAAAGCAGCTCTACGGATCAAAGAACACTTATACGAGGCTCGAAGGTTCTTGAAAAAACCTGATTGGCTGAATGTTGATGTGTGGGTCCAGTTCTTGGGAAAATGCGATACTCTTGAATTAAGGGTGAGGAGGGAACGGTCAAAGGAAAATAGAGTGTCTCAAATGGGTGGCTCATTGCACACAGGAGGTTCGATGAATTTCGCTACCCACCGACGAAGACTGGTAATATTAACTTAAATTTCTGATTTGTTTGATTTAGTTCAATATTTTAAACCGTGACTTAGTGAAGCCGTGTGGGGCTCTTTCGATTCAGTATTGTTGCTATCTTCTTGTTGTTGTTCATCTTGAAGTCTAGTGAAACCGTGTGTGGCCTATTTTGATTCACTAGCATTGTTGTTGACATCTTGTTGCTCTTGTTGTTGCTTGTTTCTTTTGATGTGAACTTGATCTTGTATCACACTGCCTAATGGTTTTAGAAAGTAAGAAGAAGAGAATTAGTGATTTAGTTAAATGGTTCTAGGTCACAGTTGCCTTAACTGCAGCTGTTGTTGCTGCTGCAGTAAATGGGCTCACTACATTAGTAGCAGATACGGCAACAACTGTTGTTGTTTCAGCCTCTACTGAGGACTGAGGTTCTGTATGTGCAAAAGATATTATCTTCGCTACGGTTGTTGAATGATATAAACCTCTTCTTCAAAAACACCATGCAAGAAGCATTCTTCACATGTAATTAACGAATGGGCTAATTTAAAGTGATAGCAATATACAATATAATCTTATTATTGTAGCCTTTACTACATGGGTGAATATTTATTCAAAATCAATACCCCCAACCTGTTAGTAACCTTTGGATATATTCTATCACAAGAGGTTACTTTGCCATTATTTGGACTGAAAGGGAGTTTGAGATTGCTAACTCATTTGGAGTGTAGTAACTCTACCTATGCATTTATAGTATGACTGGTTGTTCAGGGCAGACTTCTTACCAAGGAGATATAACTAGATGCTTCTTATTTGATACGCAGGCAGTGCAATTGAAACATCACTTGTTTGTGGACTGCATTGGACTAAACTGGCAAGGATCCCGTTATGCAATGGATTGGAATTCAGGTACAAGCCGGAGAGGTGATAGCTGAAATCTGGGGGGATAATCTATCATACATGGACAACTAGGAATTAGAAATTGTTTGATGGAGTAAATGTACATATTGAGGTTGTAGTTATAGAGTAAGAAGAGAAATTTAGAGAAGATAGATTTACCTGAACTGTCTAAGAGATGTACAAGTTTTTTGCAGCATCTACCGTGTAACTAGTGACTGTTCAACGAAATAATTGCTGAAATATGGGGGGATAATCTATCATAGATGGACAGCTAGGAATTAGAAATTGTTTAGAGGAGTAAATGTACATATTGAGGTGGTAGTTACCGAGTAAGAAGAGAAGTTTAGAGAGGATAGATTTACTTAAATTTCTTAAGATGTAGAAATTTTTTGTAGCATCTACAATGTAACTAGTTACTGTTCTAAAGCCTAACTTGTGTATATTATTGTTCAAAAGTTGGAAGGTTTTATATCACCTTATTTTATTGCATCTAATATGAGTTCAAGGAAAAAAAAGTTTCAACAATACAATATTGTTATGATCATCTACTTTTGACTCAGCACCACTGGTAGGATCATCTAGACTTAGTTCAGCACCATCAACACCATTTTCATAATCATGATTAGCACCATATATCAATGCTTCCACTATAGGTGCATAGTTTGTTAAGCACTCTTTGTTTCCTGCAGACACACAGTCACTCTTTGTTTTCTACAAATAGGGTAATGTAAGTTCATCAGAGAACATGTCTTGATACAAAAATTTTCCTTGTCGATGGGTGGTAGCATATATATATATCCTTTATACAAACTGCTATATCCAATAAACACGTATGTATATGACTTAGAAAAAAGTTTCTATTTCACTTTAAGATAA